>JANAVB010001800.1:29922588-30067062 GCA_029216955.1 Iris pallida
AGAGGTTATAGTTAGTACTGGGTACTTGACAGCACTCTACCGCCGATACTGCGGCGTAGGCTGGACGTGGCCACGTATTCGTACCCGTATACGGGTGCGGGTCGTGACAAATTTTAAATGGGATTAAATTCTCATTAGATTAGATTAACATCTATATGAAATTATATGTATGTTGAGTATGTTTTTTTAATGTTTTCTTTGTTAAAAAGATGGTATCAACATTTCTAAAATAAAAATATATATCATACCGATTTTTTCTAAATTGGTTTGATTGTATGTTAACTTTGCAACATAAAATGATATCAATATGGAGAAGAATTTTTTTTGTTCTCCTTTCATATTTTTTTACATGATATTTCTTATTGTGCGGTGCTACACATATATTTAAGCAACAAAAATTAATTTATATGTAATATGAAAATTCAATTATCTAATGATTAAAAAACATTTCAATGAATATAATTTTAAAATATGAAAAAAAATACTAAATTCATGAAAAAAATTAAATCAATCTTATATTTTGTATTTAAATTTGAAATGTGTTGTATTGATCCTCCAATAGGAAGGAAATAAATAAGAACAGAGCGAGGAGAAAGTTTAGAAAGGATTTAAAAGATTGTTATATGGGTCAACAACTACTGTTATATTTGAAAATGTGCTAAACTGAACATCGAAGAGGAATAAAAAATAATGAAGAACATATAGAGGGGGAAATTTAGAAAGGAATTAAAATGAATATTTTGAATTTTAATTTAAAAATGTGTTGAAACTGATCCTCCAAGAGGGAGGAAAAATAATGAAGAACATATGGAGAAGAAATTTATTTATTTTTCATTTTTGTTCGTATTTTTTCATGTGTTTTCATTATTAAACCGTATATTTCTTTATGGTTATTTCATATTGTGCTATGGCTGGACATATATTTAAACAATCAAATTGATTTATAGATGTCATTTAAAATTCAATTAATAATTCAAATAAATGTTTAAATGAATAATATATTTAAATATAAAAAATACTAAACTTAGAAAATAATTTAAATGAATCTTATATTTTGCATTTTAAATTAAAAAAATGTGTTGTACTGATGCTACTAGAGGAAGGAAAGTAGTGAACAACGGATCGAGGAGAAAATTTAGAAAGGAATTTCTTTTTAACCTTGTATCCATGGTGTTTTCTTATTAAATTGTATTTCTTTTTTTCATGGTTATTTC
Source organism: Iris pallida (assembly GCA_029216955.1). Classification (NCBI taxonomy): domain Eukaryota; kingdom Viridiplantae; phylum Streptophyta; class Magnoliopsida; order Asparagales; family Iridaceae; genus Iris; species Iris pallida. The sequence goes on from JANAVB010001800.1 coordinate 29,923,803, forward strand.
TTATTGCGCACTGGCTAGACAGATATTTAAACAATGAAATTGAGTTATAGATGTAATTTGAAAATTCAATTATATAATAATTCAAATAAACATTTAATTGAATATTATATTTAAAAATATCAAAAATGCCAAATTTAGAAAAGGATTTAAATGAATGTTATATTTTGCATTTTAAATTTGAAAATATGTTGAACTGGTCCTCCAAGGAAGGAAAAGTAATGAAAAAAACATATAGACGATAAAATTTAGAAAGGGATTTAAATTAATATTCTTAACTTTAAATTTGAAAATGTGATAAATTGATGCTCCAAGTGGAAGGTCAAATAATAAAGAACACATAGAGAAGAAAATGTGTTTTTTGTTTTATCCATATTTTTTTTTCATGGTTATTCTTATTAAACCGTATGTTTTAGAAAAGGTCATTATCTATTCATTTAAAAATTTAAATTTTGAACATGTTTGTAACTCTCCTTGTTAACTTGCGGTCAAGTTTACATCCCCACTAATGTAACTCATGCTGACTTTTAAGGTTGGTTCCTTTCTCTTAAAAACTCCCCGAAGAGATATTAGCAGAAATTGTCTTCAATGATAAGGGAAGAAAATCGTGGTTGGTTCCTTTTTTTTCCTCAAGAGATATTAATCAAGAAATTATCTTCAATGATAAGGGATTTTTTTTTTGATGTGTGTCATCTAGAACTAATTCACATTCAACCAAGTTCCTTGGTTCAAATTTTTGTTGTCATGTGGTATTAATTCAATTGTTACAAATTTTGAATTTTATAATTAAATTGCAAGCTAAGTGATTGTCTGTTCTACACTCATTCAATATTAGATGTATTATTGCTTACTAATTTAGGAATGAATTTGAGAATAACATACATGGGCTTCTGGTAAACATATATTGACATCTTAGTTGAACAGCGTAAATGGATATTTTAATATTTATATATTTCATGAATTAATATATTTTAAAAAGAGATTGATTTATAGTGTTTTGTATGGAAACGGGTGGAAATTATTAAAATCTTACATTTTGATAAGAGGCAAAAAATATGATATATCTTGCTTATATACATAAGTAAACGTATTTAATTTAGCTTTTAGATAAACGTTAATTTTAATTGTAAATTTTATAATGAAATAAGATTAAAGTTGTCCAAATATAAATTTTATGATTAGTGTTTCACATCTTCATAATTATTGTAGATGCACGATTTTGTCCTGCTATAAATGATGTTAGCGTATTTCAAAGATGGGCAACAATAATTATTTTTGAACTAACTATAGCATTGAAAATAATTGTCTTACCCTTAACCATAGTATGCAGAGTAGTAGGTTGTGCGGCAATCTCATCGATATTCATTGCGTCGACAACATATTCTTTGGTTTTATTTTATATATTCATAGCTCGTATGCACTTGTTTTTGGTGTTTTATTCTCCTAGCATTTCTGGTGAGCTATATTTGATGTGTGTTGTGATGTAGTTAAGGTATAGCAACTATTTAACTCTTTTCACTGCAATAAATTAAACAAAAAAGTATGAGACTAATCACAAACTCTCATCCAAACAGAAATTTCTAAATTTTATATTTGGACAACTTTAATATTACTTTGTTATAAAATTTACAATTAAAATTAACGTTCATCTAAAATCTAAATTAAATATCTATACTTATTAATGTATATAAGCAAGGTATATCATATATTTTTGCCTCTTATCAAAATATAAGATTTTAATAATTCCACCCGTTTCCATCCAAAACATATAAATCAATCACTTTTTAGAAATATATTCATTCATCAAATATCTATAATATCAACATATCCATTTCGCAATGTTGAACTGAGGTGTTCAATATATATTTACCTAAAGCCCATGTATGCTATTCTCCAATTCATTCCTAAATTAATAAAAAATAATACATCTGACATTGAATGCGAGTGTAGAACAGACAACCATTTTGCTTTCAATTTAATTATAAAATTCAAAATTTGCAAATTGAATTAGCCATACAATAAAAACTTGAACTAAGGAACTACTTGGTTGAAGGTGAATTAGTTTAAGATGACACACATCCACGATTTTTTTCTTATCATTTGTCACGTATAGAACCAGAATACTGGAGAGTGGGGGACAGACACAGCCAGCTACGTACATTGAAGTACAACACTCGCAATATGATAACGGCTATTTAGATGCATGAGGATTTATCTACAAACCATCGATCTTATGGTCAAGAACAAACCTAATGTCTCAATCTCAAGCAAGCAAATAAATGTTACAAGATGTTAGATCATCCAACATATAAGGTAAGACATCCCAAACATTACATATTCAGATGATCATGAAGCTAGTCATACAAAATACGAAGACTAGCAAGAGTTAAGTCATATATAATCAATCCTAGGATTTGCCAATCATGTAACAGCCCTTAGGCAGACAGAAATTAAAGTTTCAATGCGAGCTAACACTTGCTCGACAGCTAAACGCCTCAAAAAGATAATTTACAATAGAGTGGAAGAGCAAAATAAGAAAACCTACTCGTTGCCACGGTTACTTCTAGTGTTCACCATTTGGCTGGAAGGCGGGTAGATTCTCGGGTGCTACTCCGAAATCTGGCCACACAAAACTAGCTGGGTCATATAGTGCACCGTCCCTACATCGTACCCCATTCTCGTCACGGGGTGCACGAGAAAGGAACACTGTCGCTATCGATTCGGTCGGGACCAATATGTCGGGATCGATCGAATCGGTCAAACGGAAACGATTGAATTGAGATCCTTTTCTCGTTATAGAAATGTTTCTTTAGAATTAAGTCCCATATTCAGTGGGTTGCGCCTCAAGGATAGACTCTGCGGCTGAGTCGGAGAGACCTCCGTTGCTTGTTTTTCACGCCACGCTTGCGTTGGTTTTGGCTTTGGCTTTCTGAATGCTTTTTCGTGAAGTTTTCCTGGCTTGCATTTCGAACTGCATTTACTATCAAACTCCTTGAATAATACAGTGTTCTAATCAGTTGCTTGTGCGATTTTAGGTAATCGCATAGGCGACGTCTAGCGCGACCAACAAGTCTTCGTCTCGAACAGAAATCAAGGTAAGTAGCTGACCTCCTTCACCTCGACCCTCTATCTCAAAAACAAGAACCGGGATAACTGTATCAAACTTGAATGATTTACTCAAAAAATATAAGTTTTACGCTCAAAAAGAGAAAAGATAAGGTTTTAGAAAAGAGATAGCATTATTTCATGATCTACAAAACCAAGAGATGAATCGATTATAAAGTTGTCGCAACGATACCATAAATGTGCCTTTATCACTTGTTAACATAGAACGGTCATGGACAACTTGTATACAGGGCGGTTGTGTCTTCAGACAGTATTCTGGGGCCACGGGACCGATCCGACCTAGGAAGAAACATAATAGCTATGCTGGATTGTACATGGGTATTCGGTGCTCCTTCAACGGGGCTCGCTACTCGCGTTGAACGTGCCCCATCTAAACTAAGCTATGTCCAGATGGTTTTCATGCCAATGACCTCCGCAAATATGTTCTGGTTAAACTTATGTTAGGAAAATGACTGGAAAGAACATGGAAAGGTTTATGTTGCACGGTACGCTCTTCGTGGGTAAGTTCTAGTGTAAATTCTCCTTGTTTATGTTTTATCAAACTGCTTGCATGAAACTGAGTAGGATGACTAGAAAGATCACTAAAACAAGTTGCATGTTTTATCTAAAATTTGAACGAAATGAGAGCATGGAAAATAATTAGCCACTTGCTAGTACACGTTGATTGTACTGATCCTCGCTCTTCACAGGTAATATAAATGAGGATGAGCGTTTCGCGTGACTAAAGGCAGCGCTCGTATTTTAAAGCTTCGTCCGTGCATGCGAAGCCTTGACTCAATCCCTTTTGAAGACTCCGCAACTGTCCAAGCTGAGATATCGACTCTCCCCTATCCCAGGTGTCTGCATACTTTGGTTGTATAAAGGGGTGCGATGTATGGAACGGTTATCTCATCGACGTTTATTTTATAATGGAGTCAATTTGTAGCTCGCGCGGCACCTTATATCGAGTCTGTAATATGTTGTTCATTATCAATAAAGCTTAAGTTTCTTCTATTTAATATGTTCAATTTACTCTACGCACTCTCTTCTTGTTGTGTTTCGGATAACCTTATGACTATGCCTCGTGCGATCGTAACTTAGGTTCATACGGCATCATGTACGGGGGACGACTATCGATTCTACGGAATCGGGGCATAACATAATGGTATCAGAGCACGGCTTTACGTCCTTTGGCCTTCAGTTTGAGTCTCGAACCTTTGACCTCGCGTCGATGAGATGAGTTGCCTCTTAATATTAGAAGTCGAGAAGCTACGGGTGGGAATGAAGTAAGTGCTTCGAACGGCTCGAGCAACTCGGGGGAGGAAACCTCAAACGCCCCTATGGAACCCATGGAACGGATGATGCGCATGCTGGAAGCGCAACAACGTCAGGCCGAGGCCAATCGCGCCTGAACGAACAGCATCGACAACACATTGAAGACCAGCGAAGACAAGCTGAGGTACGACAGACTCAGTTTGAGGCCTGATTCGATACGCAATTCAAGTTACAGCAGAAGTAGCTTGATACTCTTCAGCAAATCGTCCAGACAGTTGTGGCTAACGGTAACTCTGCAACAACTTATGCCGTAACCGGGCCTGGGTTCGACCGATCGAAATCGAGCCGGAGGTACCCGAGCGACTACCTGCAACACCAAGGAGTTCCAACTTTGAGGTGTCAAAATTCATAAAAAATTGCCGCACGTTCTTCTACGGTACTGAAGACCCTTCTTTGGCGATCGATTGGTTGGAGGAGTTGGAAGACCGGTTCGAGCTTCTAGCGTTGATGAGTCCAAGAAAGTTGCATGTGCTCAGCTTCTACTCCGACTGAATGCGCATGATCCGACGTCACGACGAGAAAGCGACAATCTCTTGGGCCACCTTCGACAAGCGTTCGAAATCGAGTACCTTCCTGCAGTCGTTCGATAAGAAAAGGAGAATAAATTTATGTATTTGAAGCAAGAGAATATAACGGCGGCAGTACGCAGCAAAGTTCAATAAACTGGCCAAATTTGCTGGATCGTTCTTGCCTACAATGGAGTCGCTCTCGGCAGTTTAAAGTGGGTCTGCGGCCCTCTATCTCAGCTCATGTATCATTTCCAGAATACAAGACAATTGGTGAGTCCCTGAATCACGCTATCCGCCTTGAGTGCCAATATCCTCCAGCTGCTACCGGTACTATGCATACATACAATCATAAGCGCCCTAGCCATGCAGGAGGAAACAATGTGACCTAGCATAAACAATAGGCACTAAGGCGGAAACCAAGGGTGGAACACGTGAAATAGATGTCGCCAATTCGGACACCTAGCTGTCGATTGCTAAGTTCTTGAAGGAGGATGCCAGAACTGTGGTAAAAGGGGACACTTCATTCAAATTGCCCGGCCAAGAGACCGAACCCAATGGTGCCTCAGCAATAACAACATAGTCCAGGGAACCTGGGACCAGCGCCTCAAGCCCAACAACCCGCACCGCAAAATGGTCAGGATCGTCGCTCCAATGCCCAGGGCCTCGTCTATGCCATGACTCGAGATGAGGTGTTTGCCTCTGATACAGTCATGACAGGTACACTACTCTTCAATAATAAACCTCTCGTGTACTGTTCAATTCGGGTGCTACCCATAGTTTTATAGCGACAAATTTTATTAATGAACATAAATTTTTCATGGCACCGTTAGGCTTAACCTTAGCGTTAGCATCCCGTCGGGCACAAAATCCTGTAAACACTATCTGTAGAGACGGCTGCATATGTATAGGTGGGAGGAAGGAAATTGACTCTAGATGCGATAGTTCTGGACCTTAAGGACTACGACATCATTCTGGGGATGGATTGGCTCAGCGCTTGCTCGGCCACTATTGACTGTGCAAGAAAGAAGGCCACCTTTCGCTTACCGGGGAGCCAGAATTTGCTATTTTGGGTGGAAGCGTCGATAACCTGCATGGTGATCTCGACGATCTCTGCTCGGCGGATGCTACATTTCGGATTCGAAGGCTACTTGGTGTAAAACTCCTAAATTTCTACTATATTTTTTTAGTACTGATTTTTTGTATTTATACGTCGCATAGTCGTATTGTACGTCGTACGAAAATTTGCGTTTTTTATTATTCGCGTCGAGTACGAATATGTGCGAGGTACATATGTTTAGAAAAATTTTTTTTATTATCGATGATGGTTTCAAAATAATATATATAATTATTTTATTAAAAATAATTTAGCAAGAGAGTATTTTAAAGATTTGATTATTCATGTTTATTTCCAAAATTGTTTTATCTAAATTAAAAATATAGTTTAAATTTTTTTTCCTATTAATACTTAAAATATTTATTTGATTTTCGTAATTAATTAATTATTATTATTTAAAAAGATTTTGAATTTAATGGTGATAATTTAAATGGTAATTTTGAAAACAATGTTTTATGCAAATTTATTTCATATGAGGTTCAAAAATTTAAATTTATAAATATAATTCTATTTTCGAAAAATTAATATATATTTATTTTTATTATTTTTCAAAAAAGTATTTTAAAAATAGTGTTTTGGTTTAAATTTAATTGATTGTGATAAGTTTCATTTGAAAAGATTTTAAATAGCTTTTATTTGAAAATGTAATTTATCTATATTAATTTAGATTAAATTTATCTATTTCGACTTGGATTTGGATTTGATTGGATTTAAATTTTTGTTTTAAAACATATATGGTAATTATCTAAAGATTAGATTTAAATTGTAGATTGAACCCAATTTGGATTTAAATAATTAAATTGGGTCCAATCCTTATCCAACTGGGAATTCCCACATCCTATAAATAGGCAGGTATCCTCCATATTGTTTTCTCCACAATTCATCTTCCATAATTCTACAATCCAAATGTGCATCGTGTTTGTGTCCCGATCCCCTTCCACTATTTTCTCTCTTTTACATTTACAATTTCTTTTCCATTCGACAGCCCCGGACACGTCCTCCAATTTCGATGTCGCGCAAGACACGACATCCAAAACCCCAACCCCCCAATCCATGTCCAAATCCCTAACCCTAACCTTAGATTGGGCCAGAACACCGACCTACCCCAACTCTGATCACCATCACCACATGCATCAATACACAGGCCATCCCCTCGCTCGCTTGCCCATCCATCGTCGAACCCTAGATCTGACCCGTCGTAGCCGTTGATCTCCTCCGCACCTGGCTGTCCACATTCCCGTAGCGCTGCATCCCGCCGCAAAACAGCCAGCCATAAAACCACCACGACCGACGCCTATTCCCGCAGCCATCTCCGGCCGTTCACCGCACCACCACCATCACCGTCGCCTCAGTACACCAAACCCTCCACCACGACCACCAGAAATCACCACCGCCACCATCGTCACGGCCGTCCCGGCCGCTGTCACCAATACCATCATCATCACTGTCACCGCCGTAGCTACCGCGGCAACCGTCGCGACACGCCCAACCCACCAGAAAACAAAAAATAAAACACAAATCCCCTTACCTCCACCTCCCCGACGAAGTCCGTCTAGCCGCCTCCTTCCCCGGCCCGAACCCTTCACGCCACCCAGATCTGGAACTCCAGCCCCAGCTTCCCTTTCTCCGACACTGCCCCTCGTCTTGCAAGGTCGCTGCGCCTCCCAGCGCTCCGTCGAGCCGTGCGCTCGCGCACCGCCTCAAAACCCGCCGCCGCCGGCGAAGGCTTCCCCGACCTCCCAAACCCGTCTCCGTCCGCGGTGCCTCCCCGGCTGCCCTAGCCGCTGCGCCGACGCCAGAGCTTTCCCTGCTACGCCTCCCTCTCACTCGCTCAGCTTTCCCCTCCGGCGAGCTCCGCCCGAGCATCTCCGCCAGCGCCGAGCATCTCCGCCCCCTTTCTTCCTTTTTCCTCCTCGCCCTTCTCCTCTCTGGTCCCGACCGCGACCCCCACCGCTCACCGACCCTCCGTCGACTTCCCGATCTGTTCCTCCGCTCACTCCCTCTCTTTTTTTTTGTTTGTTTCCCATCGCATTCTCTCTCCTCTTCCTAAAACGAAAGGGACAGCAGCCTTTAACTAATGGTTATTATTTTTTATTTTTTTGTTGACATTATTATTATTATTAAAAGTATTGTAATTTTGTTGTTTTGTGAAATTAAATGGTTTCTTTTAAAATTTTATATTTTTTATTATTATTATTATTATATTATTATTATTATTATTATTGTTATTATATATTGTTTTGTTCTTGTTTCCTTCTCTCTTAAAAAAATTTATACCAATATTAGTATTTTACTATTTTATTATTGTCCATATTAATATTATTATCAGTAAGGTATTTGCTACTTTTATATTTTCTTTATTCCATAGTTACACTTTTATTTTTACCAACGATTTTTGTATTACTAGCAAATACAAATATTATATAGGGTTGATCCTATACTTATTTTCCAAAATAAGGATTTCGAAACCCCTAGAGATATTATTAATTACATTCTCCTAGATAAAGCACATGGAAATATTTGATCAATAAAAAAAATGTATTTTTACAAAGTATAAAATAATTTTTGTTGGTATTTCTCAAATACTATCAAAAATATTTTACTAAAAATATAATTTTCAATGACTATAATTAGTTTTCTCAAAATCGTATATGTTATTTATTTTATCTCTCTTGATTATCCTTCTATCCGTGACTAAGCCCATTATTCCTAATCCCTCGCCAACTTTGTACCTTCCCCGTCGACCTTAACTAATATGTCCGTTCTAGACCCGATGGAATAGACCGTGCCATCATCGGAGGCTATCTTGCATAGTTGTTGCACCGAAGTCGCAGTTCGTGCCACCTTTATTGTACCACACCAGGCAGCTCAACAGGCGTCGCGACAGGCAAGTATACCTTGCTAATTAACTGTCACATTATTATTTTTAGCATTATTTACTTGTTTCGTATTTTTATTTTATTTGTTATAAACTGCGCGTCCAAGCCACACTTGGGTGCAAGCGACTTTATTAGTCGTTTTATTTTACTATATGCATGTTAACTTAGTTGTAGTGGACTACCCTCATATTGCGGGATATTTTTATATCTCCGCTGGCCATGACACTTAAACTACACGGTTTGAGGCATTTTATTAGGGGTACGACTTATTGACTAGCTATCTCTAAAGTCGTGTGACGGTAGATGATCGTAACTGCTATGACTAGGGTTTTAGAGACTCAAGCAGATACAAAACTGGACGAGCCATGGACATGACTTGAACAATATGGAAAATATTGGGGGAGGACAGTCGCTAGTGCGTACGGGAATCCAAACAGGTAAATCACAGTCTCCGGATGGAACTGTGACGATATATTTGCAGATACCCTCTGACGTTTGGGACGTTACGGCCGGATACAGATGACTGGATGTCAGTTACGTACATATAGCCAAAAATCCCATCCAATACGCATGAAAGTTGTCCTCTAAATTGCACATTAGGCGATTAGAATCTCCTTTGCATATTTGTGTCTAGAATAGTCCTTTATATATTATTTTATTATTTTGACAGTTCATATTAGCATGTTCTTCCTGTATCTTGCTACGTCCGTCTGAGGACCTGGTTTTTCCCCAGGTGTATGTTCATGTCTTTCGCAGGTATTCTAGCCAAGTCGTGGTCTTCTCCATTCATTCGAAAACGATTGCGCTTGGTTCGTCTTGCCATTTTATGGATCGATTCTTGTACATTTCTTTTATTGAGATAGTTGGTAGTGGACTTTGTCTCCACCTAACGATTGTATCATAAATATTCAAGTTGATTTTTATATTATTATTCTTTTCATTGTGGATGAGATTTAGTTTGTCTTGGATTACTATATTTTACAGCTTATGTATCCATACGAGGCCTATGTACTTCGTATGAATACAGCTGGCATGTCTATGTACTTAGTCCTACGTATTTTGGGACTGGGGCGTTACATGTTTTTGTGGTAGCCCATGCAGGTCAAGATAAATTGTTTGATTACTTTACCGTACCAAGCAAGCCTGCGTATAGGATTAGAGTCTAGGATCTCATCCACACACTTGACTGCCTTCTCGCTTGACTCCTCGATTTACATCTTGCTTGATTCCCTCTACCGTTACTTCTTATCCTTCTTTCGTGCTTAATGTTGGTTAGAAAGGTAATCCATACTAGATGGACATGACCTATTGTTCCATCACCCTACTAGTTTAGCTCTTGTAAGTTGGGTAGAATGCCTCATGACCTAGCATAAGACTTCGTCCTTATGACTCACTATAGTAGATACTAAGTGGATTGCCTAGACTATAAATTTTTAAAGACCATACCTTATTGGTCGACCAAAACCTTAGACAAGGAGACAATAGGTCGACTGTATAGGCACCAAACAAGACTTAGATTCTTAAGTAGTTCGAACTAATTCTAGTCTCTTTCAATAATAATCTCACGTGTCTATATTTTATCATCTTGACTAAATGATGCTAATGTAGCCTAGTTTTTGCAAGCTTATTTCTTTATCAAGCTTGTTCATGACATATGCTATTGAGCGCTCACTAGCATATTGTCTAATCAAAACCAGTGCATGATGGTCCGATCAACCAAGTGCACTTTGGTTCGCTTTTACTTATCATTCTACGTGGATGATGACATAGCTAAACTTGCCCTCTAGAGTCCCATCTGCGACAGCCTTGACAATTCTTTTTGAATTACTCACTCACCTTTGAACCACATATTGGTATTCGAAAGCAACTTCTTTGGACTCATATTGGTTTCCTTCTTTCACCTGTTTAGACGAAGACTCGTACTTAGACCCAAGGTATCACCTTAGTTGCCCACCATCTATTACCAAGATAGTTAGCCATGGACCAACCAAGGTGACTATATCCTCGCTTTGAACTACTCGTCGATACCATATCTATTATCACAACCTTCCATGAAATTTGAAAGTGATTCCAATTATCTTTTCATTCGTGCCCTCAACCTAGATAATTACCATGCACCCTTCTCCGTAGAACCATCTCTCCCAAATCCCTAGATTATTCTCTTTTGATCTACTCGATCACTTCCTATTTCCTAAATTCACGTTATCATGATCTTATCACCTTAACTAGTGACCCTCATTCGATTCCATATCCATGATTTATTCTCATAGATATCGAAATCACAAACTTCTTAACTGCACGTTTGTGTTAAACGTAGTCTCCTTATCTCGCCTAATGACTTGATCATATTTCCTTATCAATATACCATTGTGCCTTCTTACCCCTACCTATTCTTAATTTCGAGGACGAAATTCTTGTAAGTTGGGTAGGATGTAAAACCCCTAAATTTCTACTATATTTGTTTAGTACTGATTTTTTTTTGTATTTATACGTGGCATAGTCGTATTGTACGTCGTACGAAAATTTGCATTTTTCATATTACTCGTCGAGTACGAATATGTGCGAGGTACATATGTTTAGAAATTTTTTTTTTTTTATTATCGATGATGGTTTCAAAATAATATATATATTAATTATTTTTATTAAAAATAATTTAGCAAGAGAGTATTTTAAAGATTTGATTATTTATGTTTATTTCCAAAATTGTTTTATCTAAATTATAAAAAAAATGTAGTTAAATTTTTTTTTCCTATTAATACTTAAATATTTATTATGATTTTCGAAATTAATTAATTATTATTATTTATAAAAGATATTTTGAATTTAATGGTGATAATTTTAATGGTAATTTTGAAAACAATGTTTTATGCAAAATTTATTTCATATGAGGTTCAAAAATTTAAATTTATAAATATAATTCTATTTTCGAAATTAAGTAATATTTATATTTTATTATTTTTCAAAAAAGTATTTTAAAAATAGTGTTTTGGTTTAAATTTAATTGATTGTGATAAGTTTCATTTGAAAAGATTTTAAATAGCTTTTATTTGAAAATATAATTTATCTATATTAATTTAGATTAAATTTATCTATTTCGACTTGGATTGGATTTGATTGGATTTAAATTTTTGTTTTAAAACATTGTTTCACTTAACAAAATGCCTTGAAGGAATGGGCTTTTGAAAATAAAACGAGGAAAAATACAAGAAGTACAAGTTTGATTCTGGGGAAGTATTGCTATGGAAGTCTGATTCGTAAATGATCACTTTGTTCCTTGGACCATATGATGATGATGAAGATCACTGCTTGAAGTAGAACAACTGGAAGAACTAAGTCACCAGAAAGGTATCGACGCACTTGGGCACTGATGGCGAGGCCGAATGCTTTCATGCTTTGCTTTACTCTGTTCTGAAAGAAAGGTTGAAGAAGAATGCTCTGGAGAATCAAAATCTCTAAGTTCTGATCTCTGTATTCTCTCCTGTCTCTGTGTCCTCTCCCTGTCTGTCTCTGTCCCGTTATGAGAAAAAAAAAGTCTATTTATAGAGTTGGGCTCTTGTGCGTAAAAACTCAGCAAAAGTTCCATCTTTACGCTAACAACTGCCACCCATGATCGAAGCCATCCTCTGCATATGTTGACGTTTGTCCCATCACTTTAGTAAGGATAGGATGCATGTACACACGTTATTCGAAAAGAGTGGCATGAAAGCCACGTAAGAAAACCACGTTCCAAACTGGTGGAGGAGAATAGGACGTAAAAATAGCCCAATGTACTCTGAGCGTAAAGCAGTAGATTTGTCATATAATGGCCTTGACATAGACTTCCCGCGTAAAGTGGTTATTAAATAACCTTGAGCGTAAAAGCATCTCAAATAGACTTTACGCACACGTCGACTGTTGAGCGTAAAGGCTCGTATAATCTTCGTGCGTAAAAGAAGCCGTAGTGTGAGCGTAAAGTAGCTCAATCCACACACTAAACGACAACATTGGTCTCTGTGTAAAAGACAAATCCCTTTGTGATATATGCCATCATTAATATCTCCATGTCAGAGTTTGCATTAAATGCGAGATTTGACAGCTTTGTCCAGCGTAAAAGTGGCTGCTTTGTCCTTGGCGTAAAATCATGGGTGTAGACCCGAGCGTAAAATGATCAGCCTGCTTAGGCATAAATTGATTAGCCTAGTCTTGGGCGTAAAGAGATTACCCGCTCTACTAGGCATAAAGCAGCTCACTTATGAATGAGATGACTCTTTCTTTGAAGCACTTTTTACGCTCCTACAAGACCCCCTTCAAAGTTTTCAAATATCTTCAAAATTTGAAACACTTTGAACAGAAGCGTAAAAGTTGAGATTTGATCTGCCAGCATAAAATTTGGGATACGCAACCGTCATCTGCGTAAAAGCAGAAATGTCCAACAGTCGGCGTAATTTTCAAGAAAAATAATGTCGGTCAACACTTGACCGTCACAATAAATTTCTTTCTCGAAACTTTCGAACGTCTCTTTATCTTTCCGAGTGAGCAGTTTCCAACGAGGAATGTGAAGAGTTATTTTGATTTAAATAAGGACAAATTCTTTATTCTTGACATTCATCCTTGTTTTGTCATGGCGCCGAAGAACGAGATTACCAACAAAGAGGCATCGAGCTCCAGGCTTGACTTTGAGCGGGCGTGCAACTGTTTAGAGTGTTTTGGAGTAACTCCTGCCATCTTTAATCGTATTGATGGTGGTCCCCCAACTGCATACGAAGGGCCAGGAGATGCCGAAGCATTTCTTAATCTGATGCGCCGCTCGGGGATTCGCGATATGCACGAACTAGGCGTCTTCCTTCGTCAGCCCAACGAAGGAGAGAAATAATGATGTTTTTATGTATCACGAATCTTTAATTTGTAGGGGTCCACTTCTCCCTTTATAAATAAAATTTCGCTGTTAACCTCATCTATTGATGCGCACTTGTTTATGCACTTCTTTTGACTGTTTCTATAGTTGTTAATTCCCAAGAAACAAACCAACACGTGACATTTGTCTTGTGGTTACGAGAGCCTTTAAATAGGATCTTCCCCCGAAAATAGACTCATCTCAACAGTTTCTTCAGGCTTTATAAATAGACGAGAATGTTTCATATATTCTCGTACTCATTCCTCTGAAGATAACTTTCTGTGATGTTGTTCTCCAACAAATGACAATGGTGGAGCTTTCCCACGGCATTTTTTGTACGCCCAGTCTTTAGACGTGGATTCAACCACTATTAGAGCCAAACCATTCAACTTAAGTGGTAAGTCCGATCGTAAGCAAATATCTATCTTCGAATTTTTTTGTTGAAAACATCTATTCATGAGCGTAAATTCTTGACGAGCGTAAAAAAAAACTTGCTGAAGCATAGGCATAAAAGCCTTGCTGAATCACTAGCGTAAAAGCCTTGCTTAATTACTGGCGTAAAAGCCTTGCTGAATCACCGGCGTAAAAGCCTTGCTGAAGCACTGGCGTAAAAAGCCTTGCTGAATCACTGGCGTAAAAGCCTGGCTGAAGCACTGGCGTAAAAAGCATTGCTGAATCACTGGCGTAAAAGCCTTGCTGAAGCACTGGCGTAAAAGCCTTGTGATCTGTTTTTAGTTAGCGTTTAATACGCATCTGATAATACTTCTATTTTAAAACACTTCTTCTTTGTTGTTTTCTGCAGAAGTTTGGCTGAGCAGCTTTTCCAGAACTGGCATTGGCAATTTTCACGCTGTGAGGAGCGTTCTTCTGACATCAACATCAGGGAGCTCATGCGCTTTTGACGCGCAAATCAGAAAACTCAGAACTCTTTGTGAGATAGAAGGTTCTTCCTCTGTTGGTAGGAAGAGCCTTTATACACGGAGAGTTGGATGGTGGAGTCAACTCTACCCCGAAAAATTGGGTAGTAGAGTTCCTTTTACGGCAGAACTAGGAATCGTATCCCAATGCTGGATACATTCCTATCTCCTTTGAGGTGCCGCCACTAATCCACCAATTGTATTGGCAGCAACATGCCTTCGGGCTGCCATACTCTGGGGTTCTCCTCTCGTCTGAGAGAGAAGACCAGAGTTTGATTCCTGCTGTTCTGGTTGCCACTGGAGCTCAGACAGTCAGGAATTGCCACCAACAACGAACCCGTCAAAGAAGATCAAAGAAAAAATAGATCTCTATTAGGTTATCGTTGGTGTATAGAATGAAAATCCAAGAATGTAATAGATTTCCATTATAACTTGTAAGAAAGTCTAAGAAATGTAATAGACTTTTTTGATGATATGGGAATGGAAATGATGATTCTTCTATGATCAATGATTTGTATCTATCTGGATGTAATATGGACATGATAGATAAATGAAATCTTATTTTCTGTTTTAGAGTATATGATACTATCAGAGGTAATATGGACATAATAGCATATATGAACTCAAAAGAAAATTAGATTAATATCTATACAGAGGTCAAATAGAAGTGATAGATAGGAAAAGAAAGCAGATTTAATATTTATTCAGAGTTCATGGAAACATGATAAATAGCGAATCCCACTTTCTAATCAATTGATAAAATAGAAGATACAAAATCCCTTTCCCAGGAGACAAGAAATCAGCTTAACCAAACCTTGGTAGCTGGGGACAAAGGAGACAGATGTCATGAACATATGGGTTAAAAATGATGGACGAACCAACGTATTTTTCGGGAAAAGAAAACATTGATTCGATTCTATTTTGAAATGAATGAACCCGATGGAGCGAACGGACAGGTCTTTTTGGGAATGAAAGGTTGTTCTCAATCTTCAAAGACCGGTTCATCAACAGTCCTCTTTTACAAATAGGTGAGAACTGCTTGTAACACTTCATTCTTATTTCTCCTCCTCTATTGGAAATGTCTTCTGAGGATGTACGACGAAAGAATGAAGTCCCCCGGAAAATCGAGAGCATCATTGAGACGTTTCCCGTTGAACCCCCTGTATCAGGCTCATCAGGCTCAACCGAAATAGGTGGAAGCTCTTCTACGCCCAAGCCACCCGAAGACATCCTTGCTTTCTTAGTAGAGCCAGGGAAAACTCCTGAAGAAGAAGCGTCGAGGATGGCTGTCTGCAAATTTTTCATGAGTTCAGAAAACGACGCCTTCTATGCATTGGCCGACTATATATTCAATAACAAAGGGACTGGCCCTCGTCCTTAGTCTTTTGTTTTGAACAAAAATAATAAAAGGAGCTTTATTTTCATCATGTCTCCCCTTTTTTTTTCATACATAGTATTTCTTAAGAAACTTGCCATTGATTGGCATCATGAGCAGATCTCCATTGGGCTTTGATAATCGATAGGCGCCATTGGAAAATACGTACTCAATTACATAAGGGCCTTCCCATTTTGCTTGGAATTTCCCTTTACTTTTATGAGTCATCACCATCGGTCTCCGAACAGCTAATACAAGTTCGCCAACTTTGAATACCCTCTCTTTAACTTTACGATTGAAAGTTCGAGATATGCGGGCTTGATATAGTTCAATGTGCTGTTGTACTTGAAGACGCTTCTCATCCAATCCTTCAAGTTCTTGGAGTCGTAAGCGATCATTATTCTCTGTAGTTAGCTCATTAGCAATGGCTATTCGTAGAGAAGGGATCTGGATTTCTAATGGGAGGACAGCTTTGCATCCATAAACCAATAAGAATGGTGTAAAACCAGTAGGAGTCCGGACTGTTGTTCGATAAGCCCATAAACATTCTCCAAGTTTCTCATTCCAATCACGTTTATTAGAAGAGACGAACTTTTTGAGAAGTTTAATGATTGTCTTATTGAAAGCTTCAGCTAAACCATTAGCAGCTGGATTATAAGTCGTAGAAGCCAAATTCTGAATTCGATTCTTGTCACAGAATCGATAAAATGCTTGACTGGCAAATTGTGGACCATTGTCATAAATTATCCGTCGAGGAATCCCGAAGCGATAAATGACATGGTGCTTGATGAAGCTGATCACATTAGATGTTTTCACTTCCGCAAGGGGGACTGCTTCTGCCCACTTAGAAAAGTAATCTGTTATAGCTAATATGAACCGATGTCCTTTAATAGAAGGAGGATTAATAGGACCAATGACATCCATACCCCAAGCTTCAAAGGGCCAAGAGGCTGCTGTAGGATGTAGAAATTCAGACGGTTGATGAATAAAATCAGCATAAATCTGACATGCTTTACATCTTCTGGCATAATCTACAACATCTGTTATCATAGAAGGCCAATAATACCCCATTCTTCGAATGCGATTTTATAATTTAGGACCTGGTTGATGAGCACCACAAATACCATCATGAGCTTCTCGTAGTATTTGTTTAGCTTCACTTTCTGAGAGACACGCAGCAAGTGTCCATCATAAGAAAGACGGTATAGCATATGTAAAGACGAATCATAATAAAATCGAAACGATCGTCTTTTGATTGATGCAGCTTCTTTCGGATCTTCAGGCAAAATCCCATAGACTGCATAATCAATGAATGGAGTTCTCCAATCTTTCTGCTGGGAACTTGACTCTGTAGTATAACTTTGTTCAATATACAAATTATTCTTAACACAGAACAAGTCTCGATCCAACAAAGTAATTGTATTTTGTCTCCGAATTGGAATAGCTAGGTCTGCAGCTAAATTGGCAAGAGCATCAGCTTCCACATTTTGAGAGTGTAGTACAAACTCAATGAAGAATTCTTTGAATGAAAGGACCAATTCAACTACCACATGATGATAAGGGATGAGATCGGGATTTCTGACTTCATAAGTCCCTCTAACTTGATTAACGATCAATTGGGAATCTCCATAAGCTTCTAGGAACTCAATATCCAGTTGTTTTGCAACTTGGAGACCAATCAATAGAGTATTATATTCTGCTACATTGTTGGAGCATGGTTCATTGAGAGAATAGGCACGGTATATGACCATTTTGTCAGGAAAAACCAAGACGATTCCTACCCCAGAGACAATATTGCCTTTAGGTCCTACTCGTGATGCTCCATCAAAATATAATTGCCATATGTCATTCTTCAAAGTCAGGTTACAATCCATGACTTCATCTGGAATGTCCTCATATAATTTTGATGTTTCAGATATAGGGTGAGCAGCCAAGAAATCGGCTAATGCTTGACCCTTTATTGATTTTTGAGGTACATAAACCATGTCATAAGGAGTAAGCAACATCGCCCAAGTGGCCAACCTGGAGTTAAGAATGCTAGGTTTTCTCATCAATACCCGAATAGGATTTATTCTGGAGATGACATGAATAGTCTGCCCTGTCACATAATGTCTTGTCTTCTGGACGACAAAAACTAAAGCTAGACATTCCTTTTCCACAGGAGTATACCTGTGTTCAGCTCCGACCATCATTCTGCTCAGATAATAAATTGCCTGCTCATGACCCACATCACTTTTCTGTGCAAGAAGAGCGCCAAGTGAATGATCCAAGGCTCGAACATATAGCAAAAATGGCCTTTCTACCACCGGGGGTACCAGGACAGGAGGGTTCGTCAGGTATTGCTTAATGTCATTGAAGGCTTTCTGACATGCTTCATCCCAAACAAAAGATACACCTTTCTTTAATAAACGGGAGAAAGGTTGACATCTTCCAGAAAGATTAGATATAAATCTTCTGATATAAGCAATACGACCCTGAAAGCCACGGAGTTCTTTCAGATTGTGAGGAGGGCGCATTTCAAGAATTGCCTTAACCTTATCAGGATCAACGTGGATACCCTGAGAAGTAATGACAAATCCTAAAAATTTGCCACTGGAAACCCCTAAGAAAGACTTAGTAGGGTTCATTTTCAATTGATGCTGGCGCATCAATTCAAATACTATCCTCAAGTCCTGAATGTGATCATCCTTTGATCGACTTTTAACAGCGATGTCATCTACATAGCATTCAACTATCTTCCGTAGATGTTCTTGAAAGATGTTGCTCATAGCCCGTTGATACGTGGCACCGACATTTTTAAGACCAAACGGCATAACTGTATAGCAGTAGACCCCAAGAGGTGTACGAAAAGCGGTGTGCTTCTCATCTTCTGGATGTATCTTGATCTGATTGTATCCTGAGAATCCGTCCATGAAAGACATGCGTTCAAAACCACATGTATTGTCTATCATGACATCAGTAATTGGAAGTGGAAATTCGTCCTTTGGACAAGCTGCATTAAGATCTCGATAATCTATACAAACTCAGACTTTTCCGTTCTTCTTCACGACAGGAACAATATTGGCAACCCAATCCGGGTGTTGCTCTTCACGAACAAATCCACATGTGATCAACTTTTTGACTTCTGCTTCAATTGTATCCATCATATCTGGTCTAAGATGCCGTTGCTTTTGTTTTACAGGTTTGACATTGGACAAAATATTAAGTTTATGAGTAGTAACTTTTAGGATCTAACCCTGGCATATCCTCATAACTCCATACAAAGATGTCAATATATTCTTTGATAAGTTTTATCAACTCTTCATTTTCATCTTCAGCAAGATTTTTACTAATGAATATTGGTTTGGACGTAGTTCCATCCCCAACATCAATCTGGATGACCTCATCCTCTGTAGGTGGCTGTCGTTGTTCAAAACGGAGTTCCTACTGAGTATCCATCTGTTGAGCCCAAGGATCATTCTCAAATAGTTCTGATTCACCATAAATTTGAACCATATTGACTGAGAATACTTGTCCAGATTTATCTTCAGATTGAATTTCCTCTGAATCTGATGATTACGAAGGGCTAGAAGAGAATTCTTCTTGTATATCATCATAAAACATGTAGGACGGATCATATCCCAACCTATGACGAGTCTTGTGGTAAAATGGATTGCCATATAATGGTAGTCGTCTACCCTTACCTTGATTGAGACCTTGCATAGTCTTCAAGTCATATCCCATGTTCTGGATAATTTTGATAGATTGTTGACTATACTTGTCAATTCGGATTCTTTCCTTGTCTTTATCCTTCAGCTCATCTGCCTGAGCAACATGGATATTTCTAGCCAGGCCAAACACAATTTGGCGCTTGTTTTTCTTATCAGACGGAATTACGAAATAAGATTCTTCGTGACGTCTAAAAGTTACGCAAGCTTGTGATGAAGCCGCCACAGGTAGAAGATAAGGAGAAGATGTTAGGAACCTTTGAGCATAAGATCCAACATCTATATGAGGAGGGAAAGAATTTTCCTTATGATCGATGTATAAAGTTTCTTCTAGCTCGATGTCGTCTTTATATTGATAACTTTGATTATCAGAAGATAAAGTCATTCTTTCGATAAACTTGACAGCCATATACTCGAAAAGAAAATCTTCATTGATATCAAAAAGTACAGAATGATCAATATTTACATCATTTATGATTTGACTGCTACATCTCGGATTAATCATCAGTGGACCATTATCCGTCTTCTGCGTAGATTTGCCAAGTTTGACAATCAATGGTGGTTCTAGATCATTTGTACAAGAAGTACGCCCTTTGACCTTGATCATAAAAGGTTGAACTTGGCTCTTAGCAGAAATATTTGTTGATTCCTCAGATGAAGTTTGAGTTCTTCCTCTAACCTTGATTATCAGAGGTTGATCATTGACAGATTGGGATTGGATTCGTCCCTTGACTGTGATCTTCAAAGGTTGCTCCTCTGGCGGATCTTCATTAATAGACTGATCCTCGGTAGGTGGTTGATTTTCAGCCATGTCTGATATCTCTTTCACATGCTCTTGTTTATAAAGCCTTGAATCAGAAAAATAGGCTTCGACACGCTTGAAGGGATTGATATCAGCAAACTCAGTTTTCACAACTCCTTGGGAATCCACATACTTGAAGCATTGGTGGAGAGTTGAAGGTACAATATTATGCTCATGAATCCACGATCTCCCCAAAAGGATATTATAGGAGACGTCTGAGTTGATAACATAGAAAGTTACCATGGTTCGAAGATCACCAATCTGAATCTGCAGACGAATCTTCCCCAATGGCTTGCTCTTGCCAGAGTTAAAACCGACTATCGTAGTACTAGTATAAGTCAAATCACTAGTAGGGATCCTCAGGGATCTTAGTATACTCTGAAGAATTATGCTAATTGAGGATCCGGGATCAATATAAATCCTGTCAATTTCAGTGGATCCAATATACCCGGTGTAGCACAAAGGCCTGTCATGCTTGTTATGCTTCAACAGCATATCTTCTTGTGTAAAGGTGATGTTGGGAATTGCTTCCATTACACTATGACATTGTGGACATGACACTGGTATATTATCAGGAGTCTTGAGTTGAGCCAAGCATGAATCTGCTTGAAGTAAAGCTTCACTCAAAGTCTCTCTGCTTTCTCTGGAAAGGCGAAGCAACTCAAATATAGATAGTCTAGCCGGAGTATTGGCTAACTGAGCTAGAATATCGAATTTGTAAGGCTTCATTACTACCCCCTGACTGGAAGCAGACTTCAATGGGACGTCGAAGCGTACTGCTTTCTGTTTCCCCTTTTCAACCACAGAAGGATTAGCAGGAACAGAAGAGGGTTGAGTTGGTAGTGTCTCCACTACGTCTTCAGCTTCTTTGGAGGATCCCTTATAGTTTTTATGGTACTCTTTTCCAGATCTTGTACCAGCAATAGATTCTTCTTCAGACTCAGGAGAAGGAAGTACCATATTACAGGATTTTGTCTTCCCTTTTTTAGCCTTCTTCTTGTGTGGATTGTTATGAGGAGCTTCAGAACCCAATCCAAGAGTGGAATTTTGATTTTGAATTTGTAAATGAAGTCGTATTCCTTTATCATAATTCAAACCTTCTGCCTTTTGAAAGTCATAACCCATCTTCTTCATGAGATGAACAGACTGCGGACTATACAAGTGAGTGGGCAGTAGACTTCTAGCAATTGGTTCCTCAGAGGAAGAAGAAGAGATCTCTGTATCCACATGAGAATGAGGAATAGATGTCTCTGTAACTACAGGAGGAGAAGGATTCGGGGTACGAGAAGAAATCCCTGTCGGAGCTTTTTCATAAGCAGCAAAGATTTGTTGTGCCCGATGTAAAGGAATACTATTCATGGCTAGCCACTGCTGATGAGTAAGCTTGAGCTTGGTAGGTGGAGCTAGACTTAGAGGACAGATGTTCAATCCTCTCAATCTATCTTCTAAAGGAAGGCCATCCCATAGGTGATCCGAGTCATCGGGATCTAGAATAACATGGGAAATCATGTTGCAGGTTCTGATTTTCTTGCCCTTCTTAGATTTTGAAGTTTTATCTTCACTTTCCAACTCAGGCACTATGTCAGGATGTACCCACATGATTTTACTATTCTTTAGTGTGAGTGGCAGCAATCCTGCATTTTCTTCTCTGGCAGGCAGAATATTCACGATTTTTATTGTCGCCTTCGGAATTGGGATAATTCCATCTGGGACTTGCTGTGGAGGAAAATCCCCAAACTGAAGAGAAACTATATTGGTTGAAACCGTATGGTCATCGTTGGTTAAAGCGATAGCACCGCCATTTATCAGCTCCTAGATTTTCTTCTTCATGATATAGCAAGCACTGGTAGGATGATTAATGTATCTATGATAGATACAATATTTGGGATTATCAGTTAGATTCACCTCATTTGGCCTCTTTGGCTCTAGAATCTGAAGTTTGCCACTCTTCACCAGACACTGAAATATCCCTGAGATATCACTTTCATCAAAAGAGTATTCTTCCTTTGGCCTAGAAGATTCCTGACTATTCGGCATCATTTTGTTCTTGGAAAGATTAACCATGAGGGTATCTTTTCCTTTTACATTACGATTACTGGGGTTATTACCAGGATTACTTTTCTTTCCTCTATCATCTGAGGCAAAAATCATCCCATGTTCACGAGCCAACCTACCATTGGTCTCGGCAGAGACTGCTGCTATGATAAACGAAGCCCAATCTGAGAATTGGGAACCTGTGAAAACAGCGATGGATGGTCGTAGATTCATCTTGCATGTATCAATCAACACTGAATCTGGCATACTAGGAGGCATCTTTAGAGTAGCCTGTCGGAAACGTTCGATAAACGTCCGAGTATCTTCTTTCTCTTTTTATTTGATTTCTATCAAGGAGGACATGTTCATGTCCATACCTCCTTCATAGAAGCGGGAGAGAAATATTGTCTTAAATTCGTCGAAAGACGAAATGCAATTGTCGGGTAAACTTCGATACCGATCATAAGCCGAACCCGTCAGGCACCCGATGAACACTCGAGTGAGTAGAGCGTCATCTTTCTGCAGATGTACAGTCATAATATCAAAGTAATTGATATATTGACTGGGAGATGCTTTTCCATCGAACAAAACCATAGATTGTGGCTTGAATTTCGGTAGAAAGGGTACATCATTCCAATGAGGAGGATAAGGTTACTTGATCCCTAACCTCTGGAGTTGATCTTTGTGCTCACGTACTGCTTGAATGGCTTCACTGGTTTGGGGAAGCACATTTGATTGAATGGTTGTTGGATGTACCGTAACCCCCACTGGAGGTGGTATATCTTCAGGAATGATGGGATCTGGAGATGCAGAATTCTGATTAACAGCCGGCTCTTGAGTATTCAAAGGTATTTCAGCCCCTTGACTATCTTGAGTTTGTACTGCTACTGGTACTGGTGTTATTACCGTCGGCTGAGCAGTTTGCTGATTCAAAATTATCTGATACATACTTTGTACCATGTTAAGCATATCTTTCAGTGATTGCTCAACGGCAGTGAGACGCTGTTCTGTATTAGCAGATGACTACTCTGGTTTATCTCCAATAGCGTAGGATTCAACCTCTCGTGAAGATACCAAAGGATTTATATAGAAGTATGAATCCACACTATCGGTAGCAGACTCAAAAGATTGAGTACCCCCAGCTTCTGAATCAGAAGTCTGTAATTGCCTTTGTCTTCTTGATCGAATATTCTGATATACTCCTTCAAAGGAATCAAGAAGTATGTTGAACTGTTGTTGACTTGGAGTTTGGGACATGTTCCGTCTCGGACGTCGTCCTCTGTTAGTATGAGATGCCATGTTGACTGATGCATATGACAGCTCATCTTCTTGGTCTTCAGCTTGATGTTGAAGCAAATTAAAACTCAATCGATCAAAAACTGACCGTTTTGAAGCCGAACAACAACAATTGATCACAACCTGGTGATATTGACAATAATATTTTTCTTGGGGGAGCGTCACCGGAGATTGTGAATTCTTACGCTTTTGTATGAGCAATTCACGTAAGTTAGAAGGAATGGAGGGAGTATTCTTCTTTATCACATTGGGGGTAGAAAAACGTTTAGTACCCTGTGTGTAAAGAAGATTACTGGTAGCATTCGCAGAACCAAATTGTACATTTCTACGCGTTTGCAGTTGTATGCGTAAATCTTGAGATTTTTGAGCACGAAGGACTCCATCTTCATGGCGCGTGATTTGCAAGTTTGGTACTTTGCATAAAGCGGTATAAGAAGGTTGTTGGTGTAGGACAGAAGTTTTACCAACAATATTTTTACGCTGTATGCGTTTAGGTACATTCACATTAGATGTGCAAACATCGTTGTGAATTTTATCTACACTGTCACAGACATGAGACTTGCCTTTACGCGTAAAACGTAAAAATTGATTATCCACCACGTCACAGACGGAAGATTTTGTTTTACGCGAGGAGCGTAATTTGTGTGTGTCTACCACGTCACATACGGGAGACTTATTTTTACACTCAGAAGCATTAGAATCTGCCACATTACAAATAAGAGACTCATTCTTATGCCTTGAGCGTAAAACTTGGTTTTTACCCAGTGGGCGTAAAACATGGTTCTTACGCAGTGGACGTGGAACCCGATCATCTACACCATCACAGACGGGAGACAAATTGTCACACTTAGAGAGCGACGCCGAAGTAAGGACTGCCTCGTTATGAACGGGAGCCCCTACGACAGGAGAGGAAAGAATTCCCTTGTTATCAACAGCAACAGAGAGATCAGAAGCTATTTTGGATTTACGAATCCAAACTTTTCGTGCTTTGCGAGACTTTTGAACATTGGAGAAGCGAGAACCACCTCCAGTTCGGAGCATTTCTTCGTAGGCAGTCTGGTCGAAGTGCACAACCAGAGTCTTCTTGGTCGAACCGACCGAAACATCATCATATTGAGCAATTGCCTCCTCGTCAGAGGAAAAGGTCATCTCCAGCAGAGTCGCCATTTTTGTTTCACTTAACAAAATGCCCTGAAGGAATGGGCTTTTGAAAATAAAACGAGAAAAAAATACAAGAAGTACAAGTTTGATTCTGGAGAAGTATTGCTATGGAAGTCTGATTCGTAAATGATCACTTTGTTCTTGGACCATATGATGATGATGAAGATCACTGCTTGAAGTAGAACAACTGGAAGAACTAAGTCACCAGAAAGGTATCGACGCACTTGGGCACTGATGGCGAGGCCGAATGCTTTCCTGCTTTGCGTCACTCTGTTCTGAAAGAAAGGTTGAAGAAGAATGCTCTGGAGAATCAAAATCTCTAAGTTCTGATCTCTGTATTCTCTCATGTCTCTGTGTCCTCTCCCTGTCTGTCTCTGTCCCGTTATGAGAAAAAAATAAGTCTATTTATAGACTTGGGCTCTTGTGCGTAAAAACTCAGCAAAAGTTCCATCTTTACGCTAACAACTGCCACCCATGATCGAAGCCATCTTCTGCATATGTTGACGTGTGTCCCATCACTTCAGTAAGGATAGGATATATGTACACACGTTCTTCGAGAAGAGTGGCATGAAAGCCACGTAAGCAAACCACGTTCCAAACTGGTGGAGGAGAATAGGGCGTAAAAATAGCCCAATGTACTCTGAGCGTAAAGCAGTAGATTTGTCATAAAATGGCCTTGACATAGACTTCCCGCGTAAAGTGGTTATTAAATAACCTTGAGCATAAAAGCAGCTCAAATAGACTTTACGCACACGTCGACTGTTGAGCGTAAAGGCTCGTATAATCTTCGTGCGTAAAAGAAGCCGTAGTGTGAGCGTAAAGTAGCTCAATCCACACACTAAACGACAACATTGGTCTCTGTGTAAAAGACAAATCCCTTTGTGATATATGCCATCATTAATATCTCCATGTCAGAGTTTGCATTAAATACGATATTTGACAGCTTTGTCCAGCGTAAAAGTGGCTGCTCTGTCCTTGGCGTAAAATCATGGGTGTAGACCTGAGCGTAAAATGATCAGCCTGCTTAGGCGTAAATTGATTAGCCTAGTCTTGGGCGTAAAGAGATTACCCGCTCTGCTAGGCGTAAAGCAGCTCACTTATGAATGAGATGACTCTTTCTTTGAAGCACTTTTTACGCTCCTACAAACATATATGGTAATTATCTAAAAATTAGATTTAAATTGTAGATTGAACCCAATTTGGATTTAAATAATTAAATTGGGTCCAATCCTTATCCAACTGGGAATTCCCACATCCTATAAATAGGCAGGTACTCCTCCATATTATTTTTTTCACAATTCATCTTCCACAATTCTACAACCCAAATGTGCATCGTGTCTGTGTCCCGATCCTCTTCCACTATTTTTTCTCTCTTTTACATTTACAATTTCTTTTTCATGTCTGACAGCCCCGGACACGTCCTCCAATTTCAATGTCGCGCAAGACAAGACGTCCAAAACCCCAACCCCCCAATCCATGACCAAATCCCTAACGCTAACCCTAGATTGTGCCAGAACACCGACCTACCCCAACACCGATCACCATCACCACAGGCATCAACACACAGGCCATCCCCTCGCTTGCTCGCCCATCCATCGTCGAACCCTAGATTTGACCCGTCGTAGCCGTTGATCTCCTCCTCACCTGGCTGTCCACATTCCCGTGGCGCTACATCCCGCCACAAAATAGCCAGCCACAACCACCACGACCGGTGCCCTATTCTCGTGGCCATCTCCGGCCGTTCACCACACCACCACCATTACAGCCGCCTCAGTACACCAAACCCTCCACCACGACCACCAGAAATCACCACCGTCACCATCGTCGCGGCCGTCCAGGCCGCTGTCACCAATACCAACATCATCACTGTCACCGCTGTAGCCACCGCGGCAACCGCCGCGGCACGCCCAATCCACCAGAAAATAAGAAATAAATCACAAATCCCCTTACCTCCACCTCCCCGACGAAGTCCGCCTAGTCGCCTCCTTCCCCGGCCCGAACCCTTCACGCCACCCAGATCTGGAACTCCAGCCCCAGCTTCCCTTTCTCTGACTCTGCCCCTCGTCTTGCAAGGTCGTTGTGCCTCCCAGCGCTCCGCCGAGCCGTGCACTCGCGTACCCCCTCAAAACCTGCCGCCGCCGGCGAAGCCTTCCCCGACCTCCCAAACCCGTCTCCGCCCCGCGGCGCCTCCCCGGCTGCCCTAGCTGCTGCGCCGACGCTAGAGCTCCACCCCGCTACCGCCTTCCTCTCACTCGCTCAGCTTTCCCCTCCGGCGAGCTCCGCCCCGAGCATCTCCGCCAACGCCGAGCATCTCCGCCCCCTTTCTTCCTTTTTCCTCCTCGCCCTTCTCCTCTCTGCTCCCGACCGCGACCCCCACTGCTCACCGACCCTACGTCGACTTCCTGATCTGCTCCTCCGCTCCCTCTCTCTCTTCCCATTTTTTTGTTTTTTCCCATCGCATTCTCTCTCCTCTTCCTACAAAGAAAGGGACTGCAGCCTTTAACTATTAATGGTTATTATTTTTTATTTTTTTGTTGAAATATTATTATTATTAAAAGTATTGTAATTTTGTTGTTTTGTGAAATTAAATGGTTTCTTTTTAAATTATTTTATATTTGTTGTTTATTATTATTATTATTATTATTATTATTGTTATTATATATTGTTTTGTTCTTGTTTCCTTCTCTCTTAAAATTTTTTTATACCAATATTAGTGTTTTTACTATTTTATTATTGTCCTTATTAATATTATTATCAGTAAGGTATTTGCTACTTTTAGATTTTCTATATTCCATAGTTACACTTTTATTTTTACCAATGATTTTTGTATTACTAGCAAATACAAATATTATATAGGGTTGACCCTATACTTATTTTCTAAAATAAGGATTTCGAAACCCCTAGAGATATTATTTAATTAAATTCTCCTAGATAAAGCACATGGAAATATTTGATCAATAAAAAAAATGTATTTTTACAAAGTATAAAATAATTTTTGTTGGTATTTCTCAAATACTATCAAAAATATTTTTACTAAATAAATATAGTTTTCAATGACTATAATTAGTTTTCTCAAAATCGTATATGTTATTTATTTTATCTCTCTTGATTATCCTTCTATCCGTGACTAAGCCCATTATTCCTAATCCTTCGCCAACTTTGTACCTTCCCCGTCGACCTTAACTAATCTGTCCGTTCTAGACCCGATGGAATAGACCGTGCCATCATCGGAGGCTATCTTGCATAGTTGTTGCACCGAAGTCGCAGTTCATGCCACCTTTATTGTACCACACCAGGCAGCTCAACAGGCGTCGCGACAGGCAAGTATACCTTGCTAATTAACTGTCACATTATTATTTTTAGCATTTATTTACTTGTTTCGTATTTTTATTTTATTTGTTATAAACTGCGCGTCCAAGCCACACTTGGGTGCAAGCGACTTTATTAGTCGTTTTATTTTACTATATGCATGTTAACTTAGTTGTAGTGGACTACCCTCATATTGTGGAATATTTTTATATCTCCGCTGGCCATGACACTTATACTACACGGTTTGAGACATTTTATTAGGGGCACGACTTATTGACTAGCTATCTCTAAAGTCGTGTGACGGTAGATGATCGTAACTGCTATGACTAGGGCTTTAAAGACTCAAGCAGTTACAAAACTGGATGAGCCATGGACATGACTTGAACAATGTAGGAAATATTGGAGGAGGGCAGTCGCTAGTGCGTATGGAAATCCAAACAGGTAAAACACAGTCTCCGGATGGAACTGTGGCGATATATTTGCAGATACCCTCTGACGTTTTGGATGTTACGGCCGGATACAGATGACTGGATGCCAGTTACGTACACATAGCCAAAAATCCCACCCATGCGCATAAAAGTTGTCCTCTAAATTGCACATTAGGCGGTTAGAATCTCCTTTGCATATTTGTGTCTAGAATAGTCCTTTATATATTATTTTATTATTCTGGCAGTTCATATTAGCATGTTCTTCCTGTATCTTGCTACGTCCGTCCGAGGACCTGGTTTTTCCTCAGTTGTGTGTTCATATCTTCCGCAGGTATTCTAGCCAAGCCGTGGTCTTCTCCATTTCTTCAAAGACGATTGCGCTTGGTTCGTCTTGCCATTTTATGGATCGATTCTTGTACATTTCTTTCATTGAGATAGTTGGTAGTGGACTTTGTCTCCACCCAACGATTGTATCATAAATATTCAAGTTGATTTTTTATATTATTATTCTTTTTATTGTGGATGAGATTTAGTTTGTCTTGGATTACTACATTTTACAGCTTATGTATCCATACGAGGCCTATGTGCTTCGTATGAATACAGCTGGCATGTCTACGTACTTAGTCCTACGTATTTTGGGACTGGGGCGTTACATTTGTCGTCCGTTCGAGACACGCGACAGGATGGTGCAAACGCGAATCAAACTGACGATGTGGCAAAATTTCTAGACGTATTCCCGAACGAGCTACCCGATCGAGAAATCGAGTTCACTATTGACACCTTTCTCAACACTTGACCGATTTCCAAGGCCCCGTACAGAATAGCCCCTGCAGAATTAAAAGGACTTAAAGTACAACTACAGGAATTGTTCGACAAAGGATTCATTCGTCCTAGCATCTCGCCATAGGGTACGCATGTGCTATTTGTCAAGAGAAAGAGGGGTCGATACGGCTCTGTATTGACTACCGAGAATTGAATAAAGCTACCGTCCGGAACAAATACCCCTTGTTTGCTTCGAAGATTTGTTTGATCAGCTCCAAGGGGCCACGATGTTTTCGAAGATTGATTTTTGATCAGGTTACCACCAGCTCAAGGTCAAGCCAGAGGACGTGCCGAAGTCTATCTTTTGCACTCGTTACGGCCACTACGAGTTCTTGGTGATGCCATTCGGCCTGACAAATGCTCATGCCGCCTTCATGGATCTAATAAATCGGGTGTTCCGTCCATTCCTCGATAAATTTGTAGTAGTCTTCATTGACGATATCCTTGTCCACTCGAAGGATCGAGCGCAACACGTAGAACATCTGTGGACCGTACTCCAAACCCTTCGAGATAATCAGTTGTTTGCGAAGAGGAGCAAATGTGAGTTCTGGCTGAACATCGTATCTTTTCTTGAGCACATCATCTCCGCTGGAGGTACTTCAGTTGATCCAAAAAATGTTGGGGCAGTTGTTGATTGGAAGTGGCCCGCGTCTGTCATTGAAATTTGAAGCTTCCTCGGTTTGGCGAGAAACTATAGATGCTTCGTGAAAGATTTTGCGAAGATCGCATCGCCCTTGACTCGCCTCACCCAAAAGGGAGTCACGTTCATATGGTCAGACGACTGTGAAGGTTCATTCCAGGAGCTAAAATAGCAGCTTGTTTCGGCCCCGATACTCGCTCTTCCTGAAAGGACCGAAGAAATTTCAAATCTTCAACGATGCTTCTGGCCAGGGTTTGGAGTGTGTGCTTATGCAGCAGGACAATGCGATATCTTTTGTTTCCAGATAGCTCAAGCCATATGAGAAGAACTATCCTACTCATGACCAAGAATTAGCGGCAATTATGTTTGCGTAGAAGCTATGGCGCCACTATCTTTATTGTGTGACATGCATGATTTATACGGACCACAAGAGCCTCAAGTATCTCTTCACCCAGAAAGAATTGAATTTACGGCAGAGGCGATGGCTGGAACTGATTACAGACTACGACTTGTCGATCGACTATATGCCGGACAAGGAAAATATTATGGCAGATGTATTGAGTCGAAAGTACATTACTTTACTATTTATCAACAATCGACTGCTGCACGACTTGGAAGAAATGGCTATAGAACTCAAAGTTCGATCTGTGGGCGCACAGCTGGCGCAACTGCAGCTAGAACCAAGCCTATTGGAAATGATCAAGTTTGCTCAGAAGGATATCCACACATGGAGAAGATGCGGAAACTGATATCAGTAGGGAAGGCATCTGACTTTATAGAGGACAAGTCAGGAATATTGCGAGTGAAGGGCAGGCTATGTGTACCGGATAACCCAGAACTCAGAAAGGAGATAATGTCGGAAGCACATTATGTAAAATATTCTTTGCATCCTGGCAGCACCAAGATGTATAAGGACCTCCGCAATATCTTTTGGTGGCACGGCATGAAGAGAGATATTGCACTCTTCTTGTCATAATGTATGTCCTGTCAGCAGGTAAAAGCTGAGCAACAACGACCGGGTGGGGAGATACAGAACCTTGTCATTCCAGAATGGAAATGAGATCACATTACTATGGACTTTGTTGTTGGCCTACCGAAGATGTCACAGGGGAACGATGCCGTCTGGGTCATCGTCGATCGATTAACAAAGTCAGCGTACTTTATTGCCATTAAAGTGACTTGGAGAGTCGATCGCCTTGCTCAGATCTATCTTGATAAAATAGTTCGGCTGCATGGGATTCCAGTATCAATTATCTCAGATCGGGATGGGCAATTTGTGTCACGCTTCTGGTGTAGTCTTCAGTCAGCAATAGGGACCAAGTTGAAGTTTAGTTCAACATATCATCCTCAGACCGATGGCCAAATAGAGCGGGTGAATCAGATTCTCGAAGACATGTTATGCCTCTGTGCAATCGACTTGAAGTCAAGCTGGGACGTTCATCTACCATTGGCCGAATTTGTATATAACAACAATTATCAGTCTAGCATCCAAATGGCGTCGTATGAAGCTTTGTACGGCCGAAAGTGCAGATTGCCTATTTGCTGGGATGAAGTCGGGGAACGACAGATTTTGGCCCAAAATTGGTGGAGCAGAGTATACAAAAAGTTAAATTGATACGAAAGATAATAAAGTAAGCACAAAGTCGGCAAAAGAGCTATGTCGACACTCATTAACGACCCTTTGAATTCCTGGAGGGCGATCACGTGTTTCTGAAAGTCACACATATGCGTGGAGTCACGAAATTTGGAGCTAAAAGAAAGTTGAGCTAAGATTTGTCGGTCCTTTCGAGATATTGAAGCGAGTTGCCCCTGTAGAATACCAGATTGCATTATCGCCAGCACTATCGGATGTGCGCAATGTCTTCTACATCTCTCAGTTGCGAAAGTACATGAACGATCTGAGCCATATGGTAGACTTTGGTCAGCTGAATCTGCAGGCAGACTTATCGTATGTTGAAGAGCCTATGCAAATTTTGGAGTGCAAGGATAAACTGCTTCGAACCCGTGCCATCCCTCTCATTTACGTGCTCTGGAAGAACCATGCGGTCGAAGAGTCGACCTAGGGACTGGAGTCGGAGATGAGGGAAAAGTTCCCTTCTCTATTTTTTCTAGCGGTAGGTTTTTTAAGTTTTGAGGACAAAACTTTTTCTTAGTTGGTTATGGTATAGTGTCCCATCCCTATATTTTGGCCCGTTCTCCGTCCATGGGGTGCACGAAAAAGGAACACTGTCGCTATCGATTCGGTCAAAACCGATAGGTTGGGATCGATCGAATCGGTCGAACATGAACGATTGAATTAAGATTCATTTCTCGTTATGGAAAGGCTTCTTAAGAATCAAGTCCCATATTCAGCAGGTTATGCCTCGAGGATAGACTCTGTGGCTGAGTCGGGAGAGATCTCCCGTTGCTTTATTTTTCACGTCGTACTTGCGTTGATTTTGGCTTTGGTTTTCTAAATACATTTTCGTGAATGTTTTCGTGATTGTTTTCATGACTTGCGTTTCGAACTTGCATTTACATATCGAATTCCTTGAATAATACAGTGTTAGTCAGTTGCTTGTGCGATTTCAGATAATCGCATAGGCGATGTCTAGTGCGACCAACAAGTCCTTCGCCTCGAACAGAAATCAATATGAGTGGCTGACCTCCTTTACCTCGATCCTCTATCTCAAAAATAAGAACTTGGGATAACTGTATCAAATTTGAACGATTTACTCGAAAAATACAAGTTTCACGCTCAAAAAGAGAAAAGATAAGGTTCTATAAAAGAGAGAGAGCATTGTTTCATGATCTACAAAACCAAGAAATGAATCGATTATAAAGTAGTCGCAACGATACCATAAAACGTGCCTTAAATCACTTGTTAATGTAGCATGGTCATGGACAACTTGTATACAAGAGTGATTGTTTCTTCGGACGGTATTCCGGGGCCACGGGACCGATCCGGAATAGGAAGAAACACGATAGCTATGCTGGATTGTACCACTGGTATTCAATGCTCCTTCAATGGGGCTCGTTATCTGTGTTGAACGTGCTCCGTCTAAATCAAGCTATGTCCAGAATGGTTTTCATGCCAATGACCTTCGCAAGTATATACTAGTTAAACTTATGTTATGCAATATGACAGGAAAGAACATGGTAAGCTTTATATTACACGACACGCTCTGTCGTGGATAAGTTCTAGCGTAAATTCTCCTTATTTATGTTTCATCAAACTGCTTGCGTGAAACTGACCAGGATGGCTAGAAAGATCACTAAAATAAGTTGCATGTTTTATCTAAATTCTTGAACCAAATGAGAGTGTGGAAAATAATTAGTTACTCACCAGTACACGTTGATTGTACCGATCCTCGCTCTCCAAAGGTGCTATAAATCAGGAGGAGCGTTCCGTGTGACTGAAGGCAGCGCTCCTGTATTTTGAAGCTTCATCCGTGCGTGTAAAGCCTTGACTCAATCTCTTTTGAAGACTTTGCAACTGCCCAAGCTGAGATGTCTCGACTCTCCCCTATCCCTGGTGTCTGCATACCTTGGTTGTATAAAGGGGTGCGATGTATGGAATGGTTATCTCATCGACGTTTATTTTGTATATATATATATATATATATATATATATATATCATTTTCTTTTATAGTCTAATATTTGAAGACATGCTACGGCTTTGTGCTATTGATCTGAAAACTAGTTGGGATACTCACTTGCCGCTAGCAGAATTTGCCTACAACAACAGTTACCAGTCAAGTATACAAATGGCTCCGTATGAAGCATTGTACGGGCGAAAGTGTCGGTCTCTTATTTGTTGGGATGAAGTCGGTGAACGACAGGTACTTGGTCCGGAGATGGTGGAACAGGCCGTCGAGAAGGTCCGCATGATTCGGGAGGAGTTATGTGTGGCACAGAGTCGGCAGAAGAGTTATGCGGATACTCATCGACGACCATTGGAATTTATGGTGGGCGATCACATATTTCTGAAGGTGTCACCGATGCGCGGAGTTATGCGATTCAGTACGAAGGGAAAACTTAGTCCAAGATTTGTTGGCCCGTTTGAAATTCTTAAGCGAGTCGGCCCTGTCGCCAATCTGATCGCGTTGCCACCGGCATTGGATGGAGTGCACGATATCTTCCATGTTTCCCAACTACGGAAGTATGTACACGATCCAAGCCATGTGGTAGACTTCGGTCCGCTAGGGCTAAGAGCTGACTTGTCTTATGTGGAGGAACCCGCGCAGATGTTGGATAGGAAGGATAAAATCTTGCGGAACCGGGTTGTTTCTTTGGTTCGAGTGCTTTGGCGAAATCATTCCGTCGAAGAGTCGACATGGGAACTTGAGGCAGAGGTGAAGGAAAAGTTTCCTTCGTTGTTTGACCTAGGTGGGTTTTTGTTTAAGTTTCGAGGACGAATCTTTTTGTTAGTGTATTAATATGTAATGCCCTGAATCCGTTGCGGAGCACGGTGCGGGCTAGCGGCCGTATGGCCGAGTCGGATGAGAATTGGGGAAACTTTACCAGGATCGCGGGATAATAAATTGAGATCCTTTCCTCGTTATGGATTGGACTCTTTTGAAATGATGCCCAAGATGCAGTGGCACGCATCTTGGGGGAAGAGTTCTATATAAGAGTCGCTTGCCCCGAGACCGTTGCCCTGCTGGTTTTCGATGTCGTTTTTGCTGTTGGCTTTTGTGTGCGTTTTCGTGATTGTTTTCGATGAATGTTTTCATGGATTTACTTTCACCGTCTACGCATTTCATATCGAATAACTGAGAGAAAGAGAAGAAGTATGCTGACCAGATGTTGGTGCCAATGCAGGTGCTAACGCGGTGAACCTAGGGTGACGTTGCGTGGAAGACCTCTTTCTCTCGGCAATTCACCAACAAGTGAGTGGCTTTGATCCTTCGACGATCCTTGATCTTCGCGCATAACAATGGTAGACTTGTTATTGCGTTCGGTGCTTAATAAAAGATGCCTAGTAATAATGTGGAAAAGATAATGAAAGATAAATTATCACATGGCTAGGCTTATGTTGCAAACCGAATGACGCTCGTATGCTATATGAATTGTATAACAGGTGATGCAAAGACCCAAGTATTGGGCGGTAAGTATATCGGACTTCGGTTCGAAAGAATGGGTTACAAATGAATAGTCCCTTGGTTGGATGAACGAATATACGAGCCTATGGCTCAAGGCAAGTTGGTAAGATGGAAAGATGGGAAAATGGCAAGATGAAATGAGAACTACGAATATGTGTGGAAGATGCTATTATCATGCATGTCGTGTCTCTTATTAGTTAAGTTGTATTGCATGCATGGTCATGGACAACTTGTATACAAGGTAGTTCCCAGAACAGTAATCCGCGGCCACGGACCCGGTTCGTCCTAGGGGGAACAAGGAATTATGCCGACGTACTGGCATCGGTAAACGGGACTTGCAGTAGGGCTAGCTACCCACACTGAAAGGGCGCCGTTGTACCAAGTAAGACGGTCCAAGATGGCGTGTCGCCAGTGACCTTCATATAGACAGGTGGCATAGCTAACATTGTCTTATGCAGGCAGAGTAAGTGGTATTCATAAATATGTACAGGGATGGCTACCGACCGTGGGTAAGATTCACCAAATTGGTGATCAATATGAATTGCTTATGTTAGAACAACATGAATTGCTTATGTTTCTAACATCACTGTATGCTTCTTATATTTCTCATCAAATATATGAATTGTTAATGGACCCTAAGGCAAGATAGAAAGAATACAAATCAATAGTAAACATTTATGTAATTTTACTACTGTTGATTTATGGTGAGATTGGTTACGGCCGCTCACCAGTACATATGTGGCAATGTACTGACCCTCGTCTCCACATGTGCCGGGAACCTAGTGGATAATCATAGACGCTGAAGGCTTGCTGTCCGACTCTTTAGAAGCTTCGTACATCTAGAAGTTTCCACTTGAAGAAGAAGGCATTTTGCTGAAGGTGGTTATTGCCGCATTATTAATAAAGGGATATAATGTATGGAACAAGTTGTATCTCATTTCAATATTTCTGCAAGTTGTAGCCAAGTTTGGCCTTTCATTTCGGCTGTTTGAGAGCCTTATGTTTATGCAATGTAATTTCAAAGATATCAATAAAGAACTTATTTCAGATCATATCTGTGTTGCCAAAACTTCTTTATCATCTGCTGCAAATCTCTATTCAAATGTCTCTTTTATAAAAGGAACACGAGCACGCCTTGTACAAGTGCAATTCCAGACTTGTACGGCATCACGCCTTAGCGAGGACGAACGATTCGGCGTGAATCTAAGCGGAGGCGAACGATTCCCGAATCGGGGCGTGACAGTTTGGTATCAGAGCACGGCTTTACATCCTTGGGAATTTTTTGGTTTTAAAGATTTCGAAATGACACAAGCTTTATTGTTTCTCGAACAACTTTGGTTTTAAATGTCCCGAAATGAGATGTTCCATACAATAAGTCCATAAATATATTATGAGACTAACAAGCTCCTCTGTTTTGCAGAGATGACAAAGACGGGTACGACAAACAACGCAAGTAGCTCAAGGGTGGTAGCCTCAATCGACCCTATGGAGAGGATGCTGGCTATGATGGAGAGCCAGCAGAGGCAGAACGCGAAGCAATTCGAGGCCCAATAGAAGCAGCTAGATACCCTGCAACAGTTGGTCCGAACAGTGGTGAACAATGGGGCTCAAGGCACTCCAGTCTCCCGAGAGAGCGAACTAGTGGAGGCAGAGGAACCCCCGACGGCTAAGAAGACCACTGCTATGGCCGACATAACAAAGTTTAAGAAAATCTGTAGCAAGAAATTCAAAGGGACAGAGGAAGCCACCATTGCTATGGATTGGCTAGTTGAAGCGGAAGACCACCTGGAAGCTTTGGGTATTGTTGGATCTAAGAGGGTCTCGTGTGTGAAACTACTACTGGTTTCCAACGCACACTACTGGTGGCAAAGTCAGAAAAGAATTCTTGCGGGAGTAAATGGAACAACGAAAATTACTTGGCTGATGTTCCGCGAGGCATTTCTGGCTCAGTACTTCTCTTCGACTGAGCAGCGAGCTAAGGAATTGGAGTTCCAGAAGCTCGAACAGGGGAACATGACGGTGAAGGAGTATGAGGCAGAGTTTTCTAGACTGTCTCAGTATGCGATCACGAAGTTTACTGACGATGCATCTAAGGCTCGTCGGTTTGAGCAGGGCTTGAGGCCTGCTCTGAAGGCTCAAGTCGTGGTTCAGAAATATAAGACTTTTCAGGAGTCTTATGAGCACGCGAAGGAATTGGACCCACACTATCCTGCGACGGCGCCAGTGCAAGCGTCGGTACATAATTGGCATAACAAGAGACCGAACAACGGTGGCAGATATGAGACACCAAAGCGTCAGAATCACGGTGGCTTTCATCGACCCAACCCGCTTGCGCCGTTTTGCAGCAAGTGCCACAACTGAGGACATTCTCCTGAAGAGTGCAAAGTCTTAGAGGGAGGATGCTATAAGTGTGGTCAATTCGGCCATATATCTCGTAACTGTCCAGGGAGGGGCAACCAGAACCCTCCGAGGCAGCAGCATCACCAACAATATCAACAGAATCGTGGACAGGCACCACGACCTCCTCAGCCACAACAGAATCAGAGGCCCGGTGCCCAGGGCCGAGTCTTTGCATTGACTCAGGAGGAAGCATTTGCATCAGATACTGTCGTGACAGGTATATTGTTATTTAATGGCATTCCTGCACGTACTTTATTTGATTTTGGTGCTTCACATAGTTTTATATCTAAAGACTATATTAAGGAACATAAAATAAAAATGACAATATTGGATGTATATCTTAGTGTTAGTACTCCATCAGGAGTGGAGATGCCTACTAACATGATGTGTAGGGATGGTTACATATGTATTGGGAAGAGAAAGCTACCATTAGATGTAGTCGAGCTTGATATGAAAGATTTTGATATCATTCTGGGAATGGATTGGTTAAGTGCATGTTGTGCGACGATTGACTGTGCGAAGAAGCGAGTTATGTTTTGCCTACCTGGGGGAACAGAATTCTCTTACTCGGCCAGTTCGTCGGCGAAGGCTTCGATGGTGATTTCAGCTACTACGGCCCGACGATTGCTTCATTCTGGCTGCGAAGGGTACCTTGCTTCTGTTCGAGACACACGCAAGAATGGTGCAGACTCAGCTAACACTGAAGTCGTGGCAGAATTTCCTGATGTGTTTCCTGACGAGATACCCGGAATGCCTCCGGACCGAGAGATTAAATTCACTATCGATACATTTCCAGACGCTCGTCTGATCTCAAGGGCACCATACAGGATGGCGCCTGCTGAATTGAAGGAACTCAAAGTGCAACTACAAGAATTATTAGACAGGGGGTACATCAGACCCAGTGTTTCACCATGGGGTGCTCCGGTGCTATTTGTGAAGAAGAAAGATGGATCGATGCGGCTGTGCATCGACTATCGTGAGCTAAACAAAGTTACAATTCGGAACCAGTACCCGTTGCCTCGAATAGACGACCTCTTCGATCAGTTGCAAGGGGCGTCTGTGTTTTCAAAGTTTGATCTTCGCTCAGGCTATCATCAGTTAAAGATCAAACCAGATGATATTTCTAAGTCCGCGTTCCGAACCAGATACGGACACTATGAATTCTTGGTCATGTCCTTCGGACTGACCAACGCCCCTGCCGCTTTCATGGATATGATGAACAGAGTCTTCCGGCCCTTTTTAGATAAATTTGCGGTCGTGTTCATCGACGACATCCTAATCTACTCGAAGAACAGAGAAGACCATGCAGAACATTTGAGGACAGTGTTACAGACTCTACGGGACAATCAGCTCTATGCGAAGCTGAGCAAATGTGAGTTTTGGATGAGTAGCGTGTCGTTTCTAGGGCACGTTATCTCGGCGGAAGGTGTGTCCGTTGACCCAAAGAAAATTGAAGCCGTAGTGGATTGGAAGCAACCCACGTCGGCGAGCGAGATCCGAAGTTTCCTCGGCTTGGCAGGCTACTACAGGAAGTTTGTCAAGGATTTTTCAAAGTGGCAGCGCCTTTAACTCGGCTAACCCAGAAGGGAGTGGCATTCGATTGGACTGATGAGTGCGAGGCTTGCTTTCAAAATTTGAAGCAACGTCTCGTATCAGCTCCAATCCTTACACTTCCAGACGGCGTCGAGGGATTCCAGATATACAGCGATGCGTCCGGACTGGGTTTGGGATGTGTGTTGACTCAGAGAGGGAAAGTGATATCTTATGCCTCGAGACAGCTTAAGCCGCACGAGAAAAATTATCCAATGCATGATTTGGAATTGGCAGCGATAGTGTTTGCACTGAAATTGTGGAGGCACTACTTGTATGGAGTGGCTTGCGAGATCTTCACCGACCATAAAAGCCTGAAGTATATCTTTACTCAAAAAGATTTAAATTTGCGGCAAAGACGTTGGTTGGAGCTTATAAAAGATTACGACTTGACGATCGCATACACCCCAGGAAAAGGCAATATGGTGGCGGACGCGTTGAGTCGAAACTTTGTGGGATCACTCAGTGTTGACAAACGAATACTGGAGGAATTAGAAAGCATGGGAATTGAACTCCAGATTCGTGGCCGAAATGCACAATTGGCTCAACTTCAACTTGAGCCGAGTTTGTTAGAAAAGATAAAGACGGCACAGAGGACAGATGAGTTCTTGATTAAGATTGGCAGAATAGTGGAAAAGGGTGAAGCCAGCGACTTCACCAGGCACGAGGATGGATCATTGCGACTCAAAGGGAGGCTATGTGTCCCGAAGGATGAAGAACTCCGGAAAGAAATCTTGACGGAGGCCCATTATGCCAAGTATTCTTTGCATCCGGGAAGTACAAAAATATATAAATATTTGCGCACGACCTTCTGGTGGCACGGCATGAAACGAGATGTGGCCCTCTTTGTCTCGCGATGCTTAGCGTGTCAACGAGTCAAGGTGGAACACCAGAGGCCCGGCGGGGAGATGCAGAACCTCGCGATCCCAGAATGGAAATCGGATCATATAACCATGGATTTTATAGTTGGCTTGCCGAAGACGCAGCGGGGGAATGATGCAATTTGGGTCATCGTTGATCGATTAACTAAAACTGCACATTTTCTCGCAATGAAAACCACATGGAGCGTCGACCGGTTGGCTCAGCTATACGTAGATGAAATCGTCCGACTGCATGGAGTGCCGGCATCAATAGTGTCGGATCGGGATGGGCGATTTGTATCGCGTTTCTGGGTCAGTTTGCATGCTGCCATGGGAACACAATTGAAATTTAGTTCTGCATACCATCCTCAAACCGAAGGCCAGACCGAGAGGGTGAATCAGATACTTGAGGACATGCTACGGCCTTGTGCTATTGATCTGAAAACTAGTTGGGATACTCACTTGCCGCTAGCAGAATTTGCCTACAACAACAGTTACCAGTCAAGTATACAAATGGCTCCGTATGAAGCATTGTACGGGCGAAGGTGTCGGTCTCCGATTTGTTGGGATGAAGTCGATGAACGACAGGTTCTTGGTCCGGAGATGGTGGAACAGGCCGTCGAGAAGGTCCGCATGATTCGGGAGAAGTTACGTATGGCACAGAGTCGGCAGAAGAGTTATGCGGATACTCATCGACGACCATTGGAATTTATGGTGGGCGATCACATATTTCTGAAGGTGTCACCGATGCGCAGAGTTATGCGATTCGGTGCGAAGGGGAAACTTAGTCCAAGATTTGTTGGCCCGTTTGAAATTCTTAAGCGAGTCGGCCCTGTCGCCTATCTGATCGCGTTGCCACCGGCATTGGATGGAGTACACGATATCTTCCATGTTTCCCAACTACGGAAGTATGTACACGATCCAAGCCATGTGGTAGACTTCGGTCCGCTAGGGCTAAGAGCTGACTTGTCTTATGTGGAGGAACCCGTGCAGATGTTGGATAGGAAGGATAAAATCTTGCGGAACCGGGTTGTTTCTTTGGTTCGAGTGCTTTGGCGAAATCATTCCGTCGAAGAGTCGACATGGGAACTTGAGGCAGAGGTGAAGGAAAAGTTTCCTTCGTTGTTTGACCTAGGTGGGTTTGTGTTTAAGTTTTGAGGACGAAACTTTTTTTAGTGTATTAATATGTAATGCCCTGAATCCGTTGCGGAGCACGGTGCGGGCTAGCGGCCGTATGGCCGAGTCGGATGAGAATTGGGGAAACTTTACCAGGATCGCGGGATAATAAATTGAGATCCTTTCCTCGTTATGGATTGGACTCTTTTGAAATGATGCCCAAGATGCAGTGGCGCGCGTCTTGGAGGAAGAGTTCTATATAAGAGTCGCTTGCCCCGAGACCGTTGCCCTGCTGGTTTTCGATGTCGCTTTTGCTGTTGGCTTTTGTGTGCGTTTTCGTGATCGTTTTCGATGAATGTTTTCATGGATTTACTTTCACCGTCTACGCATTTCATATCGAATAACTGAGAGAAAGAGAAGAAGTATGCTGACCAAATGTTGGTGCCAATGCAGGTGCTAACGCGGTGAACCTAGGGTGACGTTGCGTGGAAGACCTCTTTCTCTCGGCAATTCACCAACAAGTGAGTGGCTTTGATCCTTCGACGATCCTTGATCTTCGCGCATAACAATGGTAGACTTGTTATTGCGTTCGGTGCTTAATAAAAGATGCCTAGTAATAATATGGAAAAGATAATGAAAGATAAATTATCACATGGCTAGGCTTATGTTGCAAATCGAATGACGCTCGTATGCTATATGAATTGTTTAACAGGTGATACAAAGACCCAAGTATTGGGCGGTAAGTATATCTGACTTCAGTTCGAAAGAATGGGTTACAAATGAATAGTCCCT
This sequence comes from Iris pallida, assembly GCA_029216955.1. NCBI lineage: Eukaryota > Viridiplantae > Streptophyta > Magnoliopsida > Asparagales > Iridaceae > Iris > Iris pallida. The sequence continues at coordinate 29,965,949 of JANAVB010001800.1, forward strand.
TGGTTGGATGAACGAATATACGAGCCTATGGCTCAAGGCAAGTTGGTAAGATGAAAAGATGGGAAAATGGCAAGATGAAATGAGAACTACGAATATGTGTGGAAGATGCTATTATCATGCATGTCGTGTCTCTTATTAGTTAAGTTGCATTGCATGCATGGTCATGGACAACTTGTATACAAGGTAGTTCCCAGAACGGTAATCCGCGGCCACGGACCCGGTTCGTCCTAGGGGGAACAAGGAATTATGCCGACGTACTGGCATTGGTAAACGGGACTTGCAGTGGGGCTAGCTACCCGCACTGAAAGGGCGCCGTTGTACCAAGTAAGACGGTCCAAGATGGCGTGTCGCCAGTGACCTTCATATAGACAGGTGGCATAGCTAACATTGTCTTATGCAGGCAGAGTAAGTGGTATTCATAAATATGTACAGGGATGGCTACCGACCGTGGGTAAGATTCACCAAATTGGTGATCAATATGAATTGCTTATGTTAGAACAACATGAATTGCTTATGTTTCTAACATCACTGTATGCTTCTTATATTTCTCATCAAATATATGAATTGTTAATGGACCCTAAGGCAAGATAGAAAGAATACAAATCAATAGTTAACATTCATGTAATTTTACTACTGTTGATTTATGGTGAGATTGGTTACGGCCGCTCACCAGTACATATGTGACAATGTACTGACCCTCGTCTCCACAGGTGCCGGGAACCTAGTGGATAATCATAGACGCTGAAGGCTTGCTGTCCGACTCTTTAGAAGCTTCGTACATCTTGAAGTTTCCACTTGAAGAAGAAGGCATTTTGCTGAAGGTGGTTATTGTCGTATTATTAATAAAGGGATATGATGTATGGAACAAGTTGTATCTCATTTCAATATTTCTGCAAGTTGTAGCCAAGTTTGGCCTTTCATCTCGGCTGTTTGAGAGCCTTATGTTTATGCAATGTAATTTCAAAGATATCAATAAAGAACTTATTTCAGATCATATCTGTGTTGCCAAAACTTCTTTATCATCTGCTGCGAATCTTTATTCAAATGTCTCTTTTATAAAAGAAACACAAGCACGCCTTGTACAAGTGCAATTCCAGACTTGTACGTCATCACGCCTTAGCGAGGACGAACGATTCGGCGTAAATCTAAGCGGAGGCGAACGATTCCCGAATCGGGGCGTGACACTCTCATTATTAAATTAGGCCTCATTTCCAGCCTAATTACATTGTTAACATAAAGATTATGATAGTTTAGGAAGTTGGTTAACTTTTCCTAAACAAATGAACCCCTATAGAATTTCTAACCAACCATGTGGTTGCATATGTTGTTTTGTAACCAATTTTCAAATTTCTATTTCTCCAAAATTTTCCCTCCACAGGATTTCTTCAGCAAAAAACTATAACCTAAACTGCCTATAAATATATATATATAAGCCAGCTCACGAACTTTTACATTCCGTCACAAATCCAAGATCAGAGCTCTCCTTCTCCAACCTTTAACTTTTCTTCTTCCTTCCGATTCTCTCCACCAACCCTAACCTTTCTCGACAGCGTGGCGATGGTGATCATCACGACGAGCAGGGATAGCTAGGCTTGTAATGCTCCAGTCCCAAAATACTTGGGACCAAGTACGTAGACATGTCAACTGCACACATACGAAGTATACTCCAATATATAAAAACCTCGTATGTATACATAGGCTGTAAAATGCAGTAAAATAATAGTAATCTAATCTCATCCACAAAATAAAAGAATAATAATATAAATCAACTATAAAATTTGTTATTTATACATGTAGTTGGACGGAAACAAATCCACTACCAACTATTTTAAAAGAGAGAATATACAAGGAAATGATAGATAAAAATGACAAGACGAACCAAGGGTAATCATCTTCGAAGGAAGGGAGAAGATCACAGCCTTTGCTAGAACACCTGCAAAGTCACAGAGCACACACCTGGAGAGATAACCAGGTCCTCAGAGGAACGTAACAAGATACAGAAGAACATGCCATAATAAACTGAATATATAAAATATCACAAGCCACAAGTAAATTAAAATAGTTCCCATCGTAACAAGATACATAAAGGAACGGGGTGACTTGACATTGACTAGGTTTACCTAACCATCTAAAGTGTTTATGCAGTTGAGAACAAACCTTTCGTCGCATGAGCCCTGGCTGTAAATAGGATCTGGTATAGTCTCCACTTGGGCACCAGTGACTTAAGCGCATAACGTTCAAAAACGACAGTTGTCACGCCCCGCTCCCGTGGGAGCGATCGTCCTCGCTAATGCATGATGCCGCACAAGCCTAGATTGCGCTCGTGCAAGGCGGGTTTCATAACGGCCGATTGCAGTGGCGGCGACGGGGTTGTCGCATAAAAGTCCCAAGCAGAGAAATTGAACATACAACGGTAATTTAGAACAAAACACAAGTTATTCAAAAGATGCATTTTTATTGATATTGAAACGACGATTACAAAGGGGCGCAAGGCCAAGATTACAAGTCACTCAATGCTCACTCTTCTCATATTTTATAAGTCACTCTGCTCTCTCTCATCGCTTGATACAATGCTTGAGCCAGCGGAAGCTTCGGAAGGCGATGTCCATACATTATGTCCCGTATAAGTCTTGACTCCACGTGGCCGCATGCTTCGAATCGCCAAGGAACTCCATGCCTCGACGCATCCAAGCGATCCCCGAACCACGAGCTTCACCTGCGCCTGCACATGAAAACTATATGGGTATCAGTACTCAACTGTACTGGTGGAGTGAGCTCCTCGCCCACCCATACAAAACCAATACATTTATTTTACTTTGTGCAACATAAACCCTTTTACGATTGTCTTTCTACTCTTGCCTTAGGATCAATTTTAGGGACCGACGCCTTCGCCTATTTTGTGTCTCTAGACCATCACCGTGCTATCGCAACGATAACTTCCTTATCCTTAGCTCAAGACCTTTTTTGTGCTTGCAATGTCAATGCTCCGACTCATACTTGTCTTTCGTGCCATACTCTGTGACGTAACGACTCGATCGTGAAATAAACTCGATTTGTGCTTCAATATTTCTGAGGCCGTGCCTCCTCGCTAAATCTTGCCTATACTTGTGTTGTGATAACGCGACCGTGCCTCACATTTTGAGGTCGTGCCTCGCATCTTAACCTGACGATAACCAAACTCACCTTACGGCCCTTCCAGACTTAACTCGAAATGTCTAACCCAACTTGTGGAACCGGGGTTGAGAACTCAAGCACGATGCTATATCTCGGGCCGAAGCACGTATCTTTACGCATAGCCAAATCTTAGGCTTCATAATACCTTGGGTGCAACCGAGCACACATTTCATAACTCAACTCATACCGTGCTTATACTTCCTCTGTTACGACCGACACCGTGTATGCGGACTCGCCGCTTAGCACGCCAATTATCTATGTGAAAGGTCACTGGCACGACAAGCCATCATGGACGTAACCTGGCAAACGGGATCCTTGTACCGCAGGTAGCGATCTCCGATGCAAGTTCCCGAACTACTATTGCCTTTACCCAGCTCGGCTATTACCGTGTTTCTTCCTAGGCCGAGTCGGTCCCGTGGCCCCGGGGTCCCGTTCGAAGAAACAAACGCCCTTATCGACAAGTTGTCCATGACCACGCACCTACGAGACATCTAGACTCATGCAAATGCATGGCCTATGTTACGGTACGACTGGAACTATACTTAGCATCTCGTGCTCTAAACCATACTTTGCATAACGTGCATCAGAACCGTGAGACTCCCAACCGAGGGACCGCCTCATACTTTGAAAACGTGTATAGGAACCGTGAGACTCCCAACCGAGGGACCGCCTCAGCGACAAACGGTCGCATGAACTTACTTTTTTGAAAACCGAGGGAACGACTACTACATAGCCTTCCAACTTAATTTGAACAAAATATGTTTCTTATTTGCCATAGACCGTGGCTAACTTTACATCATGCCGACCGTGGCTCGTGCCTTAAACCGACTTACGTTCTGTGCAACACTATCGCTCAAGTCGTACTTTATACGACGGGCCTTGAGATCATGTGACTGAATAACTTGACAACCGTAGAAAGAGCGGGACAGTACTTAGATTGACTTAGGTCGACCACTTTGTCTAACATTACTCAAGCCTACAACTTAACCCGAGGGACGAGCAAAGGCTATGCCAAGCCTTGCATCGTGGAACCGTGTACGCTTTATCAAGCGTTTATGCGGGCGACGCCTATAACTTAGGCTAATTCGAACGTTGTGGCAACTTAGCAACTTGGGGCAACGTCCTTCTCCCAAGCCACGGGACGAAGGATCGAGTGTCATTTAAAAGCACGTTGAGCCAACTTCTAAGCAGACCGTGGGACCTTTTTCCATGTTCTAACACATTTCGACCCGTCGGGATTATTCCCTTAGCTATGTGGATTCGTCTCTTTTATTAGCAAGCCTATAGTGCAAGTTGAAAATGTGCGATTTATTAGAAGAAAGCTAAGATGAGGCAAGTTCACCGAAACTACCCCACCTGAGTGAGGAGTCGTCTCGACCGAGCAATGTCTTCGAGTCGTCGTTGCAAGGCCAAGTTCGAACTCCGTTGGCGTTTCGATTCCTCCGATTGACTGAGCGGGACGGGACACGATATTATACACCACTCAGAAAAAGTTTCATCCTCAAAACTTACTGAGTACACTTATCGGCTTATAACTTGATTCAACATCCTATGTTTCTCGCACACACTACTCCTATGCGTTCACTCAATCCGAGCCACGCTCGTGCTTATTGCTAACTTATTCGTAAGGTACACCAACCGATCAACTAACATTCAAACTCGTCTCAATTCAATGATCGCATCACCATCAACATTTCTTCGAAACTTACGATCTTAAAATCCTCGACACTTTTTCGTTCCTCAAGTCTCACTTGATTCAATGTATCATTTAGTTGGATCGTGCACATATTCTAGGCGTCCCCAAAATACATGCATTTCAGCCAAGCCTCGTGATAGAGAATCCGCCATCACCACCCGAGTCGGATCGTGCACATATTCGAGCGTCTCTGATATACGTGCATGTCAGCCGAGACTCGCGAGTGGTGCCTCCACAATTCCTAGCTCTTCATGTCGGAACGTCTGCCTAACCGCTAGGCTATGTCAATCCGTCAGTTTTGGAATCATAGTTCCTAAACAACGATATCAACACTGACCCCATCCTAAGGTCAAACCAAGTTGATAGCACGGGGTTTACTACCCAAGCTTACATCACTCCGATTTCTAAACATCGAGCACAGATTTCCTACTCACATCCCAACATTCGTCGCACGGGGTCCGAGTCGTTCAGCAAAGCCATCCTACGTAAGTTCACTCAACCGATTCTTCGATACATCAATATCGTTCGACCAATAATCCATTTCGTATAGTCTATCTCTTCGAACACGTTCGACATAATCTGCCTATCAATCCTTCCAAGTCAAGTACGCTACGACACAATTCATCGCTAAACCATAATTCATATTTTATATTTCCTAAGTCGTTCATCACAATTCACGTAATCTATCACAAGGTCGTCTGACTTAATAATATGTTGTGCCCCGATCTCACGCGAGTCAGATTATCTATGGTGGGCATGAATCACCATGCACGCTCCCGCGAGATAATCAACCTCATCGGGACATAACTCTTGTTTTGTGTCTCGACTAATTTGCTCTCGATACGCGGATTGGACCTACTCAATCCTCAAGTTTACTCAATCATCAATCGCAAGTCTAAACATCCTCGAATTTTCTTTCGCATCAAACCAACAAGTCGGGACAATCAAAGTTGCCGCATCTGGATTTTCTGAGTTCGATCATTCCTGCGACATGAATCACCATGTCGGCTCTCACGTGGAATGATCGCCCCAAATCCGACGCAACGCATGTGCGAGGCTAGAGTTGCGCTCGCGCAAGACAAGATCGTCGACGTTGTGGTTATCAACACAATCATTAAGACACGATTGTGTTCATCCAACATTCCTTTCAACCAAAGTCCTAAGTATTGCATCCATCAGAACAATAACACCTGCACAATCGTCATTCATTTTGTCAGAGTACCCCCGAGTTATCGTATATCGATCTTTGATATGCCTCAATACCATCGATGACATGTGTAACCTAACGATCTTCTTTTGCAACGAATTTCGAGTCGTACGAATGATGCTAGCGTCCGACTGGATAATCTCCTCGACATTCAAATTTAAGTTCAATCATTCTCCCTCGAATCGTTCACAACATCAATTTTCTCAAACCCAAATTAACGTATCGTTCATCCGTCTATCTTAAGTCATCGACCAATGTATTTCCTTCAAATCACGGCATTCCTTGCTAACTCAAATCATCTAGCAACATCGATTCCAATCCTCAGAGTCATTTACGTAACTTGAAAATCAAACCTTTCATGCACGCTATCTTCTCGTCGTACTAACTTTTCGTATACGATCTGTATCAATTTCTTCGATCAAGTCATCCATTTATTTTTATCGTTTAGAATCTCCATTCAACCATTTCGTAACTCGCATTACCATTCACAAATCGTCCGAACGATATCTCGTTTGCGACTCTCGAATCATGACCAACTAAGCGCTACTCGTTCTAAGGCTTTGCGATATTATCGCTTGTCGACATACTCGTACTATCCGTAAATCCTTTAGTTTTGCTCGAACAAATTTCTATAACGTCTATACACCACTCAGGGTTAAGTCATTCTACAAATCCTCAAAAAGGTCATACGATTCACAATCGACATTGTAGAAGCATGAAAAAGAGAAAAAAAATAATCCATGCGGCCGAGGAGCCACATGCGGCTCAAGAGTCCCATGCGGCTCAATCACAGAATGGACTCCATGCGGCCAGCAGAGGGAAGCCACGTGACTTTTTAGAATGGCTGTACCCAGCGTCATTAATGTCCTGACGGCTGACAATTAATGCTCTAACGACTGACAGCTGACAGCTGACAGCCCTGACGAGAAGCAGTCATGATGACTGACACAAGAGCAACATCTTCCTAGGGAACTGAAGAAAATCTTCACAACTTCGAGGCTAGTTTATGCGGCCAGTCTAAACGAGTTCATGCGGCCTGTGCAGAAAAACCTATGCGGTTCGATCATGAAGGTCCCCCATGCGGCTCGGTCGTGAAAGAAACCCATACGGCTCGGCCATGAAGACTCTCATACAGCTCGGCCATGAAGACCCCCATGCGGCTCGGTCATGAACATATCCATGCGGCTCGGTCATGATAATCTTTATACGGTTCGAGTATAGAGACTGTTCATGCGGCTCGGTCATGAAACCTTTCATGCGGCTCAGTCATGGCGACCTTCATGCGGCCCAAATGTGAACGCTCCTCAAGCGGCTCAACAATGATAATAGAACACATGTCCTAAAGGGAATCAAATTTTGGGTCAGATCCCAATGATTTGGGACACGTGGCAAGAGAATGAATTAAATTGATTCATTCAGATTTGCGGATATCAGCAAATCATCATGATGGAGATTTATTGTAATCAACATTAATGACTGACATGATTTGGCATAATCCTCATTAATGGCCCAGATCCTTCACGCTCAAGATTAATGGCCCAGATTGATTACTTATCAGGCCGCCGCCACTTTGAGAATGTGTAATCATTGCAAACCCTAATGATGCTCTCCACTATTATAAATAGCAGGGTGCCATTCCCTTGCAAAATATACAAGGAGAGATATACGCACATACAGAGAGGTACTCCCCCAATAATCAGAGAAAAAAATCCACAGAGATCAACCCAGAGAGAGAGAAACCAGAAGAGCAATACGAGGAGAGCAAGAAGAGCATTTCTTCATTAACGCCAACCATCTCGTCACAGGAGCCAAGGCTATGTCCGATCGTCCAAGGAGTAAGGCAGAGCTGCCGTCGCTTTCCCGAGCCTCTATCGTCACCCCCCAGAATCAAAAATAAACAATTGTACTTAGATTGCTGTACCTAGGTTTTCGTCCCTAGGCTTTCTTTGTACAAGCGAGTTTGTAACGTGAAGTAAAAGTCCAGTCCTCCCATAAAACTGTTCTGTTCTTTTATATTTCATGGCAAACACGATGGCGACTCTGCTGGGGAAAAACTTCTCCATGGATGAGGAGTTGGTGACGCAATCGGATACAGCCAAGCTTGGCTCCACGCAACAGAAGAGGGTCGCCCGGTTCGACCAACAGGCGTTCGAAGAATGCTCTCCGACAAGAGCGCTGTCCCGGTCCAGAAGCGAGCCCGCACAAAGAAGGCCCGCAAGGAGTGGAGACCCCGATCCTTCGTTCCTACTGAAGCTCTTGCAGAGATACCTTCTGTCGCTCAAAACGGCGGAGAAGACTCTCCTGCGGCCCTACTTCAGATCCTAGACAACTCTGTTGTTCCCAAGTCCGGCAGAAGAAAATATTATGATGCTGGACTTGCAGGGGCAAAGAGGAACTCTATGCGATCCGAGACGCATAAAGGTTTTAGCCGCATGGAGAAAGCCTATGCGGTTACATCCGCCAGCCGCAGGAAGAAAACTCACGCGGCCACATCTGTCAGCCGCATAGCTTATGCGGCTACAGTTGCCAACCGCATGGACGAAGCTTATGCGGCTACTGAAGTCAATCGCTTGCAGAGGACTCATGCGGCCATAATTGCCAACCGTATGCGACCAGCTTGTACGGTCGTGACTCCTAGGACAACCCATCCGACAGCTAAAGACAGCCGCATGCAGACAGCCTGTACGGTTCCCAATCGTAGCCACATAGCATCTGTTCTACGCTTCTCTTAATCAGTCTTCGACCATCTTTCATGCGGTCCTGACCCTGATGGTTCTCTGGATGATAAGCCAGACTCTGTGGTATCCAATTTGGGCTCTTCCTATTACGCACCCGTAAGTGTTAAAAGGAAGAAGTCTAGGGCAGCGCAGGCTCGCCAAGCCCAGTCAGCTGCCCCAACCTCTGACTATCGGAGCGTCCTGCTGATTGTCATGCGGGCCTCTAATGGAAAGTTGTATAAGGCTACTCGTAACATGCCCCCTACGGCCAATGGGGGGGATAGTCATCAAGCATCTCCCAATAACGAGCGAAGGCAAGTATGCGAGCTACCTTCAAATCAGGAAGCAGACGGGGAGCCTACACACTCGCGTGCTCGAAATTCCCGAGCCAGCAAAGCAAGTGACTTGCGTGAGACCATCCTCCACAAACACAAGAAAAGAGAAGATGCATCGGGGTGAAAAGAGTCCTCCTACGGACGTCACTGTACCCAAGTCATCATCAACTGCTACTGCAATAGCACGACGATGCAAAAAGACGGGCAGTCTGTCTTTCAAAGACTACAACAGCCATCTTCAGAAGACGAGGCACTACCCGTCGTCTCCTGCCACTCTGCTCGAAAAGTCCCCGCTGATGGAAGGGGGAAGAAGACGAATGTTTCCAGCCCGAAGATCTCAACCACTGCGACTAAAAAACTGTCGTCTAAGCGGGTGCCCACCACCCGAGTTTTCCAAGGTACCCGCTCTAAGACGAAATCTGCTACAGTGGGATACTCGTCGTCCATAACGCAGGGGGTTGCTGGGGCTGGGGGTAGCACCCCTCCGAGTCTCCACAGCAATCCGATGTACCAAGAAGGCGAGCCAGGGGAGACAACTCTCCCATCGGATACAGTAAACCTCGACGTCCCCGACAACATCCACAACTCCCAAGACGAGGCGAACTCGGAGGCTGGGGGTACTGTTCCTTCCGAGTCTGAATCAGAAGGAAACATACCCACATACCCCGATGACTTCTCACTACAGGGGTACGATTCGGAGGGCGCTTCCTCCACCGCTCCGTCTATCTCTCCTCATGAGAAGACGATATTCATGACAGACAGCAACCAAGGTGGTTCCAGTGATCGCCAGCACATCGACAGTCTCGAATCCATATTACTTGCTTTGGTCAAGTCTGTATACGAGATTAAAGCGGCCCTTCCAACTCTGCAAGGAGGAACGCCTGGCCAAACAAGCACGGGTCCCGCGGTCAATGCAGACTCGAATTCGGCGGCACCAAACCCGGTCAACAATCCCTCGGAAACAACGGCCCCTACCGCCGTGGATGAAGCACGTAAAGCGAGAAGAGAGGTCCAGGAGCTCCGAGCCATGTTCCACGCTCGAGAAAACTCTCAAGACCTCAGAATACGGCAACCATACCCTGCTGCATGGAGGGATGTTCCATTCCCACCAAGATATAAGTCGTTCAATATCAATCCTTATGATGGCAAGACCTCGGCAAGTCGATACATCACTTACTTCGAGGTCACCACCGACCATCTGTCCCATGACGATGCTATTCTCACATGATTATTCATCGGGGCATTGGAAGGAGTCGCCTTCGACTGGTATCGCAACCTGCCGGACAACTGTATCCACTCCTTCGCCGGCTTCAAGCGCATGTTCTTGGAGAGATTTTACGAAGTAGGGCAGGACATCACCATGTCCACCCTCATGGACGTCGTCCAAGGGAAGAAAGAACTCACAAGGAACTACATCGAACGGTTCTGCCAAACCGCCATGAAGCTGCCTTCTGGAAATCCAGATTCCTCCTTGATTGAAATTTGCCAAAAGAGACTCCTCCCAACCATCAGTCTCTGGATGGGCGGAAGTCAATTCAAGGACTGGAAGAAGTTCATCATCAGCGCCACAAGCGCCGAAAAAACGATTGAAGAAGGCTCGCCAGCTGGGATTGCACATCTCGGACGGAGAGAACAAGGGCAAGCGTCCCAATAATGACAATGGGGGTAGCCCCTCCAACAATCGGGACAGCAAGGAAAAGCAGGCTATGGTGGCCGATACAGCACAAAAACCTGAGCCAAAGCCAGCAGACAAACAATGGCCGCAGATCACTTACTCCTTCGAAGACGGTCACGTCAAGCCCATCTTGGACATGCTCATACAAGGGGACAGAATTCAGCTTCCTCCACCAAGACGGGAACCGCGGCCGGCAGAGATGGAGAACCCAAAGTACTGCCATTATCATCGCTATGTCCATCATGCTACACACGACTGCTACCAGCTGAAACGGTACATCCAAAACCTCATCGATTCGAACGCTCTGGCTATCGATTTCAAAGAGGTAACCGTGGCAGCCAATATGGTGTCCGTGCAATTCGTTAGCTTCCTTCCGATGGAAACTCAAGATGGGGTGGTCCCCATCCCTCTGGCGACAATAGAGATTACCAATCTTCCACCTCCCCGAGATCAGGCCGCTGGTCTAGTACCCCTCACCACATCACGAGGGGAGGTCATGTGGATCCATCCAGACTTAGTATCAGAAGTGACACGGCCCACACTATCTTCCACCTACAAGAAGAAAAGTGGAAAAGTTAGGACCTGCCACACAATCTCGGCAGACATTGAGGAAGCTACAACCATCATCACGCGGTCTGGAGCGCAATCCCAACATGTGGTTGACAATCCAGCTGAAAATCATCAACCCACTACAACTGATGCTCCGGGACCGGCTCAGCCTTCGACGACCGAAAAGCCTAGGCCGAGGGAGACTCGCTTCGACAAATTCCTCCGAAAAGAGGTAGCCCGAGGGCTAGAGAGGCCCTACAACTTTGACATCTTAGCGCAATTGGCTAACACACCGGCCAAGTTGTCACTATACGAACTTCTAAGGCTCTCCAAGGACGTTCGTATTGCATTGAGCGAAGCACTCCAAAATGCCGATGCCTATCTAGCTCAATCCAACCTCACCGGGGAGGACTCACCCGTGGATCTCCAGGATAGCGCCTGTACGGGTGCAATGCCCAACATCGTCTTCACTTCGCAGGACATGCTCATCAAAACTAATCTGCACGATCGCCCATTATACTACACTGGATACATCGGCGACGTAAAGGTAGATCAGATGCACATTGATCCTGGCTCTTCCATAAGCATTATCTCGAAGGGTCTGCTACATCATCTCCGTATCCCAATGCATCGCCTGACGCCTACAAGCACCGCCATCAGCGGGTTCAATTCGGGCAGGAGCTACCCTATTGGGAAGATTCGTCTGAAGTGTCAAATTGGCGACCTCCAATCTGAAGTCACCTGCTACGTCATCGATGCAGACACTTCTTACAACATCCTCTTGGGGCGCCCGTAGATACACAATTATATGATCGTGCCTTCCACGCTGCACCGGTGCTTCAAATATGTCGATAAACACGGCTTCGTAAGGACGGAATTTGCTGATATCGATCCCTTCAAAGGGGTCGAATCTTACTACTCAGACTCCTGCCTGTACGAAAAGTCGAAGAAGCATCTTGGTGAAGGAGAAGCTAGTACCGAGACAGCCACTGGATCCGAAGAGCCTCTGACGATCCACCTCCTAGCTCACAAACCGGGCAGGTCTGTACCCCTTACCGCCACTCTGCGTAAGGACGCAATCAGTCTCTCGGCACAAGAAGAGCAGATGATAATCCGGCTGCCAAGGTCTGGCCAAGTGCCAAGATCCACAATGGGGCCACTAACAATCAGACTGCCGAGAGTCGGTCAGCCCCAAATGGAGAAGTTCAATCCCTCGGACAAACCACTGACGATACACCTTCCCAAGAAGGGTCGTCACCCCGATGCAAGGTCTGACAGTACTTCTAGCGAACCAGCCACTCCTCGCCCCACATCGAGTACCAAACTGGGGTTGCTAGTCTGCCAACAACTCCACGCTCAACTCCATCAACTGAACCGCTGACGATCAAGCTCCCCAGGTCGTCCTCTCAGTCTTCGTTCACACAGGGGGTAGCCGAAGAGGTACCGGAGCTAGCCAAGTATGTGGCTGCCCATACTGATGTTCCCTCCGCAGATGATGTAATCCCACTAGAAAAGATACCTTACTTCATCAATAAAGGGCTATCTTTGAACTACCTCGAGCTTAATAAGCTTTGTACAATGTACGCTATGGAACACGGTATAGGCACTCACCTACACACACAGGTGACAAATGTCTACACCACAATCTAGCTTACTCCAGCGGAAGACGCTTACCGAATAATTGAGGGAGGGGACCATCCAATCATCTTCGGCCGAAAGGACGACCCGTATCCCTTCACTATAGAAGAAGTCGACCTTGGATCGGACGCCGGAAGACTACCTCTGTATCTTTATAGCCTCCAATCTAAATATCTCATGCGGAAACAGGGGTACAATCTGGAAATGACGCCGGTTTTGAACTACGGTACTGGACGACGATTACCTTTGAAGCCCCCAGTCCCGGCTGGCAAACCACGGGACTACTATAGCAAGACTCGGTGTGGATTAGGGTATGTGACACCCACGACGATCCCTGAAAGTTCAGATAAAGAATGCGACTGGCATTCACATTCGACCGGGTCACCAACTTCTGACTCAGATACTAGCATCGGAGACGTATTCAGACAAGTCCTGTCAGTCAACATGGCATTCATCGACGCTTATGAAGAAGATGAAGATATTTTGGAAATTCTCGAACTAGAGCCGTGGGCCCAACAACTAGATGAATAATGGGAAAAGCGTTTCGAGCAAAGAGAACCTCCCACTGAGGATGAGGTCATACAAGTTAATCTTGGTGATGAAGCCTCCCCGAAACCAATCTTCATCAGCCAGAATCTGACAGGTGAAGAGCAAGAGTCGCTGCTCCAACTCGTCAAAGAGTATACCGATGTGTTCGCTTGGAGCTATGAAGATATGCCAGGATTGGACCCCGAGATCGCGCTCCATAAACTCAATATTCGTTCGGATGCAAAACCTGTCAAACAACAGCAAAGACGGTTTCGTCCCGATGTCATGAATGCTATCGAAGCCGAGGTCAACAAACTGATAGCCAGCGGTTTCATTCGCGAAGAGCAACATCCAGACTGGGTAGCCAACATCGCACCAGTTCTCAAGAAGAACGGGAAGATCCGAATATGCATTGACTTCCGGAATCTGAATGAGGCATGCCCTAAAGATGAATTCCCCCTTCCTATCATAGATATTATGATCGACAACACCTGCGGCTTCGAACGTATGCCCTTCATGGATGGCTTCTCAGGATACAACCAGATCAAGATGTTCCCTGACGACGAGAAGCACACATCATTTTGAACACCAATTGGTACATATTGCTACACCGTCATGCCTTTCGGTTTAAGGAATGCTGGCGCTACTTACCAAAGAGCTATGAGCATCAACTTTAGAGACCACTTGTGCAAGACAGTGGAATGCTACATCGACAACATCGCCGTCTAAAGCCGTTCGAAAGAAGATTATCTGCAAGATCTCAGGACAGTGTTCGACCTAATGCGAGCACACAACTTAAAGATGAACCCTATGAAATCATTCTTGGGAGTCTCCAGCGAAAAATTCCTGGGTTTCGTCATCACTTCTCAGGGCATTCACATCGACCCCGAAAAAACAAAAGCAATCATGGAGATGGCCCCCCGAGAAATCTCCACAAACTCCGAGGCCTCCAAGGCAGGCTAGCTTACATCAGGAGATTCATCTCTAATCTCTCCGGACGATGTCAACCATTCACCCATCTCATGAAGAAGGGAGTCTCTTTCATATGGGATAAGGAATGCTAGCGCGCTTTCGACAGCATCAAAGAATATTTGTCGAACCCCCCTGTCCTGGTAGCTCCTGTTACCGGAAAGCCATTCCTGCTCTATGTGCTAGCGATGGAACATTCTCTTGGTGCTCTGTTGGCACAGAACAATGATGCGGGCCACGAACAAGCTATATACTACCTCAGTCGAAAGAAGATTGGGCCAGAATACCGGTACATGGCCGTCGAGAAGGAATGCCTTGCTCTCGTGTTCGCCATACAGAAGATGTGACACTACGTCACGGGACAAACCATCCACGTGATATCGCGGATCAACCCCCTCAGGGTCCTCATGACCAAACCTGGGGCACTCAACTCTCGCCTTGCTACCTGGGCGATATTACTATCACCATACCACATGATCTTCGTACCGCAAAAGGCTGTTAAAGGCCAGGCTCTGGCAGACTTTCTAGCAGCCCATCTAGGCTCGAAGACGACTAGGGTATATAAAGAAATACCGGACGAGGTCACCAGTTCAAATGCTGTCTCCCATGACGTCATCTGGCGAATGTTCTTCGACGGCGCTTCAAGAATTGGACCCAAAGGCAACATCATCGCTGGAGTTGGAGTAGTGTTGATTTCCCCCTCCGGCTTGGTGATCAATCGGGCCTACTCACTCACAGAGCCCTGTTCAAATAATGTGGTCGAGTACAATGCCTTGGTCATTGGCCTCCGGCTCGTGAAGGAGCTAGGGGTAGAGTATCTTGAAGCATACGGCGACTCACAGTTAATCGTCAATCAGATTCGGGGATCGTACGAGGTCCGCCATGAAAACATGGTCCTGTATCATCGAATAGCAATTGACATCATCTCGTCTCTGGAAGGATTCTTCATAGAACATGTTCCCAGACTCCAGAACATTGATGCTGATGCACTAGCTGGTTTGGCCGCTTCCCTAGCTGTGCCAAATTACGCTCGTCATCAGGTCGACATAATAGGCTGTGAACTGGTCTGTCCTAACGATAACATTCGATGCATTGAAAGCTACTCCGCCCTTTCAGTCGATGAAACACCAGACTGGAGACAACCATTCATCGACCTCGTAGTATACGACATCCTGCCAGAGAATCCGAAGGAAGCTACTTCTATCAGAAGACGTTCTCTCAGATTTTTCTATGATACGGAGACGAAAATGCTATCGCCGATCCTATGATGGTTTACTGCTTCGGTGTCTATCAAATACAGAAGCCAAGGAAGCCATGTGCGAGGCTCATGATGGTGTCTGTGGAGCCCATCAACCTGGCCCGAAACTGTAAGACCGCCTTCGCCGAATGGGCTATTACTGGCCCACGATGGTTGTAGACGCAATAGATTATGCACGAAAGTACAAAGCCTGCCAAATCCACGCCGATTTCATCCACCATCCATCTAAATTCCTACATCCGACTGTGGCCTCCTGGCTATTCGAAGCATGGGGTATGGACATCGTCGGCCCAATTACCCCACCTTCGTCCAGAGGACACCGATTCATACTCGCGATTACCGATTACTTCTCCAAATGGGCGGAAGCCATCCCATTGGCTGAGGTGAAAACTTCAAACGTGATCAATTTCCTTAAGCATCATGTCATCTACCGCTTTGGACTGCCCCAAAGGATCATTCACGACAATGGACCACAGTTCGCAAGCCACGCATTTTATCGGTTCTGCGATAAGCACCAAATTCAGAATATTGTTTCGACACCCTACAACCCAGCAGCCAATGGGTTGGCCAAAGCATTCAACAAAACCATAATCAAGCTACTCAAGAAATTCGTGTCATCCAACAAGCGCGATTGGAACGAGAAGCTCGGCGAATGCTTATGGGCATATCGCACCACAGTTCGATCAGCCACCGAGAATACACCATTCTTCCTGGTGTACGGGAGCGAGGCAGTTCTCCCATTAGAGACTCAGATCCCCTCACTCTGCGTCGCCCTCACACATCAGTTGACAACATATGAAAACTACCATCGCCGACTACAGGATTTGGAGGCCCTAAACGAGAAATGCCTATTAGCTCAACAGCGAATCAAAATATATCAGGCCAGAATCTCTGGAGCTTTCAACAAGAAGGTCAAGGTCAAAACATTCCAAGCAGGCGATCTCGTTCTGGCGGTTCGGAGGCCGATGGTTATGACGCAAAAAAACTGTCGGTAAATTCCAACCAAAATGGGAAGGCCCGTTCATCATCGAAGCTATATTCTCCAACGGCGCCTACCGCCTCGCAAAACAAAATGGAGACTTGCTCATGTTGCCCATCAACGACAAGTTTCTGAAGAAGTATTATGTCTGAAACAAAATCCTCGAGACATCTCAGAGTGTCGAGTCATGTACCTTCCTGTACCACTGAACTTACATTCTGGTTCAATGCATAGAGTCATGTACCCGTTGGTACCTCTGAACTCATTCCCATATTTTACAATCATTCGAGTCATGTACCCGCTGGTACCTCTGAACTCATTCCTATATTTTACAATCATTCAAGTCATGTACCCGCTGGTACCTCTGAACTCATTCCCATATTTTATAATCATTCGAGTCACGTGCCTGTTGGTACCTCTGAACTCATTCCCCATATTTTCCAATCATACGAGTCACGAACCCGCTCGTACCGCTGAACTCACACTCACCATTCCCTAGATTCCAGAGTCATGTACCCTCTCGTGCCGCTGAACTCATATCCACCAACATCCCAGATTATCGAGTCATGTGCCCACTGGTGCCACTGAGCTCATACTTTCACAAAATCGAGTCATGTACCCGCTGGTGCCTCTGAACTCACACCCCGGTCACTCTTTCAGATAGTAAGTCATGTATGATCATACCTCTGAGTTTTCTTCCTATAAGAGATCCTCCTTCATGATCCACTACCCGCACTCCCAGTGCACAAAAAGGGTAACGGGTCCACAAATTTTCAAAACGACCATGTCGTTGATACCTCTGAGTCGTTCCACTTCCGCCAAAAATAAATCACCCCTACATAAAGCTTCTATGTCCTTATTACCTCTGAGTCATTTTATGTACCCCCTCTTCATTAAGCCCACTCCTGCCATGTCCTCATTACCTCTGCGTGGGAAGGCTCCATAGAAGAAACCTTCATACTTGCCATGTCCTCATTACCTCTGAATAAGTATGTCGGTTCCCTTTCAACCTACTATCTGTACCCACAATCGGAGTACGACAAGGATAATAGGTCCACAAATGTCCTCTGTTGACCACAAATATCCTCTGTTGACCACAAATGTCCTCTATTTGACCACAAATGTCCTCTGTTGACCACAAATGTCCTCAGTCGACCACAGATGCTGTACTGGGTCTCCAGTACACGCCAATCCCTTTTCTATCATGTCTAGGAGCCCAGTTGCTCCCTGGCATTCTATCGAATACCAAAAACTTCTATAGATGTCTTATCGCGAAGTTGTTCTAGGTATCCCTCTCCAAAACTTGTTACTCGTACCTAAACCCAAGGTACGACCAGGGTAACAGGTCCACAAATAATCCTCCGCAGGGTTTACGGGCAGATTCACTGAAGAAAGACGAAAGAAACAAGATTAGAAGATGGTCAAACAAAGAAGCATTTGAAAAATCACTTAAGTCTATGCGGCCCGGGTCGTCACAGCCTTATGCGGCTCCGAGTCAGATGAGTCCATACAAATCAAAGTTCAGATTGGGCCTATGCGGTTCAAGGTCCACATGAACTCAACCGACAAACCTAGGCACTGATGCGGCTCAGATTCGGGTAAGACTATGCGGTTTAAAGACCACACAGACTCATGCGGCCATGAACAGACAGACTCATGCGGCTACAAGCAAATGAGCTTATGCGGTTCAAAAATGAACTACGCTCATGCGGTCTAAATCAAAAATATATATGCAGTTTAGATCGAGTATGACAAACCCATGCGGCCTCCTGGGCGAAGTGCTTATACAGTCATATCGACGAAACTTGTACATGCGGCGTGTGCATAAATTATGCAGCAGAGCCATGGCAGTTAAGGTTCTAAGGCAATGCCCTTACCAGCAATAGACGGATGAACATCAGGATGAACGGAGTGAACAGCGGTCGACGAAGGAGTGGCCACGTTCTTCGCTGCAGCCGCCGCAGAAGCGACCGCCTTGCCCTTCGCAGCCTTCGACGCAACAGCCTTCTTGGGAGCCATGGGTGCATGGGAGAGAAAGGAGTTAGAAAGATCGAAGAGAGCAAAGGAAATTACTTGGAACGAAAGTGTTCCTATTTATATGACAAGGAAGGAACGCCTTGATCCGCGTGTAATATGATGACCGACTCTTCGGTCATCGAGGCAAAACGACTGAATAATAGCCTGACTCTTGGGATCCTGGCCCAAGAAAGTGGTTCTTAAAATCTGCAACAAATCAAGAGCATTAAATGCAGAAGATTCACAGAAGATTTGCACACGTGGCAGGAAGACGTGGCAAAAAGCTCACGCGGCCAAAATAGCCCATGCGGCTCAGAGAGTTATGCGGTTGAGGTAATCATGCGGCTGGTCAAATCCATGCGACTAGGACAGAATACATCCATGCGGCTCTAGCCCAATCATGCTTCTTATTCAAAGTATTTCAATTTTGTAAATTGAAAACTTTGAAGGGGGTCTTGTAGAAGCATGAAAAAGAGAAAAAAAATAATCCATGCGGCCGAGGAGCCACATGCGGCTCAAGAGTCCCATGCGGCTCAATCACAGAATGGACTCTATATGGCCAGCAGAGGGAAGCCACGTGCCATTTTAGAACGGCTGTACCCAGCGTCATTAATGCCCTGACGGCTGACAATTAATGCTCTGACGGCTGACAGCTGACAGCCCTGACGAGAAGCAGTCATGATGACTGACACAAGAGCAACATCTTCCTAGGGAACTGAAGAAAATCTTCACAACTTCGAGGCTAGTTTATGCGGCCAATCTAGACGAGTTCATGCGGCCTGTGCGGAAAAACCTATGCGGTTCGATCATGAAGGTCCCCCATGCGGCTCGGTCGTAAAAGAAACCCATGCGGCTCGGTCGTAAAAGAAACCCATACGGCTCGGCCATGAAGACCCCCATGCGGCTCGGTCATGAACATATCCATGCGGCTCGGTCATGATAATCTTCATGCGATTCGAGTATAGAGACTATTCATGCGGCTCGGTCATGAAACCTTTCATGCGGCTCAGTCATGACGACCTTCATGCGGCCCAAATGTGAACGCTCCTCATGCGGCTCAACAATGATGACAGAATACGTGTCCTAAAGGTAATCAAATTTTGGGTCAGATCCCAATGATTTGGGACACGTGGCAAGAGAATGAATTAAATTGATTCATTCAGATTTGCGGATATCAGCAAATCATCATGATGGGGATTTATTGCAATCAACATTAATGACTGATATAATTTGGCATAATCCTCATTAATGGCCAAGATCCTTCACGCTCAAGATTAATGGCCCAGATTGATCACTTATCAGGCCGTCGCCACTTTTAGAATGGGCAATCATTGCAAACCCTAATGATGCTCCCCACTATTATAAATAGCATGGTACCATTCCCTTATAAAATATACAAGGAGAGAGATACGCACATACAGAGAGGCACTCCCCCAATAATCAGAGAGAAAATTAAATTTCACAGAGATCAACCCAGAGGGTGAGAAACCAGAAGAGCAATACGAGGAGAGCAAGAAGAGCATTTCTTTATCAATGCCAACCATCTCGTCACAGGAGCCAAGGCTACATCCGATCGTCCAAGGAGTAAGGCAGAGCTGCCGTCGCTTTCCCGAGCCTCTATCGTCACCCCCCAGAATCAAAAATAAACAATTGTACTTTGATTGCTGTACCTAGGTTTTCGTCCCTAGGCTTTCTTTGTACAAGCGAGTTTGTAACGTAAAGTAAAAGTCCAGTCCTCCCATAAAACTGTTCTGCTTTTTTATATTTTATGGCAAACACGATGGCGACTCTGCTGGGAAAAAACTTCTCCACGGCTGAGGAGTTGGTGACGCAATCGGATGCAGCCAAGCTTGGCTCCACGCAACAGAAGAGGGTCTCCCGGTTCGAAAAACAGGCCTTCAAAGAAATGCTTTCCGACAAGAGCACTGGTCCGGTCCAGAAGCGAGCCCGCACAAAGAAGACCCGTAAGGAGTGGAGACCCCGATCCTTCGTTCCTACTGAAGCTCTTGCAGAGATACCCTCTGTCGCTCAAAACGGCGGAGAAGACTCTCCTGCGGCCCCACGTCAGATCGTAGACAACTCTGTTGTTCCCAAGTCCGACAGAAGAAAATATTATGATGCTGGACTTGCAGGGGCAAAGAGGAACTCTATGCGATCCGAGCCGCATAAAGGTTCTAGCTGCATGGAGAAAGCCTATGCGGTTATATCCGCTAGCCGCAGGAAGAAAACTCACGCGGCCACATCTGTCAGCCGCATAGCTTATACGGCTACAGTTGCCAACCGCATGGACGAAGCTTATGCGGCTACTGAAGTCAATCGCTTGCAGAGAACTCATGCGGCCATAATTGCCAACCGCATGCGACCAGCTTGCACGGTCGTGACTCCTAGGACAACCCATCCGACAGCTAAAGACAGCCACATACAGACAGCCTGCACGGTTCCCAATCGTAGCCACATAGCGTCTGTTCCACGCTTCTCTCAATCAGTCTTCGACCGTCTCTAATGCGGTCCTGACCCTGATGGTTCTCTGGATGATAAGCCAGACTCTGTGGTATCCAACTTGGACTCTTCCTATTACGCACCCGTAAGTGCTAAAAGGAAGAAGTCTAGGGCAGCGCAGGCTCGCCAAGCCCAGTCAGCTGCCCCAACCTCTGACTATCGGAGCATCCCGCTGATTGTCACGCGGGCCTCTAATGGAAAGTTGTATAAGGCTACTCGTACCATGCCCCCTGCGGCCAATGGGCGGGATAGTCATCAAGCATCTCCCAATAACGAGCGAAGGCAAGTATGCGAGCTACCTTCAAATCAGGGAGCAGACGGGGGGCCTACACACTCACGTGCTCGGAATTCCCGAGCCAGCAAAGCAAGTGACTTGCATGAGACCATCCTCCACAAACGCAAGGAAAGAAAAGATGCATCGGGGTGCAAAGAGTCCTCCCACGGACGTCACAGGATCCTTGCACCGCAGGTAGCGATCCCCGATGCAAGTCCCCGAACTACTATTGCCTATTACCCAGCTCGGCTATTACCGTGTTTCTTCCTAGGCTGAGTCGGTCCCGTGGCCCTGGGGTCCCGTTCGAAGAAATAAACGTCCTTGTCGACAAGTTGTCCATGACCACGCACCTACGAGACATCTAGACTCACGTAAATACATGACCTAATATTACGGTACGACTGGAACTATACTTAGCATCTCGTGCTCTAAACCATACTTTGCATAACGTGCATCAGAACCATGAGACTCCCAACCGAGGGACCGCCTCAAACTTTGAAAACGTGCATAGGAACTGTGAGACTCCCAACCGAGGGACCGCCTCAGCGACAAACGGTCGCATGAACTTACTTCTTTGAAAACCGGGGGAACGACTACTGCATAGCCTTCCAACTTAATTTGAACAAAATATGTTTCTTATTTGCCATAGAACGTGGCTAACTTTACATCATGCCGACCGTGGCTCGTGCCTTAAACCGACTTACGTTCTGCACAACACTATCGCTCAAGTCGTACTTTATACGACGGGCCTTGAGATCGTGGGACTGAATAACTTGACAACCGTAGAAAGAGCGGGACAGTACTTAGATTGACTTAGGTCGACCACTTTGCCTAACATTACTCAAGCCTACAACTTAACCCGAGGGACGAGCAAAGGCTATGCCAAGCCTTGTATCGTGGAACCGTGCACTCTTTTTCAAGCGTTTATGCGGGCGACGCCTATAACTTAGGCTAATTCGAATGTTGTGGCAACTTAGCAACTTAGGCCAACTTCCTTCTTCCAAGCCACGGGACGAAGGATCGAGTGTCATTTAAAAGCACGTTGAGCCGACTTCTAAGCAGGTCGTGGGACCTTTTTCCATGTTCTAACACATTTCGACCCGTCGGGATTATTTCCTTAGCTATGTGGATTCATCTTTTTTATTAGCAAGCCTATTGTGCAAGTTGAAAACGTGCAATTTATTAGGTAAAGGCTAAGATAAGACAAGTTCACCGAAACTACCCCATCTGAATGAGGAGTTGCCTCGACCGAGCGATGTCTTCGAGTCGCCGTTGCAAGGCCAAGTTCGAACGTCGTTGGCGTTTCGATTCCTCTGATTGACTGAGCGGGACGGGGCACTACAACAGTGGCCAACTTGATAGGATCATCTTACCCCAAGCGCATAACGTTCAAGAATGTCAGTGGCCAACATGAGGGGGTAAGCATACCCGTATCTCCAGCGGAGCTTCCGAGTTACAAGGGAATGTGTAATAGAAGCCCATACGACAAGGAAATGTTTTCCCCATACGATGCACCTATCTAAGTCACATCCGCGATCATGTAACTGTACTAACTGCTAAGTCTCCTAACATGTCTCTATTAGCAGTTAGACCTAACGCATACGTACGGGTGATAAGCCAACACACAAGTACCTCTACATGCTTCTCATCTCACACATATCTCATGGTACAATTGTGTCAAGGGTTATACAATATACTACAGTTGGTAGTACCTTAACTCTAGGTCCATATGCAATCAAAGGATAATAAGTAAAGTAAAGCTAATATCACTTAGCAGGTAATAGGTCAAGAATTATAATAATGGTACAAATACAAGAACTGGAAATAAATAAACAGTGATACGCAAATAACAAAAAATATAGACTACATATATGTAGTAAATATGGCAACGTATCTGGCCTGATGTCCGGAGTGAGGTAAGATGATGTCCTGGCGATGAATCAACAACAACGCACAAAGTGAAAGGTATAGGAACAACTTCGGATGCTAAAAATAGTCTATTATATAATTATAATTAATACTACACCTATTAAATTTATTTAATAGATTCTAAAATTAGGTTATGGCATAGGTTTTCGTATCAGCTTTTCTAAAAACTAAACGGATCGCATTTTCGTTTCTGGAATCTCCCGAAATCGCAAAAATACTGAAACACGTTTATTTTTGGGACACTAGATACTCAAACAATTTTACAGAAATCTACAGAACGAATTTTGTCTATTAAAGTATGTTTCTGGAAATCTTATCTCGATACGATTCTTTTAAAAAAAACTGGAGACGAAACAGATTCCGGAGCTAGGAGATATCGTCGTTCCAAATTGCTCTTGCTACTAAAAAGCGGGACTGAATTCTGATGACGAATTTTTGAGTTCCTATTGGACTAAAAATAATTTCGAATTATGGTTGATAGGAAGGGAATTTATTGGGTATATATAGATACTTATTTCAGATTTACCTCCTAAATTAGATAGGATTTGATTTAAATTGATAGGAGTTACTTTGTTAGGACCTAATATAGATAGGGATGCTTTTCTATTAGACTTAGGATTATGATTAACTTAAAATATAGTTCATATTTATCTAAATTATCTATAACATTATTTAAAATTACTATTGATAATAAATAGAGTTAATATTTATTTAAACAACCTTCATCTAATCTCATTTATACAAACTGAAATATTTAATACTAAATTGACATTTATTCTATATTATGTAAATAGTGTACAATATAAGTAACATGTAAAAGTAATAAAAGTTATGAAATAAATTCTAAAATTTTGAGAAAAATTGTATAATATAGTTTAGATCCTTATGTACTAGAAAAATAGCTTTATATATTTTTATACTAAATTCACTAATGAACACTATACTAAATATATGTAAAATAATACAAATTATATAATAAGTCAATAAATAGTTATTTAAAAAAATCCAAAAATTCTACAAATATTTATTTTGAAAAATCAGGGGGTTTACAAATGTCTTATCTAGATAAGGACTAAGAAGAGTTTTAATTCCTCTTAGATTTTTAACTATTTAATTCAAATTGATTTAAACGTAACTCAATCAAATATAATCCAATGTAGATAGATTCTACCTCTAATTTAAAATATATTTAAATAACTTAATAATTTGTTTCCAACTTAAATTACCATAATTAATTACATATTAAATCAACCCACATTTAATATACCTTTTTCAAAATAATATATTAATGATAATAATTAATTTCGAAAATACAAATATATACACTAGCATGCAAAAATAATACTTACAAAAAACACAGTTTTTTTTAAATTACTAGTTATACCTGTACCATAAAATAAAATGGCCTTTTTAAATAAAAATAAGTTTGGCAATCCTCGGCGCGACGCATTTACAACTTCAAGCGATATAAAATATTTATCGTCTATTATTTTGAAATATTTTCTACATCTATATAATTAAAATGTTTTATAAAAATATATACTTCGTACTTATTCGCACTTGACGAGAAATTTGCGAAACACAAACTCGTACGCGACGTACAAATACGAAGTACAAAAATCAATACCTTATTTATTAAAAAGTCATAGTAGAATTTTAGGGGTTTTACATCCTAGCCAACTTACAAGAATTTCGTCCTCGAAATTTAGGAATAGCTAGGGTAAGGTGTAGAAGCATGAAAAAAAGAGAAATATTGCTTTTAATCCCACATCGGAAAGGAGAAGAAGAGAGGTCTCATTCCACTCTATATATAGATCCCTCTTACCTCCTTTGAAAAGGGCACCAAAATAAATAAAGAAAAGGGAGCCCGTTATCCAGGGAGCCCGTTATCCAGGGAGCCCGTTCGAGCCACAAAAGTTGCAGTATTTCTTCTCTTCTTCTGGGTTGGCTGCAAGTTCTTCACTCGCTGTCAAGGCGAGAAAAAGTTGGATTCTGAGTACTATGCGCCTTCGCGGGCTAGTACGAGGAACTCCAAGGCGGCACGAGCTATGCTCCATCAACGTGCTATACTAGCAGCGAAACCAGAAATGTGCGTTGAAAGTCATACGCACAGTTGATGGTAAGCTGTACAGGGTTAACTCAGGTGCTTTGGCACCCGGAATGGGTCAACTCTCAAACTCCCCCTTCCACTTGGGTGTATTTCATACGCTGGAACCAAGTTAGGGGACAAATCTTGCAGTGTCAAACGCATGCGCCCACGTGGGCTGTGCAGATAAAGTGGGTTCCACTCGTAATACGTGCTGCTCTCCTACTTATGATCTGGGCGCAGTTCAGGCGCTGGAACTGGATCATGGGGCGCATCACTCATACACTCACCCTGACGTTTGGCTTTGCCATGCGCCTGAAGAGGGTACGAGTGTCACTCATACACTCACCCTGACGCTTGGCTTTGCCATACGCCTGGAGAGGGTACGAGTGTCAACATCTCCTCACATGATTTACGTACTGTGATCACTCACAGACGTAGATCGTAAGAGACGACCATCATGCACAACTCGTCCCTCACGGGACATACTTGTGCTACGGTCGCCATCAACTGCTGCTGCCGCAAGATAGTGGCTCCACCACCAAGGCAGTCTGTGTTCCAGCAGTTGCAACATGCTGTGTCTGTCCGACATCGTCTCAGAAACATAATGCCAATTGAAGACTTTGTAACAGCCCACTCTCAACTAGGCCCATCACTCAGATGTCTCAGCTCACCGTGTCGTCTCAGCTAGCCACGTCGTCTCAGCCCAGCGTTCCTAGGGCTCTTCCATCATAATGAGGCTTAGGCACATCAAACCCAAACCATGCATTCAACTTGGCACTCGATGTCGTCTTGTAGAAGAATACTACCAGAAAGTAGCTCGAACATAAACTGCTATGTCCATTCCAACTCGGCGAATCTAAGTCTTCTGAAGGAGTTTACCGTCAAAGCTTCTTCGAACAAGGAGAACCATCACCCATAGTACAACGTCTTGCCAAGGAGGAGGATCAGTCGAATCCATCTTCGTCGAGAAGTCAAGGGAGAGACAACAAAACTCTCTCAAACTGTTGCTATTTATAGACCAGGGCAAATCAAACCCATGCGCGAAGTGGCAACCTTTCCGAAGTTAGTGCAATGAACTTGTATTTATGATGATGAATTTGCCCCTTCGAATTCAGCTAAGTCAGAGAGCCATCAATGCCCCGAAGAACTCAACAGACAGACCAATAAGGATGTGCCACGCAGCAGATGCGCCGGTCAGATCCCGCACATCATACAGACGCGCCCATCAGTATGTCCCGTAAAGATGCGCCCCATGCGTCCCTATATGCCTAGTGGAACGTAGATCAATGCGCCCACTCAAAAGCTCATCACCCGTCAAGAGCATTAAATGCTGAAGTCTGATACGACAGCAGCTATGCCTCGACGACAGAGCAACAATAGCTTTTACAAAAAATGAAGCGCCGCTGGCGTCAGCGTCATCATTATTCTCCTCCTTCGGTTACATGCCACGTGGCCGACCAACCACTCGCATGCGCCTCCGCAGCCATGCGCCCGAAGATTCGCATGCGCCTCAAAAGCCATACGTCCAGACTGGTTCGTGACTCCTGAAGGTTATGAGCTAGGTCTCCCCATGCGTCCAATCCTAGGCGCATCCCATCGTATCCCTCTCTACCAAGTTTAAGATCTTTGAGCCATGGCATACGCCACGTGTCCTTCGACTCAATTCAGTCCACGAAGGGGTGCTAACCACCCAAGATCTCAGCAACCGAAGAATCCTCTCAGTCGCCACGTGTCAGCTCTTCCGCAGCACCACAGGCACAACAGGAAGGATTCAATCCCCGAATCAGGGCGCATCAACCATGCGCCCCGGCCAGCATCAGCTGTCACGTCCCGCTCCCGAATAATCGGATACGAGTCGGACACGTCCAGCCTTCGTCGTTGGACACGACGAAGTAAGCTGTATAATACTAAGGAAAACTCAAAGTCACAATGTAATGTAAACCAAAACACAGCTTTTATAACGTTCCCAAAAATCACCAATATCCATCAAGTCTTTTAAATACAAACTTAGCCGGAGACAAATCCGGTCAAATGAAATAATATACAATAATAAATCTCTAAGATACAATCTCCAAAAAAATAAACTGAAATAAAAAGCTGCAATATCCAAGCAATCACCAACTCCATGTAATCTCCCACTCACCTGCAACGATCATATCAGGAAAAGAGCAAAGTACAACCCTGACCAGACAATATACAATGTAATCTGTGATCCAGAGTACAAGGTGAAAGCAGAATAATAGAATACTAGAACATGAAATGAAAGTGAAACTGCGGTACCAGAAATGAAATATAGAACTGCAGGCAATGGATGACAATCAATATGCTAGACAATGAACACGGCTATCAATGTACAAGGCAATGAATCACGACAATCAATATACAAGTGTGACAATTTGAAATATTAAAACTAATGTGTGACCGGCTTAGGAGCAATCAATCAATGAGTCAATGAGTCAATCAATTCTACAAGGTACGACTTCATCGTATGTGTAGTGTACGATTAGGCTATCCACAATACCTATGTTGGGTGTGGTCACACAAAAGCTAATATTTTCCCCAATCCTGTAATAAACAATGACGCACAAGCAATGAACAATGGCACAAGACAATCGTGTGTATCTCGTGTCCGATATGAGAACATGGCACATGAAGGTAAGACAGAAAAACAAAGTACAAGTCGAGTCAGTGTACTTGCCTCGGTTTGGTTGCACGAGAATAGTACTGCATGGTTGCAATGATTCACCTGTTATATTTGTACAAGTTATTTAGGGTTTTGAATAATGACATTTATCTAGATATAATTAACTTACCAAATCTTTAATTAATAAACTAAGAAAATATTTATAGAAAATACTTATTGATATATCTTGAAATTATCTTTTAACTATATATTAATAAGGAAGTTATCTACTAGTTTAATCAAAATACTATTTTAAGCTCTATCTTGTAAAGAAATTATTTTATAAACTAAAATAATAGTGATAACAATATTAGCAAGAAAATTTATCAAATAATATTATCTAAATAATAGCTAGAACTTGAACATAATCTACTACCAAAATAATTTAGAAAACCAATTTTTATTATTTATGAATATTCTTACTAGCAAAATATATTTAGAGTAAACATTTGTTAATATAATAATAATACCAGAACCAATTATGCTAATTACATATTACAAGATTAACTAACTATAAATTTAAATACCAAATACAAGCCCAAAATCCAGCCCAATGACCCAGCCCAGCTCCTATTCTCAAGCCCACAGTCCAGCCTTCCTTATAATTAAACCTTTAATTCTTATATTAATATTAGCCCATATAACCCAGCCCTGACTTCAGCCCACACCCTTACTAAAACTCGGCCCAACCTTCATTAACATATACTCCGCTGACATTATTATTCTTTTCCCTTTTTTTAACTCAGCCTGTGGCCCAAGAACTCGGCCTTAAACCCGACCCACACTCTTACATAAATATCTAATGCCTTCTCTCTCCTCTCACATTCTCTCAAAAAATCCAGAACCTAGCCGAAGGCTCCGCCATTCCCCCCGTCTTCTCCGGCGAGAAGAACCCATCTTCTTCGGCGAACTAGCCTCCCAGCTCCTCCCAGTAAAGCCTAACCCTAATGCTAACGCTTCCTCTTCTTCCTCTGGTCTTCTTCCTCCAGAATTGCCTTCTCCGGCGAGAAGACCACCACGCTCCACATCGTCTTCCTCCTCCTACCGCTTCAAACCCTAACCCTAACAGATCCGGCCATCTAACCCTAAAATTCCTCTCGCAGTTCCTTCCATGGCCGCCTGGGTTAGAAACCCTAACCCAAAGTCCTCTTTGTATCCTTCCAGTTCTAGCCTAGGTCAGAAACCCTATATTTCTAGGTCGTTTTCTCCAAATCTGTTCGTCTTCTTCACGGGGTTCGAAACCCTAACCCTAAGTTCTCCTGTCACCACAACCCTAGTCCAAACCCTAGAAAACAAGAAGAAAATGGAGGGTTCGAGAAGATTGAGAGGGGCTCACCAGCCTGACGGGGTCGTCGATCCACGGTGCGACGGCAAGATCTAGCACTGACGGCGAGCTGGTGGCGCTCCGACGTGGATCTGGCCTCTGCACCGACTTCGAGGCGGCGATGGGCTCTCCTCGGCTCGATGCGAAACTCGACGTGTCAGTGGCTCTGTCAAAGCGGCATGACGACGATGCTCCTCCGCGGCGGTGGCTGAGACTACGAGGAAGCAGTCGGCAGTGGCTGTCTCTTCGAGCTGACAGTACTGCAGTCGAGGCAGTGTTGTCTACTGATGGCGGTGGCGCAATACATGAAGTGGCATTGCAGTCGAGGTGAGCACGACAGTCGAGGCAATGCTCTGGCGGTACACGAAACTCGAAGCGTCAGTACGGATCTCCAGAACCTTCGCTGCGGTGGCGCTCCGGCGAGGTGCGGTGGCGCACTGGCGATGACGACGGTGGTCAAACTCCGGCGGCTCGGCCTCCTCCAGAGAGGAGAGAGAAAGAGAGAGAAATTATAGAGAGAGAGAGACGTATAGAGAGAGAGAGAGAGGAAATGTCACGTGTCAGTGAGAGAGAGGGGGGTACTGTGGTGTCAGAACCTGGGGAACTGTGTATTATTTATAGTAAAATAATTACTGTGCGTGTGTAGAGTAGTAGTGGCACAACTGTAAATTAATGTAGATCTGGGTGTATTTGGGACAGGAGCAGTGTAGTAAATACGTGTAGATCTGGGGCTAAGTAAAATAGGTTGTAACAGAATTAGTTAGAGATTCAAATTCAAACAAAGTTTTTCAAAATTTAAATGATTTTTAAAACAGCTTTCCAAAACCAATATTCCCTCCAAATAGATTTCCAAAAATGAACAGATTTCAAACGAAAATTCAAAACAGTTTTAAATAGGAAAAAGTTCCAACAGATTTTTAAATTCAACAATCAACAGTTTTTCAAAACAGTTTTTAATAACTACAAAATTAGTCATTCTCCTTAACAAGTAACCAATTATTCAAAGACCCGCTAAATAACGAATTATAATTAATTAATTACAACAGTTACCACTCCAACAAAATTAGTCCAACAACTCAAAACAGTATGCAACTTCGTTAAGCATAATCAGAAAATTAAATATTATCATTTAGACTAGTAATATCTGCGCCTATTAGTGACATTTGAAACGATTAAAAAGAATTTATCACCTTAACCATGATTAATAAAATAATTAGCAATAATAATCCTCATTACCATTTAATAGAGAGTTAACACTAATAATCAGAAAAGATTTTTACAAAAGTTAATTTATACGAAAATTAGTATTAAAATACTTTTCAAATTGAAGACCTGAAATTCATTTTAATCGAGAATAGGTTTTTGTAAGAAGCAATATTTAAATTCAAGAAAATTAGAAAAGACCCTAAAATTTACCAAACATGATTTTGGGAGTTACAAATCTACCCCCTTACAAAAATTTCGTCCTCGAAATTTCAAGGGTTTTGCAGTGTATAAAATCAAACAAAATTTGTTAAAGGCAACCAGAAAACTAGATGTTTTATTTATGTAGTAAAATAACAAGGACTAACAAGTAGTCACTAGACAATACAAAAATAGTAAATGCAAGAAAAATTCAGAGACAAGCCTCAAAATAGGCAATATAAAAGAAATACAGCTACTACAAACAAGTAAGAAAGATAATGATCCACTCGGCTGCGCTCCTGCAGCTACTACTGATCCTCATAAACTGGGTCCTCCTGCTGCTGCTCTGGTACTGGCCCCTGACGAGTGAAAACCGCAGGACAATCTCTCACTTGGTGAGTGGCAGATCCACAAAACAAATACTGCCCAAACTTCTTGCGGCATTCCTCGCCACGGTGTCCCGGCC
Organism: Iris pallida; assembly: GCA_029216955.1. Lineage (NCBI taxonomy): Eukaryota > Viridiplantae > Streptophyta > Magnoliopsida > Asparagales > Iridaceae > Iris > Iris pallida. The sequence continues at coordinate 29,997,358 of JANAVB010001800.1, forward strand.
TCTTGCAATATACGCAAAAGAAGTACACTGGAGTCTGGATATGTCTCTGCTGCCTCGGCGATGTCGGTGCTCGAACATGATGCTGATGCTGAGGTGGCTCTACTGGATGTCGGTCCGCTTTGATGGACCCTAGAAACTGCTGGCGCCAATGTCTCGGTCCCGCTTGAGCTTTGGGTCCATCTCATTCTCCACTCCCTGAGCAACTTTAAGGATGCTCGCATATGTAGTGGCCTGACTAATAGCTATAGCATGACGTAGCTCCCTGGTGAGACCCTTCTTGAACATCCAAGCCCTCTCCTTCGGCGTGCTGACTAGGTTCTCTGTGAACCTGCTGAGTCAGATGAACTCGGATGTATACTGGGCCACTGACATATTCTCCTGCTGCAATGCTTCAAATTGCATCCTAAGCCCGTCCCGCTCCACATCCGGGAAGAACTTCTCCTGGAACAGCACCTTGAAATCCTTCAAGGAAACTCTGGGCTCTGCTAACTGGGGCTCCTCCCGATACCAAGCCCTAGCGATGTCGAATAGTCGCATGCTCGCAACTTCGAATTGCAAATCATCCGGGATCCTCGCCATCTTCAATGACCGTTCAGCATTCTCCAGCCATTCGTCTGCGTAGACTATTCCCTCATTGCCCCAGAAATCTATCGGGCGGAGGAACTGATAGTCCTTGGCAGACCCTGGCCTCGGCGCTGCTGGTGACGGCGGTGCTGGTAGAGCTGGCTCTCTGGTCCTGAGTGCGTCGACGATGATCGCTCTGAACTGCACAGCTTGCTGATTCTGGATCTCCATGAATTACTGGAACATGGCCATTACTTGCGTGCCATCGAACATCATCGTCGGTGGAAGCGGCTGAGGCGGAGGCGAAAGAAGCTGCTCTTGTGTACTGGGTGCAGGCTGCTCACTGGTCCCAGCGTTCATCGTGGCGACCGTCCTGCAAAAGAAATAAACTGTTGATTGCTATATCCTATAAAAATCACAACTATCCTAGAATCATAAGTAAAATCAAATTTTCAAAAATTTTTAAACATCAATAACCATAAACCATAAACCATTTTCATAAACCATTTTCATAAACCATTTTTCCGCGGTTCCTATGCTGTGATGAGTTTTCTTTAGCTTTCGCTGGTCCCCCAATAACACTTATTTGCCTAAGTGTCATTAGGATAGACCTGCATGGGCCACCACTAAAAACATGTCACGTCCCGCTCCCGAATAATCGGATACGAGTCGGACACGTCCAGCCTTCGTCGTTGGACACGACGAAGTAAGCTGTACAATACTAAGAAAAACTCAAAGTCACAATGTAATGTAAACCAAAACACAGCTTTTATAACGTTTCCAAAAATCATCAATATCCATCAAGTCTTTTAAATACAAACTCAGTCGGAGACAAATCCGATCAAATGAAATAATATACAATAATGAATCTCTAAGATACAATCTCTAGAAAAATAAACTGAAATAAAAAGCTGCAATATCCAAGCAATCACCAGCTCCATGTAATCTTCCACTCACCTGCAACGATCCTATCAGGAACAGAGCAAAGTACAACGCTGACAAGACAATATACAATGTAATCTGTGATCCAGAGTACAAGGTGAAAGCAGAATACCATAATACTAGAACATGAAATGAAAGTGAAACTGCGGTACCAGAAATGAAATGTAGAACTGCAGGAAATGGATGACAATCAATATGCTAGACAATGAACACGACTATCTATGTACAAGGCAATGAATCACGACAATCAATATGCAAGTATGATAATTTGAAATATTAAAACTAATGTTTGACCGGCTTAGGAGCAATCAATCAATGAGTCAATCAATTCTATAAGGTACGGCTTCATCGTACGTGAAGGGTACGATTAGGCTATCCACAATACCTATGTTGGGTGTGGTCACACAAAAGCTAATATTTTCCCCAATCCCGCAATAAACAATGAGGCACAAGCAATGAACAATGGCACAAGACAATCGTGTATATCTCGTGTCCGATATGAGAATATGGAACATGAAGGTAAGACAGAAAAACAAAGTACAAGTTGAGTCAGTGTACTTGCCTCGGTTTGGTTGCACGAGAATAGTACTGCATGGTTGCAATGATTCACCTGTTATATTTGTACAAGTTATTTAGGGTTTTGAATAATGACATTTAGCTAGATATAATTAACTTACCAAATCTTTAATTAATAAACTAAGAAAATGTTTATAGAAAATACTTATTGATATATCTTAAAATTATCTTTTAACTATATATTAATAAGGAAGTTATCTACTAGTTTAATCAAAATACTATTTTAAGCTCTATCTTGTAAAGAAATTATTTTATAAACTAAAATAATAGTGATAACAATATTAGCAAGAAAATTTATCAAATAATATTATCTAAATAATAGCTAGAACTTGAACATATACATCCACTACCAAAATAATTTAGAACACCAATTTTTATTATTTATGAATATTCTTACTAGCAAAATATATTTAGAGTAAACATTTGTTAATATAATAATAATACCAGAACCAATTATGCTAATTACATATTACAAGATTAACTAACTATAAATTTAAATACCAAATACAAGCCCAAAATCCGGCCCAATGACCCAGCCCAGCTCCTATTCTCAAGCCCACAGTCCAGCCTTCCTTATAATTAAACCTTTAATTCTTATATTAATATCAGCCCAAATAACCCAGCCCTGACTTCAGCCCACACCCTTACTAAAATCCGGCCCAACCTTCATTAAAATATACTCAGCTGACATTATTATTCTTTTCCCTTTTTTTTAACTCAGCCTGTGACCCAAGAACTCGGCCTTAAACCCGACCCACACTCTTACATAAAAATCTAATGCCTTCTCTCTCCTCTCACATTCTCTCGAAAAATCCAGAACCTAGCCGTGTCACGCCCCGCTCCCGTAGGAGCGATCGTCCTCGCTAAGGCGTGATGCCGCACGAGCCTAGATTGCGCTCGTGCAAGGCAATTCCATAACGGCCGATTACATCGGCGGCGATGGGGTCGTCGCACAGAAGTCCCAAGCAGAAATATTGAAACATACAGCGGAATTTAAGAACAAGGAACACAGGAACACAAGTCATTCAAAAGAAGCTCTTTATTGATATTGAATACAAGATTACATCTGTGGGCGCAAGGCCAAATTACAATGTCTCTCGTGCTCACTTTTCTCTCATTTACAAGTCACTCTGCTCTCTCTCTCATCTCTCGATACAATACTTGAATCCAGCAGAAGCTTCGGAAGGCGATGTCCATACATTATGTCCTGTATAAGTCTTCAGTTCACGCGGCCGCACGCTTCGACTCGCCAAGGAACTCCGTGCCTCGACGCATCCAAGCGAGCCCCGCACCACGAGCTTCTACCTGTGCCTGCACATGAAATACTGTGTGGGTGTCAGTACCACTGTACTGGTGGAGTGAGCTTCTCGCCCACCCATACAAAACCAACACGTTCATTTTCTTTGTGCAACATAAACCCTTTTGCGATTGTCTTTCTATTCTTGCCTTAGGATCAGTTTTAGGACCGGCGCCTTGGCGCAACTTGTGTATCGGAACCATCCCGTGCTTACAATGTCAAGTTAACTCATACTTTGTCTCTAGACCACTCCTCGTGCCAACAACGTTAACCTATCAAGTCGTGTTTGCCTTACGGCCATAATCAGAGACGCAACTGCACGAAGGACTCCATTTCCTTGCCCCTAGACCTTTCTCGTGCTTGCATTGTCGACGCACCGACTTATACTTGTCTTTTGTGCCAAACCCTGGGACGTAACGACTCGGTCGTGCCATACTCGATTCGTGCTTCAATATTACCGAGGCAGTGCCTCCTCGCTTACATCTTGCCTATACTTGTGTTGTGACAACGCGACCGTGCCTCATAACTCAACGTAACTTCACACAACATGCCCTACGGCCCTTTTTGACTTAACTCGCAACTTAACAGTCGATGCCACATCTCGTGCCGAAGCACGTCGCCTTCGCTGTAGCCAAATCTTAGGCTCAGACATTGTGTCTTCTAACTGCATACACATTCAACTCAATCCAAAGGCACCCCCACGGATTGCCGCCCGTGCCGACACATTTATATAAAAGGTCAATTGGCCTAACCAGCCGTTGTGGACATAAAACTTACCATGTTAGTTGATAACAATTTATATTAAGTGTTTGTTATGGGATTGGCCTAACCAGCCGCCTTGGACGTAGCCTGGCAGTACGGGACCCTTGCAACGCAAGTAGCGAGCCCCGATGCAAGTCCCCGTCTTACCGATCGCCTTACCAGCGTTGCCTATTACCCAGCTCGGCTACAACCAGTTTCTTCCTAGGCCGAGTCGATCCCGTGGCCGCGGGTCGCCGCTCGAAGAAACCATTCCCCTTGTCGACAAGTTGTCCAAGTTCATAAGGGTTAACATGGTGTATTTTAGGATACCGTTGGGGCTTGTTATGTGATCAATTCATTTTATTTGGTTGTTTTACTCTTTCCACTTTTTGTACTTTCTTTGCAGAGCACCTAACCAGGGTTGCCTCGGCGACTAACCATCGCTTAGACTTAACATTCCTTGAACTCAGGGAACGGCTACTGCATAGCCTTCCAACTTAACTTGAACATAACGTGTTTCCTTAAGTATCGACCGACCGTGGCTAACTTTCCACTGAACCAACCATGGCTCGTGCCTCTAAACCGACTCGTGTTCGACGCAACGCTGTCGCCCAAGTCATACTTCATATGACGGGCCTTGGGGTCGTGGGACTACTTATCTTGACAACCGCAGAATGAGCGGGACAGCACGTAAAATTACTTAGGTCGACCAGCATAACTTTTGCCTAACTCACTCAAGCCTACAACTTAACCCAAGGGACGAGCAAAGGCTATGCCAAGCCTTGCGGGACAGGACCGTGCATGCTTTAACAAGCATTTGTGCGGGCGACGCCTATGACTTAGGCTAACTCTCAGCTTTTGCACCGAAGACCAACTTTCCTTCTCCCAAGCCACGGGACGAAGGACCGAGTGTCATTTTTAAAGCACGCCGTGCATCAACTCTAAGCCGACCGTGAGACGTTTTCCATGTTCTAACTCGATTCAAACCGTCGGGATTATTCCCTTAGCTATGTGGATGCGTAGCTTTTATTATCAAGCCTAACTTGTGCAAGTTGAAAACATGATTTATTATGTGAAGGCAAAGATGAGGAGAGTTCACCGAAACTACCCCACCTGAGCGATGTCTCCGAGCAAGCCGTTGCAAGGCTAAGGCCGAACGCCGTTGGCGTTTCGATTCCTCCGATTGACTTTGCGGGACGGGGCACTACATCATACACCACTCAGAACAAGTCTCGTCCTCGAGACTTTCCTGAAGGCAAGCTATCCTACCATTTCTATGGCCAAGACTTAATCGTACACATTTTGCCTACGCGTTCCTTCGATTCCGAGCCACGCTCGCACTATTATCAATCACTCCTTTAATACGATTTCAAGATCTCGACACACTCCCATCTTTCAAGCCTTGCTTGAACTCGTCGTATCACTTGGCTGGATCGTGCACGCATTCCAAGCGTCCCTAAAATACATGCATTCAGCCAAGCCGCATGATAGAAAATTTGTCATTCTCACTCGAGTCGCATCGTACACATACCCAAGCGTCCCTGGAATATATACATGTCAGCCGAGTCTCGTGAGCAGGGTTTCCTACATTCGTGATTCACGCTATCCATCCATGCCAATCCTCAAGATCAATCATTCCGATTGCTAACACTTGAAACAGGGCGTCTCGCCTAACCGCTAGGCTATTTCTTTTCGAGGCTAAGTCAATGTCAGGATTGGAATCATAGTTCCCCAACAATAATGCCAACACTGACCCCAATCCTAGGGTCAAACCAAAGTCGATCATACGGGGTCTTCTACCCAAGATCGCGTCACTCAAATTTCTAAACATCGAGCACGATCACCTAATTCGTATTACGGCACGCGTTGCGTATATTCGAATCCCTTCAATTCACCAATTCTAACCAATTCATGTATTCGATCACGAGGTCGTCTCGCTCGACAATACGTTGCGCCCCAATCTCACGCGAGTCTGATAATCCGCGGTGGTTCATGAATCACCATGCAACGCTCCCGCAGAATAATCATTCTCATCGAGGCGTAACTCTTGTTTGAGTTTAGACTCATTCATTCTCGATACGCGGATTGGACCTACTCAATCCTCAAGTTCAATCGACAAGCACACCAATTCAATCTCGAGTCTATCTTTGCGTCAAACCACAAGTCGAAGCACAAATTGTTGTACCGTACAAGTTCGACTACTCCCGCTTTTATGAATCACCATATCAGCGCTTACGCAGAGTGATCGCCCTAATCGGCGTAACGCATATGCGAGGCTGGAGTAGCGCTCGCATAAGACAAGAACGTCAACGTTGTGGTTATCGACAAAGCAAATCCAAACATTCCAGTTTTCATCCAAGCCAAGTTCGATCGTCATTCATTCAACTTAGAAAATCCTCGAGCCAAGTCTATCTTTTTTTCGACACACATTTTTAACATTTCAAGTATAGCGTCCAACGGAACAATGACATTTGCACGACCGTCATTCGCCGAGTCAGAGTGCCCCCGAGTTATCGCATATCGATCTTTGATACGCCTCAATACCATCGACGATATGCGTAACCTGACGATCTTCTTTTGCAACCAATTTCGAGTCATGCGACTGATGCCATTGTCCGAGTTGGAAAATCCTCAATTTCCTTGATATTCAAGATCTAGTTCGATCGCTATTCCTCAAGCTCGTTTCAAGATCGTTATTCAAAACTCAAGTCACATTTCATTTGCATCAATCCGATATCGCACGCGCGATCCTCTAAGTTTCCTCGATCAAGACCATTCATTTTTCATTCATCGTTCCGAATCGGTTTTCTAACTCGCATTGCACATTCACAAGTCCTCCGAACGAGATGCTCGTTCAGGACATTCGAAGTCACGACCAACTAAGCGTGACGCATTCTAAGGCTTTGCGCGATCGCATCGCCTCGCCGACATACTCGTAATCCTCAATATTCACTCGAACAATTTCCAAGACAAACCATACACCACTCAGATTCGAGCCACTCGACTAGTCGTCGACACTCATTCTTATTCTTCTCCGAACCTATCACATACACCACTCGGATTCAAGCCATACGATCTAGTCCTCAATCACATTCACGTCATTCGCTAAGACATCCTTCAGATTCGTTCGACGAATCGCTAGCGTAGTCGCTCGCGTCGTATCGACGCACACACTAAGTCGTTCGCACTATTCCTTCGAAATCCAAATCAATCTTCCGTGTACGCCTAAGCGTTAGTCCGATAGCGTTCCTATCGATAGACACTCTAAGTATATCTTCTTTCCCGACCAAGCGATACTTGATATCGCTCGCGACTCATTTGCACCAAGGGTCGAGGTGCGCGATGCGCAACACAACTTAGCCAAAAGGTCGTGTGTATAGCCATCCCGTGCGGACTATATTCCGAGTTTGCACGCTCAATTGCTAATGTCGACGTAGGGCTACTCGGGCATGCACGCGACATGTCAACTTAGCAAGTGTTTTCTATCGAGTCAAGTTCGACACCGTTCGGCACAAAGGCCTACGATGCATCCAGCGACAGCCTACCGATACGTTCGAATGAACGCTTGTACGAGCTTTTGAAAATATTTAGACTTATTGTATGGACATGCCGAGGGACATTTGAGAGAGATTGTACCAACGATAACAACTTGCGGAAGCAACAGAGTTTTGCTGAAACATCGAAGTTAAAAAATTCAATCGACGGTCCAAGGACGTAAAGCCGTGCTCTGATACCACTATGTCACGCCCCGCTCCCGTAGGAGCGATCGTCCTCGCTAAGGCGTGATGCCGTACGAGCCTAGATTGCGCTCGTGCAAGGCAATTTCATAACGGCCGATTACATCGGCGGCGACGGGGTCGTCGCACAGAAGTCCCTGGCAGAAATATTGAAACATACAGCGGAATTTAAGAACAAGTAACACAGGAACACAAGTCATTCAAAAGAAGCTCTTTATTGATATTGAATACAAGATTACATCTGTGGGCGCAAGGCCAAATTACAATGTCTCTCGTGCTCACTTTTCTCTCATTTACAAGTCACTCTGCTCTCTCTCTCATCTCTCGATACAATACTTGAATCCAGCGGAAGCTTCGGAAGGCGATGTCCATACATTATGTCCTGTATAAGTCTTCAGTTCACGCGGCCGCACGCTTCGACTCGCCAAGGAACTCCGTGCCTCGACGCATCCAAGCGAGCCCCGCACCACGAGCTTCTACCTGTGCCTGCACATGAAACACTGTGTGGGTGTCAGTACCACTGTACTGGTGGAGTGAGCTTCTCGCCCACCCATACAAAACCAACACGTTCATTTTCTTTGTGCAACATAAACCCTTTTGCGATTGTCTTTCTATTCTTGCCTTAGGATCAGTTTTAGGACCGGCGCCTTGGCGCAACTTGTGTATCGGAACCATCCCGTGCTTACAATGTCAAGTTAACTCATACTTTGTCTCTAGACCACTCCTCGTGCCAACAACGTTAACCTATCAAGTCGTGTTTGCCTTACGGCCATAATCAGAGACGCAACTGCACGAAGGACTCCATTTCCTTGCCTCTAGACCTTTCTCGTGCTTGCATTGTCGACGCACCGACTTATACTTGTCTTTTGTGCCAAACCCTGGGACGTAACGACTCGGTCGTGCCATACTCGATTCGTGCTTCAATATTACCGAGGCAGTGCCTCCTCGCTTACATTTTGCCTATACTTGTGTTGTGACAACGCGACCGTGCCTCATAACTCAACGTAACTTCACACAACATGCCCTACGGCCCTTTTTGACTTAACTCGCAACTTAACAGTCGATGCCACATCTCGTGCCGAAGCACGTCGCCTTCGCTGTAGCCAAATCTTAGGCTCAGACATTGTGTCTTCTAACTGCATACACATTCAACTCAATCCAAAGGCACCCCCGCGGATTGCCGCCCGTGCCGACACATTTATATAAATGGTCAATTGGCCTAACCAGCCGTTGTGGACATAAAACTTACCATGTTAGTTGATAACAATTTATATTAAGTGTTTGTTATGGGATTGGCCTAACCAGCCGCCTTGGACGTAGCCTGGCAGTACGGGACCCTTGCAACGCAAGTAGCGAGCCCCGATGCAAGTCCCCGTCTTACCGATCGCCTTACCAGCGTTGCCTATTACCCAGCTCGGCTACAACCAGTTTCTTCCTAGGCCGAGTCGGTCCCGTGGCCGCGGGTCGCCGCTCGAAGAAACCATTCCCCTTGTCGACAAGTTGTCCAAGTTCATAAGGGTTAACATGGTGTATTTTAGGATACCGTTGGGGCTTGTTATGTGATCAATTCATTTTATTTGGTTGTTTTACTCTTTCCACTTTTTGTACTTTCTTTGCAGAGCCCCTAACCAGGGTTGCCTCGGCGACTAACCATCGCTTAGACTTAACATTCCTTGAACTCAGGGAACGGCTACTGCATAGCCTTCCAACTTAACTTGAATATAACGTGTTTCCTTAAGTATCGACCGACCGTGGCTAACTTTCTACTGAACCAACCGTGGCTCGTGCCTCTAAACCGACTCGTGTTCGACGCAACGCTGTCGCCCAAGTCATACTTCATATGACGGGCCTTGGGGTCGTGGGACTACTTATCTTGACAACCGCAGAATGAGCGGAACAGCACGTAAAATTACTTAGGTCGACCAGCATAACTTTTGCCTAACTCACTCAAGCCTACAACTTAACCCAAGGGACGAACAAAGGCTATGCCAAGCCTTGCGGGACAGGACCGTGCATGCTTTAACAAGCATTTGTGCGGGCGACGCCTATGACTTAGGCTAACTCTCAGCTTTTGCACCGAAGACCAACTTTCCTTCTCCCAAGCCACGGGACGAAGGACCGAGTGTCATTTTCAAAGCACGCCGTGCATCAACTCTAAGCCGACCGTGAGACGTTTTCCATGTTCTAACTCGATTCAAACCGTCGGGATTATTCCCTTAGCTATGTGCATGCGTAGCTTTTATTATCAAGCCTAACTTGTGCAAGTTGAAAACACGATTTATTATGTGAAGGCAAAGATGAGGAGAGTTCACCGAAACTACCCCACCTGAGCGATGTCTCCGAGCAAGCCGTTGCAAGGCTAAGGCCGAACGCCGTTGGCGTTTCGATTCCTCCGATTGACTTTGCGGGACGGGGCACTACAAGCCGAAGGCTCCGCCACCCCCCCCCCCCCCCCCGTCTTCTCCGGCGAACTAGCCTCCCAGCTCCTCCCAGCACAGCCTAACCCTAACGCTAACGCTTCCTCTTCTTCCTCTGGTCTTCTTCCTCCAGAGTCGTCTTCTCCGACGAGAAGACCACCACGCTCCACATCGTCTTCCTCCTCCGACCGCTTCAAACCCTAACCCTAACAGATCCGGCCATCTAACCCTAAAATTCCTCTCACAGTTCCTTCCATGGCCGCCTGGGTTAGAAACCCTAACCCAAAGTCCTCTTTGTCTCCTTCCAGTTCTAGCCTAGGTCAGAAACCCTAGATTTCTAGGTCGTTTTCCCGAAATCTGTTCGTCTTCTTCACGGGGTTCGAAACCCTAATCCTAAGTTCTCCGGTCACCACAACCCTAGTCCAAACCCTAGAAAACAAGAAGAAAATAGGGGGTTCGAGTAGATCGAGAGGGGCTCACCAGCCTGACGGGGTTGTCGATCCACGGCGCGGCGGCAAGATCTAGCACTGACGGCGAGTTGGTGGCGCTCCGGCGTAGATCTGGCCTCTGTACCGACTTCGAGGTGGCAACGGGGTCTCCTCGGCTCAGTGCGGAACTCGACGTGTCAGTGGCTCTGTCGAAGCAGCGTGACGGCGATGCTCCTCCGCGGCGGTGGCGGAGACTACGAGGAAGAAGTCGACGGTGGCTGTCTCTTCGAGCTGACAACACTGCAGTCGAGGCAGTGCTGTCTACTGGTGGCGGTAGCGCGGTATACAAAGTGGCGTTGCAGTCAAGGTGAGCTCGACAGTCGAGGCAGTGCTCTGGCGGTGCACAAAACTTGAAGCGTCAGAACGGATCTCCAAAAGCTTCGCTGTGGTGGCGCTCCGGCGAGGTGCGGTGGCGCACTGGCGATGACGACGGTGGTAGAACTCCGGCGGCTCGGCCTCCTCCAAAGAGGAGAGAGAAAGAGAGAGAGAAATTGTATAGAGAGAGAGGCGTGGAGAAAGAGAGAGAGAGAGAGAGAGAGGAAATGTGACGTGTCAGTGAGAGAGAGGGGGGTACTGTGGTGTCAGAACCTGGGGAACTGTGTATTATTTATAGTAAAATAATTACTGTGCGTGTGTAGAGTAGTAGTGGCACAACTGTAAATTAATGTAGATCTGGGTGTATTTGGGACAGGGGCAGTGTAGTAAATACGTGTAGATCTGGGGCTAAGTAAAATAGGTTGTAACAGAATTAGTTAGAGATTCAAATTCAAACAAAGTTTTTCAAAATTCAAATGATTTTTAAAACAGCTTTCCAAAACCAATATTCCCTCCAAATAGATTTCCAAAAATGAACAGATTTTAAACGAAAATTCAAAACAGTTTTAAATAGGAAAAAGTTCCAACAGATTTTTAAATTCAACAATCAACAGTTATTCAAAACAGTTTTCAATAACTACAAAATTAGTCATTCTCCTTAAAGTAACCAATTATTCAAAGACCCGCTAAATAACAAATTATAGTTAATTAATTACAACAGTTACCACTCCAACAAAATTAGTCCAACAACTCAAAACAGTATGCAACTTCGTTAAGCATAATCAGAAAATTAAATATTATCATTTAGACTAGTAATATCTGCTCCTATTAGTGACATTTGAAACGATTAAAAAGAATTTATCACCTTAACCATGATTAATAAAATAATTACCAAATTAGTAATAATAATCCTCATTACCATTTAACAGAGAGTTAACACTAATAATCAGAAAAGATTTTTACAAAAGTTAATTTATAAAATTTGTATTAAAATACTTTTCAAATTGAAGAAAACCTGAAATTCATTTTAATCGAGAATAGGTTTTCGTAAGAAGCAATATTTAAGTTCAAGAAAATTAGAAAAGACCCTAAAATTTACCAAACATGATTTTAGGAGTTACATCAGCCACGTGGCGTTCCCACGACCAGGCGCATCCGACATATGCGCGTGTCACGACCCGGTCCCAATTTCTTGGGTCGAATCGGATCATGCCCAGCCTGCACCGTTGTTGAGACGGCGGCAGTAAGCTGTTCAGTAGCAGGTAATCATACAACAACACTATATTTGTCACAACTCAACATTCGAAAATTTAAAACTTTATTAAACTTTTACAATGAAATGAAAGATACAACTTAAACCATTTTCTACATACATCATGAATAAAAGAAAACTCTAGACAAACAGCTCATCAGTCTCGAATTCCTCGTCTTGGGATCGCGGAACAAAGCCTCATCAGTGATACCTAAAATGTTGGGTCTCCAGTTAGGAGGGAGCAAAGTATAATTCATGCTAATTTTAAACAGTTAAAATAAATAATAGAATTATGCACTTTTAAACAATTTAGAAATGACCAGTTTTTAGCAGTAAAATAATATGTTTTGAATAGGCAATGAATATGACCGGCTTGGGTTGTACAGTTGTATCATATGGATACGATATGGCTTATCCCCGTGTGTATGAGGGGTAAGCTAACACAGTCAGTATACAGTTTTGGATGTGGTCATACTCATTACACTACTCCCCCAGTCCCCAATCAGTACAGTAGTTGCAGTCAGTACTCTCCGAGAGAGTTTCGTGTTTGCATCGTGGTTTAAACTTGCAGTAAAACGATTATTAAAATAACTGTAAAACCAACACAAACTATACTTGCCTCAGGAAAATGACTGGAGAGATGAGTTGGTATCGAGGAGGAACGTCAGGTATGTCTTCGAGTTCCGAGAGGCTCGATGACGGAGTCCGAAGGGTGGCCTCGGACTCGGGACGCGCCGTCATGGACTCGAGAGTCTCCGGACAGCGTTACGATGCGCTGCGAACGTACGGGGAAGCTCAGACAGGAGGATCAACGCACGGGCAACATGCGGACAGCGGGTCAGGGAGCCGACGAGCCGCGGGAAGCGGGGACAGCGGGTCTACGACTAGGAACGGGCCGGACAACAGAACATCGGGCCGGAGAGGGTCCGCGAGGAGAGGGGCGCACAGCCGGGGGTCGCCGGAGCAAAAACCGCGCGGGGGTTCCGGCGGCGGATGGTCGACCAGAAAGGGCGCGGAGTGGTCGCGCTCGGCTCGGCTGGCTGGCGGGGTGGGTCGCGCGCGGGGCGCCGTACGGATCTAGGACGGCGGGCGGGTACGCCGCCGGCGGGAGGGGAGCCGGCACGGATCTAGGGCTCGGCCGGCGGGGAGGAGGGGCCACGGACGCTGGGCGCGGACGGCCGGAAGGGGTCGCGCGGTGGAGAGATGGTTTTTTTTCCTCTGATCCAGAGAGAAAATGGGAGAGAGAGGGATATAGTGAGGAAAAATAATGAGAGTAAAGAGGGAGGGAGAGAGGGATGAGAGAGTTAATAATAAAGAGTTACTACTCTTCTGGTGAAGAATGAAACGTGGGAGAGAGGTGGGGAGTTGATGGGTTGGGAGTTATAAGGAGTTGAAAAATGAATGCTGGAGTGATTGCTCTTGAGTGGAGGAGAGTAATAGTAGAGAGAATAGAAATGGTTTGAAAGAGTTGGGTCATACGTGAGTTGCTGGTCCTTCGGGACCAGCTCAAACAATTATTTTTAATTTTTTTTTAATTAATAACCAAGTCAAATCTGGGTTTAAGAAAAGAATGGATTTGGGCTCAGGCCTGGGTCTGGGTTCGGACTCGGGTCTGGGTCTGAAATCCAAAAGTCCATGTTATTATTATTTTCAAAATCATTTGCACTCCAAAAATATTTAATAATAATAATAATAATAATTTTAAAAATACTAATAATAATACTAAAATACTATTTAATAATTAATTACGAGAATATGGGTTTCACAATCTCCCCTCCTTAGAAAATTTCGTCCTCGAAATTTAAAGGCAGGGTAGAAGATTCAAACAGCTACGGGTACAACACCCGTAACTCAGATTCAACTATAAAAATTTTCAAGGCAGTCGTGGATGAGACGGTTTAGGGACAAGTTTCATTTATGATATCATCCATGCAGAAAAATACAAAAGCGAACCAAAGTACACGAGGTTGATCAGACCATCATGCACCGGTCCTGATTAGACAATATATTAGTGGGTGCACCCAATAAAATATCGTCATGATCAAGCTTGATTTAAAGAGATAGCTTGCAAAACTAGGCTAACTTAGCAGCATTAGTCAAATTTAGAACGGGAAAAAGAAAAGATTAGGAATAGGAGTTTAAGTGATGGCTCAAATTCTGATTTTCTTCTCATCTCTGACTAGGACTGCAACTGGTTTCTCTGGCACTGAAAAGGTTGATTCCCATCTTCAGCTCTGAATTATCCAAAATGTGACTCGGATCCGAAATGTAACGTCTGGCCTCAATTTCCAGCTCCGTCAAAACTGATTGTTCTTCTGGTAGGAGAAACTTCACCAAATGCAATTTGGTCTTCCCAAGACCTACCAAATTTCGAGACGCAAAATCTCAATACATCTTCAAGCGTCTGGATTGACCTCTCTGATTGCTCGTCCCGTGGTACTCCATGAATCCGGTAGATGTGCCTCTCGTACAATGTTGCCAACTTCTTAGTGGATAACCAACTTTGAAGGTGTGCTGACTTAGTCAGTCGGTTTACTATAATCCAATTGGTGCCCTTTCCTCCTTGGGAACAAGGCAATCCTTACTCAAAGTTCATTGTTATATGCTTCTACTTCCACTCCGAATTGTCCAGTGGCTCCAACAAGCTTGTTGTCCTCTTGCTAAATTCCTCATGTTGACAAATTCACATCTAATCCCATACCTGGAATTGTCCTTCTTTATTCCATAACACCAATCAATGGGGGCATATTCCGATACATCTTATTATCTCCTGAATTTATGGAATACTGCGACTGGTGCATTTCTTTCATCAACTCGCTCCTCCGTTTGTCAGCCGATACGTAAAGTCTCGTACCATTCTTCAGAGTTCCAATGCTGATCAATTTAGAAACCCTCAAGTGTTCCTGCCAACACTTGATCTCTAAGCCTGCAAAGTGCCTCGTTTTGAAACTACGATCTCTTGATTTTGTCCCTCAGCCTCGAACTTCATCAATACTGAATCAGCATCCAGCTCCGTCCGTCTATCTCCTGGTAGTATAACCTCCAGTCCAAACTTCTCGATATCTTCTAGCAGGTGCTAGTCTTTGGTTAAGAACTTCGCCATCAATATCGACCAAGTGCATCAGCGACCACATTAGCCTTACCTGAAAGGTACTGCAGGTTGATGTCAAAATTCTTCATCTGCTTCAGCCAGCTTCTTAGTCTAACATTCAGCTCTTTCTGAATGAAGACATATTTCAGACTTTTGTAGTCCGTATAACTTTTCACTCACTTTCCATAAAAATTATGCTTCTATAGCTTCAAAGTAAAGTTAATTGCAGCAATTCAAATTAGGCGTGGGATGATTCTTCTCATGAGTCTGTAGTTGCCTACATGTGTAAGCAATTACTTTCCCATGTCGTTAAAGAACGCAGTCCAGTCCTCTTCCAGAGGCATTACTGTAAATTGAGAACCCATCGGTTCCTGCGGGTAGCGCAAGGATTGGTGTAGTGGTAAGTCTCTTCTTCAGCTCCTCAATGATGCCTGGCAATCTTTCATTCAGATGAACTCTTCATTCTTCCAAGTGAGCTTCGTCATCGGCTCAGCAATCTTGGCGAAAACTTTTACGAACTTCTGATAGTAGCCAGCCAAGTTCAAGAAACTTCCGAATTGAACTTGGGGTATACCACTTTTCAATAGCAGCTATCTTCCATCGACATTTCTTCTCTTGACAACATGGCCAAGGATCCACTTTGTCAAAGAAAATCTACGTTCAGATAACTTATCATAAAACTTCTTTTTCTTCAAAGTTTCCAGAACTTTCCTCAGATGTTCTTCATGCTCTTCTTCAGTCTTCAAATATATCAGAATGTTATCGATGGAGAAGATAAACTGATTCAAATACTCATGAAAATCTCTGTTCATGAGATTCATGAACACAGCAGGAGCATTTGTCAGTCTAACGTCCTGACCAAAGAAAACTTTCCATACTTGGTGTTTGAACGCCGTCTTGGAAATGTCCTTTTTCCTGACTTTGATTTGATGGTAGTCAAATCTTAAGTCAAACTTCGAAACACCCTAACTCCACACAACCAGATCAAATAGATCCTCGATCCGGACAGAAAGTACTTGTTCTTTAGTGTCTGGTAATCGATGCACATCCGTTGTTCCATCCTTCTGGAGCACCAACAAGATAGGTACTCCCTAAGGTAAAGTTCCACTCTGAATAAATCCTAGAGCCTTCATTGATCTGGTCCTTCATCTTCTTGGTCACCTTCGGGTTGACTCTGTAACATCCTTTAGAATATAGGGAAAGAGCCGGGGACTAGGTCAGGGGTGAATCTTATGTCTAGATCTGGGATAATCCGGGGAGACTATCAGGGAAAACATCTGCCATAAGGGTGTAACTAAAAACTTCTATTCATGTGGAGAATTACAGCAAAAACTCTTATGACTGGTCTAAGGACATTCTGTTACAACTTCCAAAAGATGATGCTATTCAGCGGTTCTAGGTACTATTCTTCATGGTCCTGGCTCTTGCATGAGCAGTCTCCAACTGCTTTCTTTTCTATGAACCCCGAGTATGCATCATGCCTTATTGTAGGAGGCAAGGTCTGCTGGATAGGAAGAGAGTCCCTAGGTTGTGGCCTAACAGGTGTTGCTGGGTTATGGGCTCTGGTTTGAGAGAAAAAAATAAGGGGCAGTCCTTTACCCGATGTTCAGCAGATCCACATGCCAAACATTATCCCAATCTCTTGCGGCAACTAACAGCCTGATGACCAGGCCTCTTGCAATAGTTACAAGCCCATAGCTTCTTACGACAAGGCTGCCGGAAAGTAGAGTACTTGATAGGGTCCAAATATCTTCTAGATTCAGGGGTATCCTTCCTAGGACAAAAGTTCTGCTCTAACTTGGTTGGAGATAACTAAGGCTACATCATTGACGTTCTTCATGTCTTCTCTCGTGATATTCATCTATTCCTGCTGGGCTTCATCTTGAGCTTTCTGGAACTCCAGGATTTCTTGAAATAGGGCAACCATTTGGAAGATGTTTGCTGGTACTGGTGGAGCAACAAAAATGAATACTCCACCAATGAAATACAACTTAGTTGAGATGAGGTAGGAATCGCCAGTGTAGCGAAAACTTCACTGGATGCATTATGAGGACGGTCAAACAGCCGCGAGGGAAAAGACCCTGGGCTTGGTTGAGGAGATGGGGTATGATCCGGAGATGACACCTCATCGCCAGCAGGATTTGGTCTTGTCAATGGTCATTCTCTGGAAGGTTTAGGACGCACACATAAGCAAGGTATCCTACCAGTCTATAATCAAACCAAAAATATTTATTTATAATATATTTCGGTCCTATGTTGTGACAAATTAATGTTCTAGTGTTCTAATTGTTTCTAAATATATTTTCCTAAGTTGTTGTTCTGATTGACCTGTATGGGCCACCACTAAAAACATGTCACGATCCGGTCCCAATTTCTTGGGTCGAATCGGATCATGCCTAGCCTGCACCGTTGTTGAGACGGCGGTAGTAAGCTGTTCAGTAGCAGGTAACCATACAACAACACTATATTTGTCACAACTCAATATTCGAAAATTTAAAACTTTATTAAACTTTTACAATAAAATGAAAGATACAACTTAAACCATTTTCTACATACATCATGAATAAAAGAAAACTCTAGGCAAACAGCTCATCAGTCTCGAATTCCTCGTCTTGGGATCGCGGAACAAAGCCTCATCAGTGATACCTAAAATGTTGGGTCTCCAGTTAGGAGGGAGCAAAGTATAATTCATGCTAATTTTAAACAGTTAAAATAAATAATAGAATTATGCACTTTTAAACAATTTAGAAATGACCAGTTTTCAGCAGTAAAATAATGTGTTTTGAATAGGCAATGAATATGACCGGCTTGGGTTGTACAGTTGTATCATATGGATATGATATGGCTTATCCCCGTGTGTATGAGGGGTAAGCTAACACAGTCAGTATACAGTTTTGGATGTGGTCATACTCATTACACTACTCCCCCAGTCCCCAATCAGTACAGTAGTTGCAGTCAGTACTCTCCGAGAGAGTTTCGTGTTTGCATCGTGGTTTAAACTTACAGTAAAACGATTATTAAAATAACTGTAAAACTAACACAAACTATACTTGCCTCAGAAAAATGACTGGAGAGATGAGTTAGTACCGAGGAGGAACGTCAGGTATGTCTTCGAGTTCCGAGAGGCTCGATGACGGAGTCCGAAGGGTGGCCTCGGACTCGGGATGCGCCGTCATGGACTCGAGAGTCTCCGGACAGCGTTACGATGCGCTGCGAACGTACGGGGAAGCTCAGACAGGAGGATCAACGCACGGGCAACATGCGGACAGCGGGTCAGGGAGCCGACGAGCCGCAGAAAGCGGGGACAGCGGGTCTACGACTAGGAATGGGCCGGACAACAGAACATCGGGCCGGAGAGGGTCCGCGAGGAGAGGGGCGCACAGCCGGGGGTCGCCGGAGCAGAAACCGCGCGGGGGTTTCGGCGGCGGATGGTCGACCAGAAAGGGCGCGGAGTGGTCGCGCTCGGCTCGGCTGGCTGGCGGGGAGGGTAGCGCGCGGGGCGCCGCACGGATCTAGGGCGGCGGGCGGGTACGCCGCCGGCGGGAAGGGAGCCGGCGCGGATCTAGGGCTCGGCCGACAGGGAGGAGGGGCCGTGGACTCTGGGCAAGGACGGCCGGAAGGGGTCGCGCGGTGGTGAGATGGTTTTTTTTTCCTCTGATCCAGAGAGAAAATGGGAGAGAGAGGGATATAGTGAGGAAAAATAATAAGAGTAAAGAGGGAGGGAGAGAGGGATGAGAGAGTTAATAATAAAGAGTTACTACTCTTCTGGTGAAGAATGAAACGGGAGAGAGGTGGGGAGTTGATGGGTTGGGAGTTATAAGGAGTTGAAAAATGAATGCTGGAGTGATTGCTCTTGAGTGGAGGAGAGTAATAGTAGAGAGAATAGAAATGGTTTGAAAGAGTTGGGTCATACGTGAGTTGCTGGTCCTTCGGGACCAGCTCAAACAATTATTATTATTTTTTAATTAATAACCAAGTCAAATCTGGGTTTAAAAAAAGAATGGATTTGGGCTCAGGCCTGGGTCTGGGTTCGGACTCGGGTCTGGGTCTGAAATCCAAAAGTCCATGTTATTATTATTTTCAAAATCATTTGCACTCCAAAAATATTTAATAATAATAATAATAATTTTAAAAATACTAATAATAACACTAAAATACTATTTAATAATTAATTACGAGAATATGGGTTTCACAGCGCGCATGAGCAGCCAGCCTGCAAGCTATAAATAGAAGGATCATTCCTTCATCATGACAGACAGACAGTCAGAGACAGACATAATGAGATCATCAGAGTTACACAGACGCACGTCTACTCACAGAGATCGGAAGAGACACTCAATGTCTTATTCCCCTCCGCAAGCTCTGGCATCCAGAGCAACCCAGACCTTCAGAGAACCTAAGATCGTCGTCAGATCGTCAACGGAGTCAACGCATTACCACTCGCTCCATCGACACAGGACCCAGATAAAAACAAAAGTGTACTCCTAGGACTACATCTAAGTCCTACATTGTAACACTGTTCTGTTTGTAATTGAAATTCCAATTCGAAGATTTTAATGACAAACATAAGGGAGATAGAAAGAGTTCATAAATACCGAAATACGATTAAATTTTTGGATGAGGCGAAGAAACGACGTCCGACACAAACATGCATTGGAAGATCGTGATTTTGATATCTGCAAAAATACATCATGGTTATGGAATTGAAGAAGGGTCGCTAGTTAAGGTAATAAAATTATGATAACACGATTTAGAGAATAAAAAGGAATTGTGTAGGTCAAACAGAATAATTTAGATATTTAGGAGAGATGATTTCTTGAGCGAATATAGTCGTCTAGCTTTAAGGTATGGTTAAGGAAATGATTTGAGTCATTTTCAAGTTTCAAGCACGATTAGAAGGTTGCAATAACGAATCTAGGGTAGAGAAAAAGATAACTCAAGGCGGGGATATAGTCACATTGGTTGGTCAGTGGTTAACTATCTTGGTAATAAATGGTGGGCAACTAAAGGGATATCAAGTACGAGTGTTTGTCTTTCTAATATAGGCGAAAGATGAAAATAATAAAGAGTTCGAAGAAGATATTATCGATTACGAATAAGTGGTTCAAAGACGATTGAAAATTTTCAAAAAAAATTGCCAAGGCAGTCGTGGATGGAATTCTAGAGGCCAAGTTTAACTATGTCTCCATCCACGTCGAACAATATATGAAAAGTGAACCAAAGTGCACTAGGTTGATCGGACCATCATGCACCGGTTCTGATTAGACAATGTATTAGTGGGCGTCCCCAATAACACATATGTTGTGAACAAGCTCGATAAAAGAATAAGCTTGCAAAACTAAGGCTAAATTAGCATCATAAGATAGTCAAAATATAAGTAAGGAATACTAATGAAGGAAATTAAATAGTCAAAGATCCATTAAAATTTAAGTCTTGCCTGAAGTTTGGGCTTATGCAGTCCTCCTAGTATTTTCTTATCTATGGCTTGGTTGACTAGATAAGTTAGGGTCCTCTGAATTCTATAGTTTAAGTAAACTTATCAATATGGGTCACAAGGACAATGGTTTGTTAGGTCATGAGGTATTCTACCCAACTTACAAGAGTTAAACTAGTAGTGTGATGGAACAAGGGGTCAAGCAATCAAGTTAAAACACAAAGTTAAGCATTTAAGGCATTAAGTAGAACAGAATCACATATTGGATCGAATGAATTGAGTCGAGGTTGAGTCCCTATCCTTGGTCAAAAAATATATCGGTATCATGATAAAGGTTATAGTCTAGTCTTTATGACCCGAAAGTCATATCATAAAAATAGAGTACCAAGGGACGTGTTTTATTGGTACATGATATACCTACATGAAGGTGAGCTCGTCTAGGTCTTACATATAAACTTTTGTGGAAAGTAATAGCTAGTATTACATTCCAAATATTAAAGTCACGGTAAACGACACAAAAAGATCTGAAATAGAAAGTGGGAGTTCATGAAGTGACAATTAATGCACAAATATTAAAGAAGATCAAGTTGAAGCATGAAATAAAATTAATTAAGGAATCTAGTAAAATAATTTAGGGACACAGTTTTCAGAGAGAAGATAGTCTCCTAGGTGGATACAGTCAAGGAACGATTAAATCATTTCTCAAATTTCAAACGGTTAGAAGGTCACAATAAAAGATCTGGATTTAGAAAAAGGTTGAGTAAGTCAAAATTGAGATATAGTCACATGGTTTGGTCGAAGACTAACTATACTTGTGTATATACAACTATATTGGTCATGGATGAAATGTAGAGTACCTCTATCTCATTAGGGTGACCTTGCCTGCTTCTTGGTTCTCTATCAAGATAAGATTTAATCCCAAAATTTGAGTTCCTAATATGTATTTCCAAGCTTGACATAAACTAAGATATTCAAGCATAATCATAAAAATAATTCAAGTCTTTAATAACCCTAAGATAACCCTTAGTATGACAATATATATATATATATATATATATATATATATATATATATATATATATATATATATATATATATATATATATATATATATATATATATATATATATATATATATATTCCCTCCAATATGCACAAACTAAACTTTCTTATTCTCTAGTCGGTTGAGGTCATCCATCATAACTAAAAAAAATAGATTCCTCTAATCAATCTCAAAATAAGCTTTATCATATCTCTTAATAAATTTTCCACAAAATCATAATATTATAAATCCCAACTTTAAACTCAAGATTTAGATAATCTTATCAATCGTGAATTATGCGACAAAATTTGAAGATTTTTTTCTCACAATTGAAATATTAAACTCAAAATCTAAATAAATTTATCAATCATAGATCGTATAACACAGTTCAAAATTTAAAAATTTTCTCAAATCAATTTATATCCTCAAAAGATATGAATAGCTATAACCCGAAAATCATAAATATTTTCTAAATCTTCAAAATTAAAGATTTTACTCAATCTTCTATCAATCCTTTGGTGAATACTCCTAGTAGTCTCAAGACAAAATTCTCCTTGTCCTCAAAGTTGGTAATATTGCTACTACCCAACTTAGAATTAACTAATCCTTAAGATCATACTTTTAGAAAAATAATTGCCTCTATATCTTAAATAAGATCTTAATGTATACTAATTGTGAATGTAATCCTTGTAGTCACGTGTTTGACCTATGAGCATATACTAGTGTAGTCATCTTCCTAACTGACATTAAGCACGAGAAAGTAAGGATTCACGGTAGAAATGGGTCAAACAAGATGCAATCAAGGGAGGCAAACGAGAGTTCAAAGTTTGGAGTCAAGAAAGAATGTCAAGTATATGCATGAGATCCTAGACTCCAATCCTATCTGCAGGTTCACATCGGAACAATAACATAACCGAAGTGATAAACTTGACCTGCATGGGCCACCACAAAAATATGTAACGTCCCAGTTCCAAAATACTTGGGACCAAGTACATAGACATGCCAGCTGCATACATACGAAGTATACTCCAATATATGAAAACCTCGTATGTATACATAAGCTATAAAATATAGTAAACCAATAGTAATCTAATCTCATCCACAAAATAAAAGAATAATAATATAAATCAACTGTAAAATTTGTCATTTATACATGTAGTTGGACGGAGACAAATCTACTACCAACTATTTTAAAATATAGAATATACAAGGAAAGTATAGATAAAAATGATAAGACGAACCAAAGACAATCATCTTCGAAGGAAGGAAGAAGATCACGGCCTTGGCTAGAACACCTGCGAAGTCATAGATCACACACCTGAAGAGATAACCAGGTCCTCGGAGGGACGTAACAAGATACATGAAGAACATGCCATAATAAACTGAATATATAAAATGTCACAAGCCACAAGTAAGTAAAATAGTCCCCATCGTAACAAGATACATAAAAGAACGGGGTGAGTGGACATTGACTAGGTTTACCTAACCATCTAAAGTGTTTATGCAGTTGAGAACAAGCCTTTCGTCGCATGAGCCCTGGCTGTAAATAGGGTCTTGTATAGTCTCCATTTGGGCATCAGTGACCTATGTTTGCAAAAACAAAAAGTTTATTCCAAACTTAAAAAGAATCGTACAAAGTACAATAAATTCTGGAAAAGTACAACTTTAGAAATCCGATCAGAATACGATCGCTTTATCCCTTGGACTATGTGAACTTGAAGACTAAAGCCTCTGGAGAATACAGCAGCACTTATGCAAGAACTCTTGATCTCCGCTCCTCTGATAATGATTAGAAACTCTATTTATAGAGTTCTGGAAATAACTGTTTTAGCAATTATTCTGATGTGCGCGAGGTCGAACTGTGCCACTTAGGGTTGCGCCAACCTCAAGTTGTGCCAACTTCCATTCAATTATTCAAACGTGTACTAACTGTATTTAGACGCATGGCATCATATGATTGAGATGTGCATGGTCGTGTATAGAGTAGTGGATACGTTTTGAGAGATTACTGGCATGTGTGCCACGTCATCCTGCTTTAGAACATTAGTTGCTTCAACTTTGTCAGGTTGCGCGAGCTTCAGTCAACGAGTCAAACTGCGCTTGATCAGGTTGCGCCTAGGCGCAACTCAGTGCATAGGTACATGGCATCATTTGGGTTAAGTGTCAGTTTGTGAGGAGAGTTTGATCAAGTTGCGCCTAGGCACAACTTGCAGAGTGCACGGAACAGCAGTCATCAAATGACAGCAAATTGTCTCGAGCGCCACGCTTCACGAGATTTGAAGATATTTTCTTCGTTTAACATGCTGTCAGTTGTCAGTACTGTCAGTTAATGATGACAATTATTGTCAGGCGCCACGTAGGCTTAGGCGCAATGTGATTGTTGGCGCAACTTGATCTCTGGGCTTCATAACAGTGGCACAACTTGATTTCTTGGGGGTAACTTGACTGCTGAGTAGTACAAACATGACGCAACTTGATTTTTAGGCTCTACAACCAAAGTGCATGACGTTCAAAAATGACAGTGGCTAACCTGAGACGATCATCTTACCCCAAGCGCATAATGTTCAAGAACGTCAGTGGCCAACATGAGGGGTAAGCATACCCGTATCTTCAGTGGAGCTTCCGGGTTACAAGAGAATGTGTAATATAAGCCCATATGACAAGGAAATATTTTTCCCACCCGATGCACCTATCTAAGTCACATCAGCGATCATGTACCTCTACTAACTGCTAAGTCTCCTAAGATGCCTCTATTAGCAGTTAGACCTAATGCATGCATACGGGTGATCAGCCAACACGCAAGTACCTCTATATGCTTCTCATCTCACACATATCTCGTGGTACAACTGTGTTAAGGGTTATGCAATACACTATAGTTGGTAGTACCTTAACTTTAGGTCCATATGCAATCAAATGATAATAAGTAAAGTAAAGCTAATATCGCTGAGTAGGTAATAGGTCAAGAATTGTAATAATGGTACAACTACAAGAACTAGAAATAAATAAATAGTGATACGCAAATAACAAAAAATGTAACTACATATAAGCAGTAAATATGGCAAGGTATCTTGTCTGATGTTCGGAGTGAGGTAAGATAATGTCCTGGCGACGAATCAATAACAACGCACAAAGGGGAAGGTGTAGGAACAACTTCGGATGCTGAAAATAGTCTATTATCTAATTATAATTAATACTGTACCTATTACATTTATTTAATAGATTCTAAAATTAGGATATGGCATAGGTTTTCGTATCAGCTTTCCGAAAAAACTATTTTATTTCCGAAATCTCCCGAAATCAAAAAAATACCGAAACACGTTTATTCTTGGGATACTAGATACTCAAACAGTTTTGCAGAAATCTACAGAACAAATTTTTTCTATTAAAATATGTTTCTGGAAAGCTTACCTCAATACGCTTCTTTTAAAAATATTGGAGAAAAAACGGAGTTCGAAGCTAGGAGATATCGTCGTTCCAAGTTGTTCTTGCTACTAAAAACCGGGGCTGAATTCTGATGACGAATTTTTGAGTTCCTATTGGACTAAAAATAATTTCGAATTATGGTTGATAGGAAGGGAATGTATTGGGTATATATAGATACTTATTTTGGATTTACCTTCTAAATTAGATAGGATTTGATTTAAATTGATAGGAGTTACTTTGTTAGGATATAATATAGATACGGATGCTTTCCTATTAGACTTAGGATTATGATTAACTTAAAATATAGTTCATATTTATCTAAATTATCTATAACATTATTTAAAATTACTATAGATAATAAATAGAGTTAATATTTATTTAAACAACCATCATCCAATCTCATTTATACAAGCTGAAATATTTAATACTAAATTGACATTTATTCTATATTATGTAAATAGTGTACAATATAAGTAACATGTAAAAAGTAATAAAAGTTATGAAATAAATCCTAAAATTATGAGAAAAATTGTATAATATAGTTTAGATCCTTAATGTACTAAAAAATAGCTTTATATATTTTTATACTAAATTCACTAATGAGCACTATACTAAATATATGTAAAATAATACAAATTATATAATAAGTAAATAAATAGTTATTTAAAAATCCAAAAATGCTACAAATATTTATTTTGAAAAATTAGGGGGTTTACAAATGTCTTATCTAGATAAGGACTAAGAAGAGTTTTAATTCCTCTTAGATTTTCCACTATTTAATTCAAATTGATTTGAAAGTAACTCAATCAAATATAATCCAATGTAGATAGATTCTACCTCTAATTTAAACTGTATTTAAATAACTTAATTTTTTTTCCAACTTAAATCACCATAATTAATTACATATTAAATCAACCCATATTTAATATACCTTTTTCGAAATAATATATTAATGATAATAATTAATTTCGAAAATACAAATATATATACACTCGCATGCAAAAATAATACTTACATAAAACACTATTTTTTCTAAATTACTAGTTATACTTGTACCACAAAATAAAATGGCATTTTTAAATAAAAGTAAAGTTTGGCAATCCTCGGCGCGACGCATTTACAACTTCAAGCAATATAAAATATTTATTGTCTATTATTTGAAAATATTTTCTACATCTATATAATTAAAACGTTTTATAAAAATATGTACTTCGCACTTGACGAGAAATTTACGAAATGTAAACTGTACGCGACTTACAAATACGAAGTACAAAAATCAATACCATATTTATTAAAAAAATCGTAGTAGAATTTTAGGGGTTTTACAAGGCTCGTGCTACCAGCGACGGCGAACATCCTTCTCCACGCGCGACGCTCGACTCTTGCGGCGGCGGGAACCGTTCCATTTTCGGACACGTCCAGGTGAGTTCGTGGCATTTTCGTTTGCGAATCCGATCGTTCTTGATTTGATCCACTGAATGATGCATCTGTTGATCTAGATCGTCGCCGATCAATGAATTTCCTTCGTCGGCGTACTTCGGCAAATCTCTGAGGAGTGTTCGAACAATTCTGAGCCATCACTCGGTGAGTTATAGATAGATCAAATTGATTTCTAGTCTATGAATCTCTTCTGTTCTTAAAATTTCGATTGAATCTCAGATCCAGATCAATCGATCGAAGTGCTCAAATCATCAACTGATCGCTCGACGAACCAATCCAGGTGAGTCGATCTGAAGTGATTGTAACTCCTCTTCCCAAAAATTTTCAATTTTTTATTATTTATTTGATTTAAATGGTGATTTTTAGATTTTTATAAATAATTAATTAGTTAATTATTACAGTAGATGACTTTAGTCATGGTTAGGAATTGGACTACAAGGTGACTATAAATCGTGGCACGGATAGTGCAGTGGTGTACCTTGGCTAGTGTTTTAGCCATGACAGGGAAGATCCAGCCATAAGTGTGTCATAAGTAGGAAAACCAGACCAAATTGCGACTTGACCCATATAAAATGATTTAGCTATTTATTATTATTGATTATTGACTTTAGGAGGCCCGGCTGTACCAATTTAGCCCGGACTTAGCCCGAACCAAGCCCAAGTCATGTAGACAGGTTGTATGTCCAAAGACGACCATGTAGATGTATATTGTATATATAATTGGTATTTTATTTTAATGGCCTAGTAAATAGTTTGATAAATGGTATATATAATACATGGGTTATTACGATTAATTCGATAATTATTATAATAGATAACGTCTTTATGGATCCTTGAGGATTTTGGAATTTTAGCATAAGTATATATGTGTAAAGTTGCTATATATATATATATATATATATATATATATATATATATATATATATATATATATATATATATATATATATATATAATAGTGTATATAGATATTTATATAATGAGATGTATATATATAAGTATATATAAAGTTATACATAGGCAGCTCTAGAAAGAAAAAGGAAAAAAAGTAAATAAAACAAAAAAACCCTATAGCCCCTAAACCAAGCCAGTGGCAGCTTGACCCATGTTCCCCACAAAGGGGTACACAGCAGCTGACCTCCCTGTTGAATATAAGTCGAAGAAAGGGGGAGGGGTCTCGCAAACATTAACAAAACGTGTCACGACCCGCACCCTAGAGTTAGGGCACGAGAACGTAACAACGCCCAGCCTACGCCGCAGTGTCGGCGGTAGAACGCTGTCCTAGGTCTCAATGCATCTAACAGCATAAGACTAAACAGTTTATACTCCCCGAATGGGGGTGACATAGCAGATACAATCTCAATCACATCTAAGGTAGAGCATGATAAAGATAGATAAAACATGAAATCCAAAATAAATACAGGAGATAGAAGTCTAAGTGTCTAAGATACATAAACCCAGAAATACATCTCAAAACTCAAATACAGTAATCCACAAAGTAAATACAGCTCCAGACAAAATGAAATAACTACCTAAACAACCTCTACTGTGTCTCCTCTAGGCTAGCAGGCAATCTCCAAGCTATCTGTAAAATTTATCAACAGATCCAGTCAGGACTGGAACGAGCACAATACATCTCAACAGTTCATCGCAGGTTAGAAAATATATTCATGCAGTAAAGTAAGATACAAGTACTGAAAGAAATGCAGTATGTAAACAGAGAGAGTAAGCTGTAATAGAAATATCTACTATAAATAGAGAACTAGCAGTGACTAGTGAGTCAGAGTACAATATTAACATGTAAATGGCATAGGAGATTATGATAAGACACTATGGAAGAGATTCTGATAAGATACTACTTGGGTATTATTCACATGTCCATTTCTACTCCCCCGTACCCCCAATCAATACACAAGGATCCAGCCAGGTTATGTTATGATGCTATGTAACAGACCCCGAAGGTGATAGACCCCGAAGGTGATAGATCCCGAAGGTGATAGACCCCGAAGGTGATACATAGTAGTCCCATAAATGGGATAAGGATTCTAGGAAGACTCTACGATCATAAGAGTATATGTCGTAAGTGATCAAAAAACCAATGAAGCATATGATACGCCATGTAAGTGAAACGCACAGATCATGTAGTACCCGATCCATATAGTACCAATCCATGTGACCAACGTGACAGTACAAGTAAAGTAATCTACTGCAAAAAATAATTCTAAGCAGGATATGAACTGATCAGAGAATGTACTTGCCTCGATAACCTGAACAGCTGATAAGTATATGGGGGTCCCACTGAAGCCACAGAGTCCTATTTAAAGCAACACAGGTTACAAGGTGTTCAAGTTACAATAAATGAATCTCTATAATCAATCTACATTATTCTAGGTTCTTCTAAGTCAAAACAACTCTAGGTCGACTCCGGTCAATAATCTAGTTAAACTAGGTCAAGTGTTGACTTACAGTTGACTTTGGGTCAACTGGTCAACTCTGGTCAAACAGGGTCAATTCTAGTCTAATGTAAAGTGTACTTCGTTATTTGTACGTCGAAACTTACGACACGCAAATCGAGATAAGAAGATTATCGGTAAGGTTGATAATCTTATTATAGTGATCCACGTGTCCAACTTGTCAATTTCAGCGATGTGAGATCACTGGAATTGACTGATCTCAGTTTCGTTGTACTAATCCCGAAATACGAACATTATAAGAATTAATTATTATTTAATTATAAAAAGGTTAAACTCAGAAAAATTATCAACAAAAATTGTCGGACGATGAAATAAATATCGCCAACGTGTCCAGAATGGTCAAATTAGCTAGGATAGCCTACCCAACGGTCCAATTTGGACACAAGGACAAAAAGGTAATTTCGGGTCAAAACGGTGTCCGTGTCGGAGCCGTTTTGCACCAAAAAACGTTAAAGAAAATAAGTCTACAAAATATAAAAAATTATATGTCCACGAAACCAGAATGTAGATATGAACCCAACGGTATCTCCAGAATTGGATTCCGTTGACCCGATCTCAATTTGGCCCGATGACCAGAACTTGGGATTCCGGTTTGCACGAAAATGCGTGCCGGAGCCAAGGTTCTCAAAACTCAGCAAACTACCTATCAACGAGTCCAGAATGATGATACAAACTCAACGGTATCTCGGAAATTGGATTCCGATGAGCCGATCTCAAAATGACCCGTTGGCCCGGATATTGGTATCCGACTTGCACCGAAATGCGTGCCGGATCCAATGTCCACCAAAACCTAGCAAATTATATGTCAACGAGTCCAGAATGACGATACAAACTCAACGGTATATCCGAAATTGGATTCCGATGAGCCATCGTCAAAAGTTCCGTTGACCCAGAAAGGGGACCCACTTTGCACCGAAAAACGTGTCAGGGCCCACGTTCTCCAAATCTACCAAATTTTATATGAAAACATGCCAGAACGACGCCACAAGTCTACTGGTGGTGTCAGAAATGAAATCTGGAGTCCTGTGTTCAAAAATGAAATTTTACAAGTTAGAAATTACGAATTCGGACGACCAATTTTGGCGTCGAATTCAACCAATCAAACAAGCTCAC
The DNA here is from genome assembly GCA_029216955.1 of Iris pallida. Classification (NCBI taxonomy): domain Eukaryota; kingdom Viridiplantae; phylum Streptophyta; class Magnoliopsida; order Asparagales; family Iridaceae; genus Iris; species Iris pallida. Next base: position 30,027,704 of record JANAVB010001800.1, read on the forward strand.
AATGAAACGAAACTGGAGGGGTAGCAAGAGGGTTATACCAGCTTCGCATCGGAACTGGTAGCACGCCAAACGGAGCTGTGGTGGAGGAGATACAAGCTGACGAAGTTGGCCCCGCGAAACTGTCCAAATTTAATACAATTTAAACGGTCAACTTGGTGGCCAATTTTGATGTACCAAACGATAAAATTAACGGACGAAAATTGACAGGGATGAAGGTGGATATTCCGAGATTGCGACGGAGTGAAGAAATTGCCGATCCAACGGTCGGATCTCAAGGAAAACGCACGTGAAGTCGCTGCGACGGAGCGCCAAAATAAACTCAATCCCGCGCGCGTCACGACGGGACGTCGTTCAAAACACACGAATCGCCTCGACGGCGCGTCCCGGAGGATGGTGGCCGTCAGGGGAAGGCAGGCTTGGGTTCACTGGAGAGGGGGCTACCCACGGCGGGGGTCGCCGGGGCACGACGGTGCGGCGGCGGCGGCTACGCCCACGCGCGCGCCATGGCTGCTGTCGATGCTGCGTTGCGCCAGCGCGCGTACGGCGGTGCGGCGAACGCAGCGGCGGCGCGGCGGCGAAGGTGGCGGAGCATGGTGGCTGGAGGTGGTGGTTAGGGGCTGTGGCGAAGGTGGTGAGGTGGTTCGGTTGATTTCAGTGGTGGTGGAGGTGGTTGAGAAGGAGGAGAAGATGGAGGAGGATGTTGATGCGTGGAGGCCGACGAGGGTGGCCGGGGTGGTCCGGCCATGGGCGGCCAGGGGATGGTCGGGCATGAGAGGAGGGTGAGGTCGGGTTTGCCATGGAGTGGTGGTGGTGAGCTGCTGTGTTATCAAAGTAGGTGTTGTAGTAAAATAGAAAGGAGAGAGAGAAAGAGAGATAACATTAAATGAGGGAGAGAGAGAAAGATGAAAAAGTTTGCTCCACATTGAAATTAGGGCCGGCACACAATGTTGGCTGAGTGTGGGAATTTCATGGGGGAAAATCAATTGAGGGGATTAAATGGGAAGAATCAATGGCTAGATTTATTTAGAGAGAATTGTCCATTCTAATGGGAATTAAAATCAATAGAAAAATTCTATTAAATATAGAAAAAATAGGCATAATGAGTACTTGATATTTTTGGACAAGAATTATGAGGGTGTCATGATGGAGGGTAGCACAAAGCTGGTCTGGACTCGGTGGAGCCGGATTGGATCAAAATCAGACATTGAGCAAAAATCGAATTAAAAATAGACGTTGATGATCATGAGTAAATAAGTAGCACATGGGGATTCCAATAAATGGGACACAAGTGGCGGACGGGTAGTAGGCTCAAGGTGGGCCATGTCCATAGTTGGGGCTGACAGGTTTTGGTCGACAGGGGACCCACAAATTAAGTTGGAAAATGAATGTGACGCCGTGGAGTGAAATAAAATCGGGTCACGTGTCGGGAAAGTTGTGCGAATCAAATGGAGCACAAAATGACGTGTCTGAGTGGGACACGAAGGTCAAGGGTGAAGAGCGATTCGAGTAGATCATCAATGAGGAGTTGGTTTCAAGAAACTGACTGGTCTTGCGCTCCTAAATTAAAAGTCATGGTAACGCGCTGAAAATGATCAAGGAAAAAAGTGGAAAAATAAATAATACTCAAATGATCTAAATCGACCCGAAGTTCAGCGAAGCAAAAAGAGCACAAGGGAACAAGTTTGGATGGGACACTATATACCATCATGAAGGTAATCATGTCCACTCCAAAACACATGAAGAAGATTTCTAAAGTTGAACATCCCTGATACTCCAAATATCAATGGCACGGAAAAGGCACACTTAAGAAAAATAACAGAATAAATTATTTAATGAAACTAAAAAATCAAAAAATAAAATAGAATAAAATAAAAAAAATCAACCCGAAATTCAGGATGGTCACAAAACCCTAGTCCCATACTCCATGCAACCCCAAGGCGACGACCCCCCAAGCTCGCTAGCATCCCGTGTGCGTCCCTAGTCACCTGCACCGGTCGTCGATCGCCGAAAAGCCACAAACCCGTCGAACCCGAGCAAGGAACAGAGCATGCTCTGTTCTTAGTCGCAGTCCAGGTACCCATGTTCGTCATCCCCTTACTTTTTATCTCGTAGTCAATCCATGAACCGATTGGTTCGTCGTAACCACAATATATACGGATAGGAGGCCTGACAAATAGTTCAGGTTTAGATGCCCCGAATTTTCCAAAAGTTAAGTCAAAAATTCGATAAAAAACTGAGATTGGACACTGTGAGTTCAACAGTTCGAGGCTATTTTAGAAGGCAATTTCTGAACTAAATACTAGGAGATTTCAAAAACTAATTGTGAGAAGTCCTAAACAACCTATAGGGCGACAAGACCCATTTTATGGAAGTCGATTTGATCGACTACGTACCGAGAAATCGAATCCCAAATATTGACAAAAACCTATTTTCAAAACTATGAATTTTTAATAAAACTCTCCGGTACGATGTGCGTCCCGCCAAATCGGGCGACGTGGTCATGAATCGAAAGTATCAAAAGGTGCATATCGACTTTGCAGATGTGTAGGCTTTGACGGAATTCAAATTGGTTGCGTGTGCACAACGAATTTAATGCGTATCCGTCGAAATTTACCCTATCGTCCCTTTTGTAAATTAGTTAATTACAATGTGCATGTTCGTCAAATCAAGATGAAACTTATGCCAATAGGACCGTATCATTTTTCTTTTCATGTATGCTAAGTTTGGTCCGATTCTGAGACAGTTGATCGGATCGCCGTTTTGCGGGCCCCACGATCTGACTCAACGGGCGATTTCATGCACGGCCTACCGGAATCCAAAATTGGACGTACCGTTGGGTTTATATCATCAACATGAATCTATAAACATATAGATTGACGACTTTAGAGACAATTGACTCTGGCACACTTTTCAGTGCAAAGCGGGTCCAACGGCGGGCATCGTTTTGGCCCGAAATGACCGTTTTGCTCCTGTATCCAGAATTGGACTTATGGATAGGCAACCCTAGCTAATTTGACTATTATGAAAATATTGGTAATATCTATTTCAGCTTTCGGAGATAGTTGTGAGATTTGGACTTTATGCCTTACCAGTTGACAGCTTATTATTGGTTATTCGTGCTACCACCAGGCAAGTATACCTTGCCAAACTTATACAGGATTTACATGTTTCCTTTTCTATTTTTTTCTTTCCATATGGTTACCTGTTTCTCATATTGTGATTGGTTTGTCATCGATTATTTTACTTGTTTCTAGATTTACGTGCACGTATAGGATATTCGATATTGCTTGTCTATTGGTCTTCTTCGTGTTATCGTGTCTTGTGATAGAGTTGCCAGTTCTACACCTTGTTCTTGACTTGACCATTCTTGACTAGGAGTATCTTGCATTGTACTACAGTTGAGACATACTTAGATTGGGAGTATCTTACATTGTACTACGACCTATAGCAGATTCTTTGATCTTGATATTGATTAATTGACTTGACTAGTGACATACTACAGATTGGGAGTATCTTGCATTGTACTACGATTTATAGGAGTCTACTTAACCTTGTATTCCTTTAGAAGAGGAGATCGGTACTAGAATTGGCTAATCTCGACTGGGAGTATCTTGCATTGTCCTACAGTCGAAACCTATTATATATTGGGAGTATCTTGCATTGTACTACAAGCAATAGGGGTTAATCATTTGATTGATAGCCAAGTCTAGTATTACATTTCCATGTCCTTGTCTTTCATACATGTTATTTCACTACTAAAAAACATCGAATTAGCGACTGCCATATCCGTCGATAATCCGTCGGTAAATCAACTTAACGACGGCTAACCGACGGAATTTGGCTGGAAAAATCTGTCGAGAAATAGCATTCGCTAAACAAAGTCTGTCGTTATTATGTCGCCATTCGACTGCTTAGCAACGGATTGCCATCATCAAGGATCGAACATTTAGCGACAGTTAGCCGACGGATTGCCGTCAAATCAATTATCGAAAAGTTTTTTATCCTACTTTTTAGTGACGGATAGGTCCTTCGGTAATATGTCGGTAACTGTGTATCATAGAGTTTCTGATACGGAAAATCTAACACGAATTCGTCGCTAGCCATCGCTAATACTCGACAGAAGGACGACGGTTTAGCGATGGAATAGCTGTCGCTTAGGTTCTGAAAATCTTTATATTTCTAGAACCTTGTCAACGGATAATCCGTCGCGCATCCGTCGACATCCGTCGCTAACTGGAAATTCTCCAGTTAGTGACGGAATATTCCGTCGCTCAGCCGTCACCTTCCTCGCAAGTCTGTCGCTAACTGGAAAATTTTTGAAAAAAAATTACATGAAACACAGCATTCCCTGTTCGTACAACATCCGAAACATCGAACATCACAATATGTATCACACCTCACACAAACCCACAAACCAATATACCTCACACACCAATATACAAATATCTATCACAAATACATCACACAAACAAACATACATCAATGAACCAACAAACCAATATATATCACACATCAATATACAAATATCTATCAAAAAAATATCACACAAACCAACATACATCAATGAGACCCGGAGCAACCCTCCGTTGAATTTCTATATAATAAAATCTAGGTAATAGCATCCAAAAATATCCAAGTCTATGAAATAACCATGTCTAGAAAATAAAAATCCGTCAAGAGTTGTAAAATCATCCAAGTAAAATCCATAAATAAGTCTACCGAAAATAAATCCGGTCAAAAATCATATATATATATATATATATATATTTTTTTTTATATATATATATATATATATATATATATATATATATATATATATATATATATTATATATTATATATATATATATATATATATATATATATATATATATATATAGTCCTCTACGTACGCGCAGAGAGATCTTCCTCCTCGGCCACTTCGCATAATGAGGATCCACGCCAACAACCTCAATATCCATAGGAGATGGATGACTAGAACTCCCGGTGCAACTGCCCTCTAGTGCCACCTCCTCCGTCACAGCAGGAGGTGGCACTACAATAAAAAGGCCTATTAATAACGCTCGACAAGACGTATTGATGACGCCTGATACCTAAGCGTTATCAAAGTTCAAAATACCTTTTTTCTATGACGGTTTGGGCTTATTTTGGACTTTTTATAACGTTTATAAAACAAAACATCATTAATATTTTAGAGCAGTGGCAAATTTGTAATTCCTTCACTGTATAAAAGCTCAGTGGGGGAGAGAAAATTCATTTCTCATCCATTTTCTAACCAAGCAGCATCTCTCCTCCTCAAACCTATTCTTCCCCAATTAACCTTAATTACTCCGGCGATAGGCTCGACTACGCAGCAACCCTTCGGCAACTGAGCTATCGGTGCTGAGCCACCACTTCGGCAGCGTGTTCTAGTGACGAAAGAAGGTTCTCTTGTTCTTCCCCTCCGGTCATAGTTCTTCCCCTCCGGTCACAGTATTCTTCGATCATAGTTCTTCTTCCCCTCTGGTCATAATTCTTCTTCCCCTCTGGTCACCGGTTTTCTTCCTCCGCCATCATCAAAGGAAAAAAAAGTTTTGGGGGTCTTTTTCTTCCTCCCGTCACAGGTTTTCTTCTTCCCCTCATACGCTATTAGCTCCACTTCTTCTTCTTCTTCTTCTTCCTCCGGTCCCCAAGGTCCCAAAAAAAATTAGGGTTTTCTTTGGGATGTTCTTCTTTATCTTTTGGTTGGTTTTCTTTGGGATGATTTCTTTCTCTCTCTCTCTCTCTCATTTTATTTGAAATGCTTTAAATTTATCATCTTCCATGAGATTTTGTGAACATTAGGGTTAAAAATATACTAGTTGTGTCTATACTGCCATATTTGTACCGTCTCTTATAATCCTAACTTATGTTTCTTTTTTTAGCAAGAGTGGTATCGATGAAACGAATCATACTACTTGGAGACGTGGCGGCCAGTGACAAGGTCAGAAAGAAACCCAAACCAGTTTTCATATTCTTTGTATTCAATTATGCAGTTGGCTAAATTTTGTGTATGGTTTATGGGTTTTCTAGAAAATTTCAGCTGCCTTAGCCAACAAATTTCAACCTTGCACCGAGGTATTGTTCTCAAATTCTCATATAAATTGTCGAGGACATCCCGCTAAATGTGAGTCTGATGTACATTGCAAAAAATACCCCACGAGGAGCAAAGTAACCTCCACCTTTATTTCTTCCCCTATATAGTAAAATGATACTCTGTAATGTTTGTGATCAGTAAACATTACAAGTCATATTTATGTAAATAGGTTACAGCAGTTAAATCGGTTGTTGGTGAATGCATCGTATAGGTGGACTTTTGTGTCTCAGTTCTTTCAGAAAATGGATTAAATATCTAATTAAGTTCTATTATAGAATTGAACATTTGAAGCACATATTAAATATGTTGGGTATCTGTTGGTGTCAAGGAGAAAAACAGTTCTCGAGTAATTGAAATTCATTGAAGAAATTGCTAATATAATATGTCAAAGAAGTAAAAGATGGTACAACACCATGATGCAAATGACCAAGCACAGCACCATGATGCAAATGGCCCCCAAACTGGACGAGCCAAATGAGCAGCCCAAAAGTAAAGCTATTCTCTTGTTGCCACTACAAGTTTGTTGATATAATTGCAAACTAACACATACTTGATTATCAAACTTTCTCAAATGTTGGCCTATCTCTGTTACTTCGAACTATTCAAGATTGTTTTTGATATTACATAAGTGTGCCCTTGACCGCAATTATATAATTTTATGGGCAACTAAGGGTCAAGTGTTTAAGATTTTTTATGGCTTCAATTTTATATAAAGAAAGTTTTTCTTCTCGGATTTTTTTCTTTATTTTGGTATGTCTATATCAGTTTGCTACTGGTATATTCCTGTGATGCATACATCCAATTATATAATTTTTCTGGAACATTGGCACGTCAGTTACTTGCTGGATATTGGTGTACGAAAGTAGATAGGAAGATATCTATACCTGCCTATTGAAATATTCAAATTTCTGGTTTTTCCATAATATACTTGTAGCAGAAAATAGAGAGAAGAAAGAAGACCAAAGAAAGACGGTTCTACTTACTGCTGCAAAAGAAGTACAAATTAGAAATGTTAATGCATGCTTCATTCTGAAGCTAATTCTGTGACAACTTCTTTGCATTTATGGATTTTTTTTTTCTCTTCTTTTCTTTCCATAATGTGGCAGTTTAGTTGTCTGAGGACTTCACATAGCAGAGGAATTCTTGACATGAGCACTTAGAGTTCTATAACTTTTTTTTCCATTCATGAAAGTTTTAGCTTCTGGGTTTTCTGAAATTCACTTGAACCTGTGTTTTTTTTTTCTCTTGAATTTTGTAGTGACTTGAAGTTTTTCTTTCTTTCCAGTTTTCGGTCTTTCAAATATAATGTGTTATTTATACCTGGTTCTAACTTGATAACATCTAAATTGTGGATATAGGTGGGGTGAGAATTTGGAACACGATACCTCCATTTGGTTGGTATTTTAATATCATTCTATTTTTAGCAATTCTCCATTTGCGCCAAGTGCAGTCAGTCTAATAAGTGATTGTTTCACTTAACAAAATGCCTGAAAATCGAATTTTGAAAATAAAACAAAAAAAAGTACAAGAAGTACAAATTTGATTCTGGGAAGTATTGCTATGGAAGTCTGATCTGTAAATGATCACTTTGTTCCTTGGACCATACGATGATGATGAAGATCACTGCTAGAAGATGAACAATTGGAAGAACTAAGTCACCAGAAAGGTATCGACGCACTTGGGCACTGATGGCGAGGCCGAATGCTTTCCTGCTTTGCTTTTCTCTGTTCTGGAAGAAAAGTTGAAGAAGAATGCTCCGAAAAATCAAAGTCTCTGGGCTCTGATCTCTATGTATTCTCTCCTCTCTCTCTCTCTGTATTATATGAGAAAAAATCAGTCTATTTATAGACTTGGCTTCTTGTGCGTAAAAACTCAACAAAAGTTTCGTCTTTACGCTAACAACTGCCACCCATGACCGAAGTCATCCTCTGCATACGTTGACACGTGTCCCATCATTTCAATAAGAATAGGATGCACGTACACACGTTCTTCGAGATGTGTGGCATAAAAGCCATGTAGGCAAACCACGTTCTGAATTAGAATAGGGCGTAAAAACAACCTAAATATACCCTGAGCGTAAAGTAGTAGACTAGGCGTATAATAGCCCTGATGTAGACTTCCCGCGTAAAGTGGTTGTTAAATAACCTTGAGCGTAAAAGCAGCCCAAATAAACCTTACGCACACGTCAACCGTTGAGCGTAAAAACTCGTATAGTCTCCGTGCATAAAAGAAGCCATATTATGAGCGTAAGATAGCTCAGTCCACATACTAAACGACAAATGGGTCTCTGTGTAAAACAAATCCCTTTGATTTCTGTGATATATGCCATCATTAAATCTTCATGTCAGACTTTGCATTAAATGCAAGACTTGACAGCTTTGTCCAGCGTAAAAGTGGCTAGCTTGTCCTGAGCGTAAAACCTTTAACTTTGACCCGGGCGTAAAATGATTAGCCTGCTTCAGGCGTAAAATGATTAGCCTCTCTTTGGCGTAAAGTGGATCGATTTGAATGGAATGATCCATCTCTTGACTCATTCTTATGAAGCACTTTTTACGCTCCTACAAGACCCCCTTCAAAGTTTTCAAATATCTTCAAAATTTGAAACACTTTGAACAGAAGCGTAAAAGTCGAGATTTGACCAGTCAGCGTAAAATTCGGGATACTCAACAGTCATCCGCGTAAAAGTGGGGATATCCAACAGTCGGCGTAAAAATCAAGAAATGGTGCCGGTCAATACTTAACCATCATAATGAATTTTCTTTTCGAAACTTTTGAATGCTTCTTCATCTTCCCGAGCTTGCATTAATAAAGAGCAATTTCCCGTAAGGAATATGAAAAGTTGATTTGACTGTATAAATAAGGAAAAGTTCTTCATCCTTGCTATTCATCCTCACATTGTCATGGCCCCAAAGAAAGAATTTAACAAGGAAGAGGCTCCGAGTTCCAGGATTGATTTTGAGCGGGCACGCAACTTTATAGAGTGCTTCGGAGTGACTCCAGCAGTCTTTATTCGTATCGATGGTAGTCCCTCAACTGCGTATGAGGGATCAGGAGACGCAGAAGCATTTCTTCGTCTGATGCGTCGCTTCGGGATTCACAATATACACGACTTAGATGCCTTCCTTCGTCAGCCCAATAAAGGAGAGAAAAAATAATGTTTCATGTAGAAGTGTCGTCTATGTATTGCGACTCTTTATCTGTAGGGGTCCACTCCCTCCTTTTTTATAAATAAAATCTTGATATATTGAACTCGTCTGTTGGTACATAGAATGTTCAACACTTCTTTAACTGCATTTATGGTTGTTTATTCCCAAGAGAAATAAATAACACGGGCATTGCCTTGTGGTCACAAGCGCCGTTTTAGTAGGATCTTTCCCGAATAGACTCATGCCAACCGTTTTTCAACCCTTATAAATAGCTGAGTTAAAGAATGTTTATACATTCTCATTCTTTCGAAGGTAGCTTCTAGCAAATGATGATGCTTTCCGATGCTGTCTCTCTGTACGCCGGTCGACAGACGTTGATTCAACAATTTTCAGAGCCGAATCATCTGACCTCAATGGTAAGTTTAATTCATAGAACAATCGTCTGCCTTTGAACTTTTTTATCGAAAACAGATGCCCATGAGTGTAAATCCTTGACAGATGCCCATGAGTGTAAATCCTTGACGGGCGTAAAAGCCTGTTGAATAATATGCTCATGAAACATTGGCGTAAAAGCCTTGTTGAATGAGGTGCATATGAAACAATGGCGTAAAAGCCTTGTTTAATAGGGTGCACATGATACACAGGCGTAAAAACTTTATTGAGTAGGGTGCACGAGCATCAGTCTTTAATTAATCAGTAAGTGGCTGATGATAAAAAAATTTATGTTGTTTTCTGTAGAAGCTTGGCTGAAGAACTTTTCCAGAACCGGTATTGGCGACTTTGACGCTGTGAGGAGTATTCTTCTGACATCAGCATCAGGGAGCTCATGCGCTTTTGACGTGCAAATCAGAAAAATCAGAACTTTTCGGGGGATAAAAGGGTCTTCCTTAGATGGTAGGAAGAGCCTTATACACGGAAAGTTGGATGGTGGAGTCAACTCTATCCCGAGAAATTGGTAGTAGAGTTCCTTTTACGGCAGGACTAGGAATTGTATCCCAATGCTGGATACATTCCTATCTCCTCTGAAAGGCCGCCACTTCTCCACCAATTGTATTGGCAGCAACACATCTTCGGGCTGCCATACTCTGGGATTCTCCTCTCGTCTGAGAGAGAAGACCAGAGTTTGATTCCTTCTGTTTTGGTCGCCATTGAGGCTCAGACAGTAAGAAATTGACACCAACAACGAATCCGATGAAGAAGATCCAAAAGAAATAGATCTCGATTAGGTCATCATTGTTGTATAGAATGAAAATCCAAAATGTAATAGATTTCCATTATGATTTGTAAGAAAGTCTAAGAAATGTAATAGACTTTTATGATGAAATGAGAATGGAAATGATGAATCTTCTATGCTCAATGATTGTATCTATCCAGAAGTAATATGGACATGATAGATAATAAAGTCTTGTTTTCTGTTTAGAGTATACAATACTATCAGAGGTATTATGGACATGACATCAGTAAGAACTCAAAGAAAAAGTAGATTAATATCTATGTAGAGGTCAAATGGATTTGATAGATAAGAAAGCAAGCAGATTTAATCTTTATTCAGAGGTTTATAAGAACGTGATAAATAATAAATCCAATTTTCTATACCAACGGGTAAGATAGAAGATCAAAAAATTTCTCCAAAGAGATGAGTAATCAGCTTAACCAAACATTGGTAGCTGGGGATTAAAAATACAGATGTCACTGAGGATATATGCCAATATGGAATGAACTGACATAACTTTCGAGAAAAGAGAGAACAATTCAATTCCATAAATAAATGATGAATCTGATGTAATAACGGACAAGCCTTTCCGGGAATGAAATTATTTTCAATTTCAAAAACCGGTTCATTAATAGATCTCTCCTATTAATAGGTGAGAAATCTTTGTAACTTTTTTTCTTATTTCCACTCCTCTATTGGAAATGTCTTCCAAGGATATGCAGCAAAAGAATGAAGTCTCCAAGAGTTGAGGACATCATTGAGCCGTGCCCCCATTGAACCAATTGTGACAGGCCCAACCGAAGTAGGCGAAAGCTCTTCTACTCTCTAGCCACCACAAGACATCCTTGCTTTCTATGTATTAATAAGAAAGGCAGTGGTCCTCGTCCTTAATCCTTTGTTCAGAACAAAATTAATAAAAGAAATTTTATTTTCATTATGTCCTTTTTTATACATAGTACTTCTTAAGAAATTTGCCATTGATTGGCATCGTGAGTAGATCTCCATTAGGCTTCGATAACCGATAGGCGCCATTAGAAAACACGGTCTCAATTACATAAGGACCTTCCCATTTGCTTGGAATTTTCCTTTGCTTTTGTGAGTCATAATCATCGGTCTTCGAACGGCTAATACCAACTCGCCAGTCTTGAATACCCTCTCTTTAACTTTTCGATTGAAAGTTCGAGATATACGGGCTTGATATAGCTCAATATGCTGTTGTGCTTGAAGACGCTTCTCGTCCAATCCTTCAAGTTCTTGGAGTCGTAAGCGATCATTATTCTCTATAGTTAGCTCATTAGCAATAGCTATTCGAAGAGATGGAATCTGGATTTCCAAGGGAAGAACAACCTCACATCCATAAACCAATGAAAATGGTATAAAACTAGTAGGAGTTCGGACTGTTGTTCGATAAGACCATAAACATTCTCCAAGTTTCTCATTCCAATCACGTTTATTAGAAGAGACAAACTTTTTGAGAAGTTTAATGATTGTCTTATTGAAGTCTTCGGCTAAACCATTAGCAGCTGGATTATAAGCCGTAGAAGCCAAATTTTGAATTTGATTCTTATCACAGAACCGATAAAATGCCTGACTGGCAAATTGTGGACCATTATCATGAATTATTCGTCGAGGAATCCCGAAGCGATAAATGATATGATGTTTGATGAAGCTGATCACATTAGATGTCTTCACTTCAGCAAGGGGGACTTGCTTCTGCCCACTTAGAAAAGTAATCGGTTATAGCTAATATGAACCGATGTCCTTTAATAGAAGGAGGGTTAATAGGACCAATGACATCCATACTCCAAGCTTCGAAGGGGCCAGGAAGCTGTTGTAGAATGTAGAAATTCAGAAGGTTGGTGAATAAAGTCAGCATGAATCTGACATGCTTTACACCTTCTGGCGTAATCCACAGCATCTGCTATCATGGAAGGCCAATAATACCCCATTCTTCGAATGCAATCCTGTAATTTCGGACCCGATTGATGAGCACCACAGACACCATCATGTGCCTCACGGAGTATCAGTTTAGCTTCACTTTCTGAGAGACAGTGCAGCAAGAGTCCATCATATGAGCGACGATATAACATATGTAAAGATGAATCATAATAGAATCGAAATGATCGTCTCTTAATTGATGCAGCTTTTTTTGGATCTTCAGGTAAAATCCCATGAACCGCGTAATCAATAAATGGAGTTCTCCAATCCCTTTGCTGAGAGCTTGATTCTGTAGTATAACTCTGTTCAATACACAAATTATTATTGACACAGAATAAATCTTGGTCCAACAAAGTAATTGTATTTTGTCTTCGAATTGGAACAGCCAAATCTGCAGCTAGGCTAGCAAGAGCATCAGCCTCCATATTCTGAGAACGTGGTACGAATTCAATAAGAATCCTTTGAATGAAAGGACCAATTCGACTACTACTTAATGATAAGGGATGAGATCAGGATTTCTGACTTCATAGGTCCCTCTAACCTGATTAACAATCAGCTGAGAATCTCCATAGGCTTCCAGGAATTCAATATCCAATTGTTTTGTGACTTGGAGACCAATCAGTAAAGCATTATATTCTGCTACATTATTAGAGCATGGTTCATTGAGAGAATAGGCACGGTATATAACCATTTTGTCAGGAGAAACCAAGACGATTCCTACCCCAGAGACAATATTACCTTTAGGTCCAACCGTGATGCTCCGTCAAAATATAATTGCCAGATGTCAGTTTTCAAAGTCATATTGCAATCTACAACTTCATCTGGAATATCCTCATATACTTTGATGTTTCAGGTATAGGATGAGCAGCTAAAAAATCAGCTAATGCTTGACCCTTCACTGATTTTTGAGGTATATAATACATGTCATAAGGAGTGAGCACATCGTCCAGGTAGCTAACCTAGAGTTAGGAATGCTCGGTTTTCTCATCAATATCCGAATGGGATTTATTCTGGAGATGACATGGATAGTCCTGTCCTGTCACATAATATCTTTTCTTTTGGATAGCAAAAACCAAGGCCAGACATTCATTTTCTACAGGAGTATACCTGTGTTCTGCTCCGACCATCATTCGACTAAGATAATAAATCGCTTGTTCATGCCCTATATCACTTTTTGTGCAAGAAGAGCACCAAGTGAATGATCCAAAGCTCGAACATATAGCAAAAATGGTCTTCCTATCACTGGAGGTACCAAATAGGTGGATTTGTAAGATATTGCTTGATGTCATTGAAGGCTTTCTGACATGCTTCATCCCAAACAAATGATACACCTTCTTTAGACGGGAGAAAGGCTGGCATCTTCCAGAGAGATTGGATATGAATCTCCTGATATATGCAATGCGACCTTGGAAGCCACGGAGTTCTTTTAGATTGCGTGGAGGACGTATTTCAAGAATTGCTTTAACCTTATCAGGATCAACATGGATACCCTGAGAAGTAATGACAAATCCTAAAAACTTGCCACTGGAAACCCCTAAGAAAGACTTAGTAGGGTTCATTTTCAATTGATGTTGGCGCATCAATTCAAATACTGTCTTCAAGTCTTGAATGATCATCTTTTGATCGACTCTTAACAGCAATGTCATCTACATAACATTCTACTGTCTTCGTAGATGTTCTTGAAAGATATTGCTCATGGCCCGTTGATATGTGGCACGGCATTTTTAAGACCAAACGGCATCACCGTATAGCAGTAAACCCCAAGGGGTGTACAAAAGCGGTATGCTTCTCATCTTCTGATGCATCTTAATTTGATTATATCCTGAGAATCCATCCATGCGTTCAAAACACATGTATTGTCTATCATGACATCAGTAATTGGAAGTAGAAATTTCTTTTGGACAAGCTGCATTAAGATCTCGAAAATCTATGCAAACTCGGACTTTTTGTTCTTCTTTATAACAGGAACAATATTGGCAACCCAATCGGGGTTTGTTCTTTGAACAACCACACGTGATCAGCTTTTTGACTTCTGCTTCAATTGCATCCATCATATCTGGTCTAAAATACCGTTGCTGTTGTTTTACAGGCTTAGCATTAGGAAGAATATTGAGTTTATGAGTAGCAACTTTGGGATCTAAACCTGGCATATCCTCATAACTCCATGCAAAAATATTAATATTCTTTGATCAGTTTTATCAATTCTTCTTTTCATCTTCAGAAAGATTCTTACTGATGAATATTGGTTTGGGCATAGTTCCATCTCCAACGTCAATCTGGACAACTCGTCCTCTGTAGGTGGTTGTCGTTGTTCAAAACGAAGTTCCCATTGAATGTCCATCTGTTGAGCCCAAGGATCATTCTCAAATGGCTCGATTCACCATCAATTTGAACCATGTAAGCTGAAAATATTTGCTCAGATTCATCATAATAGTCTCCTTTAACACACAGGAGTGAGAAATATCGGATTCGATGAATTGGACTTCTTCTGAATCTGATGATTGTGAAGAGCTAGAAGAGAATTCTTCTTGAATATCGTCATTAAACATGTAGGACGGATCATATCCCAATCCATGACGAGTTTTCTGGTAAAACGGATCACCACATAATGGTAGTCGTCTACCTTTGCCTTGATTGAGACCTTGCATAGTCTTCAAATCATATCCCATGTTCTGGATAATCTTGAGAGATTGTTGACTATATCTGTCAATTCGATTTTCCTTTATCTTTATCTCTCAAATCATCTGTCTGAGCAATAGGAATTTCTAGCCAAGCCAAAACAATTTGGCGCTTGTTTTTCTTATCAGACGGAACCACGAAATAAGATTCTTTGTGACGTCTATAAGTTACACAAGCTTGCGATGAAGCGGCTACAGGAAGAAGATAGGGAGAAGATGTTAGAAACCTTTGAGCATAAGGTCCAACATCGACATGAGAGGAAAAGAATTTTCCTTATCAATGTATAAGGTTTCCTCTGTGTCTATGTCGTCTTTATATTGATGACTTTGATTATCAGAAATAAAGTCATTCTTTCAATAAACTTGACAGCCATATATCGAAAAGAAATCTTCATATGATATCAAAAAGTACAGAATGATCAATATTTACATCATTTATAATTTGACTGCTACGCTTCGGTTAATCACTAGTGGACTATCATCCGTCTTCTGCGTAGATTTGCCAAGATTGACAATCAAAGGAGGTTCTGGATCATTCGTACGAAATGTACGCCCTTTGACTTTGATCATAAGAGGTTGAACTTGGCTTTTAACAGGAATATTCACTGATTCCTCAGATGAAGCTTGAGTTTTCTTTAACCTTGATCATCAAAGGTTGATTGTTGACAGGTTGGGGTTGGATTCGCCCTTTGACTTTGATATTCAAAGGTTGCTCTTCTGGCGATCTTCGTTAATAGACTGATCTTCAGCAGATGATTGATCTTCAGCCATATCTGATATCTCTTTCACATGCTCTTGTTTGTAAAGCCTTGAGTCAGAAAAATAGGCTTCGACACCCTTAAAGATTGATATCAGCAAACTCAGTCTTCACAACCCCTTGGGGATCCACATACTTGAAGCATTGGTGGAGAGTAAGGCACGATGTTATGCTCATGTAACCATGGTCTTCCAAGAAGAATATTGTAGGATACGTCTGAGTTAATAACATAAAATGTTGCCATAGTTCGAAGATCACCAATCTGAATCTTCAGACGAATCTTCCCCGTGGTTTGCTCTTTCCAGAGTTGAAACCAACTATTGTGGTACTAGTGTAAGTCAGATCACTAGTAGGAATCCTCAATGGTCTTAGCATACTTTGAAGAATTATGCTAATGGAAGACCCAGGATCAATGTAAATTCTGTCAACTTCAATGATTCAATAACCCAGTATAACACAAAGGCCTATCATGCTTGTTATGCTTCAACAGCATATCTTCTTGTGTGAAGGTGATGTTGGGAATTGCTTCCATCACACTATGACATTGTGGGCATGATACTGGTATATTGTCAGGAGTTTGAGTTGAGCTAAGCAGGAATCAGCTTGCAGCAAAGCTTCACTCAAAGTTTCGACTTTCTTTAGAAAGGCGAAGCAACTCGAAGATAGATAATCTCGCCGGAGTATTAGCTAACTGGGCTAGAATATCAAATTTATAGGGTTTCATCACCACCCCCTGACTGGAAGTAGACTTCAACGGGACATCGAAGCGTACCGCTTTTGTTTTCTTTTCAACACACAGCAACAAAGACGGTTGAGTTGATGGTGTTTCAACATTCTCAGCTTCTTTGGAGGACCCTCATAATCTTTGTGGTACTCTTTTCCAGATCTTGTACCAGCAAAAGTTTTTTTTCAGACTCAGAAGAAGGAAGTACCATATTGCAGGATTTAATCTTCCTTTCCTTAGCCTTCTTCTTGTGAGGATTGTTATGAGGAACCTCAGAACCCAATCCAAAGTATTTTTGACTTTGAATTTGTAAAAGTCGTATCCCTTTATCATAATTCAAACCTTCTGCCTTTTGAAAGTCATAACCCATCTTTTATAAGAAGGATAGATTGCTGACTGTACAAGTGAGTAGGCAGTGGACTTTCAACAGATGATTCCATAGAGGAAGAAGAAGAGATCTCTGTGACTATAGAAGAATGAGGAATAACCGTCTCTGCAGCTACGGGAGGAGAAGGACTCGGGATACGAGAAAAATCCCTTTAGAGCCTTTTCATAAGCAGAAGACTTGTTGTGCCCTGTAAAGGGAACACTATTCATGGCTAGCCACTGCTGATGAGTAAGCTTGAGATTGGCAGGAGGAGCCAGACTTGGAGGACATATGTTCAATCCTCTCAGTCTATCTTCCAAAGGAATGCCATCCATAGATGATCCAAATCATCAGATCTGGAATAACATGAGAAATCATGTTGCAGGTTTTGACTTTCTTACCTTTCTTGGATTTTGAAGTTTTACCTTCATCTTCCATTTCAGGTATTAAGTCAGGATGTACCCACATAATTTTACCATTCTTTAATGTAAGAGGCAACAATCCTTTATTTTCCTCCCTGGCAGGCGGATATTCAAAATCTTCATCATCGCCTTCGAAATTGGACAATTCCATCTGGTACTTGTTGGAGGAAAATCTCCAAATTGAAGAGAAACCATATTGGTTGTAACCATGTGGTCATCATTGGTTAAAGCAATAGCACCACCATTTATCAGCTCTTGGATTTTCTTCTTCAAAATAGCAAGCACTGGTAGGATGATTAATGTATCTATGATAGATACAATATTTAGGATTGTCAGTCAGATTCACCTCATTAGGCCTCTTTGGCTCCGGAATCTGAAGTTTGCCACTCTTCACCAGACATTGAATATCCTGGGATATCACTTTCGTCAAAAGAGTATTCTTCTTTTGGCCTGGAAGATTCTGATTATTCGACGTCATTTTATTCTTGGAAAGATTGACCATAAGAGTGTCTTTTCCTTTCATATTACGATTGCTGGAATTATTACCAGGATTACTTTTCTTTCTTTATCCTCAGAGGCAAAAATCCCATGTTCACGAGCCAACCTACCATTGGTCTCGGCAGAAACTGCTGCTATGATAAACAAGCCCAATCTGTGAATTGGAAACCTGTGAAGACAGCGATGGATGGTCGCAGATTCATCTTACATGTATCAATCAGTACGAATCTGGCATACCAGGGGCATCTTAAGTCGCCTGTCGGAAACGTTCAATGAACGTCCGAGTATCTTCTTTCTTCTTTTGCTTGATTTCTATTAAGGAGGACATGTTCATGTCCATACCTCCTTCATAGAAACGGAAGAAAATATTGCCTTAATTCGTCAAAAGACGAAATGCAATTGTCGGGTAAACTACGATACCAGTCGTAAGCTGAACCGTCAAGCATCCAATGAATACTCTAGTGAGAAGAGCATCATTTTTCTGCAAATGTACAGTCATAATATCAAAGTAATTGATATACTGACTAGGAGAAGCCTTTCCATCAAACAATACCATTGACTGTGGCTTGAATTTTGGTGGAAAGGGTACATCATTCCAATGAGGAGGATAAGGTTGCTTAATCCCTAACCTCTGGAGTTGATCCTTTTGCTTCAAAATTCAAACTGTGTTTGAGCTCACGTACTGCTTGAATGGCTTCACTGTTTGTGGAAGCACATTTGATTGAAAAGTTTTGGTTGTACCGTAATCCCCACCGGAGATGGTACATCTTCTGGAATGATGGGATCTGGAGATGCAAATTTTGGTTAACAGCAGGCTCTTGGATATTCAAAGGTATATCAACCCCTTGGCTATCTTGAGTTGGTACTGCTGCCTGAACCGGTGTTACAATTGCTGGTTGAGCAGTTTGCTGAGCCGTTATTATCTGGTGCATGT
This sequence comes from Iris pallida, assembly GCA_029216955.1. Lineage (NCBI taxonomy): Eukaryota > Viridiplantae > Streptophyta > Magnoliopsida > Asparagales > Iridaceae > Iris > Iris pallida. The sequence continues at coordinate 30,046,495 of JANAVB010001800.1, forward strand.
TTTGCATCATGTTAAGCATGTCTTTCAATGATTGTCAACGGCAGTGAGACATTGTTCTGTATTAACAGATACGTCTCTGGTTCCTCCAATAGCGTAGGATTCAACCTCTCTTGAAGATACAGAAGGATTAGTATAGAAGTATGAATCAACACTATCAGTTTCGGACTCAAGAGATTGAGTACCCCCAGCTTCAGAATCAGAAGTCTGTATTGTCTTTGTCTTCTTGATCGAGTATTCTGATATACTCCTTCAAAAGAATCAAGAAGTTGTTGAATTGTTGTTGACCTGGGGTTTGGGACGTGTTCCGTCTAGGACGTCGTCCTCTGTTGGTGTGAGATGCCATGTTGACTGATGCATATGACACCTCATCAGCTTGTTGTTTGGGCGCATTAAAATTCAATCGATCAAAAACTGACCGTCTGGAAGCCGAGCAACAACATTTGAACAATCTGGTGACACACATGATGATTTTTTGGGAGAGTGTCACGGAAGATTATCTATTTTTACGCTTTGTATTAGCAATTCACGTAAATCAGAAGGAGAAGGAGTAGTCTTCTTTATTACATTTGGGGTAGCAAAACGTTTAGTCCCTTGTGTATAAAGAAGATTACTGGCTGCATTTGCAGAACCAAACTGTACATTTCTACGCGTTTGGAGTTGTGTGCGCAAATCTTGAGATTTTTGAGCACGAAGGACTCTATTTTCATTGCGTGTGATTTGTAGGTTTGGTACTTTGCGTAGAGCAGTATAAAAGGTTGTTGGTGTAGAACTGAAGCTTTACCAACAATATTTTTTATGCTGTATGCATGTAGGTACATTTACATTAGATGTAAAACATCGTTACGAATTTTATCTACACTGTCACAGACAGGAGACTTACCTTTACGCGTAGAGCGTAAAAATTGATTATCTACCACGTCGCAGACGAAAGATTTTCCTTTACGCGAAGAGCGTAATTTTTGTGTGTCTACCACGTTACAGACGGGAGACTTATTTTTACACTTAGAAGCACAATTAGAGTCTGCCTCATTACAAATGGGAGACTCGTTCTTATGCATTGAGCGTAAAATTTGGTTTTTTACCACGGGCGTAAAACCTGATTATCTTCCCGTCACAGACGGGAGATAACTTGCCACACTTAGAGTGCAACGCTGAAGTAAGGACTGCCTCGTTACGAACGGGATCCCCTACGACAGGAGTGGGAAGAATTTTCTTGTGCTCAGAAGCAACAGAGAGATCAGAAGCTATTTTGGATTTAGGAATCCTAACTTTTTGCTTTGTGAGATTTTTGAACATTGGAGCGGCGAGAACCACCACCCCAGTTCGGAGCATCTCTTCATAAGCAGTCTGGTCGAAGTGTACAACCAGAGTCTTATTTGTCGATCCAATCGACACATCATCAAATTGAGCAATTGTCTCCCTCGTCAGAGGAGAAGGTCGTCCCCAGCAAGTCTTCATTTTTGTTTCACTTAACAAAATGCCTGGAAATCGATTTTGAAAATAAAACGAAAAAAGTACAAGAAGTACAAATTTGATTCTGGAAAGTATTGTTATGGAAGTTTGATCTATAAATGATCACTTTGTTCCTTGGACCATACGATGATGATAAAGATCACTGCTAGAAGATGAACAATTGGAAGAACTAAGTCACCAGAAAGGTATCGACATACTTGGGCACTGATGGCGAGGCCGAATGCTTTCCTGCTTTGCTTCACTCTGTTCTGGAAGAAAAGTTGAAGAAGAATGCTCTGAAAAATCAAAGTCTCTGGGCTCTGATCTCTATGTATTCTCTCTTCTCTCTCTCTGTGTTTATATGAGAAAAATCGGTCTATTTATAGACTTGGCTTCTTGTGCGTAAAACTCAGCAAAAGTTTCGTCTTTACGCTAACAACTGCCACCCATGACCGAAGTCATCCTCTACATACGTTGATAGTGTCCCATCATTTCAATAAGAAAAGGATACACGTACACACGTTCTTCGAGATGTGTGGCATGAAAGCCATGTAGGCAAACCACGTTCTGAATTGGAATAGGGCGTAAAAATAACCCAAATATACCCTGAGCGTAAGGTAGTAGACTAGCGTACAATAGCCCTGATGTAGACTTCCCGCGTAAAGTGGTTGTTAAATAACCTTGAGCGTAAAAGTAGCCCAAATAAACCTTACGCACACGTCAACCGTTGAGCGTAAAAACTCATATAGTCTCTGTGCGTAAAAGAAGCCATATTATGAGCGTAAGATAGCTCAGTCCACATACTAAACGACAAATGGGTCTGTGTAAAACAAATCCCTTTGATTTCCGTGATATATGCCATCATATAAATCTTCATGTCAGACTTTGCATTAAATGCAAGACTTGACAGCTTTGTCCAGCGTAAAAGTGGCTAGCTTGTCCTGAGCGTAAAAGCATTAGCTTTGACCCGGGCGTAAAATGATTAGCATGCTTCAGGCGTAAAGTGATTAGCCTCTCTTTGGCGTAAAGTGGATCGATTTGAATGGAATGATCCATCTCTTTGACTCATTCTTATGAAGCACTTTTTACGCTCCTACAGTGATGTTTTCTTAATTATGCATTTTCGATTTTGATTTCTAATATATAAATTTCTTGTTAACTTTTTTTAATTTATTGGCTTGGTAAAATCCAGGTTGATTGCTAGGCTCACATTTCAGTGTTGATTACTAAAGTGCTAAGCTGACATTTCTGATTTTTGCAAAAAGGGCACAACTTTTTTCCCGTCCATGGCCTACTAAACCTCAGAACCGGCCCTGCCGCTGCCACGGCAGAGGCGGCAGTGGCCACAGCGCAAGCGGTCGCGGAGGTGGTGAGGCTGACCAGGCCTAATCCTGTATTCGTTAGAGAGCATCGCGCCGCCATTGCCATCCAAACGTCCTTCAGAGGCTTCTTGGTACGTAACTATTTCTCTTTGGAGTTTGATTGGTGTTTGATGATGAATTAATTTTGTGTCTGTGAAAAGGCGAGGAGGACGCTGATAGCTCTGAAGGGGCTGGTGAAGCTGCAGGCACTGGTACGAGGGGACAACGTAAGGAGGCAGACGAACGTGACACTGAGGTGCATGCAGGCACTGGTGAGGGTTCAGGCGAGAGTAAGGGATCAGAGGATGAGGCTCTCCCACAACGGCGCCGGCTGCAGCAGCACCAAGTCGTCGCTCAGCTGCGACACTACTTCTCTTTGGGACTCCCGATATCTTCAAGAGATGGCAAGAGAAGATCCATGGTTAGAATCTACTTAAGTAAATATTTCTAATAATTTGGTTAGCAAAAGAGAGATTTATTCCTATTTTTGGGTACATTCTGTATTTGGATATTCAATGTAATGAAGATGTTGATATGTACTCTATTTTGATAAATGTAATAAAGATGGTGATATAATGTTAAGTTTTTGGAATATAATATATACTGTGCAGTATAGAGCATTACAAATATGTTAATTTGAATAGTAAAAGTGTTATAAATGTGCTGCATTGAGCCTATACATATTATCTTTTCATAACGTTTTAAAATTGTTCTGAATTGTGCACTATATATTAACTATTCATAACGCTTTTATAGAAACTATTCATGACGGGTTTTTTTATAACGCTTTTAAAAAATATTTATAACACTCGTTTTCATAATGGTTGCTTTGAAAAAAAAACGTCATGGTTTGTAATTAATGAGCCGTCATTAAAAGGATTTTTTGTTGTAGTGTTGTGGCACTATCGACTCAGCAGCAGGTACCACTCACTACAACAAAAAACTCTTTTAATGACGGCTAAAAAGCGTCATTAATGACGAACCATGACACTATTTTTTAAAGCAACAGTTATGAAAACAGGAGTTATAAATGTTTTTAAAAGCGTTATAAAAAAACCGTCATGAATAGTTTCTATAAAAGCGTTATGAATAGTTAATATAGTGCACAATTCAGGACATTTTGAAAGCGTTATGAATAGATAATCTATATAAGATCAATGGAGAACATTTAATACTCAATATTACTGAACTCATCATATTTATAATGCTTAATACTGCACATTATATTTACGTTCCAAAAACTTCTCAATTCAATTTTAAAACAACCACTTTGAACTATATTCACAAGAAAATATTGAAATGTTATATCACCATCTTCATTACATTATCTCAAAATAGGGTATCCAATACATATATTTACAACTACCTACTTAAATGGATCCTCAAAACAAGTAATTACTTTGGCTTCAACTTGAGCACATCAAAACTGTTAACATCACGTGTAGCAAATTCCTGAAAAAGATAAAAAAAAACATGGTTCAATATACTTTGTAATATTGCTCATGTACCAAAACATAAACTGAGGAACTGGCATTACCTTTCTAAATCAATCCCTTCCTAGGGTTTACAGGTTTCTACATGCCCAAAGAAAAGAGAAATTAGCTACAAATAGAAACCAATTCGGATAGTCGTAGCAATAATTAAGAGCAAGATAATCCAGAAGTAAGCATATTTCTAATCATAGGTTAGTTATTAACTCAATCTATTATTAATCCACGTATAATCTTCTTGTATATATACCTGAGGATGAAGAAGTTGATCTAAGTACCCTAGTTCAGCTGAATGGAAGACCTTCGTAGACCATATATACAACAATCTTCACAGCTCCTTTGACCATATATACAACAAATAGCCAAGCCAGAACATTGGATAAAATTATATGTCAATATAATTTTAAAAATGGAGGTAGAAACTAAGTTTGCACATTTAATTCAATAAACGGGGGTAGAAAGGAAATGAGTTTTTGTGCAAACCAAACCATAGAGAATAATACATATTTCACCTTCTTGTGCATTGTCTCAGGTTAATCAAATAAGAAATGTGGAGAAGAAAAAAAAAAGAATCTCTTTTAATCGTGTTGGTTGAAATGATAGTTGGCTTTTCAAAAGATATGTACCCTAGATTAGCGGAAGAGATGTACTTTTAAAAGTTTTTCCACACTGTCAGTAGCTAATAGCATATGGTACTAAAATGACATGAACACTAGCTAAATGAAAGTGTCCCCTAAACCAGGTAAAAGTATCTTATAAAGCATATGCATTGAAGGCTAGTCAACTAAGCTATTTACGATCAAACCTTGAAAACCTCATATGATTAATGCCAATACTTCTATAACATGAATAAGAACAAGAAAACCAATATTAAGATAATTAAGATGACATAGAAGATAACCAGTGCAGGTTATGGTAGCTAAAGCAGTCATAGCTACTATTATTTTACTTAAATGCCATTCAAGTTTCAAACTCACTTCTGTCCTCTCACTATAGCATTCCATAAGAACCCAATTCCTGACTGAATATGCTAAATGTTAATGAAGAACTCTTCCTGTTTTCTGGGTTGGTTTCCTGGCAACTGGGAGATATATTGTTAAAAGAATAGAAGCTTTATGGAAAAGAATGGCACTTCAAATTGAGAGTTCATGGCTAAGATTGATGTTCTATCATATTGGAAGTTGCAATGGTTGTAGGCTTTCAGCAACCTAACCAAATGCAAAAGCAGTAGCTTGCATTAGTCAAAAGGAATTTTTTATTGATCTTGTACCACTTTCAAGTGATTAATTCAAGTTTAATTACTAGGGATGAACCAACAGGCCTTATGGAAACCATAGAGGTGGGTAACCAAATTCATAGTCCAGGGTCAAATGAATAAAATGGGAATTCTTGGAAGGAGATCAAATGAATAAAATGACTAGGATGAAAAAGACTAGGATGAAAAAGGAGATCAAATGAATAAAATGGGAATTCTTGGAAGGGGGAAAAATACCTTTCTTTTCTTCAAGTGTTGGAATGATAAAAAGAGGCAACCCTAATGAATAAGTGTTTTATAGGGTGGGGATCCCTATGTGGCTGGTCATAAGCTCAAAAATCAGGGTTAGGGTTCACTAAATGGCCCATGGGCTTCAGTCATGATCAATTAAATAATTAAGCCATAAGTCATTTCATGAAACCACAAGCCATGACTTAAATTTACTAAACCAATCCCCTCATTCTAACCTATTCTCTAATGACTAAAAGATTAACTCAAGTTAGACTAGGGTTACCATAGCTAGGCTTAGGTTCTAGGCTAGTCCACTAGGTCTCAACAAGTCAAGGTCAACTAGAATTCACCAATTCAACAAATCACCAAATAATTCAAATAAGTCAAAATAACCAAATTACCCCTAGGCTAAAAATGATAATTAAGTCATCCTAATGACATGGTTAGGCTCTAGGTCATGCAGTCTCTCAGGTTTTACTGGCAGCACATCAAAATCACAAGTCATGACTTAAACCAGATTTTCAATAGTTTAAAAATCACTAAAAATCATAATGTGAATCAAATATCAATAATTAACAATTATAATTACAAAATTTCAAAATACCCTTATCTGGAAAATGGGTGTTACAATCCTACCCACCTTAGAAAAATTTTGTCTTCGAAATTAAGATGATCGTATCCCCACTAGGTCAACCCCCAATAATCAAGGTCGATAGTTAACATGCAAAACTGTCCTACTGGTCGTGATTCTACGATCTCAAAGGGTAGCTACACTGTCTAGCAATCACAACTATATCCTGGCAGGTACTAATGGAATCACACAGGAAAGTGGGGAGGAAGAATGAGAAGGACAAACCTGCTAACCCATCACCTGCAACGTCGGTCTCCTCGACCGCCATCGCAAAAGCTCCACCCCTCTGGTGCTGAGCTACAGGTGGCCTAGCTCCCTCAAAAGGAGGTGTAAAGGGACAGTCTACCATCCTATATGAAACTGGTAAGACAACTAGGAATTAATTATGAAGGATTACTATTCCAAAGATGATAAAATCGAAAGTTTAAGGCACGAGTGTCAATTGCATTGAAATCCAATAACACAATAAAGAAGATTTAGTCCCGGCACGATCTAAGTTGATCAATTTCAGGATATATTAAAGTTGGGCAAGATGGAGAACGAGACCATTGAAGTCTGAGCACGAGTATCCAAGATTTGGTATCCATGTCACAATTGAATTTATTCAATTGAATATGACCCCAAACACTGGATGATAAGGAGGATGATCCGGTCAACTGGTCACGATCAAAGAATTAGAATTTAAAGGATGATGCAAGGATATAGAAATAAGGCAATTTCTTTCTTTGGATAGAAAAACTAAACATGATACCTTGGGTTGACCTATCAAGTACAGTACCTTTTCTATCTGAAATATGTGAAGGCAAAACAATAAAGAGTTCAAGGGCAATGTTATTAAGTACAATACGTGGTTCATAGGCGATGGAAATAATTCAAAAGAGAATTGCCAAAGGTGTCGTGGATGAGACTCTAAGGCAAATTTAACTATGTCTCCCTCCATATAGAATAACATATGAAAAGCGAACCAAAGTGCAATAGGTTGATCAGACCATCATGCACCGGTTCTGGTTAGACAATATGTTAGTGGATGCCAGCCCCCAATAAAATATGTCATGATCAAGCTCGAATAAGATAACTCGCAAACTGGTGCTAAATTAGCAACATAAGATAGACAAAATATAAGTAAGGATACGATGAAGGAAGTTAATAGTATAAGATTCTTTAAACATCAAGGAGAGAGGGTGAATCAAAATAAGAGGAAAATGATTTTTAATTTGAAGTTCATAATAAGATTCTCAAAGGTCGTCCAGGAATCTCTCAAGTAGTCCTAACTGTGGTTGAGTACCTTTCCGTTAAACCCTATCGCTCAATCCTATCGCAGGCTCGCAGCAGTACGACTAAGTCGCCGTACTACCACGATATCGCACTGATGCAACTCTCGACCTGCATGGGCCGCCACTAAAAACGTGTCACGACCCGTACCCTAGAGTAAGGGCACGAGAAGTGGGTACGTCCGGCCTACGCTGCAGTATCGGCGGTTAAAACGTTGTTCTAAGTCTCTAACTAACCATCGACTCATGTAGTATAATGTACTCATCATGATCAACTCCGAACGGAGGACAAGTATAAGATATGGTGTAACTCAGTCACAGTCTAAGCACGATAAGATAACACAGAAGATTAAAACTAAAGACTAAATAACAGAAATAAAATCCAACAACTAAAGATATAATCTCAAACAATCTCAACTACAAATCTCAACTTATATACAACCAGTTCTAAACATAAAAGCTAACAACAACTAGCTAATCTCCCAATCACTCCTGAGTGTCGGAGCCATAGGTAGCTAAGCCATCTCCTGGTCAGTAAAATGTAGGGCATGTGTCCTCAGGGCAATCATCTGTAAAATTTTCAACAGGTCCAGTCAGGACAGGAACGAGTACAACTCATCAAGAAAACCCAAGTAAATGACAGAGAACTATACAGCAGTTATAGACAGTTGTATTGATGAATATGGCAGTTTATGTTCAGTGATGGTAAGAAAGACAGATAAAGGGCAAGGAAAGAAAATAACTAAACAAGAGAACAATCATAGCAATAAAGACTGTAAAATAGAACTAGCTGAACCAGGGTAATATATAAAGTCCAGACGGCAATGTAGACAAGTATAACTCCAATGTAAGTCCAGTATAAGATGAATCTAATACAAGATGAATCCAGTTAGGGATGATTCCAGTTATAGTGATCAATGATTCCAGGGTGAGTCTAGCCTATACTCTAACAGTGTGTTTTAAATTACTGAGATCAACATATAAACGGCTGTAGGTAATACGGCACATCACACACCTGGCCGGGGTGAGATGGCTATCATTCCAGTAGATTCCAGTAGATTCCAGTTGGAAGATTCTAGATTGGGGTATGTCTACATGTCTTACTCAAGTATTTTCCCTCCCAGCAAGTGAATCCAGAAATCTGACACAATAATTCAAGATGAGTCCAGCCAAAAATGATACCAGTAAATGATTCCAGTAAATAATTTCAGTAGATGATTCCAGTAATAGAAGCCAGAATGACGATACCAGTAATAGAGGCCAGAAAATAAATGTGTGTCGTATACATGAATCTAGAATATCCATACGTGTTGTAACAGAGAATCGCATACAACTAACTAGAACTGAAGTACAGTAATTGACAAGTAAATGAGAGAACTATCAGAGAATGTACTCGCCTGCTACTCTGAAAAGAGTAGTGTAATATCAGATGTCTGCAACTGAGTCACAATGTCCTAAACAGAGGAATACAGGTTATAATATGTTTAAAATAAGGTAAATGATGTTTATGATGCAATATACATTTCTAGACCAATCTAGGTCAAAGTCAAACTCGGTCAACTCTAACAGTCAAACTAGGTCACAGGAAGTCATACTAGGTCACAGGAAATCAAACTAAGTCAAATTAGGTCAACAAGGTCAAACTAGTCTAATCTAGGTTAAAGTCAACTCTTGGTCAACATTCTAGCCAACTAGTCAAGTTATCTAGGGTTAAGTCAAACCTTAGTCAAATAGTCCTTCTATGTTCATCCAAGTCATTCTAGGTCAATTTGGTCAAGTCTAAGCCAAAACTAGCCATAGGCCATAGGCTCATGTATCTAGGATACCTCATATAGGTATCTATATCTATATAAATATATACCTACCCATACCTATACATGTATATATATACAATATTTATACATAGCCTATCAATATATATTATGTATATACTCAACTATACCTAACCATATCAATATATATATATATATATATATATATATATATATATTATATATATATATATATATATATATATATAATACCCAAATATATATATAGTACCCACATATATACAAATAATATCCCATTATGTATAACATATATATACTCTCACTTAGATAATCAAATACCCAAATCATCACCTAGTCTCTCTAGGTGAGGCCATACCTATACCCATAGATAAATCTAATACATACATCCTTATCCAACTATTCTACACAGGACCTATCCCATATAGGTGATCAAATGCCTATCTCATTAGGTATATATACATTTCTAACATGTCTATATACCATTTAGTTATACACATCTATCATATAGTAACATACACATGGACCCCTCATGCCAATCACTCACTAGGACACTACTCTACATCTCCATAGGACACAGACATACATTTGACACACCTGTATGGCCCATGATACCATCTGGTATCCCAAAATGTATAACACAGTCAGTACATATATAACCTGGTGTGAATCAATGCCTTGTACAAGTGCACAAGTGCACTGCTGCACTAGATGCAAGAATTCCCTGCTTGCAGGGAATTACACAAGGCCAGGCCAGGTCAGGCCAAGGCAACCCCTGCCTCACTCTTTCATAGCTACCTAGACATATAACTCCCCCTCTAATACATTCAGATTTCATATATAACCCTACCTCACATGATGGACATTCAGATTTCATATATAACCCACACAGGATGGACACTAATACATTCAGCTATCTAGACATATAACTCTCCCTCACTTACATTCAGATCTCACAACTCTCTCACAGGAATTGACAGTAAGCAAACTCAGGTTTTCATTTCAGTTAAACAGTGATTAACATGTCCAACCCAAACCTAATTCTCAGGTTAAAACCAAACATATCAACATTCCCAGTTTGCATTATCCCTATTCCTATTTCAGTTCATACCTTGTATCTCTCAGTTCAGGAACATTCAATAGGCAATTCAAACCATTAGCAAGATAGTAAAAATAGGAATTTAACTCAGAAAACATTTAGAATCAAAAACCCATTCCCAGATTTGTCTCGAAATCTCATTTCAGTTTTCATGAACTGTACAGTTCATATGAATACTCAAATGAAAACCTAAATAACAACACAAAAGAATCTCGAAATTATGTAGAAACATGTGTACAGAGGTGCCACCTAGGTGTGTACACATACGTGTCCACCATGTGTCCAAACAGTATCCAAAATCCAAGTGTCAGTAGGGGTATCAATTTGTGCACAGACAGGTCCTCGTGCGAGTGTGTAGGGGTCCATAGGACACGTTGTGTCCAACACTAAGGTAGTGTAAGTGTGTCAACCTGTAGACTAGGTGTCCACGTTCTACTGAGTCCACTAGGTCGAGTCCAAGTCGCGTCGTGTCTCGTGTCCAAGGCCGTATCAGAGACAAAAAACTCAACCATGCACAGACAGTGCAATGTCGGTACGCGGTCGATTTCTGCCTAACCACTCCACAAAATCCAACAAAACTTTGGGGGCATGATGTCAGTGCATGCCCCCTCGTGTCCACCAAAACTTGTGTCATAAGAGTCCGTGTCGTGTCCTACAAGGGCCCGAGTAGTAGGGGAGAACACAGGCACGATGCAGTGCCTCGTGCAGGCGTGTCACAGTCTCGTGTGCGTGACACACGACACGTGACATGTCGTGGTCGTGTATAGGGTAGAGGGGGACTAGGGCTAGGTGTCTAGGTGTCTGCACATACTTCAAGTCGTGTCATGTCCGAGTTATAAGGTCGTGTCAGTGAGGTCTGTGCACTCGTGCACAGGCTGTGCTTGACCAGTGCGAGTGAGTTTTCTCACTCGACACACGACTCGACACGAGACTTTAGGAGTGTCTTGTCAGACATTTCCCCTAGGTCTGTGTCAAGTGTCACGTGTCCAAGTGTCGTGTACAGTGCACACAGGTGTCACGAGCAGGACAGTGCACTCATGTCGTGCACGCGCGTCCAACAGCAAAAACTGACACAAAACAACACAAAATACCTAACACCCTTCACAAAATTTAATGTACATACTAAGATCTACCAATTCATGTAATTACATTTTCAAAAATCGAAAATAATTTCCTAAGGGGCATTCTATCAAACACCTAACATACACTATGATACGTGCCTACGGACACCAAACGACACGAAATCCACCCAAATTCGGGGTACAGCTAGGGGACACCTAAGCCTATCCTAATATGCAAAGAAATCAAAATAATAATAAATTTAAAGGATTTTACCTATTAGTGCAAATTGTAAGAAAGGCTTCAAATGGGGGGTGTTCTCTTGATGGCCAAATGCTCCAAATCAATCCCAAACTGAAATAGCTCTCCACCAACAGTCCATAAACTTCAATTAGAACCCAATGCAAAAGACTAGGTTGAAAAGGAGATCAAAGAATAAATGGGAATTCTTGGAAGGGGGAAAATATATTTTCTTTCTCCAAGTGTTGGAATGATAAAAAGAGGCAACCCTAATGAATAAGTGTTTATATAGGGTGGGGATCCCTATGTGGCTGGTCATAAGCTCAAAAATCAGGGTTAGGGTTCACTAAATGGCCCATGGGCTTCAGTCATGATCAATTAAATAATTAAGCCATAAGTTATTTCATGAAACCACAAGCCATGACTTAAATTCACTAAACCAAATCCCCTCATTCTAACCTATTCTCTAATGACTAAAATAGATTAACTCAAGTTAGACTAGGGTTCCATAGCTAGGGTTAGGTTCTAGGCTAGTCCACTAGGTCTCAACAAGTCAAGGTCAACTAGAATTCACCAATTTAACAAATCACCAAATATTCAAATAAGTCAAAATGACCAAATTACCCCTAGGCTAAAATGATAATTAAGTCATCCTAATGACATGGTTAGGCTCTAGGTCATGCAGTCTCTCAGGTTTCACTGGCAGCACATCAAATCACAAGTCATGACTTAAACCAGATTTTAAATAGTTTAAAAATCACTAAAAATCATAGTGTGAATCAAATCTCAATAATTAATAATTATAATTACAAAATTTCAAAAATACCCTCATCTGGAAAACTGGGTGTTACAATCCTACCCACCTTAGAAAAATTTCGTCCTCGAAATTAAGATGATCGTATCCCCACTAGGTCAACCCCCAACAATCAAGGTCGACAATTAACATGCAAAACTGTCCTACTGGTCGTGATTCCACGGTCTCAAACAGGGTAGCTACACTATCTAGCAATTACAACTATATCGTGGCAGGTACTAATGGAATTACACAGGAAAGTGGGGAGGATAATGAGAAGGACAAACCTGCTAACCCATCACCAGCAGCGTCGGTCCCTCGATCGCCATCGCAAAAGCTCCACCCCTCTGGTGCTGAGCTACAGGTAGCCTAGCTCCCTCAAAAGGAGATGGAAAGGGACAGTCTACCATCCTATATGAAACTGGTAAGACAACTAGGAATTAATTATGATGAATTACTATTCTAAAGATGATCAAATCGAAAGTTTAAGGCACTGTCAATTGCATTGAAATCCAATACACAATATAAGAAGATTTAGTCCCGGCACGATCTAAGTTGATCAATTTCAAGATATATTGAAGTTGGGCAAGATGGAGAACGAGACCATTGAAGTATGAGCACGAGTATCCAAGATTTGGTATCCAGTCACAATTGAATTTATTCAATTGAATATGACCCCAAACACTGGATGATAAGAGGATGACCCGATCAACTGGTCAAGATCAAAGAATTAGAATTTAAAGGATGATGCGCAAGGATATAGAAATAAGGTAATTTCTTCCTTTGGATAGGGAAACTAAACATACCTTGGGTTGACCTATCAAGTACAGTGCCTTTTCTATCTGAAATATGTGAAGGCAAAACATAAAGAGTTCAAGGGCGATGTTATTAAGTACAATACATGGTTCATAGGCGATGGAAATAATTCAAAAGAGAATTGCCAAAGCTGTCGTGGATGAGACTCTAAGGCAAATTCAACTATGTCTCCTCCACATAGAATAACATATGAAAAGCGAACCAAAGTGCAATAGGTTGATCAGACCATCATGCACCGGTTCTGGTTAGACAATATGTTAGTGGGTGCCAAGCCCCCAATAAATATGTCATGATCAAGCTCGAATAAGATAAGCTCGCAAACTGGTGCTAAATTAGCAACATAAGAAATAACAAAATAGTAAGGATACGATGAAGGAAGTTAATAGTCTAAGATTCTTAAACATCAAGGAGAGGGTGAATCAAAACAAGAAAAAGGATTTTCAATTTCAAGTTCATAATAGAGATTCTCAAAGGTCGTCCACGAATCTCTCAAGTAGTCCTAACTGTGATTGAGTACCATTCCGTTAAACCCTATCGCTCAATCCTATCGCAGGCTCGCAGCAGTACGACTAAGTCGCCGTACTACCACGATATCGCACTGATGCGACTCTCGCCTGCATGGGCCACCACTAAAAATGTGTCACGACTCATACCCTAGAGTAAGCACGAGAAGTGGGTACGTCCAGCCTACGTCGCAGTGTCGACGGTAGAAACGCTGTTCTAAGTCTCTAACTAACCATCGACTCATGCAGTATATAATGTACTCATCATGATCAACTCCGAGCGGAGGACAAGTATAATATGGTGTAACTCTGTCACCAGTCTAAGCACGATAAGATAACACAGAAGATTAAAACTAAAGACTAAATAACAGAAATAAAATCCAACAACTAAAGATATAATCTCAAACAATCTCAACTACAAATCTCAACTTATATACAACTCCAGTTCTAAACATAAAAGCTAACAACAACTAGCTAATCTCCCAATCACTCTGAGTGTCGGAGCCATAGGTAGCTAAGCCATCCCCTGGTCAGTAAAATGTAGGGCATGTGTCCTCAGGGCAATCATCTGTAAAATTTTCAACAGGTCCAGTCAGGACAGGAACGAGTACAACTCATCAAGAAAACCCAAGTAAATGACAGAGAACTATACAGCAATTATAGACAGTTTGTATTGATGAATATGGCAGTTTATTTCAGGTGATGGTAAGAAAGACAGATAAAGTGCAAGGAAAGAAAATAACTAAACAAGAGAACAATCATAGCAATGAAGACTGTAAAATAGAACTAGCTGAACCAAGGTAATGATATAAATCAGACGGCAATATGACAAGTGTAACTCCAATGTAGTCCAGTACAAGATGAATCTAATACAAGATGAATCCAGTAAGGGACGATTCCAGTTATAGTGATCATATGATTTCAGGGTGAGTCCAGCCTATACTCTAACAGTGTGTTTTAAAAAACCGAGATCGACATGTAAATGGCTGTAGGCAATACGGCACATCACACACATGGCCGGTGTGAGATGGCTATCATTCCAGTAGATTCCAGTTGGGGAGATTCCAGATTGGGGTAGTCTATATGTCTTACTCAAGTATTTTCCCTCCCACAGCAGTGAATCCAGAAATCTGACACAATGATTCAAGATGAGTCCAGCCAAAATATAATGATACCAGTAAATAATTCCAGGTAAACAATTCCAGTAGGTGATTCCAGTAATAGAAGCCAGAATGATGATACCAGTAATAGAGGCCAGAAATAAATGTGTGTCGTATACATGAATCCAGAATATCCATACATGTTGTAACAGAGAAGCATACAACTAACTAGAACTGAAGTACAGTAATTGACAAGTAAATAAGAGAACTATCAGAGAATGTACTCGCCTGCTACTCTGAAAAGAGTAGTGTAATATCAGATGTCTGCAACTGAGTCACAATGTCTTAAAAAAGGAATACATGTTATAATATGTTTAAAACAAGGTAAATGATGTTATGATGCAATCTACATGACTTCTAGACCAATCTAGGTCAAAGTCAAACTCGGTCAACACTAACAGTCAAACTAGGTCACAGGAAGTCATACTAGGTCACAGAAAATCAAACTAAGTCAAATAAGGTCAAACAAGGTCAAACTAGTCTAATCTAGGTTAAAGTCAACTCTTGGTCAACATTCTAGCAACTAGTCAAGTTACTAGGGTTTAGTCAAACCTTAGTCAAATAGTCCTTCTATGTTCATCCAAGTCATTCTAGGTCAATTTGGTCAAGTCTAAGCCAAAAACTAGCCATAGGCCTAGGCTCATGTATCTAGGATACCTCATATAGGTATCTATATCTATATAAAATAAAACCTACCCATACCTATACATATATATATACAATATATACGTAGCCTATCAATATATATATAGATATATATATAAATATATCTATATATAGATATATATATATTATATATATATATTATATATTATAATATAATATATATATGGTTAGGTATAGTTGGGTAGACATATATAGATATAGATATAGATATATATATATATATAGATATAATATAATATTTTATATAGTGATATATATATATATATAGTTGAATAATATATATAGATTATATATAATATATATATATATATAATATTATATATATATATATATATTCAACTATAAAAATATATTATTATAGTTGAATATATATAATATTAATTTTTATATAGTTGAATATATATATATTATATTATATATTAAAAAAAAAAAATATATTAGATATATTATATATATATATATTATCTATATATATATATAATATTATATATATATATATATATATATATATATATATATAGGTACTCATATATATATAATACCCATATATATATATAGTACCACATATACATATAAATATCCCATTATGTATAACATATATATATATATACTCTCACTAACTTAGATAATCAAATACCCAAATACCCAAATCATCACCTAGTCTCTAGGTGAGGCCACCTATACCATAGATAAATCTAATACATACATCCTTATCCAACTTATTCTACACATGACCTATCCCATATAAGTGATCAAATGCCTATCTCATTAGGTATCTATACATTTCTAACATGTCTATATACCATTTAGTTATACACATCTATTATATAGTAATACACATGGACCCCTCATGCCAATCACTCACTAGGACACTACTCTACATCTCCATAGGACACAGACATACATTGACACACATGTTTGGCCCATGATAACATTTGGTATCCCAAATGTATAACACAGTCAGTACATATCTAACCTGGTGTGAATCAATGCCTTTTACAAGTGCACAAGTACAATGTTGCACTAGATGCAGAATTCTGCTTGCACGGAATTGGACAAGGCCAGGCCAGGTCAGGCCAAGGCAACCCACTGCCTCACTCTCACAGCTACCTAGACATATAACTCTCCCTCTATTACATTCAGATTTCTATATAGCCCTACCTCACAGGATGGACATTCAGATTTCATATAACCCTCACAGGATGGACACAATACATCCATCATCTAGACATAAACTCTCCCTCACTTACATTCAGATCTCACAACTCTCTCACAGGAATTAAAGTAAGCAAACTCAGGTTTTTATTTCAGTTAAACAGTGATTAACATGTCCAACCCAAACCTAATTCTCAGGTTAAAACCAAACATATTAACATTCCCAGTTTTGCATTGTCCTATTCCTATTTCAGTTCATACCTTGTATCTCTCAGTTCATAGGAACATTCAATAGGCAATTCAAACCATTATCTAGATAGTAAAATAGGAATTTAACTCAGAAAACATTTAGAATCAAAAACCCATTCCCAGATTTGTCTCGAAATCTCATTTCAGTTTTCATAAACTGTACAGTTCATATGAATACTCAAATGAAAACCTAAATAACAACACAAAAAGAATCTCGAAATATGTAGAAACATGTGTACAGAGGTGCCACCTAGGTGTGTCTACACATACGTGTCCACCATGTGTCCAAACAGTATCCAAAATCCAAGTGTCAGTAGGGGTATCAATTTGTGCACAGACAGGTCCTCGTGCGAGTATGTAGGGGTCCATAGGACAGTTGTGTCCAACACTAAGGTAGTGTAAGTGTGTCAACCTGTAGACTAGGTGTCCACGTGTCTACTGAGTCACTAGGTCGAGTCCAAGTCGCATCGTGTCTCGTGTCCAATATCGTATCAGAGACAAAAACTCAACCATGCACAGACAGTGCAATGTCGGTGCACGGTCGATTTCTGCCTAACCACTTCACGAAATCCAATAAACTTTGGGGGCATGATGTCAGTGCATGCCCTCGTGTCCACCAAAACTTGTGTCAGAAGAGTCCGTGTTGTGTCCTACGGGGGCCGAGTAGCAGGGGGAGAACACAGGCACGATGCAGTGCCTCGTGCAGGCGTGTCACAGTCTCGTGTGCATGACACACGACACGTGACATGTCGTGGTCGTGTATAGGGGTAGAGGGGGACTAGGGCTAGGTGTCTAGGTATCTGCACATACTTCAAGGAGGTGTGTTCGAGTTACAAGGTCGTGTCAGTGAGGTCTGTACACTCGTACACAGGTGTGCTCGACCAGTGCGATGAGTTTTCTCACTCGATACGACACGACTCGACACGAGACTTTGGGGGTGTCTTGTCAACATACCCCTAGGTCTGTGTCAAGTGGCACATGTCCAAGTGTCGTGTACAGTGCACACGAGGTGTCAGTGAGCAGGACAGTGCACTCGTGTCGTGCACGCGTGTCTAACAACAAAAACTGACCAAAACGACACAAAAACACCCAACATCCTTCACAAAATTTAATGTACATACTAAGATCTACCAATTCATGTAATTACATTTTCAAAAATCGAAATAATTTCCTAAGGGGCATTCTATCAAACCTAATATACACTATGACACGTGCCCGTACGGACACCAAACGGACACGAAATCCACCCAAATTCGGGGTACAGCTAGGGGACACCTAAACCTAGCTCATATGCAAAGAAATCAAAATAATAATGAAATTTAAAGGGTTTTACCTATTAGTGCAAATTGCAAGAAAAGGCTTCAAATGGGGGGTGTTCTTCTTGATGGCCAAATGCTCCAAATCAATCCCAAACTGAAATAGCTCTCCAACAGTCCATAAACTTCAATTAGAACCCAATGCAAAAGACTAGGATGAAAAATGAGATCAAACGAATAAAATGGAATTCGTTGAAGGGGGAAAATACCTTTCTTTTCTCCAAGTGTTGGAATGATAAAAAGAGGCAACCCTAATGAATAAGTGTTTATATGGGGGGGATCCCTATGTGGCTGGTCATTAGCTCAAAATCAGGGTTAGGGTTCACTAAATGGCCCATGGGCTTAAGTCATGATCAATTAAATAATTAAGCCATAAGTCATTTCATGAAACACAAGCCATGACTTAAATTCACTAAACCAAATCCCTCATTCTAATATATTCTCTAATGACTAAAATAGATTAACTCAAGTTAGACTAGGGTTACCATAGTAGGGTTAGGTTCTAGCTAGTCCACTAGGTCTCAACAAGTCAAGGTCAACTAGAATTCACCAATTCAACAAATCACCAAATAATTCAAATAAGTCAAAATGACCAAATTACCCCTAGGCTAAAAATGAAATTAAGTCATCCTAATGATGTGGTTAGGCTCTAGGTCATGCAGTCTCTCAGATTTCACTGGCAGTACATCAAAATCACAAGTCATGACTTAAAACCAGTTTAAATAGTTTAAAATCACTAAAAATCATAATGTGAATCAAATATCAATAATAATAATTATAATTACAAAATTTCAAAAATACCCTCATCTGAAAAAACTGGGTGTTACAATTAAATAAGCATCAACACAACCACCATACAAGTGGCCAGCAAATATTAAGAAACTGGAGCAAAAAACTAAGATCTGGCACCAAGTATTGGTGGTACCAGTATTAAACCCTCCATCAAGATCCAGGTTTTAGCAAATTGCTTACCATGGACAATTTCTATTAGCAAGTTGCCAACGACCGTAACGGAAAAAAAACACTCATCACTCTGCAGCTACCGCAGTGCTCCACTTCCACTCCAACCTAACAACTTTCAAGAAGTGCAAATCCAAAAACTGTACTACCTATGTTACCAAGTAGTTCCTTAGCAACCCATACGTAATTAAACTGCATGTATATTCTGATCCATACTGTACGGATATGGACACGACACGGCATTGATTTTGGCGTGTCGGATCGGTAGTTTCCTAAAGCGCTCTAATCTCTGGATCGAGAGTTTGAGAGAGAGAGAGAGGGAAAAAGAGATCTGACCTGGATGTAGGGGGTCAAGAGGGAGAGCTGGAGGGCCCAGCCGAACTGGACCCTAGCGCCGACCATGGAGCCGAGGACCAGCATCTTCATGCCGATCCTTGACCGAATCTCGAAGGACGGGACGAAGGAGAAGAAGAAGAGAAGAAGAGGACGAGATCGGAGCTTGGATCCTCGTCGGCGCGGGCGATTCCCGTCGAGGCGGACCATCTCCAGATTTGCCTCGTCGTTGAGGTTCCGGTAATGGACCGGATCGACACCACTTCCATTGTATCCCGCTCTCCCTCCTTCAGATCTAGCGAGGGTCTCGGATGGGATCTCGGGTATTAGGGTTTCTCGAGTGGGATCTAGGGTTTGGAGGGGGGCGAGCCCCAGGAGAGGAAGAGGAGGAGGAGAAACCTAAACCTAACCTAGGGCATGGGAGCGGAGGAAGAGGGGAGGAGACGGAAAATGGAAGGAGAGGAGAAGAGGAAGATGAGGAGGAGCGGAGGAAGAGGACGCTGGACCGAACCCTAATATTTCGAACGCTTAATATTAATAAGTTTACAAAATATTACAAGTTTGCCACCGCTCTAAAATATTAATAACGCTTTATTTTTAAACGTTATAAAAAGCCCAGAATTAGCCCAAAACCGTCATAGAAAAAAGGTATTTCGAACTTGATAACGCTTAGGTATCAGGCGTCATCAATACGTCTTATCGAGCGTTATTAATAGGCCTTTTTTGTAGTGACTACCG
>JANAVB010001800.1:30067075-30174575 GCA_029216955.1 Iris pallida
AGCCTTTATACACGGAAAGTTGGATGGTGGAGTCAACTCTATCCCGAGAAATTGGGTAGTAGAGTTCCTTTTACGGCAGGACTAGGAATTGTATCCCAATGCTGGATACATTCCTATCTCCTCTGAAAGGCCGCCACTTCTCCACCAATTGTATTGGCAGCAACACATTCGGGCTGCCATACTCTGGGATTCTCCTCTCGTCTGAGAGAGAAGACCAGAGTTTGATTCCTTCTGTTTTGGTCGCCATTGAGGCTCAGACAGTAAGAAATTGACACCAACAACGAATCCGATGAAGAAGATCCAAAGAAGAAATAGATCTCGATTAGGTCATCATTGTTGTATAGAATGAAAATCCAAAATGTAATAGATTTCCATTATGATTTGTAAGAAAGTCTAAGAAATGTAATAGACTTTTATGATGAAATGAGAATGGAAATGATGAATCTTCTATGCTCAATGATTTGTATCTATCCAGAAGTAATATGGACATGATAGATAATAAAGTCTTGTTTTCTGTTTAGAGTATACAATACTATCAGAGGTATTATGGACATGACATCATGTAAGAACTCAAAGAAAAAGTAGATTAATATCTATGTAGAGGTCAAATGGATTTGATAGATAAGAAAAGCAAGCAGATTTAATCTTTATTCAGAGGTTTATAAGAACGTGATAAATAATAAATCCAATTTTCTATACCAACGGGTAAGATAGAAGATCAAAAAATTTCTCCAAAGAGATGAGTAATCAGCTTAACCAAACATTGGTAGCTGGGGATTAAAAATACAGATGTCACTGAGGATATATGCCAATATGGAATGAACTGACATAACTTTCGAGAAAAGAGAGAACAATTCAATTCCATAAATAAATGAATGAATCTGATGTAATGAACGGACAAGCCTTTCCGGGAATGAAAAGTTATTTTCAATTTCAAAAACCGGTTCATTAATAGATCTCTCCTATTAAATAGGTGAGAAATCTTTGTAACTTTTTATTCTTATTTCCACTCCTCTATTGGAAATGTCTTCCAAGGATATGCAGCAAAAGAATGAAGTCTCCAAGAAAGTTGAGGACATCATTGAGCCGTGCCCCCATTGAACCAATTGTGACAGGCCCAACCGAAGTAGGCGAAAGCTCTTCTACTCTCTAGCCACCACAAGACATCCTTGCTTTCTATGTATTTAATAAGAAAGGCAGTGGTCCTCGTCCTTAATCCTTTGTTCAGAACAAAATTAATAAAAGAAATTTTATTTTCATTATGTCCTTTTTTATACATAGTACTTCTTAAGAAATTTGCCATTGATTGGCATCATGAGTAGATCTCCATTAGGCTTGATAACCGATAGGCGCCATTAGAAAACACGGTCTCAATTACATAAGGACCTTCCCATTTTGCTTGGAATTTCCTTTGCTTTTGTGAGTCATAATCATCGGTCTTCGAACGGCTAATACCAACTCGCCATCTTGAATACCCTCTCTTTAACTTTACGATTGAAAGTTCGAGATATACGGGCTTGATATAGCTCAATATGCTGTTGTGCTTGAAGACGCTTCTCGTCCAATCCTTCAAGTTCTTGGAGTCGTAAGCGATCATTTTCTCTATAGTTAGCTCATTAGCAATAGCTATTCGAAGAGATGGAATCTGGATTTCCAAGGGAAGAACACCTCACATCCATAAACCAATGAAAATGGTAAAACCAGTAGGAGTTCGGACTGTTGTTCGATAAGCCCATAAACATTCTCCAAGTTTCTCATTCCAATCACGTTTATTAGAAGAGACAAACTTTTTGAGAAGTTTAATGATGTCTTATTGAAGCTTCGGCTAAACCATTAGCAGCTGGATTATAAGCCGTAGAAGCCAAATTTTGAATTTGATTCTTATCACAGAACCGATAAAATGCCTGACTGGCAAATTGTGGACCATTATCATGAATTATTCGTCGAGGAATCCCGAAGCGATAAATGACATGATGTTTGATGAAGCTGATCACATTAGATGTCTTCACTTCAGCAAGGGGGACTGCTTCTGCCCACTTAGAAAAGTAATCGGTTATAGCTAATATGAACCGATGTCCTTTAAAGAAGGAGGGTTAATAGGACCAATGACATCCATACCCCAAGCTTCGAAGGGCCAGAAGCTGTGTAATGTAGAAATTCAGAAGGTTGGTGAATAAAGTCAGCATGAATCTGACATGCTTTACACCTTCTGGCGTAATCCACAGCATCTGCTATCATGGAAGGCCAATAATACCCCATTCTTCGAATGCATCCTGTAATTTCGGACCCGTTGATGAGCACCACAGACACCATCATGAGCCTCACGGAGTATCAGTTTAGCTTCACTTTCTGAGAGACAGCGCAGCAAGAGTCCATCATATGAGCGACGATATAACATATGTAAAGATGAATCATAATAGAATCGAAATGATCGTCTTTTAATTGATGCAGCTTTTTTGGATCTTCAGGTAAAAATCCCATGAACCGCGTAATCAATAAATGGAGTTCTCCAATCCCTTTGCTGAGAGCTTGATTCTGTAGTATAACTCTGTTCAATACACAAATTATTCTTGACACAGAATAAATCTGGTCCAACAAAGTAATTGTATTTTGTCTTCGATTGGAACAGCCAAATCTGCAGCTAGGCTAGCAAGAGCATCAGCCTCCACATTCTGAGAACGTGGTACGAATTCAATAAGAATCCTTTGAATGAAAGGACCAATTCGACTACTACTATGATAAGGGATGAGATCAGGATTTCTGACTTCATAGGTCCCTCTAACCTGATTAACAATCAGCTGAGAATCTCCATAGGCTTCCAGGAATTCAATATCCAATTGTTTTGCGACTTGGAGACCAATCATAAAGCATTATATTCTGCTACATTATTAGCATGGTTCATTGAGAGAATAGGCACGGTATATGACCATTTTGTCAGGAGAAACCAAGACGATTCCTACCCCAGAGACAATATTACCTTTAGGTCCAACCGTGATGCTCCGTCAAAATATAATTGCCAGATGTCATTTTTCAAAGTCATATTGCAATCTACAACTTCATCTGGAATGTCCTCATATAACTTTGATGTTTCAGGTATAGGATGAGCAGCTAAAAATCAGCTAATGCTTGACCCTTCACTGATTTTTGAGGTATATAAACCATGTCATAAGGAGTGAGCAACATCGCCAGGTAGCTAACCTAGAGTTAAGAATGCTCGGTTTTCTCATCAATACCCGAATGGGATTTATTCTGGAGATGACATGGATAGTCTGTCCTGTCACATAATGTCTTGTCTTTTGGACAGCAAAAACCAAGGCCAGACATTCCTTTTCTACAGGAGTATACCTGTGTTCTGCTCCGACCATCATTCGGCTAAGATAATAAATCGCTTGTTCATGCCCTATATCACTTTTTTGTGCAAGAAGAGCACCAAGTGAATGATCCAAAGCTCGAACATATAAAAAATGGTCTTCCTATCACTGGAGGTACCAAAATAGGTGGATTTGTAAGATATTGCTTGATGTCATTGAAGGCTTTCTGACATGCTTCATCCCAAACAAATGATACACCCTTCTTTAATAGACGGGAGAAAGGCTGGCATCTTCCAGAGAGATTGGATATGAATCTCCTGATATATGCAATGCGACCTTGGAAGCCACGGAGTTCTTTTAGATTGCGTGGAGGACGCATTTCAAGAATTGCTTTAACCTTATCAGGATCAACATGGATACCCTGAGAAGTAATGACAAATCCTAAAAACTTGCCACTGGAAACCCCTAAGAAAGACTTAGTAGGGTTCATTTTCAATTGATGTTGGCGCATCAATTCAAATACTGTCTTCAAGTCTTGAATGATCATCTTTTGATCGACTCTTAACAGCAATGTCATCTACATAACATTCTACTGTCTTCGTAGATGTTCTTGAAAGATATTGCTCATGGCCCGTTGATATGTGGCACCGGCATTTTTAAGACCAAACGGCATCACCGTATAGCAGTAAACCCCAAGGGGTGTAAAAAGCGGTATGCTTCTCATCTTCTGGATGCATCTTAATTTGATTATATCCTGAGAATCCATCCATGAAAGACATGCGTTCAAAACCACATGTATTGTCTATCATGACATCAGTAATTGGAAGTAGAAATTGTCTTTTGGACAAGCTGCATTAAGATCTCGAAAATCTATGCAAACTCGGACTTTTTGTTCTTCTTTATAACAGGAACAATGTTGGCAACCCAATCGGGGTGTTGTTCTTCACGAACAAACCACACGTGATCAGCTTTTTGACTTCTGCTTCAATTGCATCATCATATCTGGTCTAAAATGCCGTTGCTGTTGTTTTACAGGCTTAGCATTAGGAAGAATATTGAGTTTATGAGTAGCAACTTTGGGATCTAAACCTGGCATATCCTCATAACTCCATGCAAAAATATAATATATTCTTTGATCAGTTTTATCAATTCTTCTTTTCATCTTCAGAAAGATTCTTACTGAATATTGGTTTGGGCATAGTTCCATCTCCAACGTCAATCTGGACAACCTCGTCCTCTGTAGGTGGTTGTCGTTGTTCAAAACGAAGTTCCCATTGATGTCCATCTGTTGAGCCCAAGGATCATTCTCAAATGGCTCGATTCACCATCAATTTGAACCATGTAAGCTGAAAATATTTGCTCAGATTCATCATAATAGTCTCCTTTAACACACGAGGAGTGAGAAATATCGGATTCGATGAATTGGACTTCTTCTGAATCTGATGATTGTGAAGAGCTAGAAGAGAATTCTTCTTGAATATCGTCATTAAACATGTAGGACGGATCATATCCCAATCCATGACGAGTTTTCTGGTAAAACGGATCACCACATAATGGTAGTCGTCTACCTTTGCCTTGATTGAGACCTTGCATAGTCTTCAAATCATATCCCATGTTCTGGATAATCTTGAGAGATTGTTGACTATATCTGTCAATTCAGATTTTCCTTTATCTTTATCTCTCAAATCATCTGTCTGAGCAACAGGATATTTCTAGCCAAGCCAAAACAATTTGGCGCTTGTTTTTCTTATCAGACGGAACCACGAAATAAGATTTTTTGTGACGTCTATAAGTTACACAAGCTTGCGATGAAGCGGCTACAGGAAGAAGATAGGGAGAAGATGTTAGAAACCTTTGAGCATAAGGTCCAACATCGACATGAGGAGGAAAAGAATTTTCCTTATTCAATGTATAAGGTTTCCTCTGTGTCTATGTCGTCTTTATATTGATGACTTTGATTATCAGAAGATAAAGTCATTCTTTCAATAAACTTGACAGCCATATACTCGAAAAGAAATCTTCATTGATATCAAAAAGTACAGAATGATCAATATTTACATCATTTAATTTGACTGCTACGCTTCGGATTAATCACTAGTGGACTATCATCCGTCTTCTGCGTAGATTTGCCAAGATTGACAATCAAAGGAGGTTCTGGATCATTCGTACGAAATGTACGCCCTTTGACTTTGATCACAAGAGGTTGAACTTGGCTTTTAACAGGAATATTCACTGATTCCTCAGATGAAGCTTGAGTTCTTCCTTTAACCTTGATCATCAAAGGTTGATTGTTGACAGGTTGGGGTTGGATTCGCCCTTTGACTTTGATATTCAAAGGTTGCTCTTCTGGCGATCTTCGTTAATAGACTGATCTTCAGCAGATGATTGATCTTCAGCCATATCTGATATCTCTTTCACATGCTCTTGTTTGTAAAGCCTTGAGTCAGAAAAATAGGCTTCGACACCCTTGAAAGGATTGATCAGCAAACTCAGTCTTCACAACCCCTTGGGATCCACATACTTGAAGCATTGGTGGAGAGTCGAAGGCACGATGTTATGCTCATGTAACCATGGTCTTCCAGAAGAATATTGTAGGATACGTCTGAGTTAATAACATAAAATGTTGCCATAGTTCGAAGATCACCAATCTGAATCTTCAGACGAATCTTCCCAGTGGTTTGCTCTTTCCAGAGTTGAAACCAACTATGGTACTAGTGTAAGTCAGATCACTAGTAGGAATCCTCAATGGTCTTAGCATACTTTGAAGAATTATGCTAATGGAAGACCCAGGATCAATGTAAATTCTGTCAACTTCAATGGATTCAATATCCAGTGTAACACAAAGGCCTATCATGCTTGTTTCTTCAACAGCATATCTTCTTGTGTGAAGGTGATGTTGGGAATTGCTTCCATCACACTATGACATTGTGGGCATGATACTGGTATATTGTCAGGAGTTTTGAGTTGAGCTAAGCAGGAATCAGCTTGCAGCAAAGCTTCACTCAAAGTTTCGCGACTTTCTTTAGAAAGGCGAAGCAACTCGAAGATAGATAATCTAGCCGGAGTATTAGCTAACTGGGCTAGAATATCAAATTTATAGGGTTTCATCCACCCCCTGACTGGAAGTAGACTTCAACGGGACATCGAAGCGTACCGCTTTTGTTTTTCTTTTCAACCACAGCAGGAGCAAAGACGGTTGAGTTGATGGTGTTTCAACATTCTCAGCTTCTTTGGAGGACCCTCATAATCTTTGTGGTACTCTTTTCCAGATCTTGTACCAGCAAAAGTTTTTTTCAGACTCAGAAGAAGGAAGTACCATATTGCAGGATTTAATCTTCCTTTCCTTAGCCTTCTTCTTGTGAGGATTGTTATGAGGAACCTCAGAACCCAATCCAACAGTAGATTTTTGACTTTGAATTTGTAAAGAAGTCGTATCCCTTTATCATAATTCAAACCTTCTGCCTTTTGAAAGTCATAACCCATTTTTCATGAGAAGGATAGATTGCTGACTGTACAAGTGAGTAGGCAGTGGACTTTCAACAGGTGATTCCATAGAGGAAGAAGAAGAGATCTCTGTGACTAGAGAATGAGGAATAACCGTCTCTGCAGCTACGGGAGGAGAAGGATTCGGGATACGAGAGAAAAAATCCCTTTAGGAGCCTTTTCATAAGCAGCGAAGACTTGTTGTGCCCTGTAAAGGGAACACTATTCATGGCTAGCCACTGCTGATGAGTAAGCTTGAGCTTGGCAGGAGGAGCCAGACTTGGAGGACATATTCAATCCTCTCAGTCTATCTTCCAAAGGAATGCCATCCATAGATGATCCAAATCATCAGGATCTGGAATAACATGAGAAATCATGTTGCAGGTTTTGACTTTCTTACCTTTCTTGGATTTTGAAGTTTTACCTTCATCTTCCATTTCAGGTATTAAGTCAGGATGTACCCACATAATTTACCATTCTTTAATGTAAGAGGCAACAATCCTTCATTTTCCTCCCTGGCAGGCGGATATTCAAAATCTTCATTCGCCTTCGAATTGGGACAATTCCATCTGGTACTTGTTGTGGAGGAAAATCTCCAAATTGAAGAGAAACCATATTGGTTGTAACCGTGGTCATCATTGGTTAAAGCAATAGCACCACCATTTATCAGCTCTTGGATTTTCTTCTTCAAAACATAGCAAGCACTGGTAGGATGATTAATGTATCTATGATAGATACAATATTTAGGATTGTCAGTCAGATTCACCTCATTAGGCCTCTTTGGCTCCGGAATCTGAAGTTTGCCACTCTTCACCAGACATTGAATATCCCTGGGATATCACTTTCGTCAAAAGAGTATTTTCTTTTGGCCTGGAAGATTCTGATTATTCGCGTTTTATTCTTGGAAAGATTGACCATAAGAGTGTCTTTTCCTTTCATATTACGATTGCCGGAATTATTACCAGGATTACTTTTCTTTCCTTTATCCTCAGAGGCAAAAATATCCCATTCACGAGCCAACCTACCATTGGTCTCGGCAGAAACTGCTGCTATGATAAACGAAGCCCAATCTGTGAATTGGAAACCTGTGAAGACAGCGATGGATGGTCGCAGATTCATCTTACATGTATCAATCAGCTGAATCTGGCATACCAGGAGGCATCTTTAGAGTCGCCTGTCGGAAACGTTCAATGAACGTCCGAGTATCTTCTTTCTTCTTTTGCTTGATTTCTATTAAGGAGGACATGTTCATGTCCATACCTCCTTCATAGAAACGGAAGAAAATATTGCCTTAAATTCGTCAAAAGACGAAATGCAATTGTCGGGTAAACTACGATACCAGTCGTAAGCTGAACCGTCAAGCATCCAATGAATACTCTAGTGAGAAGAGCATCATTTTTCTGCAAATGTACAGTCATAATATCAAAGTAATTGATATACTGACTAGGAGAAGCCTTTCCATCAAACAATACCATTGACTATGTGCTTGAATTTGGTGGAAAGGGTACATCATTCCAATGAGGAGGATAAGGTTGCTTAATCCCTAACCTCTGGAGTTGATCCTTTTGCTTCAAAACTTCAAACTGTGCTTTGAGCTCACGTACTGCTTGAATGGCTTCACTGGTTTGTGGAAGCACATTTGATTGAAAAGTTTTGGTTGTACCGTAATCCCCACCGGAGATGGTACATCTTCTGGAATGATGGGATCTGGAGATGCAAATTTTGGTTAACAGCAGGCTCTTGGATATTCAAAGGTATATCAACCCCTTGGCTATCTTGAGTTGGTACTGCTGCCTGAACCGGTGTTACAATTGCTGGTTGAGCAGTTTGCTGAGCCGTTATTATCTGGTGCATGTTTTGCATCATGTTAAGCATGTCTTTCAATGATTGCTCAACGGCAGTGAGACTTGTTCTGTATTAACAGATGACGTCTCTGGTTCTCTCCAATAGCGTAGGATTCAACCTCTCTTGAAGATACAGAAGGATTAGTATAGAAGTATGAATCAACACTATCAGTTTCGGACTCAAGAGATTGAGTACCCCCAGCTTCAGAATCAGAAGTCTGTATTGTCTTTGTCTTCTTGATCGAGTATTCTGATATACTCCTTCAAAAGAATCAAGAAGTCTGTTGAATTGTTGTTGACCTGGGGTTTGGGACGTGTTCCGTCTAGGACGTCGTCCTCTGTTGGTGTGAGATGCCATGTTGACTGATGCATATGACACTCATCAGCTTGTTGTTTGGGCGCATTAAAATTCAATCGATCAAAAACTGACCGTCTGGAAGCCGAGCAACAACATTTGAACAATCTGGTGACACTACAGTGATGTTTTTTGGAGAGTGTCACGGAAGATTGTCTATTTTTACGCTTTTGTATTAGCAATTCACGTAAATCAGAAGGAGTAGAAGGAGTAGTCTTCTTTATTACATTTGGGGTAGCAAAACGTTTAGTCCCTTGTGTATAAAGAAGATTACTGGCTGCATTTGCAGAACCAAACTGTACATTTCTACGCGTTTGGAGTTGTGTGCGCAAATCTTGAGATTTTTGAGCACGAAGGACTATTTTCATTGCGTGTGATTTGTAGGGGTACTTTGCGTAGAGCAGTATAAGAAGGTTGTTGGTGTAGAACTGAAGCTTTACCAACAATATTTTTATGCTGTATGCATTTAGGTACATTACATTAGATGTAAAAACATCGTTACGAATTTTATCTACACTGTCACAGACAGGAGACTTACCTTTACGCGTAGAGCGTAAAAATTGATTATCTACCACGTCGACGGAAGATTTTCCTTTACGCGAAGAGCGTAATTTTTGTGTGTCTACCACGTACAGACGGGAGACTTATTTTTACACTTAGAAGCACAAGCATTAGAGTCTGCCTCATTACAAATGGGAGACTCGTTCTTATGCATGAGCGTAAAATTTGGTTTTTACCCACTGGGCGTAAAACCTGATTATCTTCACCGTCACAGACGGGAGATAACTTGCCACACTTAGAGTGCAACGCTGAAGTAAGGACTGCCTCGTTACGAACGGGAGCCCCTACGACAGGAGTGGGAAGAATTCTTGCTCAGAAGCAACAGAGAGATCAGAAGCTATTTTGGATTTAGGAATCCAAACTTTTGTGCTTTGTGAGATTTTTGAACATTGGAGCGGCGAGAACCACCCCAGTTCGGAGCATCTCTTCATAAGCAGTCTGGTCGAAGTGTACAACCAGAGTCTTTGTCGATCCAATCGACACATCATCAATTGAGCAATTGTCTCCTCGTCAGAGGAGAAGGTCGTCCCCAGCAGAGTCCATTTTTGTTTCACTTAACAAAATGCCTGGAAATCGGATTTTGAAAATAAAACGAAAAAAGTACAAGAAGTACAAATTTGATTCTGGAAAGTATTGTTATGGAAGTTGATCTATAAATGATCACTTTGTTCCTTGGACCATACGATGATGATGAAGATCACTGCTAGAAGATGAACAATTGGAAGAACTAAGTCACCAGAAAGGTATCGACATACTTGGGCACTGATGGCGAGGCCGAATGCTTTCCTGCTTTGCTTCACTCTGTTCTGGAAGAAAAGTTGAAGAAGAATGCTGAAAAATCAAAGTCTCTGGGCTCTGATCTCTATGTATTCTCTTTCTCTCTCTGTGTTATATGAGAAAAATCAGTCTATTTATAGACTTGGCTTCTTGTGCGTAAAACTCAGCAAAAGTTTCGTCTTTACGCTAACAACTGCCACCCATGACCGAAGTCATCCTCTACATACGTTGATAGTGTCCCATCATTTCAATAAGAAAAGGATACACGTACACACGTTCTTCGAGATGTGTGGCATGAAAGCCATGTAGGCAAACCACGTTCTGAATTGGAATAGGGCGTAAAAATAACCCAAATATACCCTGAGCGTAAGTAGTAGACTAGGCGTACAATAGCCCTGATGTAGACTTCCCGCGTAAAGTGGTTGTTAAATAACCTTGAGCGTAAAAGTAGCCCAAATAAACCTTACGCACACGTCAACCGTTGAGCGTAAAAACTCATATAGTCTGTGCGTAAAAGAAGCCATATTATGAGCGTAAGATAGCTCAGTCCACATACTAAACGACAAATGGTCTGTGTAAAACAAATCCCTTTGATTTCGTGATATATGCCATCATTAAATCTTCATGTCAGACTTTGCATTAAATGCAAGACTTGACAGCTTTGTCCAGCGTAAAAGTGGCTAGCTTGTCCTGAGCGTAAAAGCATTAGCTTTGACCCGGGCGTAAAATGATTAGCATGCTTCAGGCGTAAAGTGATTAGCCTCTCTTTGGCGTAAAGTGGATCGATTTGAATGGAATGATCCATCTCTTTGACTCATTCTTATGAAGCACTTTTTACGCTCCTACAGTGATGTTTCTTAATTATGCATTTTCGATTTGATTTCTAATATATAAATTTCTTGTTAACTTTTTTTAATTTATTGGCTTGGTAAAATCCAGGTTGATTGCTAGGCTCACATTTCAGTGTTGATTACTAAAGTGCTAAGCTGACATTTCTGATTTTTTGCAAAAAGGGCACAACTTTTTTCCCGTCCATGGCCTACTAAACCTCAGAACCGGCCCTGCCGCTGCCACGGCAGAGGCGGCAGTGGCCACAGCGCAAGCGGTCGCGGAGGTGGTGAGGCTGACCAGGCCTAATCCTGTATTCGTTAGAGAGCATCGCGCCGCCATTGCCATCCAAACGTCCTTCAGAGGCTTCTTGGTACGTAACTATTTTCTCTTTGGAGTTTGATTGGTGTTTGATGATGAATTAATTTTGTGTCTGTGAAAAGGCGAGGAGGACGCTGATAGCTCTGAAGGGGCTGGTGAAGCTGCAGGCACTGGTACGAGGGGACAACGTAAGGAGGCAGACGAACGTGACACTGAGGTGCATGCAGGCACTGGTGAGGGTTCAGGCGAGAGTAAGGGATCAGAGGATGAGGCTCTCCCACAACGGCGCCGGCTGCAGCAGCACCAAGTCGTCGCTCAGCTGCGACACTACTTCTCTTTGGGACTCCCGATATCTTCAAGAGATGGCAGAGAGAAGATCCATGGTTAGAATCTACTTAAGTAAATATTTCTAATAATTTGGTTAGCAAAAGAGAGATTTATTCCTATTTTTGGGTACATTCTGTATTTGGATATTCAATGTAATGAAGATGTTGATATGTACTCTATTTTGATAAATGTAATAAAGATGGTGATATATAATGTTAAGTTTTTGGAATATAATATATACTGTGCAGTATAGAGCATTACAAATATGTTAATTTGAATAGTAAAGTGTTATAAATGTGCTGCATTGAGCCTATACATATTATCTTTTCATAACGTTTTAAAATTGTTCTGAATTGTGCACTATATATTAACTATTCATAACGCTTTTATAGAAACTATTCATGACGGGTTTTTTATAACGCTTTTAAAAAATATTTATAACACTCGTTTTCATAATGGTTGCTTTGAAAAAAAAAACGTCATGGTTTGTAATTAATGAGCCGTCATTAAAAGGATTTTTTGTTGTAGTGTTGTGGCACTATCGACTCAGCAGCAGGTACCACTCACTACAACAAAAAACTCTTTTAATGACGGCTAAAAAGCGTCATTAATGACGAACCATGACACTATTTTTTAAAGCAACAGTTATGAAAACAGGAGTTATAAATGTTTTTTAAAAGCGTTATAAAAAAACCGTCATGAATAGTTTCTATAAAAGCGTTATGAATAGTTAATATATAGTGCACAATTCAGGACATTTTGAAAGCGTTATGAATAGATAATCTATATAAGATCAATGGAGAACATTTAATACTCAATATTACTGAACTCATCATATTTATAATGCTTAATACTGCACATTATATTTACGTTCCAAAAACTTCTCAATTCAATTTTAAAAAACCACTTTGAACTATATTCACAGAAAATATTGAAATGTTATATCACCATCTTCATTACATTATCTCAAAATAGGGTATCCAATACATATATTTACAACTACCTACTTAAATGGATCCTCAAAACAAGTAATTACTTTGGCTTCAACTTGAGCACATCAAAACTGTTAACATCACGTGTAGCAAATTCCTGAAAAAGATAAAAAAAAACATGGTTCAATATACTTTGTAATATTGCTCATGTACCAAAACATAAACTGAGGAACTGGCATTACCTTTCTAAATCAATCCCTTCCTAGGGTTTACAGGTTTCTACATGCCCAAAGAAAAGAGAAATTAGCTACAAATAGAAACCAATTCGGATAGTCGTAGCAATAATTAAGAGCAAGATAATCCAGAAGTAAGCATTTCTAATCATAGGTTAGTTATTAACTCAATCTATTATTAATCCACGTATAATCTTCTTGTATATATACCTGAGGATGAAGAAGTTGATCTAAGTACCCTAGTTCAGCTGAATGGAAGACCTTCGTAGACCATATATACAACAATCTTCACAGCTCCTTTGACCATATATACAACAAATAGCCAAGCCAGAACATTGGATAAAATTATATGTCAATATAATTTTAAAAATGGAGGTAGAAACTAAGTTTGCACATTTAATTCAATAAACGGGGGTAGAAAGGAAATGAGTTTTTGTGCAAACCAAACCATAGAGAATAATACATATTTTCACCTTCTTGTGCATTGTCTCAGGTTAATCAAATAAGAAAGATGTGGAGAAGAAAAAAAAAAGAATTCTCTTTTAATCGTGTTGGTTGAAATGATAGTTGGCTTCTTCAAAAGATATGTACCCTAGATTAGCGGAAGAGATGTACTTTTAAAAGTTTTTCCACACTGTCAGTAGCTTATAGCATATGGTACTAAAATGACATGAACACTAGCTAAATGAAAGTGTCCCCTAAACCAGGTAAAGTATCTTATAAAGCATATGCATTGAAGGCTAGTCAACTAAGCTATTTACGATCAAACCTTGAAAACCTCATATGATTAATGCCAATACTTCTATAACATGAATAAGAAACAAAGAAAACCAATATTAAGATAATTAAGATGACATAGAAGATAACCAGTGCAGGTTATGGTAGCTAAAGCAGTCATAGCTACTATTATTTTACTTAAATGCCATTCAAGTTTCAAACTCACTTCTGTCCTCTCACTATAGCATTCCATAAGAACCCAATTCCTGACTGAATATGCTAAATGTTAATGAAGAACTCTTCCTGTTTTCTGGGTTGGTTTCCTGGCAACTGGGAGATATATTGTTAAAAGAATAGAAGCTTTATGGAAAAGAATGGCACTTCAAATTGAGAGTTCATGGCTAAGATTGATGTTCTATCATATTGGAAGTTGCAATGGTTGTAGGCTTTCAGCAACCTAACCAAATGCAAAAGCAGTAGCTTGCATTAGTCAAAAGGAAATTTTTTATTGATCTTGTACCACTTTCAAGTGATTAATTCAGTTTAATTACTAGGGATGAACCAACAGGCCTTATGGAAACCATAGAGGTGGGTAACCAAATTCATAGTCCAGGGTCAAATGAATAAAATGGGAATTCTTGGAAGGAGATCAAATGAATAAAATGACTAGGATGAAAAAGACTAGGATGAAAAAGGAGATCAAATGAATAAAATGGGAATTCTTGGAAGGGGGAAAAATACCTTTCTTTTCTTCAAGTGTTGGAATGATAAAAAGAGGCAACCCTAATGAATAAGTGTTATATAGGGTGGGGATCCCTATGGGCTGGTCATAAGCTCAAAAATCAGGGTTAGGGTTCACTAAATGGCCCATGGGCTTCAGTCATGATCAATTAAATAATTAAGCCATAAGTCATTTCATGAAACCACAAGCCATGACTTAAATTTACTAAACCAATCCCCTCATTCTAACCTATTCTCTAATGACTAAAATAGATTAACTCAAGTTAGACTAGGGTTACCATAGCTAGGCTTAGGTTCTAGGCTAGTCCACTAGGTCTCAACAAGTCAAGGTCAACTAGAATTCACCAATTCAACAAATCACCAAATAATTCAAATAAGTCAAAATAACCAAATTACCCCTAGGCTAAAAATGATAATTAAGTCATCCTAATGACATGGTTAGGCTCTAGGTCATGCAGTCTCTCAGGTTTTACTGGCAGCACATCAAAATCACAAGTCATGAAAACCAGATTTTCAATAGTTTAAAAATCACTAAAAATCATAATGTGAATCAAATATCAATAATTAACAATTATAATTACAAAATTTCAAAATACCCTTATCTGGAAAAATGGGTGTTACAATCCTACCCACCTTAGAAAAATTTTGTCTTCGAAATTAAGATGATCGTATCCCCACTAGGTCAACCCCCAATAATCAAGGTCGATAGTTAACATGCAAAACTGTCCTACTGGTCGTGATTCTACGATCTCAAACAGGGTAGCTACACTGTCTAGCAATCACAACTATATCCTGGCAGGTACTAATGGAATCACACAGGAAAGTGGGGAGGAAGAATGAGAAGGACAAACCTGCTAACCCATCACCTGCAACGTCGGTCTCCTCGACCGCCATCGCAAAAGCTCCACCCCTCTGGTGCTGAGCTACAGGTGGCCTAGCTCCCTCAAAAGGAGGTGTAAAGGGACAGTCTACCATCCTATATAACTGGTAAGACAACTAGGAATTAATTATGAAGGATTACTATTCCAAAGATGATAAAATCGAAAGTTTAAGGCACGAGTGTCAATTGCATTGAAATCCAATAACACAATATAAAGAAGATTTAGTCCCGGCACGATCTAAGTTGATCAATTTCAGGATATATTAAAGTTGGGCAAGATGGAGAACGAGACCATTGAAGTCTGAGCACGAGTATCCAAGATTTGGTATCCATGTCACAATTGAATTTATTCAATTGAATATGACCCCAAACACTGGATGATAAGGAGGATGATCCGGTCAACTGGTCACGATCAAAGAATTAGAATTTAAAGGATGATGCAAGGATATAGAAATAAGGCAATTTCTTTCTTTGGATAGAAAAACTAAACATGATACCTTGGGTTGACCTATCAAGTACAGTACCTTTTCTATCTGAAATATGTGAAGGCAAACAATAAAGAGTTCAAGGGCAATGTTATTAAGTACAATACGTGGTTCATAGGCGATGGAAATAATTCAAAAGAGAATTGCCAAAGGTGTCGTGGATGAGACTCTAAGGCAAATTTAACTATGTCTCCCTCCATATAGAATAACATATGAAAAGCGAACCAAAGTGCAATAGGTTGATCAGACCATCATGCACCGGTTCTGGTTAGACAATATGTTAGTGGATGCCAGCCCCAATAAAATATGTCATGATCAAGCTCGAATAAGATAAGCTCGCAAACTGGTGCTAAATTAGCAACATAAGATAGACAAAATATAAGTAAGGATACGATGAAGGAAGTTAATAGTATAAGATTCTTTAAACATCAAGGAGAGAGGGTGAATCAAAATAAGAGGAAAATGATTTTTAATTTGAAGTTCATAATAAGATTCTCAAAGGTCGTCCAGGAATCTCTCAAGTAGTCCTAACTGTGGTTGAGTACCTTTCCGTTAAACCCTATCGCTCAATCCTATCGCAGGCTCGCAGCAGTACGACTAAGTCGCCGTACTACCACGATCGCACTGATGCAACTCTCGACCTGCATGGGCCGCCACTAAAAACGTGTCACGACCCGTACCCTAGAGTAAGGGCACGAGAAGTGGGTACGTCCGGCCTACGCTGCAGTATCGGCGGTAAAACGTTGTTCTAAGTCTCTAACTAACCATCGACTCATGTAGTATATAATGTACTCATCATGATCAACTCCGAACGGAGGACAAGTATAAGATATGGTGTAACTCAGTCACAGTCTAAGCACGATAAGATAACACAGAAGATTAAAACTAAAGACTAAATAACAGAAATAAAATCCAACAACTAAAGATATAATCTCAAACAATCTCAACTACAAATCTCAACTTATACAACTCCAGTTCTAAACATAAAAGCTAACAACAACTAGCTAATCTCCCAATCACTCCTGAGTGTCGGAGCCATAGGTAGCTAAGCCATCTCCTGGTCAGTAAAATGTAGGGCATGTGTCCTCAGGGCAATCATCTGTAAAATTTTCAACAGGTCCAGTCAGGACAGGAACGAGTACAACTCATCAAGAAAACCCAAGTAAATGACAGAGAACTATACAGCAGTTATAGACAGTTGTATTGATGAATATGGCAGTTTATGTTCAGGTGATGGTAAGAAAGACAGATAAAGGGCAAGGAAAGAAAATAACTAAACAAGAGAACAATCATAGCATAAAGACTGTAAAATAGAACTAGCTGAACCAGGGTAATATAATATAAAGTCCAGACGGCAATGTAGACAAGTATAACTCCAATGTAAGTCCAGTATAAGATGAATCTAATACAAGATGAATCCAGTTAGGGATGATTCCAGTTATAGTGATCAATGATTCCAGGGTGAGTCTAGCCTATACTCTAACAGTGTGTTTTAAATTACTGAGATCAACATATAAACGGCTGTAGGTAATACGGCACATCACACACCTGGCCGGGTGTGAGATGGCTATCATTCCAGTAGATTCCAGTAGATTCCAGTTGGAAGATTCTAGATTGGGGTATGTCTACATGTCTTACTCAAGTATTTTCCCTCCCAGCAAGTGAATCCAGAAATCTGACACAATAATTCAAGATGAGTCCAGCCAAATAATGATACCAGTAAATGATTCCAGTAAATAATTTCAGTAGATGATTCCAGTAATAGAAGCCAGAATGACGATACCAGTAATAGAGGCCAGAAAATAAAGTGTGTCGTATACATGAATCTAGAATATCCATACGTGTTGTAACAGAGAATCGCATACAACTAACTAGAATGAAGTACAGTAATTGACAAGTAAATGAGAGAACTATCAGAGAATGTACTCGCCTGCTACTCTGAAAAGAGTAGTGTAATATCAGATGTCTGCAACTGAGTCACAATGTCCTAAACAGAGGAATACAGGTTATAATATGTTTAAAATAAGGTAAATGATGTTTATGGCAATATACATGACTTCTAGACCAATCTAGGTCAAAGTCAAACTCGGTCAACTCTAACAGTCAAACTAGGTCACAGGAAGTCATACTAGGTCACAGGAAATCAAACTAAGTCAAATTAGGTCAAACAAGGTCAAACTAGTCTAATCTAGGTTAAAGTCAACTCTTGGTCAACATTCTAGCCAACTAGTCAAGTTATCTAGGGTTAAGTCAAACCTTAGTCAAATAGTCCTTCTATGTTCATCCAAGTCATTTCTAGGTCAATTTGGTCAAGTCTAAGCCAAAACTAGCCATAGGCCATAGGCTCATGTATCTAGGATACCTCATATAGGTATCTATATCTATATAAAATATATACTACCCATACCTATACATGTATATATATACAATATTTATACATAGCCTATCAATATATATTATGTATATACTCAACTATACCTAACCATATCAATATATATATATATATATATATATATATATATATAATATATATATATATATATATAATATATATATAATACCCAAATATATATAGTACCCACATATACAGAATATATATATCCCATATGATATATATACTCTCACTCACTTAGATAATCAAATACCCAAATCATCACCTAGTCTCTCTAGGTGAGGCCATACCTATACCCATAGATAAATCTAATACATACATCCTTATCCAACTTATTCTACACAGGACCTATCCCATATAGGTGATCAAATGCCTATCTCATTAGGTATATATACATTTCTAACATGTCTATATACCATTTAGTTATACACATCTATCATATAGTAACATACACATGGACCCCTCATGCCAATCACTCACTAGGACACTACTCTACATCTCCATAGGACACAGACATACATTTGACACACCTGTATGGCCCATGATACCATCTGGTATCCCAAAATGTATAAACACAGTAGTACATATATAACCTGGTGTGAATCAATGCCTTGTACAAGTGCACAAGTGCACTGCTGCACTAGATGCAAGAATTCCCTGCTTGCAGGGAATTACACAAGGCCAGGCCAGGTCAGGCCAAGGCAACCCACTGCCTCACTCTTTCATAGCTACCTAGACATATAACTCCCCTCTAATACATTCAGATTTCATATATAACCCTACCTCACATGATGGACATTCAGATTTCATATAACCCACACAGGATGGACACTAATACATTCAGCTATCTAGACATATAACTCTCCCTCACTTACATTCAGATCTCACAACTCTCTCACAGGAATTGACAGTAAGCAAACTCAGGTTTTCATTTCAGTTAAACAGTGATTAACATGTCCAACCCAAACCTAATTCTCAGGTTAAAACCAAACATATCAACATTCCCAGTTTTGCATTATCCCTATTCCTATTTCAGTTCATACCTTGTATCTCTCAGTTCATAGGAACATTCAATAGGCAATTCAAACCATTAGCAAGATAGTAAAAATAGGAATTTAACTCAGAAAACATTTAGAATCAAAAACCCATTCCCAGATTTGTCTCGAAATCTCATTTCAGTTTTCATGAACTGTACAGTTCATATGAATACTCAAATGAAAACCTAAATAACAACACAAAAGAATCTCGAAATTATGTAGAAACATGTGTACAGAGGTGCCACCTAGGTGTCTACACATACGTGTCCACCATGTGTCCAAACAGTATCCAAAATCCAAGTGTCAGTAGGGGTATCAATTTGTGCACAGACAGGTCCTCGTGCGAGTGTGTAGGGGTCCATAGGACACGTTGTGTCCAACACTAAGGT
Source organism: Iris pallida (assembly GCA_029216955.1). Lineage (NCBI taxonomy): Eukaryota > Viridiplantae > Streptophyta > Magnoliopsida > Asparagales > Iridaceae > Iris > Iris pallida. Next base: position 30,086,689 of record JANAVB010001800.1, read on the forward strand.
AGTGTAAGTGTGTCAACCTGTAGACTAGGTGTCCACGTGTCTACTGAGTCCACTAGGTCGAGTCCAAGTCGCGTCGTGTCTCGTGTCCAAGGCCGTATCAGAGACAAAAACTCAACCATGCACAGACAGTGCAATGTCGGTACGCGGTCGATTTCTGCCTAACCACTCCACAAAATCCAACAAAACTTTGGGGGCATGATGTCAGTGCATGCCCCCTCGTGTCCACCAAAACTTGTGTCATAAGAGTCCGTGTCGTGTCCTACAGAGGGCCCGAGTAGTAGGGGAGAACACAGGCACGATGCAGTGCCTCGTGCAGGCGTGTCACAGTCTCGTGTGCGTGACACACGACAGTGACATGTCGTGGTCGTGTATAGGGGTAGAGGGGGACTAGGGCTAGGTGTCTAGGTGTCTGCACATACTTCAAGTCGTGTCATGTCCGAGTTATAAGGTCGTGTCAGTGAGGTCTGTGCACTCGTGCACAGGCTGTGCTTGACCAGTGCGAGTGAGTTTTCTCACTCGACACGACACGACTCGACACGAGACTTTAGGAGTGTCTTGTCAGACATTCCCCTAGGTCTGTGTCAAGTGTCACGTGTCCAAGTGTCGTGTACAGTGCACACATGGTGTCACTGAGCAGGACAGTGCATCATGTCGTGCACGCGTGTCCAACAGCAAAAACTGACACAAAACAACACAAAATACCTAACACCCTTCACAAAATTTAATGTACATACTAAGATCTACCAATTCATGTAATTACATTTTCAAAAATCGAAAATAATTTCCTAAGGGGCATTCTATCAAACACCTAACATACACTATGATACGTGTCCGATACGGACACCAAACGGACACGAAATCCACCCAAATTCGGGGTAGCTAGGGGACACCTAAGCCTATCCTAATATGCAAAGAAATCAAAATAATAATAAAATTTAAAGGATTTTACCTATTAGTGCAAATTGTAAGAAAAGGCTTCAAATGGGGGGTGTTCTTCTTGATGGCCAAATGCTCCAAATCAATCCCAAACTGAAATAGCTCTCCACCAACAGTCCATAAACTTCAATTAGAACCCAATGCAAAAGACTAGGTTGAAAAAGGAGATCAAATGAATAAAATGGGAATTCTTGGAAGGGGGAAAATATTTTTTCTCCAAGTGTTGGAATGATAAAAAGAGGCAACCCTAATGAATAAGTGTTTATAGGGTGGGGATCCCTATGTGGCTGGTCATAAGCTCAAAAATCAGGGTTAGGGTTCACTAAATGGCCCATGGGCTTCAGTCATGATCAATTAAATAATTAAGCCATAAGTTATTTCATGAAACCACAAGCCATGACTTAAATTCACTAAACCAAATCCCCTCATTCTAACCTATTCTCTAATGACTAAAATAGATTAACTCAAGTTAGACTAGGGTTACCATAGCTAGGGTTAGGTTCTAGGCTAGTCCACTAGGTCTCAACAAGTCAAGGTCAACTAGAATTCACCAATTTAACAAATCACCAAATAATTCAAATAAGTCAAAATGACCAAATTACCCCTAGGCTAAAAATGATAATTAAGTCATCCTAATGACATGGTTAGGCTCTAGGTCATGCAGTCTCTCAGGTTTCACTGGCAGCACATCAAAATCACAAGTCATGACTTAAACCAGATTTTAAATAGTTTAAAAATCACTAAAAATCATAGTGTGAATCAAATATCAATAATTAATAATTATAATTACAAAATTTCAAAAATACCCTCATCTGGAAAACTGGGTGTTACAATCCTACCCACCTTAGAAAAATTTCGTCCTCGAAATTAAGATGATCGTATCCCCACTAGGTCAACCCCCAACAATCAAGGTCGACAATTAACATGCAAAACTGTCCTACTGGTCGTGATTCCACGGTCTCAAACAGGGTAGCTACACTATCTAGCAATTACAACTATATCGTGGCAGGTACTAATGGAATTACACAGGAAAGTGGGGAGGATAAATGAGAAGGACAAACCTGCTAACCCATCACCAGCAGCGTCGGTCTCCTCGATCGCCATCGCAAAAGCTCCACCCCTCTGGTGCTGAGCTACAGGTAGCCTAGCTCCCTCAAAAGGAGATGGAAAGGGACAGTCTACCATCCTATATGAAACTGGTAAGACAACTAGGAATTAATTATGAATGATTACTATTCTAAAGATGATCAAATCGAAAGTTTAAGGCACGAGTGTCAATTGCATTGAAATCCAATAACACAATATAAAGAAGATTTAGTCCCGGCACGATCTAAGTTGATCAATTTCAAGATATATTGAAGTTGGGCAAGATGGAGAACGAGACCATTGAAGTATGAGCACGAGTATCCAAGATTTGGTATCCATGTCACAATTGAATTTATTCAATTGAATATGACCCCAAACACTGGATGATAAGGAGGATGACCCGATCAACTGGTCAAGATCAAAGAATTAGAATTTAAAGGATGATGCAAGGATATAGAAATAAGGTAATTTCTTCCTTTGGATAGGGAAACTAAACATGATACCTTGGGTTGACCTATCAAGTACAGTGCCTTTCTATCTGAAATATGTGAAGGCAAAACAATAAAGAGTTCAAGGGCGATGTTATTAAGTACAATACATGGTTCATAGGCGATGGAAATAATTCAAAAGAGAATTGCCAAAGCTGTCGTGGATGAGACTCTAAGGCAAATTCAACTATGTCTCCCTCCACATAGAATAACATATGAAAAGCGAACCAAAGTGCAATAGGTTGATCAGACCATCATGCACCGGTTCTGGTTAGACAATATGTTAGTGGGTGCCAGCCCCCAATAAATATGTCATGATCAAGCTCGAATAAGATAAGCTCGCAAACTGGTGCTAAATTAGCAACATAAGATAGACAAAATATAAGTAAGGATACGATGAAGGAAGTTAATAGTCTAAGATTCTTTAAACATCAAGGAGAGAGGGTGAATCAAAACAAGAGAAAAAGGATTTTCAATTTCAAGTTCATAATAAGATTCTCAAAGGTCGTCCACGAATCTCTCAAGTAGTCCTAACTGTGATTGAGTACCATTCCGTTAAACCCTATCGCTCAATCCTATCGCAGGCTCGCAGCAGTACGACTAAGTCGCCGTACTACCACGATATCGCACTGATGCGACTCTCGACCTGCATGGGCCACCACTAAAAATGTGTCACGACTCATACCCTAGAGTAAGGGCACGAGAAGTGGGTACGTCCAGCCTACGTCGCAGTGTCGACGGTAGAACGCTGTTCTAAGTCTCTAACTAACCATCGACTCATGCAGTATATAATGTACTCATCATGATCAACTCCGAGCGGAGGACAAGTATAAGATATGGTGTAACTCTGTCACAGTCTAAGCACGATAAGATAACACAGAAGATTAAAACTAAAGACTAAATAACAGAAATAAAATCCAACAACTAAAGATATAATCTCAAACAATCTCAACTACAAATCTCAACTTATATACAACTCCAGTTCTAAACATAAAAGCTAACAACAACTAGCTAATCTCCCAATCACTCCTGAGTGTCGGAGCCATAGGTAGCTAAGCCATCCCCTGGTCAGTAAAATGTAGGGCATGTGTCCTCAGGGCAATCATCTGTAAAATTTTCAACAGGTCCAGTCAGGACAGGAACGAGTACAACTCATCAAGAAAACCCAAGTAAATGACAGAGAACTATACAGCAATTATAGACAGTTGTATTGATGAATATGGCAGTTTATGTTCAGGTGATGGTAAGAAAGACAGATAAAGTGCAAGGAAAGAAAATAACTAAACAAGAGAACAATCATAGCAATGAAGACTGTAAAATAGAACTAGCTGAACCAAGGTAATATGATATAAAATCCAGACGGCAATATAGACAAGTGTAACTCCAATGTAAGTCCAGTACAAGATGAATCTAATACAAGATGAATCCAGTAAGGGACGATTCCAGTTATAGTGATCAATGATTTCAGGGTGAGTCCAGCCTATACTCTAACAGTGTGTTTTAAAAAACCGAGATCGACATGTAAATGGCTGTAGGCAATACGGCACATCACACACATGGCCGGGTGTGAGATGGCTATCATTCCAGTAGATTCCAGTTGGGAGATTCCAGATTGGGGTATGTCTATATGTCTTACTCAAGTATTTTCCCTCCCAGCAAGTGAATCCAGAAATCTGACACAATGATTCAAGATGAGTCCAGCCAAAATATAATGATACCAGTAAATAATTCCAGTAAACAATTCCAGTAGGTGATTCCAGTAATAGAAGCCAGAATGATGATACCAGTAATAGAGGCCAGAAAATAAATGTGTGTCGTATACATGAATCCAGAATATCCATACATGTTGTAACAGAGAATCGCATACAACTAACTAGAACTGAAGTACAGTAATTGACAAGTAAATAAGAGAACTATCAGAGAATGTACTCGCCTGCTACTCTGAAAAGAGTAGTGTAATATCAGATGTCTGCAACTGAGTCACAATGTCTTAAACAAAGGAATACATGTTATAATATGTTTAAAACAAGGTAAATGATGTTTATGATGCAATCTACATGACTTCTAGACCAATCTAGGTCAAAGTCAAACTCGGTCAACACTAACAGTCAAACTAGGTCACAGGAAGTCATACTAGGTCACAGAAAATCAAACTAAGTCAAATAAGGTCAAACAAGGTCAAACTAGTCTAATCTAGGTTAAAGTCAACTCTTGGTCAACATTCTAGCCAACTAGTCAAGTTATCTAGGGTTTAGTCAAACCTTAGTCAAATAGTCCTTCTATGTTCATCCAAGTCATTTCTAGGTCAATTTGGTCAAGTCTAAGCCAAAACTAGCCATAGGCCATAGGCTCATGTATCTAGGATACCTCATATAGGTATCTATATCTATATAAAATATAAACCTACCCATACCTATACATATATATATATACAATATTTATACGTAGCCTATCAATATATATATATATATATATATATATATATATATATATATATATATATATATATATATATATATATATCTATATATATATATATATATATATATATATATGGTTAGGTATAGTTGGGTATATACATATATATATATATATATATATATATATATATATATATATATATATATATATTTTTATATAGTTGATATATATATATATATAGTTGAATATATATATATATATATATATATATATATATATATATATATATATATATATATATATATATATATATATATTCAACTATATAAAATATATATTTATATAGTTGAATATATATATATATATATTTTTATATAGTTGAATATATATATATATATATATATATATATTAAAAAAAAAAATATATATATATATATATATATATATATATATATATATATATATATATATATATATATATAATATATATATATATATATATATATATATATATATAGGTACCTCATATATATATAATACCCATATATATATATAGTACCCACATATATACATAATATATATCCCATTATGTATAACATATATATATATACTCTCACTCACTTAGATAATCAAATACCCAAATACCCAAATCATCACCTAGTCTCTCTAGGTGAGGCCACACCTATACCCATAGATAAATCTAATACATACATCCTTATCCAACTTATTCTACACATGACCTATCCCATATAAGTGATCAAATGCCTATCTCATTAGGTATCTATACATTTCTAACATGTCTATATACCATTTAGTTATACACATCTATTATATAGTAACATACACATGGACCCCTCATGCCAATCACTCACTAGGACACTACTCTACATCTCCATAGGACACAGACATACATTTGACACACATGTTTGGCCCATGATAACATTTGGTATCCCAAAATGTATAACACAGTCAGTACATATCTAACCTGGTGTGAATCAATGCCTTTTACAAGTGCACAAGTACAATGTTGCACTAGATGCAAGAATTCCCTGCTTGCACGGAATTGGACAAGGCCAGGCCAGGTCAGGCCAAGGCAACCCACTGCCTCACTCTCTCACAGCTACCTAGACATATAACTCTCCCTCTATTACATTCAGATTTCATATATAGCCCTACCTCACAGGATGGACATTCAGATTTCATATATAACCCTCACAGGATGGACACTAATACATCCAGCTATCTAGACATATAACTCTCCCTCACTTACATTCAGATCTCACAACTCTCTCACAGGAATTAAAGTAAGCAAACTCAGGTTTTTATTTCAGTTAAACAGTGATTAACATGTCCAACCCAAACCTAATTCTCAGGTTAAAACCAAACATATTAACATTCCCAGTTTTGCATTGTCCCTATTCCTATTTCAGTTCATACCTTGTATCTCTCAGTTCATAGGAACATTCAATAGGCAATTCAAACCATTATCTAGATAGTAAAAATAGGAATTTAACTCAGAAAACATTTAGAATCAAAAACCCATTCCCAGATTTGTCTCGAAATCTCATTTCAGTTTTCATAAACTGTACAGTTCATATGAATACTCAAATGAAAACCTAAATAACAACACAAAAGAATCTCGAAATTATGTAGAAACATGTGTACAGAGGTGCCACCTAGGTGTGTCTACACATACGTGTCCACCATGTGTCCAAACAGTATCCAAAATCCAAGTGTCAGTAGGGGTATCAATTTGTGCACAGACAGGTCCTCGTGCGAGTATGTAGGGGTCCATAGGACACGTTGTGTCCAACACTAAGGTAGTGTAAGTGTGTCAACCTGTAGACTAGGTGTCCACGTGTCTACTGAGTCTACTAGGTCGAGTCCAAGTCGCATCGTGTCTCGTGTCCAATATCGTATCAGAGACAAAAACTCAACCATGCACAGACAGTGCAATGTCGGTGCACGGTCGATTTCTGCCTAACCACTTCACGAAATCCAATAAAACTTTGGGGGCATGATGTCAGTGCATGCCCCCTCGTGTCCACCAAAACTTGTGTCAGAAGAGTCCGTGTTGTGTCCTACAGGGGGCCCGAGTAGCAGGGGAGAACACAGGCACGATGCAGTGCCTCGTGCAGGCGTGTCACAGTCTCGTGTGCATGACACACGACACGTGACATGTCGTGGTCGTGTATAGGGGTAGAGGGGGACTAGGGCTAGGTGTCTAGGTATCTGCACATACTTCAAGGAGTGTCGTGTTCGAGTTACAAGGTCGTGTCAGTGAGGTCTGTACACTCGTACACAGGATGTGCTCGACCAGTGCGAGTGAGTTTTCTCACTCGATACGACACGACTCGACACGAGACTTTGGGGGTGTCTTGTCAGACATTACCCCTAGGTCTGTGTCAAGTGGCACATGTCCAAGTGTCGTGTACAGTGCACACGAGGTGTCAGTGAGCAGGACAGTGCACTCGTGTCGTGCACGCGTGTCTAACAACAAAAACTGACACAAAACGACACAAAAACACCCAACATCCTTCACAAAATTTAATGTACATACTAAGATCTACCAATTCATGTAATTACATTTTCAAAAATCGAAAATAATTTCCTAAGGGGCATTCTATCAAACACCTAATATACACTATGACACGTGCCCGATACGGACACCAAACGGACACGAAATCCACCCAAATTCGGGGTACAGCTAGGGGACACCTAAACCTAGCCTAATATGCAAAGAAATCAAAATAATAATGAAATTTAAAGGGTTTTACCTATTAGTGCAAATTGCAAGAAAAGGCTTCAAATGGGGGGTGTTCTTCTTGATGGCCAAATGCTCCAAATCAATCCCAAACTGAAATAGCTCTCCACCAACAGTCCATAAACTTCAATTAGAACCCAATGCAAAAGACTAGGATGAAAAATGAGATCAAACGAATAAAATGGAAATTCGTTGAAGGGGGAAAATACCTTTCTTTTCTCCAAGTGTTGGAATGATAAAAAGAGGCAACCCTAATGAATAAGTGTTTATATAGGGTGGGGATCCCTATGTGGCTGGTCATTAGCTCAAAAATCAGGGTTAGGGTTCACTAAATGGCCCATGGGCTTAAGTCATGATCAATTAAATAATTAAGCCATAAGTCATTTCATGAAACCACAAGCCATGACTTAAATTCACTAAACCAAATCCCCTCATTCTAATCTATTCTCTAATGACTAAAATAGATTAACTCAAGTTAGACTAGGGTTACCATAGCTAGGGTTAGGTTCTAGGCTAGTCCACTAGGTCTCAACAAGTCAAGGTCAACTAGAATTCACCAATTCAACAAATCACCAAATAATTCAAATAAGTCAAAATGACCAAATTACCCCTAGGCTAAAAATGATAATTAAGTCATCCTAATGATGTGGTTAGGCTCTAGGTCATGCAGTCTCTCAGATTTCACTGGCAGTACATCAAAATCACAAGTCATGACTTAAACCAGATTTTAAATAGTTTAAAAATCACTAAAAATCATAATGTGAATCAAATATCAATAATTAATAATTATAATTACAAAATTTCAAAAATACCCTCATCTGAAAAACTGGGTGTTACAATTAAATAAGCTATCAACACAAACCACCATACAAGTGGCCAGCAAATATTAAGAAACTGGAGCAAAAAACTTAAGATCTGGCACCAAGTATTGGTGGTACCAGTATTAAACCCTCCATCAAGATCCAGGTTTTAGCAAATTGCTTACCATGGACAATTTCTATTAGCAAGTTGCCACCACGACACCGTAACGGAAAAAAACACCTCATCACTCTGCAGCTACCGCAGTGCTCCACTTCCACCTCCAACCTAACAACTTTACCAAGAAGTGCAAATCCAAAAACTGTACTACCTATTGTTACCAAGTAGTTCCTTAGCAACCCATACGTAATTAAACTGCATTGTATATTCTGATCCATACTGTACGGATATGGACACGACACGGCATTGATTTTGGCGTGTCGGATCGGTAGTTTCCTAAAGCGCTCTAATCTCTGGATCGAGAGTTTGAGAGAGAGAGAGAGGGAAAAAGAGATCTGACCTGGATGTAGGGGGTCAAGAGGGAGAGCTGGAGGGCCCAGCCGAACTGGACCCCTAGCGCCGACCATGGAGCCGAGGACCAGCATCTTCATGCCGATCCCTTGACCGAATCTCGAACCGGACGGCGACGAAGGAGAAGAAGAAGAAGAAGAAGAGGACGAGATCCGGAGCTTGGACTCCTCGTCGGCGCGGGCGATCTTCCCGTCGAGGCGGACCATCTCCAGATTTGCCTCGTCGTTGATGTTCCGGTAAGGGACCCGGATCGACACCACTTCCATTGTATCCCGCTCTCCCCTCCTTCAGATCTAGCGAGGTCTCGGATGGGATCTCCGGGTAATTAGGGTTTCTCGAGTGGATCTAGGGTTTGGAGGGGGCGAGATCCAGGAGAGGAAGAGGAGGAGGAGAAACCCTAAACCTAACCCTAGGCATGGGAGCGGAGGAAGAGGAGGAGGAGACGGAAAATGGAAGGAGCGGAGGAAGAGGAAGATGAGGAGGAGCGGAGGAAGAGGACGCTGGACCGAACCCTAATATTTCGAACGCTTAATATTAATAAGTTTACAAAATATTACAAGTTTGCCACCGCTCTAAAATATTAATAACGCTTTATTTTATAAACGTTATAAAAAGCCCAGAATTAGCCCAAACCGTCATAGAAAAAAGGTATTTCGAACTTTGATAACGCTTAGGTATCAGGCGTCATCAATACGTCTTATCGAGCGTTATTAATAGGCCTTTTTGTTGTAGTGACTACCGACGCAGCAGTAGGTACCACTACCGACTCAGCAGCAGGAGGTGGCACTACCTCCTCAGCAGCAGGAGGTATCACAACCTGTACCGTAATTAGGGACACGAGTACGTGGGTACGTCCAGCCTACGCCGCAGAATCGACGGTAGAACGCTGTATAGGTCGTCTGTAAATACTACAACTAAATAATATAAGGGTACCTATCATCTCCGTACGGAGGAATATAATATGGCATAACTCAATCATAAGATAAAACTAAGTTATATAGCACGAAATAGAAATATGATAGAAGTGAAAACATGAAATGAGTTCAGGATCCAATACAGCTCAGAGATATAAACAACATCACAGAGTCACAAAATATAATATAGAATACTACAGTCTGAAAACACTAGCTGGATCGCAGTCCAGGCAAACCTAACTAAGTTATACTAGTCCGGGTGTGCAGAGTCTAGTGGCTCAACTATCAGGCCACAGTCCTGGACTAAGTCTCCATCTATCTCGACCCCATAGTAGGTCGAGCAGCCTGCCTCTGAATCATCTGTAATATATCAACGGTATCCTATCAGGAAAATGAGCAAGTACAAACACTAACAGTAGTTCCATATAAATTGACAAATTCTATAAGAGACAATTATAATAAAATACAAGACAGAATATATGATGGCTTGGGAGCTATTCGGAAGCCAAATTACAACCCGTAAACTAAACAAGGACCGGGGTTGTAACCCTTCTCCTGAACAGAACTTAGCCTCCAATCGAGATTTAGCATAAGATCATGTAGAACATGTGAGTACTAAATATCATAACATGGTGAGAAAAGTACTGAATGTGGAACAGAGTAGGATATATGATGTAATAAAGTAAATATAAAATATGCCATAAATTATTAGTGCGTTATGTGATCGGCTTGGGAATCGGGATCAGGCTTTCCATCTGACCGACTTTAAACAAGTGTACAACGGAGCAGGATCAGGCTGGCCACCATGGAAACTATGGACAAGTAGGGTCGGACTTTACCCGTCATGAGGCGAAGGTATATCTATGAACAAGTAACAAGTACAAGTGTGAAGAAAAAGTAGGAATTTTGATCACACAACCACTAATAACTCCCCATCCTCGAATAGTATAATGGATCCGGACATGACACGTCATGATACAGGACTCAAGAACAGGAGGCCAGCCCACTCCCAAGTCCATGTCTATACAAGTACAGGTAACAAGTAGAGTAATGTACCAATATACCAAGTAATCCAAGAACAACATCTCATTACAGGATCCGACGTATACTAGTCCGTAAAATCATCATGTCAGGAATCAAGTAAGACACTACAACTGAATCGGATATAGCAGATATCAAGACAATAAAAACTATCAGTAAATGTACTCGCCTGTGGTCCTGAGCTGATAAGGTGAACAGATGCTCAGAGTAATCACAGACTTAAAAATGAGATACCATAAGTAAAAACAGGGTTTAATAATTAATGAAAGAAAAGCTAATCTAGTCATGATATGCAAGTCTAAGTCAAACTAGGTCAAACTAGGTCATACTGGGCCATACTAGGTCATACTGGGTCATTTTAGATCACTACTAGGTCACAGGAAGTCAATCTAAGTCAAACTAGGTCAAACTGGGTCAAGGTTGACTTACAGTTGACTTTTGGTCAACTGGTCAACTCTGGTCAACTCTAGGTCAACCCTAGGTCAAACTAGGCTAATTTTGACCAACTGTTGACTTTTGGTCAACTGGTCAACTCTGGTTTGGTTTCGGGTCAATTCTAGTCATTTTAGGCTAAGTTTGACTTTCGGTTGACTTTTTTGACTTTTGGTCAAAACAGTCAACCAGGGTCAAAACTAGTCTAAGAGCATTAATCCTAACCATTACCAACCAAGACAATAAATTTCTAACCATATCCTAACACCTTAGACTCATACCTTAGCTTCTAGGTAATTACCTTAACCTTACCTATTACCCTTCACAAAGTATTCCCAATACCTTGCTCCGATACATAGGCAGCCCTTCCTAACCTTAGTAGACTGACCTAGGCTTCTTAGGGTAGCTAGACACTAACCTATCTAGATATTACCAACCCAGAAATCTAGGTACTTAGCCCATCCAGTCCATCTTATCCCCATGTTAGTCACTCTCAAAATTACCTTAAGGTATCATGAGACACCCTATGGTATCTTGAGATACCACTCTCCTAACACTATCCTAGCTCTATTAGGATACTAACTTATCTAGTACACTCACTAAACACACCCTACTAGGTCCACAACTCTCAAATCTAACATCTTATATCCTAACTTATACTAACATATAAGCTAACATTTCTAACTAACAATTCTAACCAACAAATATCTAACAACTTGGTAGCAAACTCTATCTAACAAGGGCTAACTAACATAGGGAAATGGCTAAATGAAAGGGGGCTAATTTCTAAAGGAAAAAGGGGATTAAAAGGATTAAAACTAAAGGCTAAAAAGCTCAAAAAGCTGCCAATAAGCTGCTGCTTATTGCAACTGCTTATGCTTATTGCTTATCAATCTCTTATATTTTTTTTTTAATATATATATATATATATATATATATATATATATATATATATATATATATATATATATATATATATAAAATATATATATATATATATATATATATATATATATATATATATATATATATATATACACTCAATAATATAAATACTTGAATATATATATATAATATATATATATATATATATATATATATATATATATATATATATATATATATATATATATACACTCAATAATATAAATACTTGAATATATATTATGATACATTATGATACATGGAGAAAAATGTAAGGACAAGCAATAACACATCTCTAACATATAAAAATCTAATATTAAAACATATATTAAATTATTTAAACACAAGTGTCCAATATTGGAGGTTTCTTACATGGACACAAAGCACAACAAGGACACTCCTAATAACTCCAAATAGTCACGAAATGGACACAAATGGAGACACAACCATGTGGGTCATTCCTATGGGTTCAAAATAATCCTATATGCATGTAGGATGGAAATAGAGGGTAGATTTTACCTTCCGGGAGGTAAAATCCAAGGGAACTCCTTCTGATACGACACCGACACGAAGGGATCTCCAAATGGACACGAACCAAAGCCAAAACCTTCCAAACTTGGCTAGCACCCTCTCTTCATGGAGTAGAGAAGAAATGAAGAAGATTTGGTGGAAGAATGGATTGATTTGGAGATAAAATCAATGGAGGTTCCTCACAAATTTGGAGAAGAACAAGAGAGAGAAATTTGGAGGCTAAGAATAAAATGAGGTGACTCACCCCCTATCCTATTGTGGCCGGCCCTATGTAGGCTAGGTTTTCCAATTTGTAAAGTCTAAAATACCCCCCCTCTTGTCTCATTAGGTTCAACTTAAATTAGGTTTTGGTTTGAGGCTAAATTAGTCTAGTTTAAGTCTCTAATTAACCCAACCTAGTCATGAATATTTAGTCTAACCATACTAACTTAAATATTGTCAAATGTAGGCCATGTCTAACTAATAAGTGGGTTCCACTAGAGTCAAAGCTACCCCGGGTCTCCGATACAAGTCGGATTGAGTTAAAATTTGAACCCGACTCAAATAACCCCAAAATAATATCATAAAAAATAAAATAAATTCAAAAATATTCTAAAATGAAAAATGACCAAAATACTCCTATTCTTGAAAACTGGGGGTGACAAATATATCCACCTTAAAAAAATTTTGTCATCGAAATTAAAACAAAGCAATCACAGGAAACACATGCAGAAAATAATCCCACTCAAATAATTTTCAAATAATAATAAAAAAATCAGCAATAAAAAAGTCTCTTTGAGGCACATCAAACACTTGTAAATAAAAACAGATACGTGTCCGACACGGACATAAAACCAACACAAAATCACTCATATCAAAAGTCAAAATTAACAATCACCAACGCAATAAATATCAAAATAATTCAAAGAGGTCAAATGACCAAAATACCCTTAGACCAGAAATGACATTAAAAATATCCTAATCACATGGTTAGGCTCTGGGTCAAGCAGTCTCTAGGGTTTCACTAGTAACACATCAAAATCACAAGTCTTGGCTTTAATAGTTTTAAAAATGATTAAAAAATCTCCAAAATCATATCATGATTAAAATGTCAATAAATAAATGATTAAAATTTCAAAAGTCAAAATTACCCTCAATTTAAAATTATATAATTCGAGAATCATATGCATCTGTCCAAAATCATGATACTCAGAATCTTCGTCATGCTAGTGAGTAAGGCTACGATTATCACAGAGTCCTCGACTAAGGTACATACCTCTAGAATTATGGTATTTAAAATTTTCGCATTGCCGCATGCTTGGCCGCAAAAATCTTAAATTCCCACACCCTAGAAATATGTCCATAATTCGACTATATGTCCTCACTATACCTGCTAACATGACCATAGAAGACTCTAAAATCCCATAATCGAGGTAACCTAGCCCATACGACTTATCTCAGAGGAAAAATCAAAATCATATCACAAAAATAATAAAACAAAATTGATCAATTAACAAGGAACAGATAGAATCGAATTTCAAGACAGTTATAAGGAGGCAAATGCGGAAATGAGATCGAAAGATTGGAACCTGCAATCTGCCCTGCTACTGCCTGCATGTCCTCAACTGTCATGGCGAAAGCTCGCCCCTGCTGGCCTCCTCTAGCCTGACATACTCTGTCCTGGCCTGTCTGTCTGGCTGCACGAGCAGCACAGTTCTTTATCTGATCTAAAGCTCCACAGAATAAATAAACTCCCAGCCTCATCCTGCAAACCTCCCGGGTGTGCCCCGACTTCCCACAGAAAGCACACTGCATGGCCTATCTCTGGCCCTGCCCCTGCTGCTGGTGGGCACGTGCTGGTGCCTGCTGAAGCTGTAACTGAGGTTGCTGCTGCTGTAACTGCCTCTGCTGAAAGTGAGGGCACTTTGCCGACCCCGTACTAGAGCTCGCACCAAGAACATCGCTGCCCCTCTTCGGCTTGAAGTCGAAGTCCTCCTCAGCTATCTGTGCCTCCATCAGTATCTGCTCGAAGGTCGCATCGTATCGCCTGGAAGTACGAGTGTGAACCGCATGAATAAGACCTCTTCTGAACTTTCGGGCCTTATACCCCTCATCCTGGATCAGATCTGGTGCAAATCTACTCAAACGGAAGAACTCTGCTGCATACTCGTCCACCGACGAGTTCCTCTGCACAAATCCGATGAACTGGGCCTCCAGAGCTGTAAGAGCCACGTCGGGGTAGAACTTATCCTTAAAGAGCCGCCTGAAGTTCTTCCATGTCAAACCTCTCGCTGATGTACGAGGATCCGTACAAAACCATGTCAAGGCGATGTCGAAGTACTGACTCGCCGCAGCTGTGACCCATAGTCCCTTTGGAACCTCTACTAACTCCAGGCTCCTCTGGACGTCCTCCAACCAGTCATCTGCATACAGGATACCCTCGGTACCCTTGAAGTCCCTCGGGTTTATCTTTCTGAAATCTAGACATGTGTCAGGCCTCCCCTGACTCTGCTGCTGAACTGGGGTACCCTGAACTGTACCCGAGACTACCCTCTCAACTGCTGCCATCGTTAGCTGGTGGGAGTTCTCTATACTCTGTCGTAGCACCTCTGTCTGGCGGTAGGATGTGTCAGCCTGATGTTGCTGTACCTCTGCCTAGGCCCTCTGGGTCTGCATTATCTGCTGTAGAAGGGCCATCATCTGCTGTGCATCAGTCGGTAGCAGAGGTGGCGGTAGAAGAGTCGCAGAATGACTATAGACGGGCCCGCAGCTGGAGGTGGAAGACCTCCTAGAACTGTCGCTGCTACTCCCGCCTGAAGGGCATGAACTGAGGTGGCAGCTCACTCGACTGCTACTCCCGTTGCCGGAGGTGGAGGTCCTACTGGATCAGACCTCTCTGGAACAGCACTAGGCCCTGCTGCCTGAGAACGAGTAATCGTCATCCTGAGGACGAATTGAAACCAAGAGGTCAATATAGCACATGATAAGAAAAATCAAGGAAGGACAATTGAATTCAAATGCAAGAAGAGTTGTCATGGTAATCAAAAGATCATAATTTTTCTAAAATGTGATTGAGTAACTCCTATCATATCCTAGATCCTATGTCCTAGTCGCAGGCTCGTAATTAGTATTCTAAGTCGAGCACCATTACGAGATCGCACTAATTGTGACATCGACCTGTATGGGCCACCACAAAAATGTGTCACGACCTGCACCCTGATTAGGGGCACGAGTACGTGGGTACGTCCAGCCTACGCCACAAAATCATTGGTAGAATGCTGTATAGGTCATCTGTAAATACTACAACTAAACAGTATAAGGGTACCTATCATCTCCGTACAGAGGAATATAATATGGCATAACTCAATCACAAGATAAAACTATGATAGATAGCACGAAATGGAAATGTGATAGAAGTGAAAACAGGACATGAGTTCAGAATCCAACACAGCTCAGAGATATAAACAATATCACAGAGTCATAAAATATAATATAGAATACTACAGTCTGAAAATACTAGCTGGATCGCAGTCCAGACAAACCTAACTAAGCTATACTAGCCCGGTTGTACAAAGTCTAGTGGCTCAACTATCAGGCCACAGTCCTGGACTAAGTCTCCATCTATTTCGACCCATAGTAGGTCGAGCAGCCTGCCTCTAAATCATCTGTAATATATCAACGGTATTCTGTCAGAAAAATAAACAAGTACAAACACTAACAGCAGTTCCATATGAATTGACAAATTCTATAAGAGACAATTATAATGAAATACAAGACAGAATATAGGATGGCTTGGGAGCTATTCGAAAGCTAAGTTACAACCCGTAAACCAAACAAAGACCGGGGTTGTAATTATTCTCCTGAACAGAACTTAGCCTCCAATCAAGGTTTAGCATAAGATCATGTAGAACATTTGAGTACTGAATATCATAACATGGTAAGAAAAGTACTAAATGTGGAACTGAGTAGGATATATGACGTAATAAAGTAAATATAAAATATGCCATAAATTATTAGTGCGTTATGTGATCGGCTTGGGAATCAGGATCAGGCTTTCCATCTGACCGGCTATGAATAAGTGTACAATGGAGCAGGAGCGCGCCGGCCGCCATGGAAAGCTATGAACAAGTAGGGTCAGGCTTTACCCGTCGTGAGGCAAGGGTATAGCTATGAACAAGTAACAAGTACAAGTGTGAAGAACAAGTAGGGATTTTGATCACACAACTACTAATAACTCCCCATCCCCGAATAGTATAATGGATCCGGACATGACACGTCATGATACGGGACTCAAGAACAGGAGGCCAGCCCACTCTCAAGTCCATGTCTATACAAGTACAGGAAATAAGTCGAGTAATATACCAATATACCAAGTAATCCAGAAACAACATCTCATGACATGATCTGACGTATACTAGTCCACAAAATCATCGTGTCAGGAATCAAGTAAGACACTACAACTGAATCAGATATAGCAGATATCAAAACTATGAAAACTATCAGTGAATGTACTCGCCTGTGGTCCTGAGCTGATAAGGTGAACAGATGCTCAGAGTAATAACAAACCTAAAGATGAGATACCATAAGTCAAAACAGGATTTAATAATGAAAGGAAAGCTAATCTAGTCATGATATGTAAGTCTAAGTCAAACTAGGTCAAACTAGGTCATACTGGGCCATACTAGGTTATACTAGATCATACTAGATCATATTAGGTCATACTAGATCACTACTAGGTCACAGGAAGTCAATCCAAGTCAAACTAGGTCAAACCAGGTCAAAGGTTGACTTACAGTTGACTTTTGGTCAACTGGTCAACTCGGGTCAACTCTAGGTCAAACTAGGCTAATGTTGATCCACTATTGATTTTTGGTCAACTGGTCAACTCTGGTTTAATTTTGGGTCAATTCTAGTCACTTTTAGGCTAAGTTTGACTTTTTGTTGACTTTTGTTGACTTTTGGTCAAAACGGTCAACCGAGGTCAAAACTAGTCTAAGAGCACTAATCCTAACCATTACCAACCAAGACAATCAATTTCTAACCATATCCTAACACCTTAGATTCATACCTTAGCTTCAAGGTAATTACCTTAATCTTACCTATTATCCTTCACAAAGTATTCCCAATACCTTGCCCCGATACATAGGCAACCCTTCCTAACCTTAGTAGACTGACCTAGGCTTCTTAGGGTAGCTAGACACTAACCTATCTAGATATTATCAATCCAGAAATCTAGGTATCTTGCCCATCCAGTCCATCTTATCCCCATGTTGGTCAGTCTCAAAATTACCTTAAGGTATCATGAGACACCCTATGGTATCTTGAGATACCACTCTCCTAACACTATCCAACCATACTAGCTCTATTAGGATACTAACTTATCTAGTACACTCACTAAACACACCCCACTAGGTCCACAACTCTCAAATCTAACATCTTATATCCTAACTTATACTAACATATATGCTAACATTTCTAACTAACAATTCTAACTAACAAATATCTAACAACTTGGTAGCAAACTCTATCTAACAAGGGCTAACTAATATAGGGAAATGGCTAAATGGAAGGGGGCTAATTTCTAAAGGAAAAAGGGGATTAAAAGGATTAAAACTAAAGGCTAAAAAGCTCAAAAAGCTGCTGCTTATTGCAACTGCTTATGCTGCTAATTATGCTTATTGCTTATCAATCTCTTATATATATATATATATATATATATATATATATATATATATATATATATATATATATATATATATATATATATATATATACACACACTCAATAATATAAATACTTGTATATATATTATGATACATTATGATACATGGAAAAAAATATAAGGACAAGCAATAACATCTCTAATATACAAAAATCTAATATTAAAACATATATTAAATTATTTAAACACAAGTGTCCAATATTGGGGGTTTTTCACATGGACACAAAGCACAACAAGGACACTCCTAATAACTCCAAATGGACACGAAATAGACACAAATGGAGACACAACCATGGGAGTCATTCCTATGGGTTCAAAATAATCTTATATGCATGTAGGATAGAAATAGAGGGTAGATTTTACCTTCCGGGAGGTAAAATCCAAGGGAACTCCTTTCGATACGATTCCGACACGAAGGGATCTCCAAATGGACACGAACCAAAGCCAAAACCTCCCAAACTTGTCTAGCACCCTCTCTTCATGGAGTAGAGAAGAAATGAAGAAGATTTGGTGGAAGAATGGATTGATTTGGAGATGAAATCAATGGAGGTTCCTCTCAAATTTGGGGAAGAACAAGAGAGAGAAATTTGGAGGCTAAGAATAAAATGAGGTGACTCACCCCCTATCCTATTGTGGCCGGCCCTATGTAGGCTAGGTATCCCAATTTGTAAAGTCTAAAATACCCTCCCCCTCTTGTCTCATTAGGTTCAACTTAAATTAGGTTTTGGTTTGAGGCTAAATTAGTCTAGTTTAAGTCTCTAATTAATCCAACCTAGTCTTGAATATTTAGTCTAACCATACTAACTTAAATATTGTCATATGTGGGTTATGTCTAACTAATGAGTGGGTCACACTAGAATCAAAGCTACCCCGGATCTCCGATACAAGTCGGATTGAGTTGAAATTCGAACCCGACTCAAACAACCCCAAAATAATATCATAAATAATAAAAGAAATTCAGAAATATTCTAAAATAAAAAATGACCAAAAGACCCCTATTCTTGAAAACTAGAGGTGATATGAGGTGCCACTACCTCCTCAGCAGCCATCTGTGCCTCTCTCAAGCGACGTCCTCGGGTCTTGGGTGTCATCTGGTAAGATTGATGGAAACATGGAGATTAATTAGGGATTAAACAAAATGACAATGTTAGTCTGATACCGACCCCCCTATACTTCGTAACGTCTATTACGACAAGGATCGGTATCGGAAGACAAATTAAACAGAATTGCAATTAAAAATATATAGTCCGATACCGACCCCCTATACTTCATCGCTCTACTTTCCCTGCTTCTCAAGAAGGCCCCCTCTCTGACCCCCTCTACTTCCCTGCTTCTCATTCGACTCTCTCAGCCTCCTATTCTGCATCATATGATATACATCTCAACCAAAGAGTAGAGAAGTGTGAAAATATTAATATTAACCAAGGATCGGTATCGAAATTGGTATCACCATGAATCTCATGGTTTGTTCTACCAGAGCATAATATAAAACCAAGTGTGTGAAGCAGAGCTTCACATTCAAAACATTAGAAGGAAAAAAATTACGATTTGTGGTAGGGCGAGCCAGAATCCTTTGAAAGTATTCTGGCTCGCCCTACCACCAATCAAAATTTTTTTTCCTTCTAATATTGTGAATGTGAAGCTCTGTTTTGTAGAACCCTAGAGGGGGTGAATAGGGAAATTAAAAATTAACTACAACAATTGATGCAATAAAGACAATTGAAAGTAAAGAGTAGAAAGATCAAATGCAAGGATGTATCCTGGTATCCTCTTTTGAGGCAGTCCAGTCCCGAAACTCTCTCCGGCTTTAATCCACTATTTAACCAAATAGTACACACGAGTTTGGATCCGAAGAACTCGCCAACTTCAACACGAGTTTGGATCCGAAGACTCGCCAACTTCTACACACGAGTTTTCTTCCGAAGAACTCGCCAACTTCAAACAAAAGAGAATGAGAACTTGTTGATCTTCTAACACGTGAAGATCGAAATGTACAACTCTTTAATACTCTAGCACTTTGGGAGAGGATGATAATGAAAAGCTTGGAAGAGTATTAATGGTGGAGCTCTTGGTTGTTGGAAAATTTATAGAAGAGTTGGTGAGGAAGCTCAAGAGAGAGAGAGCTTTCTTTTATAAGAGAACCAAGAGTTGGTGGCATTTAATGCTCTGAATACAGACAGACCGGCATGCCGTCGGTATGCCGCGGCATACCGTCGGTATACCGTCCAAATAGTAACGGTCATATTAATGACCGTTTGAGAGCATTAAATGCGGCCATTAATGCTAGTCAGAGCAATTCAAAAACCAAATATTGAAACTCGGTATACCGCCGGTATGTCGGAGCATGCCGCCGGTATGCCGACAATTTGTCACAGCAAGTTTTGAGTTGCTAAAAACGGTATACCGCCGGTATGCCGGAGCATGCCGTCGGTATGCCGACAATTTGTCACAGCAACTTTTGGGTTGCTAAAAACGGTATACCGTCGGTATGCCGGAGCATGCCGTCGGTATGCCGACAATTTGTCACAGCAACTTTTTGGACATAAAAATCGGTATACCGCCGGTAAGCCGAAGCATGCCGCCGGTATGCCGACTATTTGTCACAGCAACTTTCTGGATGCCAAAAATGGTATACCGCCGGTATGCCGTAGCATACCGCCGGTATGCCGTAGCATACCGCCGGTATGCCGTAGCATACCGCCGGTATGCCGCTCTGTAGCTATTTGATTTTTGACTTTGTTCTTTTTACTGTCATCCGTCCTTAGGTGTTTACAGATATACCTAGACTAGTACAGACTCAAAGACTCTAAGCAGGAAGACGTCGTCTTATGCAGGGAACGCCGGTAACTGCTTCTGTCTTCAATAAAGGAGGTGATTGCTCTTGAACGAAGGAACTCCATGTAGTAGATCTTCTGAGAATATTTGAATCTGAAGAACAGAAGACTAAACTACGAAGATGCTGTTAATTAATCAAAATAAGATGTGCCAACAAACTCCCCCATTTTGATAATTGACAAAATAGAGAGATAGCATCTTCAGGGAGTAGCTCCCCCATAGGTAGACAGCTCCTCCTTAATACGATTTCTCCCCCTTTGTCACTTAGTCAAAGATGGGGATAACAATAGAAAACGTGCATAAAGGAAATGACACGAGCATATGAAGAGAAGCATGTATTAATATATTGAAGAGAAAAGTGAATACATGCTGGACACATACATATCATACTGAAAATATAAAAGACTCTCCACAATGAGAGCCGGACACTAGAGATAACCACAGATAAAGTCCCCGAAGGACAGCAAACAACTAGTAACAACCACACACCGGTCCCCAAAGGACCACAAAAGACAACATAAAAATAAACACATAAAAACTAAAACACGCATAACACGAGACCATCACCCAAAAGGGAATCCATCCATACTCATCAGCCGGATCGTCATCATCACCCTGAGCTTGCTGAAAGGTGCCAAAAGGATCAATGCCGTCAGGGTACATAAACCCATAGGCATTGGGGTCAGAGAAGCGCGGGGCCGTGTACATGGGATCCTGAAGATTAAGATCCAGAAAAGCATCACGGTCTTGAAGAGTGCGCTGAATAAATTACCCTTGATCGTGGAAACGGGACTGGATCAGGGCGCCAAGACCACGAGTGTGGGCCCACATCTGCTCCTCCGCCTGGGCCATACGCAAATCAAAGTGCTGCTGAGTGAGCGGCATATAACGGCCCGAAGCAGGAGGGGTAGATGTGGGAGCAGCAGGAGTGGATGCCGGTTGCTCTTGGGAAGATGAGGCACGGGAAGTAGAGGCGCCAACAAGGGTACGGGAGACAGCAATATATGAGGGGACGCTATCCGAGGAGCAAAGAGATAGGTCAACCTGTTTGGCCTCCAGAAGCAGAGTGATAAGGGAGCCATAGTAGAGGTTCTGCTTCCCCGAAGGCAGGACACGTCGGAAGAGCAGAAGAAGAGTCTTCGGGAAGGAGAATCGCTTCCGGGCATAGAGATAATACATGCAGACGATGGCATCACCGGTGATTGCGTCGTAGTTCCTGCCCTTAGGAAATAGAGTGTGGCACACTATCCTATGGAGCTCGTAGTAAAACGGCTCCAGCTGGACAGAGAGGGCCGAGATGACAGGAGGATTGGGACCCTTGCAGATGATACGGCAGAATTTGTCAAAAGGTGCCGCCGCCGAGGAGTTGAGAGCACCCAAGGATGGTAACGCTTCCCCTTTGTCCGGGATGCCTAAGATGTTCCCCACTTCCCGAGATGTTAGACGAAAGTGACGGTCATTGACCATAGATTGAATGGCGGATGGATCGTCGTTGTCCCCGATCAAGTTGCAATAGAAAAGTCGGACAGCAGCGGGGTAGACGGGTATTTGGCACCGAAGTAGAGAGGAGAGTCCGGCGTGGTCAAACAAGGGGACGTGACCGGGGAAGAGGTTCCAGTTGATCGCCCGTCCCTTAAACACGTTGTGATGGACGAAGTGCTGGAACCAAAGCTCGGCCGCCAGAGAGTTGGAGAAGACGCGTTGGTCATAGCCGGTAGGTAGCGCCACCGAGACGAAGGGGTTGAACATGGAGGAGGAGGAGGATCGGGGGCGCTTAGGGTTTGCCATGAAGAGAGATTAGGTTTTGGTTCTTTGGAGTGGATGAAAGAGGAGTAGGAGAAGTGATGGAAAAAGGAGGATTTTAAAGAGGAGGAGGAAGATGAAGAGATGATTTTGAAAGGGAAGGAGGGTGGGAACGATTGTAGAGGAGGAGTAAAGAGGGGAGATGAAAAGGTGATGGGTTTGAATTAATGAGAGTGGAGTAAAAAGAGAAGAGAAAGGGGGAAAGTGATTTAAAAGTAATAAATGAGATAGGAGTTGAAGAGATAGGTAGTTATGAGGGATGGGATTGATGATAGGGGATAAAGGTAGGATAAAAAGGAATAAAGGAAGAATAAAAGAGAGGTGGGCCCGGTCCTTCATTTGAAATCATGTCCGCATCAATCCGGCATACCGGCGGTATGCCGACGTGTACCGACGGTATGCCGAGTTTCGAAACAGAACATAATTCTGATTCAAAAAATGGCATGCCGCCGGTATACCGCTGTATACCGTCGGTGTGCCGGCCGAGAGGGATTATGGATCAAAAGATAAAATGCCTAATTTACGGCAAAGGAAGGTGAAGCGATCTTCCAGGAGCGGTTTTGTGAAAATATCGGCTAATTGATAGGTAGTATCAATAAATTCAAGACGAATATCTCCCTTTTGTTGATGGTCACGAAGAAAATGGTGTCTAATTTCAATGTGCTTCGTGCGTGAGTGACAAATCGGGTTTTTCGTGAGATTGATAGAGCTAGTGTTATCACATTTAATAGGGGTGCATGAATGAGAAATGCTATAGTCTAAAAGTGTTTGTGACATCCAAAGAATTTGTGCACAACAAGAACCAGCCGTAATATATTCTGCCTCAGTGGTAGAAAGAGCAACAGAATTTTGCTTCTTACTAAACCACGATACCAAAGACTTCCCGAGGAATTGACATGTGCCACTAGTGCTTTTTCGGTCAATCTTGCATCTGGCAAAATCCGCATCCAAAAAGCCGTGAAGCTCAAAGGATAAAGATTTCGGATACCAAAGACCCATGTTAATGGTGCCTTTGAGATAACGAAAAATGCGCTTAACGGCACACAAATAAGATTCCTTTGGATTGGCTTGATATCGTGCACACAAGCAAACACTAAACATGATATCAGGACGGCTAGCAGTTAAATAAAGTAAGCTACCGATCATACCTCTATACTTACGAATGTCGACCGATGTACCATCTTCATCATTGTCAAGCTTTGTCGTTGTGGCCATAGGAGTCCTCATTGATTTGGATGAGTCGAGATCGAAACGCTTGAAGAGGTCCTTTGTATATTTCGCTTGATTGATGAAGGTTCCTTTGGGACCTTGCTTGATTTGTAACCCCAAGAAGAAGGAAAGTTCACCCATCATACTCATTTCAAACTCTTCCTGCATAACTTTAGCAAATTCTACACAAAGTGTGTTGTTAGTAGAACCAAAAATAATATCATCGACATAAATTTGAACCAACAAGAGAGTCCCATTATGGGATTTAATAAAAAGTGTTGTGTCAACTTTCCCCTTTGAAAAATTGTGAGAAACAAGAAAAGAGCTAAGACGCTCATACCAAGCACGGGGAGCTTATTTGAGGCCATAAAGGGCTTTATGGAGTTTGAACACATGATTAGGAAATTGAAAATCTTCAAAGTCGGGAGGTTGTTTAACATAAACTTCCTCTTTAATAATACCATTAAGAAAAGCACTCTTAACATCCATTTGAAATAGCTTAAAGTCATTAAAACAAGCAAAAGCACAAAGCATACGAATGGATTCAAGACGTGCAATCGGAGCATAGGTTTCGTCGTAGTCAATGCCTTCCTCTTGGTTATAGCCTTGAGCAACCAATCGGGCTTTGTTACGAGTCACTAACCCATCTTCATTAAGTTTGTTGCGAAACACCCATTTTGTTCCAATAATGGAATGATTGCTAGGTTTTGGGACAAGTTCCCAAACCTTGCTTCGCTCAAATTGATTAAGCTCCTCTTGCATAGCTATTATCCAAAACTCATCAAGGAAAGCATCATTAACATTTTTAGGCTCTATTTGAGAGATAAAAGCCACATTTGCACAAAGATCACGAGTGGCGGATCTTGTGCTAACACTGGAGGAAGGATCTCCAATGATAAGCTTCTTAGGATGATTGGTGACAAATCTCCATTCTTTTGGGAGATCCTTTTGAGGAGGCTCGAGAGGAGGAGACTCTTTTGATGGGGTCACAACTTCATTGTTAGATGAAGAAGGACGATCCTCAATAGAGGAGTTTTCCAACCCAAACGAGATGTCATCAATATCCTCGGAAGAGGAGAATGTAGAAGAGTTGAGTTCATTAAAAGAGACATTGATTGACTCTTCGACAACAAGACTTCTTTTGTTAAAAACTCGAAAACCTTTACTATGAGTAGAGTATCCAAGGAATATTCCTTCATAGGCTTTTTCTTCAAACTTGCCTAGGTTATCCTTGGTATTCAAAATAAAATAATTGCAACCAAAAACTTTGAAATATTCAATAGAGGGAATTTTGTCAAACCAAAGCTCATAAGGAGTCTTCTTAGAAATAGGTCTAATCAAGAACCCATTAATAACATGACATGCCGTATTAACGGCTTCCGCCCAAAAATATTGGGAGAGCTTATATTAGTTTAACATAACCCGGGCCATATCGCCAAGGGTTCTATTCTTTCTCTCCACAACACCATTTTGTTGAGGAGTTCGTGGACAAGCAAAATCATGTCCAAAACCATTCTTTTCACAAAATCTTTTGAAATCAACATTATCAAATTCCCCTCCATGATCACTCCTAATTTTGTTGATAGAAAAACCTTTCTCATTTTGAACACGTTTACAAAAAGCAACAAATTCACGAAAAGTATCACTTTTGCAAGCAAGAAAAATAACCCAAGTAAATCTCGAAAAATTATCAACTAAAACAAAAGCATAAAGTTTGCCGCCAAGGCTAGCTACTCTACTAGGCCCAAAAAGATCCATATGGATAAGTTGAAGGGGTCTAGAAGTACTCACAGAGTTGATGGATTTGAAGGATGACTTGGTCAACTTACTTTTCTCGCATTCTTCACATACCATATCCTTTTTGAATGGGATACTTGGGAGACCTCGTACAAGCTTCTTGGAGGCGAGGCGAGAGATGGTGTCCATGTTGGCGTGTCCAAACCTCATGTGCCAAAGCCAACTCTCATCGTTCTTTGCAACTAGGCATCTGTCATTGTTAGTACTTTCAACAAGATAAAAAACATAAATGTTGTTTTCTCTAATGCCTTCATACACAATAGTTCCATTAGAACTATCGGTAATGTAGCATTTGAGTTTAACAAACTTGATATCATAGCCATTATCGGTAAGATGGCTAATACTAAGGAGATTATGCTTGAGATTAGTAACAAGACATACATTATTAATACAAGGATAAGGAGGAGAGCCGATATTACCATTTCCAATAATATAACCTTTAAGATTGTTACCGAAGGAGACGTGTCCTTCCTTCTTCATCGATAGCGTTGTAAAAAGTGAAGCATCACCGATCATGTGCCGTGAACAACCGCTATCGAGAATCCACTTGCTTCTAGCATGAGAAGGATTCGTCACCTACAACATAAGTTGAAGATGAAGATGAACATTTTGGTACCCATGATCTTATGGGTCCATGAGTGTTAGTCTTAGGAACCCATTTAAGAACTCTCATGTCAACTTGTTTTCTTGTATAACAAAAATTGGAAGTGTGACCGACCAAACCACAATAATTGCACATCAAGGAAGATTTAGAAGAAAAAGTATGAGTGTTGTGCATATGTGAGTTTCTAGTGTGAGAAGTTCTACCATGAGTGTTATGATGATAGTAAAAAGCATGACGTGAGGTGTTCTTCTTAACAAAAGGTCCTTTTCTTGTGTTAGAAAAGGAGTTGTGTGTAGTGTTCATGTAAGAGTTATACCTAGCATTGTGATGAGTATGGGGGTGTCTTGGAGCGTGCATGTGAGTGGTATTCTTATTACCTACATTCTTACTCCGTGTAAGAAGATCATTATACTTAATAGAAGTGTCATATTCTCTTCTATTAGCATCTTGACATTTGCGCATAGCAAATTCATAAGAGCTTCTCATGGATAGAATCTCATCATCCATTTTCTTGATGGTGTCAAGAGATTCTTGAAACTTGAGTCGCAAAGACTCTATTTCATCCATGTCAGAAATAGGAGATTTTTCCTTCACATCAATAATAATGCTTGAGAGCCTCTCTACTTCAAGTTGAAGAGCCTCAACCTCTTTAAGAGATTTCTTGTATTTATTTTGAACACCTTTGTGTTCTTCATGTAATTCAAGAATGGCTTTCTCCAAATCATCATAGGTAAGAGTGTTTAAGGAAAGATCATCAAGTACCTCATCAGTAGCCATGAGGCAAACATTTGTATTGTGTTTGCACTCCTTGTCATTGTCGGAGTCACTGGCATCACTCTCACACCAAATGCTAGTGTTGGCAAATTTTCTAGAGGACGAGCTTCCTCTGCTTGGCTTCTTGTACTTGCTTGAATCTCTTCTTATCATCGGACAGTCCCGCTTGATATGTCCGGGTCTTCTACATTAATAGCACGCCGGATCTTTCTTATTTTCCCGTCTGGAGCGATTGGCTTTGTTGAATTTGAGGAATTTTCAGAAGTGCTTAGCTGTGAGAGCTATTTCTTCATCATCACCCGACTCGTTGTCGTCGGAGCTCTCCATGGAGTAAGACTTTGAAGCTTTGAGAGCAAGAGTCTTCTCCTTCTCTTTGGTCTTCTCCTTCTCCTTCTCTTGTGTAGAGGATTCCTCTTGATCCTTCATATCGAGCTCGTGAGTCATAAGCTTACCCATGAGGGTCTCAAGGCTCATGACAGTTAGATCGTTCCCCTCAATAATTGCGGTAGCTTTAGGACTCCACATTTTCGTCAATCCTTTAAGGATTTTTCTGATCTTTTCATGAGCTGGATATTCCTTACCAAGAGAGGAGAGAGGATTAACAATATCACCAAATCGAGTAAACATAGAAGTAATAGATTCATCATGCTTCATTTTAAAGACTCATATTCTTGAGTGAGTCTACTAATCTTAGACTCCTTCACTTGTGAAGTTCCTTCGTGCGTGACTTCAAGTAATTTCCAAATCTCATTGGAAGTCTTGCAAGTAGAGATTCGGTTGAATTCACTACTGTCGAGAGCACAATAAAGAGCATTCATTGCCTTGGCATCTCGACTTGCAAGCTTCTTAATATTTTCAGAAAGAGTGTCACGAAGGGTGTCAGAAGTAATATCCTCAATAGCTCTGGAAGGAGTAGGAAGACCATTTATTACGCAATCCCATAAGTCGAAATCTATGGACTTTAGATAAATGCTCATCCTAATCTTCCAGTAGTTGTAGTTGGTACCATCAAATAGGGGAGGCCTATTTGTGGAGTGCCCTTCATTGTGAAACATGTTGATACTAGGGTTAGAGGCCATGGATCACTCAAGGGTGTAAATCCAAATCAAGAGAACAAAACTCTGATACCAATTGTAGAACCCTAGAGGGGGGGTGAATAGAAAAATTAAAAATTAACTACAACAATTGATGCAATAGAGACAATTGAAAGTAAAGAGTAGAAAGATCAAACGTAAGGATGTATCCTGGTATCCTCTTTTGAGGCAGTCCAGTCCCGGAACTCTCTCCGACTTTAATCCACTATTTAACCAAATAGTACACACGAGTTTGGATCCGAAGAACTCGCCAACTTCAACACGAGTTTGGATCCGAAGACTCGCCAACTTCTACACACGAGTTTTCTTCCGAAGAACTCGCCAACTTCAAACAAAAGAGAATGGGAACTTGTTGATCTTCTAACACGTGAAGATTGAAATGTACAACTCTTTAATACTCTAGCACTTTGGGAGAGGATGACAATGAAAAGCTTGGAAGAGTATTAATGGTGGAGCTCTTGGTTGTTGGAAAATTTATGGAAGAGGGTGAGGAAGCACAAGAGAGAGAGAGAGAGCTTTCTTTTATAAGATAACCAAGAGTTGGTGACATTTAATGCTCTGAATACAGACAGACCGGCATGCCGTCGGTATGCCGCGGCATACCGTCGGTATACCGTCCAAATAGTAACGGTCATATTAATGACCGTTTGAGAGCATTAAATTTTGCCATTAATGCTAGTCAGAGCAATTCAAAAACCAAATATTGAAACTCAGTATACCGCCGGTATGCCGGAGCATGCCGCCGGTATGCCGACAATTTGTCACAGCAAGTTTTGAGTTGCTAAAAACGATATACCGCCGGTATGCCGGAGCATGCCGTCGGTATGCCGACAATTTGTCACAGCAACTTTTGGGTTGCTAAAAACGGTATACCGTCGGTATGCCGGAGCATGCCGTCGGTATGTCGACAATTTGTCACAGCAACTTTCTGGACATAAAAATCGGTATACCGCCGGTATGCCGAAGCATGCCGCCGGTATGCCGACTATTTGTCACAGCAACTTTCTGGATGCCAAAAACGGTATACCGCCGGTATGCCATAGCATACCGCCGGTATGCCGCTCTGTAGCTATTTGATTTTTGACTTTGTTCTTTTTACTGTCATCCGTCCTTAGGTGTTTACAGATATACCTAGACTAGTACAGACTCAAAGACTCTAAGCAGGAAGACGCCGTCTTATGCAGAGAACGCCGGTAACTGCTTCAGTCTTCAATAAAGGAGGTGATTGCTCTTGAACGGAGGAACTCCATATAGTAGATCTTCTGAGAATATTTGAATCTGAAGAACAGAAGACTAAACTACGAAGATGCTGTTAATTAGTCAAAATAAGATGTGCCAACATGCTTCACGTTTGGTTTTATATTATGCTCTGTTAGAACAAGCTATGAGATTCATGGTGATACTGATTTCGATAATGATCCTTGGTTAATATTAATATTTTCACACTTCTCCACGCTTTGGTTGAGATGTATATCATATGATGCGGAATAGGATGTCTCATGACCCAAATGAGAAGAATAGGAGTAGGAAGGCTCACTCTATGCACTCATCCGCCTATGATATACACTCTTACTTATGCAAGCCTTTTGAGGTAATCAACATTATACTAGATTTTTGAAAAAACTATAACTCTGATAGGCCCAAAAGACTTGGCATAAGTAAATTTAATTTTCAACACTTACCTAGCTACCGATATCGCCGATAAGTAAATAGTCTGATACCGATACCGATATCGATTCCGATTCCGATATTCCGATCCGAAACCGCCTACTAAGATATCTTATATATATCCTTCTACGATACTCCGATCATACTACCGATATCGCCGATACAAATACTCATAGGAATAGTCCGATACCGATTCCGATACCGATACTCTGAACCTTGATACTAAGTTTATATATATATATATATATATATATATATATATATATATATATATATATATATATATATATATATATATATATACTAATTTATATACTATTCTATGATACTCCGATCCGAAACTGCCGATACAACCGATATCGCCGATACCAATACTCATAGGAATAGTCCGATACCGATACTTTGAACCTTGATACTAAGTTTATATATATACTAATTTATATACTATTCTACGATACTCCGATCCGAAACCACCGATACTACCGATATCGTCGATACCAATACTCATAGGAATAGTCCGATATCGATACTTTGAACCTTGATACTAAGTTTATATATATATGTATACTATTCTATGATACTCCGATCCGAAACCGTCGATACTACCGATATTGCCGATACCAATACTCATAGGAATAGTCCGATACCGATTCCGATACCGATACCGATACCGATACCAATACTCATAGGAATATTCGGATACCGATACTAAGTTTCAAATTCAATGATACTTTGAACCTTTATACTAAGTTTATATATATATATACTAATTTATATACTAAGTTTATATTCCGATACCGATACTTTGTGCGTGTGTGTGTGCGTGTGTGTGTGTGTGTGTGTTACTACCGGCCCCCGGTCCCTAACCACCACCCCCACCACCGTCGACAGCCACCCCCACCACCCCGACCCCCACCCCCACTCCAACCCCCACCCCCACCCTCACCCACCGCCATCCCCACCGTCGACCCGAAACCCGCCGCCCCCCCGCAACCCCGACCCGAACCCCCCCAGTGAACCCCACCCCCACCACCGCGACACCCCCCACCACCACCGGCCCCCGCCTCCCCCCCAGCGAACCCCACCCCCACCACCGCGACCCCCACCCCCACCACTACTGGCCCCCCGCCTTCCTCCATCGCCCCGACCCGAACCCCCCCAGCGACCCCCACAGCGACCCCCATCCACACCACCACCGGCCCCCACCTCCCCCCTCGCCCCGACCCGAACCCCCCCAGTGACCCCCACCCCCCGCTACCGCGACCCCCACCCCCACCGCCACCGGCACTCGCCTCTCCCCGCCTCCCCGACCCAAAATCCCCCCCAGCGAGAGTGAGACGCCCACCACCGCGACCCCCACCCCCACCACCATCGGCCCCCGCCGTCCCCCGCTGCCCTGACCACCGAGAGAGAGAGTGAGAAAATTACCTGGAGAGAGAGAGGAAGTGTGCGACCGAAGAGAGAGAGAGAATTTGGGGGGGAATGAAAAGTCCTCCCCCGGGTCGGCTAATTTAAGTTAGGGCTGGATATTTAGCGACGGACTGACGACGGATATATTCCGTCGCTAAGTGGTCGATATACCACCCTAGCTGGCCGATGGAATATCCGTCGCTATGTGGTCGTTAAGTTTCGCGGCAATTTGTTTAAACATTCCCCGACAACTTTTGCCAACTAAGCGACAGCATAGCGACGGAATCTTCATCCGTCGCTATAACTCCGTCGACTTAACGACAGATTGGCGACCTTTGCCCGCCCTTAAAATAAAATAAAAAATTATCGGCTTCTCGACGGCAATCAGTCGGAACATTGTCGGTAGTCGGTCGCTAATAGCGATGGACAGAATCCGTCGCTATAGGCGGGGGGAGGGGAAAGCTTGGGCCTACCCCATAAAATACCTTTCATGACTCGTTTAGGAATAACGAATTCGTGGATCCGCTTGAATCGATCTAAGCACCAACCCAATCTGAAGCTAGACCCCAGGAGTACGCACACCCCGAAGAATCAACTAGAGCACACGAAAACAGACGCGAATCGCACTGCACAGCCCGCCGCTCAGACGCAACACGCACGGCAGGCGCAAAAGTTCTCGGATAGAGTCCCGTTTTACTGGCTCTAGTATTCACTGGCTTTCAAGGAATGGAATATTACCAAGCACCCTTCACAATTTCGTCCGTCGTCAAATGGCTGTATTTTGGTAGTTTTTACTGTTATATTAGTAAGCATGTTTTATTTATCTTGCTAGTTGTAAACCCCCATATTTTAAATTGATTTTTATAAATTAATTAATGTTTTATACATCTTATTAAATATAAAGTTATTGCTACTAGCTTATTAATATAATTAAGTGCATGTGTGTATATATTATATGTGTGCATGTTAGTATTACTATTAAATAAGGAATAATAAATTCTAGGATTATTAGAAATTATTTGTATATTTTTAGAAATTTTTACTAGCCTAATATATATATATATATATATATATATATATATATATATATATATATATATATATATATATATATATATATATATATATATATATATATATATATATATATATGTATATATATAAAAAAAAATATATATATATATATATATATTTTATATATATATATATATATATATATATATATATATATATATATATATATATATAAAAAATATATATATATATATATATATATATATATATAAAAATATATATATATGTATGTATATATATATATATATATATATATATATATATATATATATATATATATATTAAAAAAAAAATATATATATATATATATATATATATATATAAAAATATATATATATATGTATGTATATATATATATATATATATATATATATATATATATATATATATATATATATATATATATATATATATATATATATATATATATAATTGTTAAAAAAAATGTTAGTGGTGGGCTCGGCCAACCCAGGAAGGGGGCGGCCAGCCTCAGCTCAGCACAGCGTTTGGTTTAAGGAAGTATATATATATATATATATATATATATATATATATATATATATATATATATATATATATATATATGTGTGTGTGTGTGTGTGTGTGTGTGTGTGTGTGTGTGTGTGTAATGGGGAGGGGACCAACCTACGTGGGGCCGGTCCACCTCACCCGACCCCCTACTACCAATATTATTTGTAGCAGCAGCTGCAAGTCTTTAAACCCGAGCCCCCTACTCCTAGTTATATTAGAAGTCATCGGCAGTATATATACAACTGCTCGAAACCGAAACCCTAACCCTCCATAATTCTCCACCTTCCCATCTCCTCTCCACCTCGACCCCAAGGCCGCCAACCTCTCCGTGTACACCCCAGCCGCCGGCGAACTGCCATCATTGACCGGAGACGTTGCCGGAGCCCGCGTTCGCGTGAAACAGAGGAAGCTATGTTTCGATCAACCGCAAGGTACTCAACTTCGACCCCACCTTTCTTCCTCTACGTTTGATGAAAAAGTGATCCGTAAATTTGCATAGGTAGCCCAGTTAACCCCCTACAAGCCCCTTCAATTATAATTTCTCTAATGGCTTACTATATTTTTGTAAATTCCTAAAAGTTCAGGAATTAACACTGTTTAGGTGCAGAATTTTCCCTTTAACCAAGCCCTGTTTGACACAAAATTTCGACCAGATAAATCGCAAGTTTTGGAAAACTAATTGAACAGATGTGTAGACAACATAACCACGACTAAAATGCAACTGGTAGATCGGTATTTTGATTTCTGTGTAAGAATAAAATCAGTATTCAACTTGTGCGAAATACTGTTTTCAAATTATTAATTTCAAAGAATTTTCTCCGATACGACGTACGCCCCGACAAAACGGGAAACGTGTTCGTGCGCTATACGCATTGAAATGCGCGTATGGACGTTGCGGACGTGTGGGAACTGACGGAACTCAGTTTCGTCGCGTGTGCGCGACGAAACCAACGCATATCCGTCGAAATACCCCCGTATCGGTATTTTGCAAACTTGTCCATAACTTTGTGTACAGTCGTGGAATTGAGATGAAACTTACGCCAACAGGTCCGAATCAAAATTCTGGTCATGTATGCCAAGTTTGGTTCGATTCTGAGAAGGTCAAATCGGAACCCCTTTTTAGCGGGCCCGCGATCCACTCAAATGGGCGAATTTGTACACGGCTCATCGGAATCAAAAACTGAACATACCATTGAGTTCCTCTCCTCAAATTAAATCCATAGACATGTAGTTTGACAATTTTAGAGATCATAGACTTTGGCACGCGTTTCGATACAAAGCGGGTCCAACGGCGGACATCATTTTGACCCAAAATTACGATTTTGCCCCTGTTCCAGAATTAGACTTTTGGACAGGCGTTTCCTAGGTATATCTTTTACACCGAGTGTATTTTTGATGTTTGTTTCAGCATTTGGATTTGTTTGGAGACTGTGATATTTCTTGGCTGACATTGTGATTTTTGGGCTTGCCATTTTGCACCATCAGGCAAGATACCTTGCCACCTTACTCTGTGATTATTATATTCTTATTTTTAGTTGTTATTTTTATTATTTCTTATTTCTCGATATTTAAACTGTGCGTCCAAGTCACACTTGGGTGCAAGCGACTCTATCGGTCGTTTTTTTCGTCAATTTATTTTCTCTTGCATTGACCTAGTTTATTGACCACCCATTGATGTTGAGGTATTGGTATATACCCTACTAGGCATTGGGTGGGGAGAATAGTTTCCTTAATGTATGGGTCCTTATGCACTTTCCTATTACTGCTATTGCTGGCCTCTGACATTCGATGAATGTTATGCTTTGAGGTCCCTGGTATCCTGATGGAGCCACACCTGAGTTGCTGCTATTGAGCCAGATACCCATGCGTTGAAGGTCTGTTCTTAACTGCATTATCACTGTAGAACTGGTATGCACCCTATTGCATGCATCCTTTTTCTTTCTATTATATTATCACAGTTATACGGCATGGTGTTTTCTTATATCTTGCTACGTCCCTCTGAGGACCTGGTTATCTTTCTAGGATTAGACGACTTTCCGCAGGAGTACGGAGCGGCACTGGATCCATCTTACATCTATGACGAGACAGTCACTACTGATTTCTAGTTCATTCTATGTTTGAGACATTAGTGGACATTATTTTTACATCTCATTTTCTTCTATTTTGCGGAGGTTGGACTCCGATCTTGTGAGACTATTTATCATAGCTGTTTGGAGTGAGTATGTTCACCTGGCTATCTTTGGATACTCTTATTTATTTATTTGGACTCTATTATCTTCTATGTTGAGCTGTGATGAAATTAGATATGTTATTCTGGCCTGTTATTAATTTATTTACAGCATATGTGCATATATGAGGATTCCATATATTGGAGTATTCTTCGTATATGTGCAGCTGGCATGTTCACGTACTTGGTCCTACGTATTTTGGGACTGGGGCGTTACATGTTTTTATGGTGGCCCATGCAGGTCTACGTTAATATTGTTGGGTTACATGACTGTGCCCAACAAGCCTGCATATAGGAATAGGAATATCTCATCCAGAACTACTACTATCTCTTAACTTCCAATCTTTTCGAAACTTCTTTGATTATTCGATTTACTTCATATCTAACCTTCCTAATATCAACTTATCTTCTTCATGCCATCAGTATGCATTTAAGAAGCGGTCGCACTTTTGTTTTGGCCCTCACATCTGGTGAAGAGGCTACTCCGGAGGGACAGAATCCTCCTATGACTCCAACGACAACATACCAGCCAGGACAGTCGCAGCCTACTACGACACCGACGACGGAGTACCCAGAGATCGCAGCACACTCAGGCAGCCAGGCTGGGCAGACTACTACCATGCCATCAGAAGGGAATGTACCTCTACCACCACCACCACCATTCCCTCAGCAGTTTCCCCCACAGTCGGGACCGCAGATGCCTCCACCACCGACTGATGGGAGCCCTACCTCTCAGTTTATGTACGCTATGATGCAGGCTCAGTGGCAGCAGACTGAGCTGATGAGACAGACGATGATGGCGGCATTGGCTAGACCTCCACCACCACCTCCAGTACCAGTACCAGCACCAGCTCTGCATCCCTATGAAGGCTCTATCAAAAATTTTACAGATATGAACCCCAAGGCCTTTAGGGGAACGGAAAAGCCATTAGAGGTGTCACAGTGGCTTATTAGTACAGAGAAGCTACTGAAGGCATCCCAGCTGCCAGCTCGAGATTGGATAACAGCAGTGGACCTACTGTTAGAAGACAATGCTCACCACTGGTGGAAGGCAGAAGAGAGACGACTAGGCACTAGGATCACCTGGAAGCAGTTCTATGATGCGTTTTACGAGAGGTTCTTCCCTATTCATGTCAGGGATGGTCTCTACGACCAGTTCTTTCATCTGAAGCAAGGGAATATGACAGTTGATGAGTATGACTCAGAGTTCAATCGCCTAAGTCGATTTGGTGCGGTATTGATTCCGACGGAGTTAGAGAAGGCGAAGAGATTTCACCAGGGGCTTGCGCCAGAGCTCAAGTCTTATACGACTACTCAGTTTCGAGTCTTCTATTCAGCTGTCTTGGAAGAAGCTCGTGCTCAGGAGATTCTTCGCAAGGAACAGCAGCAGACATCGAGGCGGCATACCCCAGCAGTTACACCAGCCCGAGCTACTCTGAGTGGACCTATTAGGAGGGCCACATGACAGTTCCAGCCGAGGCACACACCTTATCAGAAGCGCACCTGCAACTTTTGCGGGAAGCAGGGACACGTCTTGAAGGACTGTCGAATTTGACTTGGATCATGCTTGAGATGCGGGTCAGGACAGCACAAGGTGAAAGATTGTCCGGAACAGCAGTCCTTAGCCCCAGCACTTCCAGCACCTCAGCCAGCGGCAGGAGCACCTCACCCGCCATTACCACCTCAGTCAGCACAGTTCGAGAGGGCCAGAGCTCAGGGCCCCGGACAGAATCATGGGAAGGTATTCTCACTTACGGTTGAGAATATAGAGACAGAGGCAGAGGTTATATCAGGTATGGTTGTTTCACTTAACAAAATGCCTTGAGGAATTGGCTTTTGAAAATAAAACGAAAAAAAGTACAAGAAGTACAAATTTGATTCTGGAAAAATATTGCTATGGAAGTCTGATTCGTAAATGATCACTTTGTTCCTTGGACCATATGATCATGATGAAGATCACTGCTTGAAGTAGAACAACTGGAAGAACTAAGTCA
The DNA here is from genome assembly GCA_029216955.1 of Iris pallida. Lineage (NCBI taxonomy): Eukaryota > Viridiplantae > Streptophyta > Magnoliopsida > Asparagales > Iridaceae > Iris > Iris pallida. The sequence continues at coordinate 30,124,276 of JANAVB010001800.1, forward strand.
CCAGAAAGGTATCGACGCACTTGGGCACTGATGGCGAGGCCGAATGCTTTCCTGCTTTGCTTCACTCTGTTCTGAAAGAAAGGTTGAAGAAGAATGCTCTGGAGAATCAAAATCTCTAAGTTCTGATCTCTGTATTCTCTCCTGTCTCTCCCATGTGTCCTTGAGAAAAATCAGTCCATTTATAGGCTTAGGGTCTTATGCGTAAAAACTCAGCAAAAGTTCCATCTTTACGCCACCAACTGCCACCCATGACTGAAGTCATCTTCTGTATGTGTTGACACGTGTCCCATCATTTCATTAAGAATAGGATGCACGTACACACGTTCTTCGAGAAGAATGACATGAAAGCCACGTAGACAAACCACGTTCCAAACTGGTGGAGGAGAATAGGGCATAAAAATAGCCCCAATGTATTCTGAGCGTAAAGCAGTGGACTAGGCATAAAGTAGCCCTGTTATAGACTTCCCGTGTAAAGTGGTTGTTAAATAACCTTGAGCGTAAAAGTAGCTCAAATAGACTTTACGCACACGTCAACTGTTGAGCGTAAAAGCTCATATAGTCTTCATGCGTAAAAGAAGCCATAGTGTGAGCATAAAGTAGCTCAATCCACATGCTAAACGACAACATTGGTCTCTATATAAAAACAAATTCCTTTGAATTCTGTGATATATGCCATCATTAATATCTCCACGTCAGAGTTTACATTAAATGCGAGACTTGACAGCTTTGTCCAGCGTAAGAGTGGTTGATCTGCCCTTGGCGTAAAATTATGGGTGTAGACCCGAGCGTAAAGTGATCAGCCTGCTTTAGGCGTAAAGTGATTAGCCTTGTCTTGGGCGTAAAAACCAATCACTTATGAATGAAATAATCCATCTCTTTGACTCTTTCTCTGAAGCACTTTTTACGCTCCTACAAGACCCCCTTCAAAGTTTTCAAATATCTCCAAAATTTGAAACACTTTGAACATAAGCGTAAAAGTTGAGATTTGATCAGTCAGCGTAAAAGTCGGGATACGCAACCATCATCCGCGTAAAAGCGGAGATATCCAACAGTCGGCGTAATTTTCAATAGTATCGGTCAACACTCAACCGTCACAATAAATTTCTTTCTCGAGACTTTCGAATGCCTTTTCGTTTCTCCGAGTTTACATTAATAATGAGTAGTTTCCAAAGAGGAATATGAAGAGTTGGTTTAATTGTATAAATAAGAAAAAATTCTTCACTCTTGTCATTCATCCTCATAGTGACATGGCGCCAAAGAACAAGATTACTAACAAAGAGGCTTCGAGCTCCAGGCTGGATTTTAAGCGAGCATGCAACCTCTTATAGTGCTTTGGATTGACTCCTGCAGTCTTTAGTCGCATCGATGGTGGTCCCCCAACTACGTACGAAGGGCCAGGAGATGCAGAAGCATTTCTTAATCTGATGCGTCGCTCCGGAATTCGCAATATGCACGAACTAGGTACTTTCCTTCGTCAGCCCGACGAGGGAGAGAAAAAATGATATTTTTGCGAATCTTTTATCTGTAGGAGGCCACTCCCCTCCTTTTTTATAAATAAAGTCTGATGTTAATCTCATCTGTCGGTATATAGAACTGTTCAGCACTTATTTTGACTGCTTCTATGGTTGTTAATTCTAAAGAAACAAACCAGCACGTGGCATCTGTCTTGTGGTTACGAGAGCCTTTAAATAGGATCTTCTTCCGAAATAGACTCATACCAATCAGTTTCTTCAGCCTTTATAAATAGCCGAGAATGTTTCATATATTCTCATTCTCGTTCCTCTGAAGATAATTTTTTGCAATATCGTTCTCCAACAAGTGACCATGGCGAAGCTTTCCAACGGCGTTCTTTTGTACGTCCAGTCATTAGACGTAGATTCAACCACCATTAGAGCCAACCATTTGACTTAAGTAGTAAGTCCGATCATAAGCAATTGTCTACCTTCGAATTTTTTGTTGAAAACAGCTATTCATGAGTGTAAATTCTTGACGAGCGTAAAAACCTTGCTGAAGCACTGGCGTAAAAGCTTCGCTGAAGTGTTGGCGTAAAAGCCTTGCTGAAGCACTGGCGTGAAAGCCTTGTTGAAGCACAGGCGTAAAAGCCTTGCCGAATCACTGGCGTAAAAGCCTTATTGAAATACAGGCGTAAAAGCCTTGCTGAATCGCTGGCGTAAAAGCCTTGTTGAAACACAAGCGCAAAAGTCTTGCTGAATCACAGGCGTAAAAGCCTTGCTGAATCATTGGCGTAAACACCTTGTCATCTGTTTTTAGCTAGCGTTTAATACGCATCTGATGATACTTCTGTTTAAAACACTTCTTCTTTGTTGTTTTCTGCAGAAGTTTGGCTGAACAGCTTTTCCAGAATCGACATTGGTGACTTTGACGTTGTGAAGAGCGTTCTTCTGACATCAACATCAGGGAGCTCATGCGCTTTTGACGCGCAAATCAGACAACTCAGAACTCTTCGTAGGATAGAAGGGTCTTCCTCTATTGGTAGGAGGAGCCTTTATACACGGAGAGTTGGATGGTGGAGTCAACTCTACCCCGAGAAATCGGGTAGTAGAGTTCCTTTCACGGTAGAACTAGGAATCGTATCCCAATGCTGGATACATTCCTATCTCCTCTGGAAGGCCGCCCCTAATCCACCAGTTGTATTGGCAGCAACACGTCTTCGGGCTGCCATACTCTGGGATTCTTCTCTCGTCTGGGAGAGAAGACCAGAGTTTGATTCCTTCTGTTCTGGTAGCCACAAAGGCTTGGACAGCAAGGAATTGACACCAACAACGAATCCGACGAAGAAGATCCAAAGAAGAAATAGATCTCCATTAGGCTATCGTTGTGTGTATAGAAATAAAAATCCAAGAATGTAATAGATTTCCATTATAACTTGTAAGAAAGTCTAAGAAATGTAATAGACTTTTTTGATGATATGGGAATGGAAATGATGATTTTTTTCTATGATCAATGATTTGTATCTATCTGGATGTAATATGGACATGATAGATAAATAAAATCTTATTTTCTGTTTCAGAGTATATAATACTATCAGAGGTAATATGGACATAATAGTATATATGAACTCAAAAGAAAATTATATTAATATCTTTGCAGAGGTCAAATAGAAGTGATAGATAGGAAAAGTAAGTAGATTTAGTATTTATCCAGAGGTCATGGAAACATGATAAATAACGAATCCCACTTTCTAATCAATTGAAAAAACAAATCCCTTTCCCAGGAAACAAGAAATCAGCTTAACCAAACCTTGGTAGCTGGGGACTAAGGAAACAGATGTCATGAGTATATAAGTCCATCTTAATGTATGAATGAATCATGATTTTCGGAAAAAGAAAGCATTGATTCGATTCCGTAATTAAATGAATGAACCCGATAGAACGAATGGACATGTCTTTTCGGGAATAAAAAGTTGTTCTCAATCTCAAAGACCGGTTCATCAACAGTCCTCTTCTATAAATAGGCAAGAACTTTCTATAATCATTTCATTCTTATTTCTACTTCCCCATTGAAAATGTCTTTCGAGGATGTACCGCAAAAGAATGAAGTCTCCAGGAAAATTGAGGACGTCACTGAGATGTGTCCCATTGAGCCAACAGTGGCAGGCCCGACTCAAGTAGGCAACAGCTCTTTTACGCCCAAGCCACCACAAGATATCCTTGCATTCTTAGTAGAGCCAGGAAAAACTCCTGAAGAAGAAGCACTGAGGATGGCCGCCTGCAAGTTTTTTATGAACTCAGGCAACAATGCCTTCGAGACATTAACTGGCTATGTATTCAATAAGGGAGGCAGTGGTCCTCGTCCTTGACCTTTTGTTTTGAACAAAAATATCAATAAAAGAAACTTTATTTTTATTCTGTCTCTTTTTCTTTTTATACATAGTATTTCTTAAGAAATTTGCCATTGATTGGCATCATGAGCAGATCTCCATTGGGCTTTGATAACCGATAGGCACCATTGGAAAATACGGACTCAATTACATAAGGGCCTTTCCATTTTGCTTGGAATTTCCCTTTACTTTTATGAGTCATCACCATCGGTCTCCGAACGGCTAATACAAGTTCGCCAACTTTGAATACTCTCTCTTTAACTTTACGATTGAAAGTTCGAGATATGCGGGCTTGATATAGTTCAATGTGCTGTTGTGCTTGAAGACGCTTATCATCCAATCCTTCAAGTTCTTGGAGTCGTAAGCGATCATTATTCTCTGTAGTTAGCTCATTAGCAATGGCTATTCGTAGAGATGGGATATAGATTTCCAATGGGAGGACAGCTTCACATCCATAAACCAATGAGAATGGTGTAAAACCAGTAGGAGTCCGGACTGTTGTTCGATAAGCCCATAAACACTCTCCAAGTTTTTCATTCCAATCACGTTTATTAGAAGAGACAAACTTTTTGGGAAGTTTAATGATCGTCTTATTGAAAGCTTCGGCTAAACCATTAGCAGCTGGATTATAAGCCGTAGAAGCCAAATTCTGAATTTGATTCTTGTCACAGGATCGATAAAATGCTTGACTGGCAAATTGTGGGCCATTGTCATGAATTATTCGTCGAGGGATCCCGAAGCGATAAATGACATGGTGCTTGATGAAGCTGATCACATTAGATGTTTTCACTTCGACAAGGGGAACTGCTTCTGCCCACTTAGAAAAGTAATCGGTTATAGCTAATATGAATCGATGTCCCTTGATAGAAGGAGGGTTAATAGGACCAATGATATCCATTCCCCAAGCTTCGAAGGGCCAAGAAGCTGCTGTAGGATGTAGAAATTCAGACGGCTGATGAATAAAATCAGCATGAATCTGACATGCTTTACATCTTCTGGCATAGTCTACAGCATCTGCTATCATAGAAGGCCAATAATACCCCATTCTTCGAATGCGGTCTTGTAATTTAGGACCCGGCTGATGAGCACCACAAATACCATCATGAGCTTCTCGCAGTGTTTGTTTAGCTTCACTTTCTGAGAGACAACGCAGCATGAGTCCATCATAGGAACGGCGGTATAGCATATGTAAAGATGAATCATAATAAAACCGAAACGATCGTCTTTTGATTGATGCAGCTTCTTTTGGATCTTCAGGCAAAATTCTATGAACTGCATAATCAACGAATGGAGCTCTCCAATCCTTATGCTGGGAATTTGACTCTGTAGTATAACTTTGTTCAATGTACAAATTATTCTTAACACAGAACAAGTCTCGATCCAACAAAGTAATTGTATTTTGCCTTCGGATTGGAACAGCTAGGTCTGCAGCTAAACTAGCAAGAGCATCAGCTTCCACATTCTGAGAGTGTGGTACAAACTCAATGAAGAATCCTTTGAATGAAAGGACCAGTTCAACCACCACTTGATGATAAGGAATGAGATCAGGATTTCTGACCCCATAAGTCCCTCTAACTTGATTAACAATCAATTGAGAATCTCCATAAGCTTCTAAGAACTCAATACCCAATTGTTTTGCTACTTGGAGATCGATCAATAGAGCATTATATTCTGCTACATTGTTGGAGCATGGCTCATTGAGAGAATAGGCACGGTATATGACCATTTTGTCAGGAGAAACCAAGACGATTCCTACCCCAGAGACAATATTGCCTTTAGGTCCTACTCGTGATGCCCCATCAAAATATAATTGCCATATGTCATTCTTCAAAGTTAGGTTACAATCCACGACTTCATCTGGAATGTCCTCATATAATTTTGATGTTTCAGGTATAGGGTGAGCAGCTAAGAAATCGGCTAATGCTTGACCCTTTATTGATTTCTGAGGTACATAAACCATGTCATAATGAGTAAGCAACATCGCCCAGGTGGCCAGCCTGGAGTTAAGAATGCTAGGTTTTCTCATTAATACCCGAATGGGATTTATTCTGGAAATAACATGAATAGTTTGTCCTGTCACATAATGTCTTGTCTTTTGGACGGCAAAAACCAAAGCTAGACATTCCTTTTCCACAGAAGTATACCCGTGTTCAGCTCCGACCATCATTCTGTTCAGATAATATATTGCTTGCTCATGACCTATATCACTTTTTTGTGCAAGAAGAGCACCAAGTGAGTGATCAAAGGCTCGAACATATAGCAAAAATGGCCTTCCTACTACCGGAGGTACCAGAACATGTGGGTTTGTAAGGTATTGCTTAATGTCATTGAAGGCTTTCTGATACGCTTCATCCCAAACAAAAGATACGCCTTTCTTTAATAGACGGAAGAAAGGTTGACATCTCCCAGAAAGATTAGATATAAATCTTCTAATATAAGCAATACGACCCTGAAAGCCATGGAGTTCTTTCAGATTACGAGGAGGATGCATTTCAAGAATTGCTTTAATCTTATCAGGATCGACATGGATATCCTGAGAAGTAATGACAAATCCTAAAAATTTGCCACTGGAAACCCCTAAGAAAAACTTAGTAGGGTTCATTTTCAATTGATGTCGGCACATCAACTCAAATACTGTCTTCAAGTACTGAATGTGATCATCCTTTGATCGACTTTTAACAACAATGTCATGTACATAGCATTCAGCTATCTTCCGTAGATATTCTTGAAAGATGTTGCTCATAGCCCGTTGATATGTGGCACCGGCGTTTTTAAGACCAAACGGCATAACCGTATAACAGTAGACCCCAAGGGGTGTACGAAAAGCGGTATGTTTCTCATCTTCTGGATGCATCTTAATCTAATTGTACCCTGAGAATCCGTCCATGAAAGATATGCGTTCGAAACCACATGTATTGTTTATCATGACATCAGTAATTGGAAGTAGAAATTTATCCTTTGGACAAGCTGCATTAAGATCTCGATAATCTATGCAAACTCGGACTTTTCCGTTCTTTTTCATGACAGGAACAATATTGGCAACCCAATCTGGGTGTTGCTCTTCACGAACAAATCCGCATGTGATCAACTTTTTGACTTTTGCTTCGATTGCATCCATCATATCTGGTCTAAAGCATCGTTGTTGTTGTTTTACAGGCTTGACGTTAGGTAAAATATTAAGTTTATGAGTAGCAACTTTAGGATCTAGGCCTGGCATATCCTCATAGCTCCATGCGAAAATGTCAATATATTCTTTGATAAGTTTTATCAACTGTTTCTTTTCATCTTCAGAAAGATTCTTACTGATGAATATTGGTTTGGACGTAGTTCCATCTCCAACATCAATCTAGATAACTTCATCTTCTGTAGGTGGCTGTCGCTATTCAAAACGAAGTTTCCACTGAGTATCTATCTGTTGAGCCCAAGGATCATTCTCAAATAGTTCAGATTCGTCATCAGTTTGAACCATATTGACTAAAATATTTGTCCAGATTCATTATATGAGGAACGAGACATATCAGTTTCAATGAACTGGACTTCTTCTGAATCTGATGATTGCGAAGAGCTGGAAGAGAATTCTTCTTGTATATCGTCATAAAACATGTGGGACGGATCATATCCCAACCCATGACGAGTCTTTTGGTAAAACGGATCACCACATAATGGTAGTCGTCTACCCTTACCTTGATTGAGACCTTGCATAGTCTTCAAATAATATCCCATGTTCTGGATAATCTTGATAGATTGTTGACTATACTTGTCAATTCGGATTCTTCCCTTGTCTTTATCCTTCAGCTCATCTGCCTGAGCAACAGGGATATTTCTAGCCAGGCCAAACACAATTTGGCGCTTATTTTTCTTATCAGACGGAACCACGAAATAAGATTCTTCGTGACGTCTAAAAGTTATGCAAGCTAGTGATGAAGCGGCCACAGGTAGAAGATAAGGAGAAGATGTTAGGAACCTTTGAGCATAAGGTCCAACATCTATATAAGGAGGGAAAGAATTTTCCTTATGATCGATGTATAAAGTTTCCTCTGGCTCAATGTCGTCTTTATATTGATGACTTTAATTATCAAAAGATAAAGTCATTCTTTTGATATACTTGACAGCCATATACTCGAAAAGGAAATCTTTATTGATATCAAAAAGTATAGAATGATCAATATTTACATCATTTATAATCTGATCACTACGCTTCGGATTAATCAATAGTAGACCATTATCCGTCTTCTGCGTAGTTTTGCCAAGATTGACAATTAATGGTGGTTCTGGATCATTCGTACAAGAAGTACGCCCTTTGACCTTGATCATAAAAGGTTGAACTTGGCTCTTAGCAGGAATATTTGTTGATTTCTCAGATGAAGTTTGAGTTCTTCCTTTAACCTTGATTATCAGAGGTTGATCATTGATATATTGGAATTGGATTCGTCCCTTGACTATGATCTTCAAAGGTTGCTCCTCTGGCGGATCTTCATTAATAGACTGATCCTCAGTGGGTGATTGATCTTCAGCCATGTATGATATCTTTTCCACATGCTCTTGTTTATAAAGCCTTGAATCAGAAAAATAGGCTTCGACACCCTTGAAGGGATTGATATCAGCAAACTCAGTCTTCACAACTCCTTGGAAATCCACATACTTGAAGCATTGGTGGAGAGTTGAAGGTATAATATTATGCTCATGAATCCACGGTCTCCCCAAAAGGATATTATAGGAGACGTCTGAGTTGATAACATAGAAAGTTGCCATTGTTCGAAGATCACCGATCTGAATCTGCAGACGAATCTTCCCCAATGGTTTGCTCTTGCCAGAGTTGAAACCGACTATCGTAGTACTAGTGTAAGTCAAATCACTAGTAGGAATCCTCAGGGGTCTTAGCATACTCTGAAGAATTATGCTAATTGAGGACCCAGGGTCAATGTAAATCATGTCAATTTCAGTAGATCCAATATACCCAGTGTAGCACAAAGGTCTATCATGCTTGTTATGCTTCAACAGCATATCTTTTTGTGTAAAGGTGATGTTGGGAATTGCTTCCACCACACTATGACATTGTGGACATGACACTGGTATATATTATCAGGAGTCTTGAGTTGAGCCAAGCATGAATCTGCTTGAAGTAAAGCTTTACTCAAAGTCTCTCTGTTTTCTCTGGAAAGGCGAAGCAACTCCAATATAGATAGTCTAGCCGGAGTATTGGCCAACTGAGCCAGAATATCAAACTTGTAAGGCTTCATCACCACCCCCTGAATGGAAGCAGACTTCAATGGGACGTCGAAGCGCACTGCTTTCTGTTTTCCCTTTTCAACCACAGAAGATTTAGCAGGAACAGGAGAGGGTTGAGTTGGTAGTGTCTCCACTACGTCTTCAGCTTCTTTGGAGGATCCCCCGTAGTCTTTATGATACTCTTTTCCGGATCTTGTACCAGTAAAAGTTTCTTCCTCAGACTCAGGAGAAGGAAGTACCATATTACAGGATTTTGTCTTCCCTCTCCTAGCCTTTTTCTTGTGTGGATTGTTACGAGAAACTTCAGAACCCAATCCAACAGTAAAATTTTGACTTTGAATCTGTAAAGGAAGTTGTATTCCTTTATTATAATTCAAACCTTCTGCCTTTTGAAATTCATAACCCATCTTCTTTATGAGATGGACAGATTGTTGACTATACAAGTGAGTGGGCAGCGGACTTTTGACAGATGGTTCCACAGAAGGAGAAGAAATCTCTGTATCCACAGAAGAATGAAGAATAGATGTCTCTGTAGCCACAGGAGGAGAAAGATTCAGGATACGAGGGAAAATTCCTGTCGGAGCTTTTTCATAAGCAGCGAAGACTTGTTGCGCCCGGTATAAAGGAACACTATTTATGGCTAGCCACTGCTGGTGAGTAAGCTTGAGCTTAGTAGGAGGAGCTAGACTTGGAGGACAGATGTTCAGTCCTTTCAGTCTATCTTCTAAAGAAAGGCCATCCCATAGATGATCCAAGTCATCAGGATCTGGAATAACATGAGAAATCATGTTGCAGATTTTGACTTTCTTACCTTTCTTAGATTTTGAAGTTTTATCTTCATTTTCCAACTCAGGCACTAAGTCAGGATGTACCCACATGATTTCACCATTCTTTAGTGTGAGAGACAGCAATCCTGCATTTTCTTCTCTGGCGGGCGGGATATTCACGATCTTCATCGTTGCCTTCGGAATTGGGATAATTCCATCTGGGACTTGCTGTGGAGGAAAATCTCTGAACTGAAGAGAAACCATATTGGTTGTAACCGTATGGTCATCATTGGTTAAAGCGATAGCACCGCCATTTATTAGCTCCTGGATTTTCTTCTTCAGTACATAGCAAGCACTGGTAGGATGATTAATGTATCTATGATAGATACAATATTTGGGATTATCAGTTAGATTCACCTCATTAGGCCTCTTTGGTTTTGGGATCTGAAGTTTGCCACTCTTCACCAGACACTGAAATATTCCTGGGATATCACTCTCATCAAAAGAGTATTCTTTCTTTGGCCTGGAAGATTCCTGACTATTCGGTATCGTTTTATTCTTGGAAAGATTAACCATGAGGGTATCTTTCCCCTTCACATTACGATTGCCGGGGTTATTACCAGGATTACTTTTCTTTCCTCTATTATCTGAGGCAAAAATCATCCCATGTTCACGAGCCAACCTACCATTGGTCTCGGCAGAAACCGCTGCTATGATGAACGAAGCCCAATCTGAGAATTGGGAACCCGTGAAAACAGCGATGGATGGTCGTAGATTCATCTTGCATGTATCAATCAACGCTGAATCTGGCACACCAGAAGGCATCTTTAAAGTAGCATGTCGGAAACGTTCGATGAACGTCCGAGTATCTTTTTTCTCCTTTTGTTTGATTTCTATCAAGGAGGACATGTTCATGTACATACCTCCTTCATATAAGCGGGAGAGAAACATTGCCTTAAATTCGTCAAAAGACGAAATATAATTGTCGGGTAAACTTCGATACCAATCATAAGCCGAACCCGTCAGGCACCCGATGAACACTTGAGTGAGAAGAGCATCATATTTCTGCAAGTGTACAGTCATAATATCAAAGTAATTGATATATTGACTGGGAGATGCTTTTCCATCGAACAAAACCATAGATTGTGGCTTGAATTTCGGTAGAAAGGGTACATCATTCCAATGAGGAGGATAAGGTTGCTTGATCCCTAACCTCTGAAGCTGATCCTTGTGCCTCAAGACTTCAAACTGTGCTTTGAGTTCACGCACTGCCTGAATGGCTTCACTGTTTTGCGGCGGCACATTTGATTGAATAGTTGTTGGATGTACCGTAACCCCCATTGGAGGTGGTACGTCTTCAGGAATAATGGGATCTGGAGATACAGAATTTTGATTAACATCAGGCTCTTGAATACTCAAAGGTATTTCAGCCCCTTGACTATCTTGAGTTTGTGCTGCTACTGGTACTGGTGTTATTACCGTCGGCTGAGCAGTTTGCTGATTCAAAATTATCTGATGCATGCTTTGCACCATGTTAAGCATGTCTTTCAGTAATTGCTCAACGGCAGTGAGACGCTGTTCTGTATTAACGGATGAGGTCTCTGGTTCATCTCCGACAGCGTAGGATTCAACCTCTCTTGAAGATACAGAAGGATTTGTATAGAAGTATGAATCCACACTATCAGTCTCGGACTCAAAAGATTGAGTACCTCCAGCTTCTGAATCAGAAGTCTGTATTTGTCTTTGTCTTCTTGATCGAGTATTTTGATATAACCCCTCAAAAGAATCAAGAAGTCTGTTGAACTGTTGCTGACCTGGAGTTTGGGACATATTCCGTCTTGGACGTTGTCCTCTGTTAGTATGAGACGCCATGTTGACTGATGCATATGACAGCTCATGTTCTTGGTCTTCAGCTTGATGTTGAGGCGGATTAAAACTTAATCGATCAAAAACTGACCGTTTTGAAGCCGAACAACAACATTTGATCACAACCTGGTGATAATCACAATAATGTTTTTCTTGGGAAAATATCACCGGAGATTGTCTATTCTTACGCTTTTGTATTAACAATTCACGTAAGTCAGAAGGAGTGGAGAGAGTAGTCTTCTTTATTACATTAGGGGTAGAGAAACGTTTAGTACCCTGTGTATAAAGAAGATTACTGGCTGCATTCGCAAAAACAAATTGTACATTTCTACGCGTTTGGAGTTGTGTGCGTAAATCTTGAGATTTTTTAGCATGAAGGACTCCATTTTCATTGCGTATAATTTGTAGATTTGGTACTTTGCGTAGAGCAGTATAAGAAGGCTGTTGGTGTAGAACTGAAGTTTTACCAACATGATTTTTATGCTGTATACGTTTAGGTACATTCATATTAGATGTGTAAACATCTTTGCGAATTTTATCTACACTGTCACGGACAGGAGACTTACCTTCACGCATAGAGCATAAAAATTGGTTATCTACCACGTCACAGACGGGAGATTTTCCTTTACGCGAAGAGCGTAATTTGTGTGTGTATACCACATCACAGACGGGAGACTTATTTTTACACTCAGAAGCATTAGAATCTGCCATATTACAAATAGGAGACTCATTCTTATGCCTTGAGCGTAAAACATGGTTTTTACCCACTGAGCGTAAAACCTGGTTCTTACGCAGTGGGCGTGGAACCTGATCATCTACACCGTCACAGACGGGAGACAAATTGTCACACTTAGAGAGCGACGCCGAAGTAAGGACTGCCTCGTTACGAACGGGAGCCCCTACAACAGGAGTGGGAAGAATTTCCTTGCTATCAGAAGCAACAGAGAGATCAGCAGCTACTTTGGATTTAGGAATCCAAACTTTTCGTGCTTTGCAAGATTTTTGAACATTTGAGCAGCGAGAACCACCCCCAGTTCGGAGCATTTCTTCGTAGACAGTCTGGTCGAAGTGTAAAACCAGAGTCTTCTTGGTCGAACCGACTGAAACATCATCATATTGAGCAATTGCCTCCTCATCAGAAGAGAAGGTCTTCCCCAACAGAGTCGCCATTTTTGTTTCACTTAACAAAATGCCTTGAGGAATTGGCTTTGGAAATAAAACGAGAAAAAGTACAAGAAGTACAAATTTGATTCTGAGAAAATATTGCTATGGAAGTCTGATTCGTAAATGATCACTTTGTTCCTTGGACCATATGATGATGATGAAGATCACTGCTTGAAGTAGAACAACTGGAAGAACTAAGTCACCAGAAAGGTATCGACGTACTTGGGCACTGATAGCGAGGCCGAATGCTTTCCTGCTTTGCTTCACTCTGTTCTGAAAGAAAGGTTGAAGAAGAATACTCTGGAGAATCAAAATCTCTAAGTTCTGATCTCTGTATTCTCTCCTGTCTCTCTCCTGTGTCCTTGAGAAAAATTAGTCCATTTATAGGCTTAGGGTCTTATGCGTAAAAACTCAGAAAAATTCCATCTTTACGCCAACAACTGCTACCCATGACTGAAGTCATCTTCTGTATGTGTTGACACGTGTTCCATCATTTTATTAAGAATAGGATGTACGTACATACGTTCTTCGAGAAGAATGGCATGAAAGCCACGTAGGCAAACCACGTTCCAAACTGGTGGAGGAGAATAGGGCGTAAAAATAGCCCCAATGTATTCTGAGCGTAAAGCAGTGGACTAGGCTTAAAGTAGCCCAGTTATAGACTTCCCGCGTAAAGTGGTTGTTAAATAACCTTGAGCGTAAAAGTAGCTCAAATAGACTTTACGCACACGTCAACTGTTGAGCGTAAAAGCTCGTATAGTCTTCATGCGTAAAAGAAGCCATAGTGTGAGTGTAAAGTAGCTCAATCCACATGCTAAACGACAACATTGGTCTCTGTGTAAAAACAAATTCCTTTGAATTCTGTGATATATGCCATCATTAATATCTTCACGTCAGAGTTTGCATTAAATGCGAGACTTGACAGCTTTGTCCAGCGTAAGAGTGGTTGATCTGCCCTTGGCATAAAATTATGGGTGTAGACCCGAGCGTAAAGTGATCAGCCTGCTTTAGGCGTAAAGTGATTAGCCTTGTCTTGGGCGTAAAAACCAATCACTTATGAATGAAATGATCCATCTCTTTGACTCTTTCTCTGAAGTACTTTTTACGCTCCTATAATGGTTTTAGTTGCATCTTTTTCTGCTATTACATTATTTGATACTGGAGCCACTCATTCATTCATAGCCACTAGTTTTGCCACTAGACACAGCATTCCTATCACACCTTTAGCTAAGAATGTTAAAATCCTCACTGGATGAGGAGTTGTACCTGTTAGTGGTGTTTGTAGACTTTGTCCTGTAGTGATAAATGGCAGAGAGATGATGGTACGACTTCTTGTAGTCCCTATGCCGACATTTGATGTGGGTCTTAGAATGGACTGGTTGAGCCAGCATTTCGCTCTCATAGACTGCCATAGGAGCATTATTATCTTTAGACCACCAAATGCGGCAGAGTTTGAGTTCACCAAAGAAGACGGAGAGAGTTGTGATACACCCACATGGAGGACTCATATGATGATGTATGACACCCCTCAGCACCCCATTATCATCGAGTTCGAGGATGTATTCTCCGAGGAGTTGCAAGGACTACCACCGGACCGAGATATTAAGTTTTCTATTAAGCTTATTCCAGGAGCCGAGCCCATTTCATCTCGAGTATATCGTCTGGCACCCAAGGAGTTGGTAGAGATGAAGACGTAGATTGATGACTTATTAGAGAAGGAATTTATTTGTGCCAGTGCGTCACCATGGGAAGCACCCGTTCTTTTTGTGCCTAAGAAAGACGGGACAGTGCGCATGTGCATCGACTACAGAGCATTGAATGCAGTGACGGTGAAGAACAAGTACCCCTTGCCGCGTATAGACGATCTATTTGATCAACTGAGTGGATCAAAAGTATTCTCCAAGATTGACTTACGATCAGGCTATCACCAATTGAAGGTTCGGAAGGAAGACATTGCAAAGACGGCTTTTCGATCAAGGTATGGACACTACGAATTCTTGGTCATGCCCTTCGGTTTGACCAATGCACCCGCAGTCTTCATGAATTTGATAAACAAGATCTTTCACCAGTACTTGGACAAATTTATAGTAGTCTTTATAGATGATATCTTGATTTACTCCAAGAGTCAAGAGGAGCATGAGCAGCATCTACGGATAGTTTTGGGAACATTGAGGAATGAGCGACTTTTTACGAAGCTTAGCAAGTGTGACTTCTTTCTCAAGGAGGTATCATTTTTGGGTCATTACGGGTGATGGTATATTAGTAGACCCAGAGAAGATCACAGCAGTCAAATCATGGCCCGCTCCCACATCAGCTTCTGAGGTGAGAAGTTTCCTCGGACTTACGGGTTACTACCGACGGTTCGTGGAAGATTTCTCTCGAATAGCGGGGCCTATGACTCGATTAACTTGCAAGGATCAGGAGTTTATATGGACAGACGATTGTCAAGCCGCTTTTGACGAGTTGAAGAAGCGATTGACCACAACACCGATCTTGACACTACCATCGGGCCCAGGAGGATTTGTGATCTACAGCAACGCATCCGGGAAGGGATTAGGATGTGTATTGATGCAGCACAGGCGTGTAGTAGCATATGCATCACGACAGTTGAGAGTGCACGAGAAGAATTATCCGACCCACGATCTAGAGCTCGCAGCGGTTATCTTTGCTTTGAAGCTATGGAGACACTACTTGTACGGCGAGAAGGTTGATGTCTACACTGATCATAAGAGCCTCAAGTACGTGTTTACACAAAAAGAGTTGAATATGTGACAACGCCGTTGGTTGGAGTTGATGAAGGATTACGAGATCGAGCTACACTATCATCCGGGCAAGGCTAATATCATGGCAGACACATTAAGCTGTAAGCCCATGGAACACTTTTTGACTACACAGAAGGAGTTGATTAGAGACTTGGAGCAGCTTGGTATTGAGATAGTATTGCCTGGAGCCGATGGCGTATTAGCCAACCTCCAAGTACAATCATCATTAGTAGAGCGCATCAAGGCAGCATTGCCCAATGACGCTAGATTTCGACGGCTGAAAGAAAGGACTGAAGCAGGAGAGCAGACGGGATTGAGGATCCATCCCGATGGGACATTACGATGTGGTGATCGTATTTATGTTCCCAATGGAGAGCTACAACAGGAGCTGATGGCAGAGGCTCACAGTTCAGCATATTCTATTCATCCCGGAGGAACCAAGATGTATCGTAACTTACGATAGTATTATTGGTGGCACGGAATGAAGCGAGAGATAGCTCGTTTCGTTGCCAAGTGCTTGGTATGTCAGCAAGTGAAGGAGGAGCACCAGAGGATGGCAGGATTATTGCAGCCGCTACCCATTCCCGAGTGGAAGTGGGAGCACATTACTATGGATTTTGTCACGGGTTTTCTTCGGAGTCCTAGGAAGACGTGACACGGTGTGGGTGATTGTTGATAGACTTACGAAGTCAGCCTATTTCTTACCTTTTAGAGTGGGTCAGTCGATAGAGGTATTGGCAGAGATGTATATGGAGCAGATTGTTAGATTTTATGGTGTGCATGTTAGTATTGTGTCGGACCATGACTCGAGATTTACCTCACACTTTTGAAGGAGCATGCAAGAGAGTTTGGGCACTCGATTGAAGTTTAGCACATCATACCATCCGCAGACAGACGGCCATTCAGAGCGTACCATACAGACGCTAGAGGATATGTTGAGAGCGTGCATACTTAATTTTGGCGGTTCATGGGAGGACCATCTCCATCTTATTGAGTTTTTCTACAACAATAGCTATCAAGCGAGCATTCAGATGGCTCCATTTGAGGCATTGTATAGTAGGAAGTATCGGTCTCCTGTTTGTTGGAGCGATATAGGAGAGCGACAGCTATTGGGTCCCGGGTTGGTCTTGAGCATAGTGGAGACAGTGAAGAAAATTCAAGGCCACCTGCGAGCAGCACAGGATCGTCAAAAGCAGTGGGCAGATAACCGTCGTCGACCCTTGGAGTTCAAAGAGGGTGACCATGTGTTCTTGAAGATGTCCCCCACTAGAGGCACGATTCGATTCGGAGGACGTGGCAAGTTGAGTCCAAGGTACATCGGGCCTTTCGATGTCTTGGAACGTGTTGGAGAGGTTGCCTATAGATTGGCCTTGCCACCGCCGCTAGAGGGAGTGCATGACGTATTTTACGTATCTCAGCTGAGGAGGTACGTGGCGGACAACAATCATGTGCTTGATCACTCCAAGATCACAGTTGGACCGAGTTTGTCGTACGAAGAGCAACAAGTAGGTATCCTCGATCGTCGAGTGGAGGTGTTGCGGAATCAATCTATTCCATTGGTTCGCATGGCATGGAAGCATCACTCGCCAGGAGAGTCTACTTGGGAGCGCGAGGACGACATCCGAAACTGCTACCCGTAGTTGTTCGAAGGCGAAGGTATGTCTTGCATTTTAAGTGCTATTATATTCCTTGCATTGCATTCGATCCCCCGACCTTAGCTTAATTTCGAGGACAAAATTTTTTTTAAGTTGGGTAGGATGTAAACCCCCATATTTTAAATTGATTTTTATGAATTAATTAATGTTTTATACATCTTATTAAATATAAAGTTATTACTACTAGCTTATTTATATAATTAAGTGCATGTGTGTATAGATTACATGTGTGCATGTTAGTATTACTATTAAATAAGGAATAATAAATTCTAGGATTATTAGAAATTATTTGTATATTTTTAGAAATTTTTACTAGCCTAATATATATATATATATACTTATATATATATATATATATATATATATATATATATATATATATATATATATATATATATATATATATATATATATATATAATTGTTAATATATATATATATATATATATATATATATAATTGTTAAAAAAAAAAGAAGTTAGTGGTGGGCTCGGCCAACCCAAGAAGGGGGCAGCCAGCCTCAGCTCAGCATAGCGTTTGGTTTAAGGAAATATATATATATATATATATATATATATATATATATATATATATATATATATATATATATAATGGGGAGGGGACCAACCCACGTGGGGCCGATCCACCTCACCCGACCCCCTATTACCAATATTGTTTGCAGCAGCAGCTGCAAGTCTTTAAACCCGAGCCCCCTACTCCTAGTTATATTAGAAGTCATCGGCAATATATATACAACTGCTCGAAACCCTAACCCTCCATAATTCTCCACCTTTCCATCTCCTCTCCACCTCGACCCCAAGGCCGCCAACCTCTCCGTGCACACCCCAGCCGCCGACGAACTGCCGTCGTTGACCGGAGACGTCGCCGGAGCCCGCGTTCGCGTGGAACAGAGGAAGCTCTGTTTCGATCAACCGCAAGGTACTCAACTTCGACCCCACCTTTCTTCCTCTACGTTTGATGAAAAAGCGATACGTAAATTTTTATAGGTAGCCCAGTTGACCCCCTACAAGCCCCTTCAATTATAATTTCTCTAATGGCTTACTATATTTTTGTAAATTCCCGAAAGTTCAGGAATTAACACTGGTTAGGTGCAGAATTTTCCCTTTAACCAAGCCCTGTTTGACACGAAATTTCGACCAGATAAATCACAAATTTTGGAAAACTAATTGAACACATGTGTGGACAACATAACCACGACTAAAACGCAACTGGTAGATCGGTATTTTGATTTCTGTGTAAGAATAAAACCAGTATTCAACTTGTGCGAAAAACTGTTTTCAAATTGTTAATTTCAAAGAATTTTCTCCGATACGACGTTCGCCCCGACAAACCGGGCGACGTGGTCGTGCGCTATATGCATCAAAAGGTGCGTATGGACGTTGCGGATGTGTGGGAACTAACAGAACTTAGTTTCGTCGCGTGTGCGCGACGAAACCAACGCATATCCATCGAGATACCCCTGTATCGACAATTTGCAAACTTGTCCATAACTTCGTGTACAATCATCGAATCGAGAAAAAACTTATGCCAATAGGTTCGAATTGAAATTTTGGTCCTGTATGCCAAGTTTGGTTCGATTCTGAGAAGGTCGAATCGGAACCCCTTTTTAGCGGGCCCACGACCCACTCAAACGGGCGAATTTGTACACGGCTCATCGAAATCCAAAACTGGACATACCGTTGAGTTCCTCTCCTCAAACTGAATTCGTAGACATGTAGTTTGACAACTTTAGAGACCATAGACTTTGGCACACGTTTCGGTACAAAGCAGGCCCAACGACGGACATCGTTTTGACCCAAAATTACGATTTTGCCCCTGTTCCAGAATTAGACTTTTGGACAGGCATTTCCTAGGTATATCTTTTACATCGAGTGCATTTTTGATATTTGTTTCAGCGTCTGGAGTTGTTTGGAGACTGTGACATTTCTTGGCAGACATTATGATTTCTTGGGCTTGCCACTTTGCACCATCAGGTAAGATACCTTGCCACCTTACTCTGTGATTTTTATATTCGTATTTTCAGTTGTTATTTTTAGCATTTCTTATTTCTTGATATTTAAACTGTGCGTCCAAGTCACACTTGGGTGCAAGCGACTCTATCGGTCATTTTTCTCGCCTATTTATTTTCTCTTGCATTGACCTTGTTTATTGACCACCCATTGATGTTGAGGTATTGGTATATCTCATACGGCCTTGACACTTGTTGTATCACGTGATGTGAGTCACATGTAGGATACGTATCCGCGTAGTCGGCTGGCCACCGATACGTATGGTGCGTACGACGGATAGGAGTAACTGCCAATAGAATTGCATGCTAGAAGACTTGGCAGTTACTAGAGGTTTATGAGTCATGGATGTGACCCTACTAAGCATTGGGTGGGGAGAACAGTTTCCTTAACATATGGGTCCTTATGCACTTTCCTATTTCTGCTACTGCTGGCCTCTGACATTCGAGGAATATTATGCTTTAAGGTCCCTGGTATCCTGATGGGGCCACACCTGAGTTACTGCTACTGAGCTAGATACCCATGCGTTGAAGGTCTGTTCTTAACTGCATTGTCACTATAGAACTGGTAGGCACCCTATTGCATGCATCCTTTTTCTTTCTATTATATTATCACAGTTATACGACATGGTATTTTCTTGTATCTTGCTACGTCCCTCTGAGGACCTGGTTATCTTTCCAGGATTAGACGACTTTCTGCAGGAGTACGGAGCGGCACTGGATCCATCTTACATCGATGACGAGACAGTCACTACTGATTTCTAGTTCATTATATGTTTGAGACATTAGTGGACATTACTTTTACATCTCATTTCCTTCTATTTTGCGGAGGTTGGACTCCGATCTTGTGAGACTATTTATCATAGCTGTTTGGAGTGAGTTTGTTCACCCGGCTATCTTTGGATACTCTTATTTATTTATTTGGATTCTATTATCTTCTGTGTTGAGCTGTGATGAGATTAGATATGTTATTCTGGCATGTTATTAATTTATTTACAGCTTATGTGCATATATGAGGATTACATATATTGGAGTGTTCTTTGTATATATGCAGCTGGCATGTTCACGTACTTGGTCCTACGTATTTTGGGACTGGGGCGTTACACTAGTCCTCTGAGGAACTGATGATCTCTTCAGGTAGCTGGTTGCACGGAGTTAGTTAGCTGAGCATGTGGTAGTCGATTACATCTGCATGATTCAGATATTTTGCTAGCGATATTGCTTTATTATCTTCTCATGCTCTTATGATATATCCTGCTTGTTAGCCTAGTTTCATAGACTCATGTTATTCTTGGAGTCTAATCGGACAATATGCTAGTGGGCTGCAGACCATGAACCATACTTGTTCATTCTTGATTTATATACATCTCGTGGATTGAGATATAGTTTAGATTACCATATCAGACATGATACCATGCTCTTGACAGCTTATACGTATTCGAGTCGTGCTGGAGTCCGTTTGATATGTAGCTGGCTTGCTCATACACTTGCATCCCGAAAAGCGGGTGCGGGTCGTGACAGTGATGTTTCGACACAATTTGATTTCTCTTGAAATTGATTGAATTAATCTTAAATTCCTAGTCGGAATAGAGATCTATTGATCTGGAGTATCTGCATTTTCTTTTGAAATATTGGATTCGGTCGAGATTTTACATTTGATCGAGAAACTTGTTTTCTTGAATTAGTTGATTTCATTCCAAGTTCTTGTGGACTATTGATCTGGGTTTTGATCTTTGAAATCCTAAGTTGTTCCTGCAAATTCTTGATTTCAAAGAAATCAAAGAGAACACGGTAACATAACTTTGCTTTACTGATCGAAACGTATTTGATGATATGTTTCAACCAGGATTGTAGCAGTAACTTGGACACGGGAAGATCGTATCCGGTTATGGAGGAAGAGTTCCTTTTGTTTGCAACTCACTTCAGGTAATTCCTTTTCCCTCTTCGATCAATTATATGAATTGCCATATCAGTATGATTCTTAGATTTTGTGTTTATTGATCGTACCAGCGTTGGTTCGTGTCAGAGTTGGTGTTGTGTTCAGTGGAGGAGGCATGTCCAAGCATGCGTTCCTTGGTATAGGTTTGATTCGTGTCAGAGTTTGGTGTGTGTCCAGTAGTGTGTGTTCATTTTGATCGATGGTGTTAAGATCTTATCAGCCGTGTCCAGATGGGTCAAGTGCACGAGGAATAGGTTCAGAATTGTATAGAGTTGTTCCTATTTTGATTGCTTTGAATTTTTCTCATCTATTTGCTGTGAATATTTCCATTGGATTTTTGAGGGCGGCAACCTGCAGCAAGATAGCAAATAGCCATTTATTTAAATTTATGAATGTGCAAAGAGGAGTCAAGTGTGTTGAGTTGCATATGTAGGAATATAGAAGTTATATATACATCTTTGTAAAAGTAGGGATTTTCTAATGTTGCTAATTCAGTTGAATTTTTGAATTACTTTATTTTGTGGGATCATAACTGTGGGTTCTGATGGGTTCAACTATGATGGTGAGAGTAGTGAATTTTCTAAATGTATGTTATAATTGTAGCCATTGTCATTTATAAATTCTTGAGGAGCAGTTAGAAATGGTTCAGTTGTGTGGGAAATCTTACTTGGATTAGAATGTGGTGGTTCAAATGTCACTTTGGATTAAGATAAACCCAATCTTTATTCATCATGTTTACACCCACAACTTGCTTATATCGAGCTTGATAACACCAAAAATAATTTGTACGTGGCCCTAAAGAGTTTCAAATTAAATAATTTAGACTTTGTACATGCATTAGTAAACAACAATAATTGCCACTTTCTGAAACAAACCAAAATATAAACAAATTATATACGGAAAAGGAATGACTTACAGAGTGATGATAAAATCGTGGCACTTTCTTCTTCTTCAACACTTCACAAATTTAGGGTTCCTGAAATAAACCAATAACATCAAACACAACAAAACGCCACAGAAATTCTGTTGAAAGAGTTGTACATAGAAACAGAATTTCTATCCAAAGCCGAACCCTAATTTTCAATAAATCGATCCACGAAATCGAGGAGGCACATATACCCCAGATAATCCATCCAAAGCCCAAATAATCCATCCAAAGCCGATCCAACAAATCGATCCAACAAAACTATAACATCCCTCACGAAAACCCCAAATAATCCATCCAAAGCCGAACCCTAATTTTTAACCAATCGAGGAGGCACATATACACCGCCACTGATAGATAGTTTATTGATGGGAGAAAAAAATTTGAAAATAGCATTTTGCTATGGACAGTCGGTCGATTTTTAGGGTTTTTGTGAGGGGAGAGAGAGACAGAGAGAAGAAGATGAGGAAGAGTGAGGGTTTCGTGAGGGGAAGAGGGTTACCTGAGGAAGAGGGTTCCCGGAAGAGGGTTTCGTAACAGAGAGAAGAAGATGAGGAAGAAAGAGGGTTTTCGTGAGAGAGAGTTATGAGGAAGAGAGAGGGTTTTCGTGAGAGAGGGTTTTCAGTTAGGCGCCCAGATTAGAGGAGCTGAAGGGGTTTTTCAGTTAGGCGCCCAGGTTATGAGGTGGAGAATACAATAATATTTTTTCAAACATAAGACATAGCATTTTATTATGGACGGTTCCGATTTAATTGCAAAACATCTAACGGACGGGAACGCCCGCTATGGAGAACACTATAATTTATTTAGCAAAACTGAATCGCTCCTATAGCTGTCACAACATACTATAATTTATTTTTTAATATAAAATATTGTAAAACCCATAGTTTTTTTTTTTAGTTTGCATATTTTATTATCTTTAATTGTTAAATAATTTTTTTGAATAGTGTTAGAAAAATTAATTAAAATTGATAATAAATATTTAAGTGTAAAATTATTTTCCAAAAATAATTGGACTTGGATTTTGTTTGTCAGCCCAGTCTGGACCCAAATTGAAGTACAAAGTATTTTTTTTTATAATTTTCAAAGTTACAAAATATTAATTATATTTTAGGTCCAAAGCTCTATTTTACCAATTAAATTTTAAGCCTATTAAACCTTAGCTCAATATTTAGGCCCAAACCCACTATTTATCATCTTTAGGCTTTTGAATTTAATCCATTGAGTTGAGACTATTGTAACTTTCTGTTAGGCTTTTGGTTCTAACCCATTCACTTTATATGTTATGCTTTTCTTTAGTTTGGAGAGAGTTATCCAACTCTCTGTTGGTTGGAATTCTTCAACCGAAGGAAACTTCGGTTTTGGTTTTCTTCTTCATGGTCGACCCCCAACTTCCGAGCGACCGACCGCCGGAGTTCTCGCCATCAACGGCCGACTGTTGGCCTCCCTATTCCGGTAACTCCCCTCTTTCATCCCCTATTTAAACCCTCACCATCAGTCCCTTCTCCACACCATCATTTTCCCCAAATTTCTCCCAAATCCACCATTTTCCGGCGAATTTTCCGGCGAGATCCGAGCTCCCTCGGCCAGATCCGGACCGCCCCTGACCCGGCGCCCGCCCCCGTTCCTGAAGTTTTGCCGCCCCCACCGATTCGGCGCACCCCATCCGCCCCGGTCGACCCCTCTGGGCTGAGCACCTCCCGAGGCCCGTGTTCACCCGCACCGTTCCCGCTGTACCCCGGCGCCCCGGCCCAGCCGCCCGTCACCGCTCGCCTTCACCGTATCCAGGGGTGTCGTTTGGTTCCGAGACCCGATTCGGGTTTCTGTTCGACTTCGGTTTGGGTATAATTCTGGAACTCCACTTTTCTTTTAGTCGGTGATGAATTTTCTGGTCCCCGAATCCAGCAGGATTTTGGTTTTTCGACAACGTAAATTCTACGTTGCAATTTCTGTTTTTCGGAATTTTCGGAGAATCGGGTGTCTGAGAACCTTTTCGAAAAGGAACTCTGGAGAATGATTATTTCTCTGGGTTTTCCTATTCGTAGGCTAATTCTCGGAGTTTCCGAAGGAAATTTGGAAATTACCCGTATTCGGATTTTCGGGAAAGTTCTGCTGATTTTCCATGGTTTGATATTTGGTGGGGTTTGTGTTCTGTTGTGTTTGGCTTTGGAAAATATGTATATGAATTTCGGGTTTCGGGAGTTATTCTGCAGGTTTACGGAGCATTTCCCAGTTTTTGGGTTGACCAAAAATATAGGGAATGCTGCCGAAATTTTCGGGAAATTTATTAAATGATTTTCAAAATGATTTTTGAATTAAATATTATTTTTATAATATTTTGGGCGACAACCATAATTGGTTACTGGGCCCCAACGAAATGCAAACGCACCGGTTCGACCGGACGTTGAGGCAGAGTAGTTAAAAAATGAAATTTTGGACCAGAGTCTGAGACTTATAATTCTCTTTTAATATTATTTTGGAATTTATTAGTTTAGTTAAAATTGTAGTTATTAAATTTTGAGACTAACAACATTTCCGTCTTATTTAATTTATGTAAATCGAGTTGTAAGGGCATAAGCCAATTACTTATTTGTGCTGGAAAAATGTAATAATTAGGATTCATTTTATTTCTTTTCTGGATGTTGTAGTGTAATATAAATAGTAGACTATATATTTATATTCACATAAATGTTAGGAATTAGTTGATTAATTCATTATTTTCACTTATTAAATAAATAATAACTTTGTGTATAAATACAAAGTTTTTTCGAATGAAAATTTGGTAAAAACGAAGTTTTCCAAATAAATGGTTAAATTGGATTTTTATTTATAATATAGAAACTCACCTAGGTACATATGTGATTGTGTTGTTATGAACAAGTAAAAAAAAATTAATTAGGACAAAAGATAAAGGTTGCAACTAGTGTAGTTAGTATGGTAACTTGGAGTCTGAGACAATTTCTCGAAATGTAGGATTTTGAGGAAGAACCTGAGTTTACATCTTGACGAATCATCTTTCAATCCAGTCGAGATTCAAGGCAAGTACATTTTATGTAGATTTTACAATTATTTTCACAATTGTTTCATTGCAAGTTTAAACCACTGTTTACACGAACTCCTTCGGGAGCATTGATCGTATTGTTGGGGACTGGGGGAATAGTGTACTGGATATGACCAAATCCAAACTTAGGATAATGAATGTGTTAGCTTTCCCCTCTTCACACGGGGACAAGCCATACCGTATCGCTAGGATACAAATGTACCCAAACCGGTCATATTCTTTACCTATTCATATCACTGTACTGTACTATTTCAAAATTGTTCATTTTCAAACTGTTTAAAAATGCATGTTATAAATTGTCATTTTAATTGTTAAAATTTGCATGAACTGTACTTTGCTCACTCCTGACTGGAGACCAACATTTTAGGTTACTCTGAGGTTGATCTTTCTAGAGTATCTGGTGGCACAGAGCTAATGTTCAACAATCCTGTTCGGTACCCGGCGGTACTACCTGACGACGATGGATCGGCGTCTCCTTAGATGCTGTTGGTGTTAGCTAGTCTTATTTCAGTTTTTTTTGGATCTTTTAAACTTTTGTACTGGACAAGTTTATTATCGAATAAATGTTGTGGCAACTTTTAAATTCAAACTTGTTGTTGATTTACCTGCAATATGGATTACAGCTTACTGCCGCCGTCTCATCAACGGTGCAGGCTGGGCATGATCCGATTCGACCCAAGTATTTGGGGACCGGGTCGTGACAAATATATTTTATAAAACTGTGTTGCTTCTCCCATATGATTGGAACAGTAGATAGTTCAATTGTGAGCATTCGGTTAACTCGGTTAACCGAACCGAATTACCAAATACCGAATTCGACCGAAAATTGAATATCAAAAATTGAAATCATTCGAAATATCCTGTACCGAACCAAACCGAATGGAATAAATCTGTTCGATTTTTAGTTGATTTCGTTTATAACCAATATTTTAGTTTATTTATAATTTTTTTCCAATATATGTATTAACTAAATATACAAAGATATATTTCGTATATATATTACTAAATTTTCTTATTCGGTTTACCAGGGGAGAGAAATTTTAGATAAAATTTCTGAAAGGTTAGTGGGATTAGTTGAAGAGTATTCTGCAGCTCCTTCGCATGAATTTTTTGTTAACGGTAACGATTTAATCCCATTACGATGTTGTAACTTATATAGCATCCAAAATATGTTATAGTATTTTTTTAATCATGTAAAATATATACAATATGATGCTACTCCTAATCGAACTGGATATCTTACTTTGACATATGTAGGGGTGAGCCTTCTGTTTATTCGCGGTTTCAACCGAAACGAAATAGTCAACACCAAATAAACCGAAATTCAAAAACTCCAAAACCGAAACCGAACCGAACCGAAATTAACCAAAGCCAAAACCGAACCGAACCGAATAAACTATTCGGTTATTTGATTTATTCGGTTAAATCGAATATATAGAAATCATATTTTAATTATATTAAAATATTTATAAGTTTGTACACTTTTTTATTATATGTCAAAAATATATCAAAAGTAGGACTTCAAATATATATATATATAATTGTTGCTTTCAAATATATACAATTTTAGTCACTAAATATACATAGAATTAGGATTTTTATAAATTAATAAATCTTATTGGGGTTTTCGGTTTAAACCGAAACCGAATAAAAAAATTTAGTATTTTCGAAACCGAAACCGAACCAATTTTTTTTCAAATGAACCGAATCTCTTATTCTGTCACTTCCCGTTCCCGGAATACGTATTCTAAATACATGTACTGCTGGAATGTTTTTATTTAATATTTATCATGTATTGTTCTGTATTTAAATTCCTTTAATTTTCTGCTAATTATTTTTCTGCATTTTACTTTCTGTATTTTACTTTCTGCTTTGCTTTTGGGTTTGGCCCGAATTGGTTTATTTTTCGGCCTGGGATGGTTCAACATGAACCCAACTCCCCACCTACCACCACTCTTCCATTTAAAACCCCAAAACCCTTTCTCTCACTTTATTACTTCACCATTACTCTTCTCCTTCTTCATCCTCCATTACTCTCCCACCCACCCATTTGGAGAGGCAAGTACATCTTGTACACTAAGAGGGATTTCATGCATCTCCATTTATTTTTAGTCCATGTTGTTCATCTTCTCTTCCTCTACAAGTTTAGGTCTTAAAGTTCTTGATTTCCATAGATGGTTGGGTGTTGATCTATCAAACTTTGTTGTTTTCGAAATTAAGTGGCTCTATGTTGTAGAGAATTCAATTCTACCAAAGTTTGGCTTTTGAAAAGTTAGATTTTGACTTATTTTGAGTAATTTATGGACTTTTTGGTTCATGGGTTTTCATGGCCATTGGAGGCTGGTTGGGGAAGATGAGCAGCGCATGTTGTTTGCTGACAGAAAGCTGTTGCCATGCTGTTTGCTGGCGCATGCTGTTTGCTGGCGCATGCTGTCCTGGCGCATGTTGTTTGCTGGCAGAAAGCTGTTGCCATGCTGTTTGCTGGTGCATGCTGTTTGCTGGCGCATGCTGTCCTGGCGCATGTTGTTTTCTGGCACATGATGCTTGCTGGCAGAAAGTTGTTGTCATGTTATTTGCTGGCGCATGCTATTTGCTGGCGCATGCTGTCATGGCGCATGCTATTTTCTGGCGCATGCTGTTTGCTGGCAGAAAGCTGTTGCCATGCTGTTTGCTGGCGCATGCTGTTTGCTGGCGCATGCTATTTACTGGCAGAAAGCTGTTGTCATGCTGTTTGCTGGCACATGCTGTCATGGCGCATGCTGTTTTCTGGCGCATGTTGTTTGCTGGCATAAGCTGTTGCCATGCTATTTGCTGGCACATGCTGTTTGCTGGCGCATGCTGTTTCCTGGCACATGCTGTTTATTGGCGCATGCTGTTTTCTGGCGCATGCTGTTTTCTAGAACATGCTGTTTTCTGGCGCATGCTGTTTGCTGGCGCATGCTGTTTCCTGGCACATGCTGTTTCCTGGCGCATGCTGTTTTCTAGCGCATGCTGTTTGCTGGCGCATGCTGTCCTGGCACATGCTGTTCTGGTATGTGCTATTTTTCGTGGCCGCATGGCACTTCCTGGCCGCTTGAGATCCTGACCACATATGCATTCTCAGCCGCATGAACTTCTATAATTTTTCGGCCGCATGAACTCTAGCCAATGATGCCTTTTGACTGATTCTTGTCCCGAATTGACATTGATTGATATTGATTGTGACCTTGACTAATAATTGATCATGTGTTCCTAGTTGGAACTAAGAGACTGGCTAGTCGTCTTATTGAATTGAATGAATGAGAAACGTTCATATTAATTATGAACTATTGTAATCGATTGACCGATCTCAAATATTGGCATACAGGCATATGCAGGCTTCAATTTATTTATTTTTCTACAAAAACAGAATGTGTACTTTATGGTCTATGCATGATTTATTCCGTGGTTAGTTGTAATTGTTGCATTACGCTATGCAAGACATTTAACCTAACCGCACAGGTATTGTTGTAGAGTTGGGCATATCGTACTTTGTACGGAAGTACTCATTCTGAATGACCGTGATCCACGGCATAGGATTTCACTTAACATAGAGGCTACTAAGTTAAATAAAATAATGACTGCATGGAGAGAATGGATTCCCGAGTTCTTACATGGCAGCCCTCCTTGGGACTATTAGTGCCCGACAGGCCGGTTGGTTCCCACAGATACTGCAAATCTGTCACACGGGCAGGAAGCGGTATCTGCTTATATTATTTATTGTATATTGATGACGGGCGTCCCGCTGGGACTCGTCTAATTCATGATTGGCGCAATTGATTGATTGGGTAGACTAGCTTTGATTGCACATAGTAAGAACTGAGGAATCCTTTATCGCATAATTCCAAGATAACTTGGAACCCACAATAGCAAGCCGTAGTAGTTGCATGGCCGTTTAAATTGATTTGGTTGTGTACTGTACCTACTCTGTTGACTAACTGAGATGAGCAGAGTGTCGAGACATGACGGACCAACTTCTGTCCTTGTTTGGTTGGGAGGTTGGTTCGAAGTGTCGTGACGTTATGTGAATCCCAGTAGCAAGCAGAGATCTATTATTATATTCTCTTATTTACTGGTTTAAATTCCTCATATCGTGCTTCCTTGTGGTACTTGCTATTAGAGGTCTAACCTCTCTGGTTTTGCATGGCCAGATTTAGAGCCGGTTCCCGAGGACTCAGCTTACTTCCACCTCCAAGATGGTCAATACTAGAGGGATGATCGCAGGAGGACTCGAGTGGGTTCCTTACCTCCCCGCTCATTTTGTTATTTACTTTATACTTTGCCGTTTGGCACCGACATGTTAGTCGGATCGTCTTGTACTTACTTTTACATAATTGTAACTAAGTCAGGCTGCAGCTGATAAATAATTGTGTATACCTTGCTTCGTCATCTGGCTATGTTTTGTAAAACCAGATATCAAGAACATTTTGACTGAGCGTTTGGGACGCCTTACTGCTTTATCTTACATGTTCTCTATTTCTGTTTCGTGTTTGAATGATTGAGACAATAAATGTGAAGTGACCATAGTGTGACTTTTATGTAGTATGCACCCCCTCGTCTTATTAGACAGCATTGATCATATTATACGGTATTCCTCTACCCGTAATACGTAGCTGGCTGAGTCATTCCCTCGCTCTCCAGTATTCTGGTTTTAGGGCGTGACATATTCAGTTAGATTCGGTTCGAATTTTGGTCCAAAACCGAATAATGCTCACCCTTAGACATACGGGCATAGCAACGGTCAGAAAAAACTATACCTTTAACAGCACTGCATAATGAACGTTATTGATAATGACACTTCTAATAGCGGGTAGGCATAAACTGCTATTGTATGAACTTTTAATAGCATTTCATATAAACGCTATGGATGATGATATTATAATAGCAGGGAGGCTCAAACGCTATAGATAAACTGCTATTGTATTACCTTTTAATAGCACTGAATAATGAACGCTATTGATGATGACATTCTATAGCAGGAAGGCTTGAACGCTATAGATAAACTGCTATTGTATGCCCTATTTGTTGTGGTGTCAGTTTACTCTGCGCACTCTCTTATTGTTGTATTTCGGATAACCTTATGACTATGCCTTGTGCGATCGCAACTTAGGTTCGTACGATATCACGCCCGGGGGACGACTATCAATTCTACGAAATCGGGGCATGACAGGTCAGAACCCAGAAGAGCAAGTATCACAAGGGAGGCTCCACTTATGAACTAAAACCAGCATAAAAATGAATAACATAAGTGATAAAAGAACATAATTAAATAACAAGAAAGACAGAGTTAGAAGAACACACTAGCTTGCATTAGGAAAACAAAAGGTGTAGTATAATTCCCATGTTAATCATGAGACAATATTTCAGGCACGACCAATCAAGTCCTACGGCTTGCTATCATTAGCTAACTAGGGTTATCACTGGCATAGTTACTAACAATATGCAGTTGAGATGTTCCCGCAGTCACAATTATCAAGATTTAAGAGTACTTTTAGTTTACAAGGAGTGCAACACATGACAGTGTGCTGGAAATACGCCATACTCGACGGTAGGCTACAAGTCCACAGGCGTGGTAGGGATAACGGGATCGCCTATAACTGAAAAATCTCTCTATATGAACTACTTGATCAATCTAGTCGTTAACCTAGTCAGATTCATTATGAATCCCTGACTGTGGCAACCATAAATCCATGTCCTAGACATAATGCAAGACGAGACAGTTAGCTTGTACAATCACAATCAAGGAAAATCAACCACGGAGTCAAGACAATGGTTACACTTAGCAAGACACGAATAGTTGTCGCAACAACAATCAAGATTTCACATGTCATGTCAGGTTTACTTGTCAAGAGTGCGCATCGACGGGCCACTATCAAGATTGTCAAGACGGGATCATGTTATCATGTTCAAGTTCAAGTTCATCAAGTCGGGTCGTCGCAATTTAGGCCAAGTACAGAAAAACATGCAAAGAAGATCGAGAACATCCATCGGTGATTGAAACTATCAGTCGCATATGAACTCCAATTAAAGTGAAACAAGAAGATTCTTAAAGCCAAGACGAAGATCTACAACTTTTATGTTTTGAGTTTTACAAGATTTTAGCTACAAAACAGCTTAAACAGGCAAAACAGTCATTCATGCTCGCGCGTGGATAAAACTGGCCACGGCACGAGGGGCGCGAATGCACGGTGCGCGGGTGCATGAAAAACGAATTGTGCACAATAAACGAATTGTGCAGGCACGCGACACGCGGCGCACGAAACGCGCAGCGCGCGAATGCACGTCGCGCGAGCGCGCGACAAACGAATCGCGTAGGCGGCACGCGAAACGCGCGGAGCATACGACAAATGAATCGCGAAGCGTGCGACTCGTGAAACGCACAGTGCATCCTGCGAAACATGCGGCGCACGGATGCACGGCGCACGGGCACACGGCACTGTTCATCGTCCCGACAACACCGAAGGTGTGGGGAACTCATGAACACAAAAAATGCCATAACTTACTCAAAATAAGTCGAAATCAAGTGGTTCAAAAGCCAAAATTGGGTAGAATTGAATTTCCCGTAACATGGAACCATTATTTTTCGGAAATACCAAGTTTTATAGATCAAAACCAAGAAAAATAAGAAGAGTTTAAAACTTAGATCTACAAAAATATATCCATCAAAATAAAAATCCTAAGCTCTAAAGATTCTTAGAATCATACAAAGAAGAGAATAGAACAATAAAAAATAGAGATCAAAATGTTCTCCATGGAGCAAGTTGCACTTGTCTTGGGTTGGTGGGAGGAGTAAACGAAGAAGAAGAAGAAGAAGAAGAAGAAGAAGAAGAAGGTGGAGAAGTAAATGATAATAATGGGGGGAGAGAGAGAGAGAGAGAGAGAAGGTTTATATACCAACCTTCTCATCTCAAACCAATCAAACCAAACCAAGCCAAGCCAAGCCAAGCCAAGCCAAAGTGAACCAAACCAAAACTAAACCAAGTCAAGATTAAACCAAGACATGGTTAAGCAAGACAAGTCAAAGCATGGATCACCTGACAAATGTCAGAATTACGTACACGTATAACGAAAAACGGGAGTGACATCATTGAAGTCAATTTCTGATTAATATCACTTGAGGATTTTTTTTTTCTTTTAAGAGAAAGGTAAAGTCAGCATGAGAACTTTGAGAATTTTTCTTCTTCTTTCGGATAGCAAGAGAAGATGAGTTACATTAGTAGGAATGTAAATTTAAGAAAAAACTTCTGTAGATAAAATGTGAGTTACATTGGTGGGGATGTAAACTTGACAGCAAGTTAAATAGGAGAGTCACAAACATGTTCAAATTTTAACTTTTTAAATGAATAGAAGATAATGACCTTTTCTAAAACAAACAGTTTAATAAGAAATAACAATTAAAAAAATATATGGTTTAATAAGAAATAACCATGAAAAACACAAGAATAAAGCGCAAAAAATACATTTTCTTCTCCATGTGTTCTTCATTGTTTGTCTTTCCTCTTGGAGCATCAGTTCAACACATTTTCAAATTTAAAGTTAAAAATATTAATTTAAATCCCTTTCTAAATTTTCTCGTCTATCCGTTTTTCCATTACTTTTCCTTTCCTTGGAGGATCAGTTCAACATAATTTCAAATTTAAAATGCAAAATATAAGATTCATTTAAATCCTTTTCTAAATTTGATATTTTTTATATCTTTGAATATAATATTCATTTAAATGTTTATTTGAATTATTAGATAATTTAATTTTTAAATTACATCTATAAATCAATTTTGTTGTTTAAATATTTGACTAGCCACTGCACAATAACAAATAACCATGAAAAAAGGCATACGGTTTAATAAGAAAAAACCATGAAAAAAAACGGATATAAGGATAAAAATAAATCTCTTTCTAAATTTTCTCCTCGCTCCGTTGTTCATTATTTTTCTTTACTCTTATATGATCAGTACAACACATTTTCAAATTTAAAATGCAAATATATAAGATTCATTTAAATCCTTTTCTAAGTTTAGTATTTTTGATATTTTTAAATATGATATTCATTTAAACATTTATTTGAATTATTAGATAATTGAATTTTCAAATGACATATATAAATCCATTTCAATATTTAAATATATGTCTAGCCACCGCACAATATGAAATAACCATGAAAAAGAAATATACGGTTTACTAAAATAACCATAAAAAATACGATAAGGGAAAAAAAAAACACATTTTCTTCTCCATATGTTCTTCATTATTTTTTCTTTCAGTTCAACACATTTTCAAATTTAAAATTCATTTAAATCCCTTTCTAAATTTTCTCCTCTATCTGTCCTTCATTATTTTTCTTCCGGATCAATTCAACAAATTTTCAAATATTATACCAATTGTTGACCCATATAAGATTCATTTAAATTTTTATAGACTTGAATCCCTTTCTAAATTTCTCCTCGCTCCGTTTTTTTTTTCATTTATTTCCTTCCTCTTGGAGAATCAATACAACACATTTTCAAAATTGAAATGCAAAAGATAAGATTCATTTAATTTTTTTCTCGTGAATTTAGTATTTTTCATATTTTTAAATATAATATTCATTTAAACGTTTATTATAATCATTGGATAATTGAATTTTCAGATTACATATATAAATTAATTTTCGTTGTTTAAATATATGTGTAGCCACCATACAATAGGAAATAACCATGTAAAAAAAAATATGGAACGGAACAAAAAACAAAATTTTACATTTTAAAATTCAAAATATTCATTTAAATCACTTTCTAAATTTTTTCTTCTATCCCTTCATCATTGTTTTTCCTTCCTCTTGGAGGATCACTTCAACACATTTCCAAATAAAAAATGCAAATTATAAGATACATTTAAAGCATTTAATAATTTTTTTATGATACTTTTAAATATAATATTCATTTAAACGTTTATTTCAATTTTTAGATAGTATAATTTATGAATTACATTTATAAATCCATTTCGTTGTTTAGATATGTCTCAAATTATTAGATAATTTTCAACTATGGACAACTTAAAAGAAATAATAAATAAAATAAATGAAGAGATGTACGTCTCAAATTATTAGATAATTTTCAACTATGAACGACTTAAAGGAAGAAAAAAATAAAATAAATGAATAGATCATATCTTGCTTTACTGAAATGGTACAGGTTGATAGATGCCAGGAGTAAATGCCGATAACTAAGGCTAATTGGGAGGAGCTATCATAATTCTATGAGAAGGAAGCTGTTTAGAAAGAGAAGATGAAGATAGTGAAAACACCTGCTTTATCAGTAGTTATAAAATTTTACGCGGAGAGAGAAAGAGAAACAGAAGATGCGTGCATACGATGAGTAGGTTACATTGTTTTTAATTTAAAAATTAGTGGAGGTAGTGAAAACACCTTCCTAATTTTCTTTTCTTTGGGTACTATTTTTCTTTCATGCTCCTTTCCTTTTGCATCCAAATATAAGAATTCAACATTTCCATATTTCTCAATGTCCTGGTTCCGTGAACCAAATGTGGCCTTTCCTATGGAAAATGAATCCACATTCTATTACTTTCTCCATGGGAAAGGAATTTAACATCTTCCATACCCATGTTTTGTTAGGTTGGAAATATATAACAAGAAAATTTAATTTCTTTCCGTTCAAAAAATAATAGATATCTTAGTTTAGTCTTTCATAAATATCCTTTAATTTATTTTATAATGCTTCTATTACATAAATTCACATGTTTGTGATATAAGATGAAATTTTGAAAGTAAAATAAGGGTGTTACAGTCCAAACAAAAACACCCAACGAATAATATTTCGAGAAAAAAAACAAATCTATTCCCAATGGAGATCTTGAGTTTTACTTTTCCATAACAATGAGAATGCGAAACCCCTGGTATTCTCCCTCCAAATTTCAATCCGAGATATACCAAACATAGATAAGGCATCCAAAATATATTCTAAAATCCAATACTTGAACCATACGCCTCCTTAGACCTCGTTTGGTTCGCGGGATCATGTGGTTGGGAAAGAAAAATTATTACTTTTCTTTGTTTGGTGCCAAAGGAATTGAGAATAAAGGAAAATGATTTCCAATGGAAGAGAAATTAGAAAGTAAAATGATCCCATCGAACAAGTAAGGAATCGCTCTTCCACATTGAAGTATTCACTTTTCTTTTCAAATTTCTTCGCATTTTCAAATATCGGAAAGAAAAATAAATGGAGATTATAATTTTACCAAAGGAAAGAAAATACCAAGGAATTGATTTCCTTTCCATTCATTACCATGAACCAAATGAGGCCTTAGCGAATCCACTCAACGGGGCCCACTTAAATAAGGAATCTATGTTGTTAATATCTTACAAACAATGAAAGGTATCTAAACATAAATTACGATATAATATCATTTCTTTACGTGTGGGTAATTTGATACAATACATATAAGCTGATAAATGGTATCGACGTTTTACTTCATATAAATCTTTGTCATAAAAAAAAACTTCATATAAATCTATTCTACTATATAATACAAAAAGTAGGCTTCACTATGAAAGTTTATTTTAAAAAAATACCCTTTATTATATTTACTAATTAAAAAGATTAATTAAAATTAATATGTAATATCTAGATAAATACAAGAGTTGTCTTTTGATATTCCTAATTACAACTCCTCTTAAATGAACCTTGTTTAACATCATTCATTTATTGAAAAATAAACAAATTTTGACTACAATTATTTTTTTAATCTTTCTAATAATAAATATGTGCAACTCACGTGCATATACGATAGTAATGTATAATTAAGAATATAAATTTTGGAACTAGACATACTTGTAAGGATTAAACAAATAAAAAAAAATTCCAAAAAAGAATATATTAAGAACAAGTTGGGTGAATATAGAAAATAAATTCTTCATTATTTACTGGACCTGAACCAAGTTGGGTTTGGTTAATTTATTAAGAACAATACCTCCCTGGAAAAATTCATCGTCATTTTCAAAATCCAGGCCCTGCCAGCCGTCCGATCTCGAAATCGGACGGCATCCGGCGTTCTAGTACCAGAAAAGGGAGGGAAAGTATTACGACCGTCCGATGTCTCACCTTCCTCCAATATAAACCACTAAAACTTTAGGGCTTCTTCTCCGTCCCCATTCTTCTTCCTCTCAAGTCTCCACCACTCACTCTTCAGCAGAAGTAAGCACTCACAATTTCTCTCTCTCCCCAAAATTTCTTGAAAATTGTTAATTTGTTCGATCTTAGTATGAAATCATTAGATCTGTTGAGAAATCACGACGAATCGACGGATCTGGTTGATTTTTATTATTATTATAGATTCCTGTTGTTTTTTGAACGGTATAGCTTGGATCTGTGATCGATCTTCATGGTGAAGCTGTAGAAATGCTTGGTTCCATGATTATATAGCATTTTCTGATGGATTTCTTTGATTCTTGTTTTGATTTTGCCACTATGCCTAATGTATTAACTGTACAATTAGTTCTTAGAAGTAAATTTACTCTTAATGTGCTGATTCCTCGATCTGATCAGTAGCTTTCTCGAATCGGCTCAGTGCTTCCAACATCACTTCGATTTTCTTGAATTTCGCTAATTTTGATGTGCTTTTAGTAAAATATTAGTGGAGATGTAGATAAATCACGAGGAAAGAGCGGATCTGGCTGATTTTGTTTAGATTGGTGTTGTTTCTTGCATGTCGGCACTTGGATCGGTGATCGGATCTTGATTTTTGTTGGTGGATTAGTAGTTTGGTACAGCTTGGTTTTGATTATTATTTATGAGCAATTTCTTATGGTTTTCCTTTGATTACGTGTTGTACTGTGGTCTGGTCGAGAATGTATTGATTGTAGACTTCATCTAGAAGTAGATTTACTCTCATTGTGGTGATTCCTAGATCTGATCATTAAGAATCTAGTGGTTTAATTTTTTGCATATATTTTCATGTGATATATAGCAACATACGTTGAATTGTTCTTGGATCTGACGATTTTGTTGTTATTTCCATTCAATTCCAACTTACGAAAAAGCTTTTGTGGATCGAGTCTGTCTTAGGAAATCTGTTATTTTATTATTATTATTATTATTATTATTATTATTATTATTATTATTATTTAGTTTCTGGGATTTAGATATCAGAATGGTTAGATCTGTAGTTTGATACTATAGTTACTTGGCGGATGTGTACCTTCATTATGCTGAAATCCTTCAATATGATATGCGATAATTTCTTAAGAGTGACAGATTCATATGATATCTTGCTACTTTTTTTATTTCTATTATATGTGGCATAATTAAAATTTATTTCTTAGATCTGTTCTAGGAAACATCGACACTCCAGAAAATTGGTGATATCCATGTCATGCATGTATTAGACATGACTAAGACACTCCATCCACTAGGGTGCCTAAATATGTCCCATGTCCCCGTGTTGTAGCGTTCGAGAATCTCTGTTGATTTTTGATTTTCTTCATACATTGTGTTCTTTAACAGATCACTGTCCTCATTTTATCATACATGAACAACATCTATGTTTTGTGTCTATTGAAACATTTATAAATGATTCCATCTTTCTTGCATTAAGCTTTATCTATGAAATTTTATGTATTCATTTGCATTCTAGATCTGATTTAGATGTGATTTACATATTATTTCAATTTCCATGTGCTTTGCTCCAATTTTGAACTGATATAGATTCATTGGATTCTACCATGGATCTCTATCATCATTTGGTCAAAATCGTAGAGGTGATATTCAGTAACATTCAGTAACTTGTTTTTTGATTAGGCAGTAAATCATTTAGCCTACGTTTGAGAACTGGACTAAAATTTCTTATAAGGGTTCAGAGAATTGATGTATCTAGTGATTTGTCCACTGATTTTTCAACTGTTTGATTTCATGGTTTGGATGTTGGTCTTCGCTATATACATTTAAAATGAAGTTGTACCTGTAAAATATCTAGTAATCCTCAGTAGATGCCAGACCTTTATTGCCATGCATTTACTTCAATTTCCTATGAGTTCAAAAAAGAACTGAAAGATCTAGGGTCTTAAATTGTTTATCTTATGTGTCAGGTAAAATATGAGGGAAATCCTACACGTTCAGGGTGGACAATGTGGAAACCAGATCGGATCCAAGTTCTGGGAGGTGGTTTGTGATGAGCACGGTATTGATCCTACTGGGAGGTACACTGGCACATCTGATCTGCAGTTGGAGCGCGTGAATGTCTACTACAATGAAGCTTCTTGCGGAAGATATGTTCCTAGGGCGGTGCTCATGGATCTGGAGCCTGGAACTATGGATAGTGTTAGGACTGGGCCGTATGGGCAAATCTTCCGTCCAGATAACTTTGTTTTCGGGCAGTCAGGTGCGGGGAACAACTGGGCGAAGGGGCACTACACTGAGGGAGCTGAGCTTATTGACTCAGTTCTTGATGTGGTTAGAAAGGAGGCAGAGAATTGTGATTGCCTGCAAGGTATACTTAATTAGATGTCTAAAATATGATGTTGGACGTGCAATCTTATTTTCTTTAATATTGAAATGTATTAATCACTATTTTCAGTTTTGAGTTTTACATGATTTATTCTAAGTGTGCTTATGTTTTCCTTTCACTCTGATTTATGAAGCAATTCACTCAACTTTCATCATGTTTCCTATGACAGGATTCCAAGTATGCCACTCTCTGGGTGGAGGGACTGGATCTGGTATGGGAACACTGTTGATCTCGAAGGTCCGAGAGGAGTACCCAGATAGGATGCTGCT
Source organism: Iris pallida (assembly GCA_029216955.1). NCBI lineage: Eukaryota > Viridiplantae > Streptophyta > Magnoliopsida > Asparagales > Iridaceae > Iris > Iris pallida. Next base: position 30,163,293 of record JANAVB010001800.1, read on the forward strand.
CACTTTCTCCGTCTTCCCGTCTCCCAAGGTTTCTGACACAGTTGTAGAACCATATAACGCGACCCTTTCTGTGCATCAGTTGGTGGAGAATGCAGATGAGTGCATGGTACTTGACAATGAGGCCCTGTATGATATCTGCTTCAGAACACTGAAGCTGACCACTCCTAGCTGTGAGTATATACATGCTTCTTTCTTATAGTAAATGTTGAGAGTAAATAAGGGACTTTAGTCCCACATCGGTTAGATGTAATATGAGGAGGGGTTGGACCCTCTATAAGTAGTAGGCAGTAGCCCTCAATAAAATTATCTGAGATATTAGACTCACTTCAACTTGGTATCAGAGCCAGGTTACCCTAGCCCCCCCCCTCCTCTCTCTCTCTCTCTCTCTCCCTAACCCTAGCCGTCGCCTCTCCAGTGCCGCAACCCCGCCCCTCCTGCTGCCTCCCGTCGAGACCGTCTCCCGCCTACCAGCGCCGCCCCTCCCACCCCTCTACCAGCGCCGCCCCTCCCACCCCTCTACCAGCGCCGCTCCCCCCCCCCAGCGCCGCCCCCCACCCTCCCAGCGCCGCCCCCCTCTCCAGCGCCGCCCCCCCCCTTTTTTTTTCCTGCTGCTACAGCACCTTTTTAGGGTTTTTTCGCTGATCTGCAAAAAAAAATTAAAAAAAAATTACAAAAACAGATTTCTTCTCTTTAGAAGATCTCTGTAGTTGCCTCGAGAATTAGTACATTCTTTTTAGAAGCTCTACTACGAATACGAAATCTCTTTAGATCTTCGTATCTCAGAAATGTTGTCTTTACAATCGTTTCTGCACGGCTGGTATACCTCTGGTTTGTCTCATGCAAGGAGGCACAACTACGTTGGTTATACTTGAGCCGTCCGAACGCGTTATCATGACGCGGTTCTAGTTGGTCGTATCAACTACGACATATCAGTGAGGGATCTAGTTTTGTTGTTTTCCCCCCGATAGCTGACTAAGACAAAGACGACTCAAAAGAAGACGACTCCGGAAACAACAACACCTCACTGATTGCGGTTGCAGAAGTCATGGATTCCATCTATGGAAAGTTGACAGCAGAAGAAATGAAGGCCCTGGTCGAGGATCTCCTGACCAAGAGATTACCGGAGGCAACCCCATACGTGACCCATACTGATGTGGATTCGTCACCGTACAAAATGGAAAAGTTGGACAAGCTGGAGACGAAGTTGGAAGGCACGACCAACTACTTGAAATGGTCGCGGCAGGCGATGCGGACGCTGAAGGGACGTGGCTTGGTTGGTTATGTAGATGGTCACACCAAGGCCCCTGTCGATCACTCCTCGAAGGAGTTTGCTGTATGGGACATTGTCAACAATGTCGTGGCTGGTTGGTTGACAGCCTCTTTGACCGACCAAGTGTCGGGTAACGTTGAAGCAATGGAGGGAGTTGCTGATATCTGGCGAACGTTGAAAGACATGTACTCCGGTTCGGGTAATCCCATGCGAGTCTTCCAACTGCAGGATGAGCTCGATAGGGTAATCCAAGACGATCGTACCATCTCTGAGTACGCTGCCTTGTTGAAGAAGTACTGGTCTGATCTTGACCATTATGATCCTCTTGGCATGTAGGATGCTCAGGTTGAACTGACTTTTGCAAAATATTTTCAGAAATTTCTGGATTATATCTCGCGGCAACGGATGATGAAATTTTTGAAGGGGCTCAACCCAGCGTTTGAGCAACGGCGGAATGTACTTCTTGCACAACCGACGCTGCCGACATTAGAAGACGCCATCGCTGCCATGGCACAAGAAGAAGCACGGTTGAAGCTGATGCCTACCAAGGGTATCTCCCAGGGGGAGCAGGCTGGAGTTGACACATCTGCTCTTGCCACTTTCACACAGCCTCCTTCTACGGGAGGCGTTTGCCACAACTGTGGTGACACAGGGCATTACATCCGCTTTTGTCCAAAACCGACACGGACTCCCTCGACTGGTCGGGGTCGTGGTCGCAGTGGACGACGAGGTGGTCGAGGCAGCTACGGTGGTGGAAGGGGCACTTACTCTGGAGGCAACAAGGCACATCTGGCGGATGAAGGTGGGGACAATCAGCTGGCGGACATCACTCAATTTGAGAGAGAAGTTATCGAGAAGATGCGCGGCTCAAAGCTTGGTTCTGGTGAAAGACAAGTCATTCCTGGGGCGCCGTCCACTACAGGAGATTACTGCACTTACTTCTCCCAAACCAGTGCCGGTATACCTCCGCGTGCTCTTGCATCTGTCTCTCAGCCAGCTTGGATTATGGACTCTGGGGCATCTTGCCATGTCACGGGGTCCCGAGGAGAGTTCCGGGAATACTCTCCTCTAACGCCGCCAGAAAGCATTCAGACTGCTGATGGTACTTCTAGGCCTGTTACGGGTAAAGGCACTGTTGATTGCACTCCTTCCATCACTCTATCTAATGTCTTACATGCTCCTTCCTTTCCTGTCAATCTTATTTCCATTAGCGCCATTATCCTTGATCTAAACTGTATTGTTTCCTTTGATATTCCTAAGGTAACTTTTCAGGAGAAGGGAACGGGGAGACGACTAGGCACTGGCACATGGTATAAGGGTCTATGGTACTTGGACAGGAACGGTCTGGATAGAGCACTGGCATCTTTGGTTGCAGACGTCCAACCGGAAGTCCGAAGTCGAAGTGTCGAAGCCGAGCTGCTCCTCCATCATCAGCGTGTAGGATATTCTTCTTTTCCCGTTATTAGTCGACTGTATCCGTCATTATATCAAAAAGCAAATAAAGAGTTGTTAGTTTGTGATGCTTGTGAGTTGGGGAAACATACCAGAAGCTCCTATGTGCATTCTGGGCATCGATGTTCTGCTGCTTTTGATATGCTTCATTCCGATGTGTGGGGCCCTTGTCCTACAAACGGTGTTAACGGTTATAGATGGTTTGTTACTTTTATTGACTGCTCTACCCGCGTAACGTGGGTCTACCTGCTGAAGAATAAAAGTGATATTTTTGAGGCATTTCAAAGCTTCCATCAACGGGTGAAGACACAGTATAATGCTCGTGTTAAGTGTTTCCGGTCGGATAATGGGACGGAATATACCCATAAGAGGTTTGCTGCGTATTTATCCTCTCATGGTATACTACATCAAACCTCTTGTGTATATACACCGGCTCAAAATGGTGTTGCCGAACGAAAAAATAGGCACCTGCTGGAGGTAGCTCGGACGATGATGTTGGCTATGAATGTCCCTAAATTTTTGTGGGGGCAGGCTGTCTTGACAGCCTCTTATCTCATCAACAGGATGCCCTCTCAATTACTGGACTGGAAGACGCCTTTGGAAATGCTCACGGGGACAACTGCGTACACCGTTCCTCCGAAAGTATTTGGTTGCGTATGCTTCGTCCACGATAACAGGCCTGGTGTTGGTAAGCTGGATCATCGAGCACTTAAGTGTGTCTTTGTTGGGTACACCGGGACACAGAAGGGTTACGTCTGCTGGAGCCCGGTTGAACGGAAGCTGTTTGTAAACATGGACGTTACATTCAGAGAGCTGGAACCTTATTATGGTTCGGACGAAGGTTCTGCGTTTGGGAACACGCCTCACACAGCGGGTGTTAGACGTGAGGGGGAGGTAGTACGCCCAAACGTAGTTGTCGGATCGGTACCTTGTCCTGTTGTGACAAACTGGCAGAAAGGGGAAGAAAGCATCAATGATACTGATACGGAGGATGAAGAAGACAATACGTACATTTCGCAGGGGGAGAAGCAGACAAGGGAAAAGGAGCTCCAAGTTTACAGAAGAAGACAGCAGAGGTCCAGTACTGTGCCGTACCCTGTGCCTATAGTGCCAAGTCCCTCGTCTACTCCTGTCCTGACTCCTGAAGATGTTACTCCCGCACCGGATCGCTCGGATTCGGAAGCGGATCTCTCCGATTCGGATGGTATACTTTCTCCACCACCCATTGCTCCCTTAAGGAGGTCTTCTCGCATTAATGCGGGAAATGCTCCTATTCGTTATAAAGATTATGAACATGATATCGCCAACTACCTATCTTATTCTAATATTTCTCCGACTTATCAAACATTCCTCACTTCGTTAGACTCCACTTCTTTACCTAAGAATTGGCAGGAAGCAAAGAAGGACCCAAGATGGAAAGCCGCAATGATGGAAGAACTTGGGGCACTAGAGAAAAATAAGACATGGGAGCTGGTGCCATTACCTGAAGGGAAGAAAGCTGTGGGATGCAAATGGGTTTACACAGTGAAGGAGACACCGGAAGGAAAAGTTGAACGATACAAGGCGAGACTGGTTGCAAAAGGCTATACCCAGACATATGGTATCGACTATGATGAGACTTTTGCCCCATTAGCGAAGATGAGTACCGTAAGAACACTGGTCTCCATTGCAGCAAACTATAGGTGGAAGCTACACCAGTTAGACGTAAAGAACGCATTTCTTCATGGAGACCTACAAGAAGAAGTATACATGGAGACTCCTCCGGGGTGCTACTCTGTGTCAGATTCAGGTGAAGGAACGTCACATGGAAAAGTGTGCAAACTGAAGAAGTCGCTGTACGGGCTGAAGCAATCTCCTCGAGCCTGGTTTTACAGATTCAGAAGGGCTGTCACTGGCATGGGGTACCATCAGACAAATGCAGATCATACTGTCTTCCTCCAGCATGCAAGGGGCCACATTACTATACTTGCTGTATATGTAGATGATATAGTGATCACAGGTGACGATGTAGTTGAGATTACTAAACTGAAGACGAAACTCGCCAAAGAGTTTGAGGTGAAGGACCTGGGAGAGATGAGATACTTTTTGGGTATCGAGGTGTGTGATGGTGAACAAGGAATTGTTCTCTCACAAAGGAAATATGCACTAGATCTGCTGAAGGAGACAGGAATGCTGGGATGCCGAGCAGCAGTCACTCCAATTGACCAGAAGTGCAAGATGGGAGCAGAAGCAGGAAAGCCTGTTGATCGCGAAAGGTATCAAAGGCTAGTAGGCAGACTGATTTATCTAGGGCATACTCGTCCTGATATCTCATTTGCAGTAAGTGTTGTAAGCCGCTATATGCATGATCCAAGAACGGGTCATATGGATGCAGTATTTCAGATCCTAAGATATCTGAAAGGGACGCCGGGAAAAGGACTGTGGTTCAAGAAGAATGGATGCACAGATGTTGAGGGATACTGCGATGCAGACTGGACAAGCTGCATAGACAACAGAAGGTCTACCACAGGGTACTGTGTTTTTGTAGGAGGAAACCTGGTTTCATGGAGAAGCAAGAAACAGTCAGTGGTAGCATGGTCGACAGCTGAAGCAGAATACAGAGCAATGGCTCTAGGAGTATCAGAATTGCTATAGGTAAAGGCGCTGCTGACAGAGTTGAAGCTAGACAAGGGGACACCATTGCGCCTTCTGAGCGATAGTCAAGCTGCGATAAGTATAGCGAACAATCCGGTTCAGCACGACAGAACGAAGCACATCGAGATCGATCGATTCTTCATCAAGGAAAAGCTGGAACAAGGGATACTGAAGATTGATTATGTTCGCTCAGAAGAACAAGTGGCAGACTGTCTGACTAAGGGTCTTAGTTCATTGAGTCTGTCAAAGCTATGTAACAAGATGGGGATGATTAATATCTATCGCCCATCTTGAGGGGGAGTGTTGAGAGTAAATAAGGGACTTTAGTCCCACATCGGTTAGATGTAATATGAAGAGGGGTTGGACCCTCTATAAGTAGTAGGCAGTAGCCCTCAATAAAATTATCTGAGATATTAGACTCACTTCAACTGTAAACCTGTTTACTTGTTCACAAGTTTTGTTTGTGTAGTTTTTATCTGAATTTTTGTTATGTTCTGCACATGTTCGTGGCGAACAAATGTTTCTTACACAACACTGGTATTTCAAACTTTCAATTGTTGAAAGTGACAGATTATCTACTTGTTGGTAGTGGCAAGCAATATGATTGCACATTAATTTTTTTTGAAGGAAATCAATTAATGTACTTTGTAAAGCAGTCATTGCTGGATAGTAAGTAAACTCGTGTACCTGTTGCAGTTTGGCTAATAAGTATTTGCTCAAACGTCCATATCTGAAAGGTTCTCTGGTGTTTTATCATCCTAGATTGTTTCAAACTTATATTCCTCGTACATTGTTCATGGCTATGTTTGTGTTAAGCTTCAGTTGGTTTTACTTTTGCTTCCATTCGATGGTGATTGCGTTTTGTAGTTGGGGATCTAAATCACTTGATCTCCGCGACCATGAGTGGAGTTACTTGCTGCCTTCGTTTCCCCGGACAATTGAACTCAGATTTGAGGAAGCTGGCAGTTAATCTGATCCCTTTCCCTCGTCTGCACTTCTTCATGGTCGGTTTTGCCCCTCTGACATCGCGTGGGTCACAGCAGTACAGGTCCCTGACCGTCCCGGAGCTGACCCAGCAGATGTGGGACTCGAAGAACATGATGTGTGCTGCCGATCCACGCCATGGTCGCTACCTCACTGCTTCTGCCATGTTCCGTGGCAAGATGAGCACCAAAGAGGTTGATGAGCAGATGATCAATGTTCAGAACAAGAACTCCTCCTACTTTGTTGAGTGGATCCCCAACAATGTGAAGTCCAGTGCCTGTGACATTCCTCCCAGGGGCCTCTCCATGTCTTCCACTTTTATCGGAAACTCCACCTCCATTCAGGAGATGTTCAGGAGGGTCAGCGAGCAGTTCACTGCTATGTTCAGGAGGAAGGCTTTCTTGCACTGGTACACGGGGGAGGGAATGGACGAAATGGAGTTCACTGAGGCTGAAAGTAACATGAATGATCTTGTTTCCGAGTACCAGCAGTATCAGGATGCCACAGCCGACGAGGAGCTCGACTACGAGGATGACGAAGAAGAGGAGGTGCCGCAGGAGGACATGTAAAGGGGGGGGTTTGAAAATAGTTTTTCCGCTAATTGGGTATTATGTGTGTTCTTGTTGAGTTAGAAAATATGTTTGGTGCTATCATTTCATTACATTTTTCCATGAGTGGCGGTAATATGTTGTTGTAGTCTATTAAGTTCAATGTTGGTGTGCCCTGATTGTAACTTGTTGACTCTTTGTTATTACAATGCCTACTGTTTGCTGCAATGCTCTGCTAAATTGTCTTTACAACTACTCTAGTGAGATCTCTTATATATAATTATATGTTCGTAATTTGTGACTAGTTCATTTTTGGTAGTAGTGTGTTTAATGTACTTGACGTCGTATCATATGCATGATTCAGTTCCTACTGCAAAAGAATATGGAGGTTTTTTTTTGCATCCGAGGCCTCTTATCTTCACTTATTGGGCTATGTTTCGAGCTGAGCTTTAGTAGCGAAAGAACTTCCAAGTTCCAATCTTCTCAATAATTTCACAAAAGCGTTGTGTAACTACATGTGTGCTTCTATTTTGCCAATTACTTTTGTGAACTCAAAATCAAATTGGGTTCAAAATGTTTTTTAACCAACTATGTTTGTTTGTCTAAAACAGAAATGCACTTCCAAGAAAAAAAAAAAAAAGGTGCGAGTCGCTAGTAGAAGCAGCAAATAGAAAGTGGAGTCACAAATAGTAGGCGTGGACCCGGATGCATGTCTTGTCAGTTTCAATGAACAAATCGCAAGTAGAAGTGTCGTGGATCGGATCTGAAATCGACTTCCCTGGAAAAGGTAACACATGTTCATGTTATTGTCAAGAACATGATCTCTAAGAGTCCGTTGTGTGACGCATGATCGAGGATGGATATAATGCATGCCATATAGTGATGTCCTATAAAAGAGCATACTTCGTGAAAGTTTTTGTACCGAAGAAATGCTCAAATTACAAGTTCTAGCTTAGGATGAATATTAGTGAAGTATCTATATCTGGCATAATAGACTAGGCCATGCTCATTATAAAAGATTAAACAAAATATATAGTTTAGGCCTTATCTCCAAATGTGTGGGGTAAGGAAGTGGAGAAATGTTAAGTCTGTGCACAGACGAAAATTGTAAGAAAGTCCTTCAGACGGTTGAACCGAACTACAGATCTTCTAGAGTTGATGCAGGGGCGGCCTTGGCCCAGGGCAGGCCGGGCGACGGCCCAAGGCCCCCTGATGAAGGGGGCACCAACATGAAATTGTCTATAATAGAACTAGTATGCATCATGTGCCTTCTTTTAATAAGAAGTATTGTGGTGTAATGGTTACAATGCTTGACTTGTATTTAAGGGGTCATTGGTTCAAATCTTGACTACAACAAAATTTTGTTTTATTTATACTTTTTTTACATTATGTATGAGGCCCATTTAGAAAAATTTGCCTCGGGCCCCCAATTGCTCAGGGCCAGCCCTGAGTTGATGCACTCAGATATTTGTAACTTCAAACACTTCTCCACAAAGGTCCGGATAATTTTTTTTATTACTTTTATCGACGACTTCTCGAAGTACGCTTTTGTCTATCTTCTAAAATCGAAAGATGAAACATTCAAGAGTTCAAAAACTTCAAGTCTGAAGCTGAACGTCAAATGGAACAACAATTAAAGGGACTCAGAAGCTATCGAGGCGGAAAGTACTTTCTCTTCAATTGGCATCGTTTTGCAAGAACATATAATTGTAAATGAAACAACTACTCCGCATTACCCACAATCGAATGGAGTAGCAGAAAAGAAGAATTGTATCTTGACGAAGATGATGAACACTGTGTTGTTGAAAATAAGACTTTCGAACTGCTTATGGAGAGAGCTACACTAACAACCATTTTTATTCTCAATAGAGTGTTGTTTGCACAACCATACATCACTTCTCATGATCAAAATCAGATCGAACTTAAATGTCATTCGAGTGTGGGAGGGTATCTGGCTTATGGGAAACTTTCCGACATCGAGATTCATAACCCGAGAACAAGGACTACAAAGACTATATTTTTGGATTATATGGAGAAGAGTGATGCCCGTAACTTCCTTGATCTTGAATCCAATAAGATCATTGAATCCCGCGACATTGAATTCTTCGAGGATAAGTTTGCCAAACACAAGAACATTGTTCTCGCGAATTTATCGGAGAATACTGTAAGCACCGAGGAAGCTAGCCCTTTCCAAATAAGCTGTTGTCCAAGAACATGTTGCAATTGAGGATGCAATATTTTAACCAGTACTCGCTGAGGACATTCCAAGCGAGTGAAGGGGCCGAAGGATTTCGGGAAATACTTCGTCACATATAATGTGGAAGCAAATTCGCTTACCTATGATGAGACAATGAAGACTAGAGATGTTATTTTATGGAAGAAGACAATTAATGACAAAATTGATTTAATTACATCCAATAACATTTGGGTGTTAATCTACCTGAAGGAGCAAAAATTTTCGGATGCAAATGGATCTTCATAAAGAAAATAAAAGTCGACGAAATTGTTCATAAGTTCAAGACAACTAGTGCTTGTGCTAATTCCACTGCGTGTTCCTGCTTGCATCGGACGTGAGTTGACGCTTTTGGTCATCATTGCACAGTTCAACGCCAGTTTGTGTGTCATTACGTTGTTCAGTGGTTCCAGCGCGTGTTCCTGATCGCATGAGGCGCAAGTTGACACTTTTGCGTGTTATTCAGCATTAGTTCCAGCGAGGGCACAACAGGGCACGCATGGCTGCAGTTTTGCAGAAATTCTGCTCCCGTTGGACCTTGGCTCCAGCGGGTTGGATCCAACTGGGAGGCGGCTCCTATTGGACTTGAATGCAGCTGGCAGGCGGCTCCCGCTAGACCTTGACTCGAGCGGGGAGGCTGCTCCTACTGAACCTTGGCTCCGTCGGGGAGTTTGCTACCGTTGGATGTGTGCTCCAGCATAGTTGTTTTGTGTGCTTTAACGTGAGGGTTTCACTTTATGTAACTGCCCACTTAGTTTGGGTTACTGTTGTAACTGTCCACTTAATGAAGAGTTAATATCCTGTCCATTATGGACAATAGTGGCTGCTAGGGGGCTTGGCTCCCCTTCTTTAGTCTTTCTCTTTTGGAGGGAGTCTTAGAAAATATATGCTACCAGAGAAGAGTTAGCAACATCCAGAAGGCACAAAGTGTTGTTCGAGATTCTGTTCGTGACAAGTCCAATCCAAGGGTGAAAAAGGAACATTCCAGAAGTTCTAATCATTGAACGTGCTGGTTCTTAGGAACATATCGATGGAAATAGTCAAATCTTATTTTGAACAACAATGATCTTGATCAATCAAACAAGCCACCTTATTGAGTTTCATGTTATTGTTTCTTATTGTAACAATTGTGTTGCAAAGATTTAAGGCTTTCATTTTTTCAGCAACTTGTAATTTTCTCTTTCTTTGTTGTTGTAATCTTCTGTTTTATACATACTATGTACGAAATTATACGAATTATACACCTTCCCATTAACATAATTATTAACTACTAATAAGTACATACTTTAAACTACAATATATTGTCACCATCTCAAAATAAATAAATAAATAAATAAATAAAGGCACGTGCAACACACGTTGGTAATGCAAGTGGATATTCTTCGTCACCATAGAAATATACTGGCCAATGAACGTAACTGGGATCTAACGGTATTTTTGGAAATACTTTGAAGATTGACTAAGTTTGTTGGAAAATTGACACTTTCACAAACTGGTATAGACGTGTGGTTAGTCAAGTAACAAAAAATTGACAATTTGTTGATAAACAATGGACCAAAATAGCATTTCGATGAATTATTTTGACTTTGAATGAGAATGGTTTATAACATATTTACTTAACATAAAACACAATAAACATAAAGTCATGTGCACGAATTTTTTTTCCTTCGAATTTGATGAAAAATGGTTTAAATTAATATTTATCATAAATACTATTATATATGTATGTACGTACGTTACACATATTTATTATTCATAGATTTTAATTAGAAAGATTAAAAGACACTTGGAGTGGATAATGTTGATGAGTTGGTTTAACTTGTTGTTTTTAATTATATAGGCTATGAGTTCAATCCTTCGAATTACGTGGTAACAACTTAGAAGACTTAACAAGTATCATGAACCCTTCCATTTCGTAATACATTAATTTCTTCAGAATATATCTTTTAGATGGTTGTTGGTGAGTTACATCTCTTATTTAATTAGTAATAGATATTGAAGGGTGTTTTTGAAAATAAAATTTTTATGGCGAAGCCTATTTTTCATAATATAGTAGAATAGATTAATTAGTAATATATATTAAAAGGTATTTGGAAATAAAATTTTATGGTGAAGACTACTTTCCACATTATATAATAGAATAGATAATTTGCACATATTTT
>JANAVB010001800.1:30179575-30228491 GCA_029216955.1 Iris pallida
TAGGGTTATTTAGTAATAAAATCTTATATAATATATAATATTACGATTACGGTGTTCAAATTGTCCTTCATTAGAGTTTGAATTTTATTTTTATTTTTCAAGTTATCAATTTTGAACATTATGGAGATCCAAATTTTAATTTCGGACAATTTAGAAATCCAAACCCTAATATTATATATTATATAAAATATATTACTATATAACCATTTAGAATATAGGTCGATGTCACGCAACAATATAGAGACAATAAGTACCTCATGACACACCAGTACAGACATAATGGTACATAACTACGATAACACTAAGGCCTCGTTTGGTTCACGGATTTAAGGAACCAAGAAAGGAAAGTTGTTCCTTTCTTTTGTTTGGTAGCCACAAACTTGGGGATCAATTTCTTGACAAGGGAGAAAATTGGTGGGAATATGGTTCTACTCAAGACCCATGGGATTGATTTTCTTTCCTCCTTTTCCAACATTTATTATAAAAATTATGACAAAAGTAACCATGTGCCATTGTTTATTATACCATTAATATTATTTTTTATAATATTATTTTTATTTTAAAAGGTAAGGATATTATTGAAATATTATTATATTTTGTTTTTATTTCCTAGGTAGTTTATTTGTTTTACCAAACAACGAGAAAAAAAAATGTGACAAAAAGTTGAGACATATGTCACGAGTCTAGATATGATTACTCTGATGGAGGTTTAGTGGAGTATATTTAGCTAAATGATGATGTTGGATGTGAAGCTGCTACTCCATTTGACCGACAAGACCAACCGAACGGTACATAATATCATGGAGTTGCATTTGTTGAGCGGCTCAAGTACGATTAGGCTAAATTTGATAACCTCAACTATTCACATATATTTTTAACTTAATACCATAAATTTTAATATCATACAATTTAATACCTCAACTTTAATTGTAAAACTTAATATCGTAACAGTGTAAACAAAAAACTGTAAATGACAAAAATACTCCCATAATTCATGTTGAGAACTAATAAGGGATTTAGTCCCACATTGGAAAATGTAATATGAAGAGGAGCTAGACTCCCTATAAGTAGTTGAGTAGCCCATCAATAAAATACACAACAACAATTATTCTCCACATGGTATCAGAGCCATAATAAATAAAAAAAAAATTCATCTCCCCTTTCGACCCCCCCGCCTCTCTGCCGCCCTAACCCTAACCCTAACCCTAACCACTCCCTGCCGACCCCCCCCCCCCCAAGCCCCGCCCGACGCCCCCCCTGCCGTTCCCCAACCCCTGCCGCCCTACCCCCTGCCGACCACCCCCCTCCCCCGCCCCGCCCCGCCCCGCCCGACGCCCCCCCTGCCGTTCCCCACCCTCTGCCGACCCCCACCCACACCCGCTGCTGACCCCCCCCCCCCCCCGGACGCCGACCCACCTGCTGCTGTAAACCCCCCCCCCCCCGGACGCCGACCCACCTGCTGCTGTAAACCCTCCCTTTTTTCAGAAAAAAAAGAAACAAAGAGAACCCTAATTTGTGAGAGAGATTATGTGGGCGATTATTCGAAGACGGATGGCTGTCAAATGCTTTATTTGTACCTTCTGTTCCTAGATTACGCCCTCCGGAACAACAAATGCTTTATTTGTTTTCCGTTCTCGATCTGCAAATTAGGATCTCCATGCGCGCGTCGGTGTTGGCCATGTTAACCGCGCATTCGTAAGGTCTCTGTTGACGACTTTACACGAAGACGACGACGACGACGAAGCCGACGACGACGACGCCGACGCCGACGACGAATCACAGTTGAAGACGCAAAGAGATTTTATGTCCAAAACCCCTGCACAGTCATTCAAGTGATCGTGGACGGGGCCGCGGCGGACGTCGTGGTGGTAGAGGCGGTTATGCTGGTAGAAGGGAAAATTATTCTGGAAGACACAAAGCTAATCTGGCGGAGGAAGGGGGCGACATTCACCTGGCTGAGTTAACCCCTCTTGAGAAGGAGTTCCTTGCGAAGTTACGCAGCACGAAGCTGGGTTCGGACGACAGTCATGGGGCGTCATCTACCTCGGGGGACCACATCACTTGCTTTGCCCAAACCGACACAGGTATACCTGCGCGTGCTCTTGCAGCAGCTGTCCACCAACCAGGTTGGATTATGGACTCTGGGGCATCTCGCCATGTCACGGGGTCCCGCGGTGAGTTCCGGGACTATACTCACCTACCGACGCCGGAGAGCATTCAGACTGCTGATGGTAACTCCAGCCCTGTTCTGGGTAAAGGCACTGTCGCATGCACCCCTTCTCTCACTCTCACCAATGTCTTACATGCTCCGTCTTTTTCTGTCAATTAGTGCCATTATTCTTGATCTTAACTGTACTGTTTTCTTTGACATTCCTACGGTGACCTTTCAGGAGAAGCGGACAGGACGACGACTAGGGACTGGCACATGGCATAAGGGGCTGTGGTACTTGGACAGGACTGGACTGGACAAAGCATTGGCATCTCTGGTAGCCGACACACCACCGAAAGATACATGACGCAGTGTAGAAGATGAATTGCTACTCCACCACCAGCGTGTCGGTCATTCTTCTTTTAAAGTTATTAGTCGCATGTATCCGGTCTTATACCAAAGGGCTAATACAGAGAAGTTATTTTGTCATGCTTGTGAGTTGGATAAACATACAAGAAGCACATATGTGAGTTCCGGTAGTAGAAGTTCGGCTGCATTTGATATGATACATTCGGACGTATGGGGCCCTTGTCCTACAATCGGTATTAACGGTTTTTGATGGTTCGTCACTTTTATTGATTGTTATACTCGCGTGACATGGGTGTACCTTATGAAGAATAAAAGTGACGTCTTTGAGGCGTTTTGCGACTTTTATCGTCGGGTAGAAACTCAATATGACACTAAGATTAAGTGCTTACGGTCTGACAATGGGACGGAGTATGCAAATAAGACGGTTGCTGAGTATTTATCCACTGATGACATACTACACCAAACTTCTTGTGCCTATACACCGGCACAAAATGGTATGGCCGAACGGAAGAACAGACACCTGCTGGAGGTCGCACGGACGATGATGCTGGCTATGAATGTTCCGAAACACTTATGGGGACAGACGGTGTTAACGGCATCTTATCTCATCAACAGAATGCTATCTCATGTATTGGATTGGAAGACACCGTTGGAGATGCTTACTGGTGCTACCACGTATACTGTTCCACCGAAAGTATTTGGGTGTGTATGTTTTGTCCAAGATAATAGGCCAGGAGTTGGCAAACTGGATCCTAGAGCGGTTAAATGTGTCTTTGTCGGGTACACGGCAACTCAGAAGGGATACGCATGTTGGAGCCCAGTTGAGCGGAAGATGTTTGTGAGCATGGACGTTACCTTCAGAGAACTAGAACCATATTATAGTTTGGATGACGGTTCGGCGTTTGTTGACACACCTAATTAACACAGCGGGTGTTAGATGTGAGGGAGAGAAATTCAGCCCATCTGTGGTAGTCGGATCGGTCCCATGTCAGGTCGTAGAAAACTGGACGAAAGGGAGAGAAAGCAGTGACTCCGATACAGAAGATGAAGAAGATACATATGTTAAACAGGGAAAGCAGCAGACAATGGAAAAGGAGCTCCAAGTCTACAGAAGGAGACAACAGAAGTCCAGTACCGTGCCTGTACCGTGCCCTGTGCCTTCTGTACCAAGTCCCTCGTCTACTCCTGCTCCAACTCTTGAAGATGTTGCCCCTGCACAGAATCAATCTGATTCTGATGCGGATCTCTTTGACTCTGATGGTATGATCTCTCCACCACCTATTGCTCCCTTAAGGAGATCTTCTCACATCAATGCGGGTAAGGCTCCTAGTCGTTTTGATAATTATGAACATGATATTACCAATTACCTGTCTTATTCTAATATTTCTTCGAATTATCGAGCATTTATCGCATCATTAGACTCTACTTCGTTGCCCAAAAGTTGGCAGGAAGCAAAGAAAGATCCAAGGTGGAAAGCTGCGATGATGGAAGAACTTGGGGCACTGAAAAAAAAAAATAAGACGTGGGAGCTGGTTCCATTACCCAAATGGAAGAAAACTGTGGGATGCAAATGGATGTACACAGTAAAAGAGACGCCAGAAGGAAAGGTGAAACGATACAAGGCGAGGTTGGTTGCAAAGGGATACACACAATCATATGGCATCGACTATGATGAGACGTTTGCTCCAGTAGCGAAAATGAGCACCGTAAGGACTCTGGTCTCCATTGCAGCAAACTATGGGTGGAAGCTATACCAATTAGATGTGAAAAATATCTTTCTCCATGGGGACCTACAAGAAAAAATGTACATGGAACTTCCGCTAGGGTGCTATGCTACAGAATCAGACGGAGGGACGTCATATGGAAAAGTGTGCAAACTAAAGAAGTCGCTATATGAGCTCAAGTAATCTCCTCGAGCCTGGTTTGACAGATTCAGAAAGGCTGTTACAGGCATGGGATACTATCAAGCAAATGCAAATCATACGGTCTTTCTTCAGCATGCAAGAGGCCACATCACTATACTTGCTGTATACGTGGATGATATAGTAATCACAGGTAATGATGAAGCCGAGATCGCTAAGCTGAAATCAAAACTCGCGAAGGAGTTCGAAGTGAAGGATCTAGGAGCGATGAGGTACTTTCTAGGTATCGAGGTGTGTGAAGCCGAACAAGGAATTGTTCTCTCACAGAGAAAATACATACTAGATCTGCTGAAGGAGACAAGGATGCTGGGATGCAAAGCTGCAGTCACTCCAATTGACCAGAAGTGCAAGTTGGGAGCAGAAGCAGGAGAGCCAGTTGATCGTGAAAGATATCAACGACTTGTAGGAAGATTGATTTATCTGGGACACACTCGTCCTGATATTTCATTTGCGGTGAGTGTAGTAAGTCGCTACATGCATGATTCAAAAATGGGTCATATGGATGCAGTATTTCAGATCTTGAGATATCTGAAAGGGACGCCGGGGAAAGGGCTATGGTTCAAGAAGAATGGATGTATAGAAGTTGAGGGATACTGCGATGCAGACTGGGCGAGCTGCATAGACGATAGAAGGTCTACCACGGGATATTGTGTCTTTGTAGGAGGAAACTTGGTCTCATGGAGAAGCAAGAAACAGTCTGTGGTAGCACGGTCTACAGCTGAAGCAGAATACAGAGCAATGGCTTTAGGAGTGTCGGAGTTGCTGTGGGTGAAAGCGTTGCTGACAGAGTTGAAGCTGGACAAGGGAGCACCATTACGTCTTCTGAGCGATAGTCAAGCTGCAATAAGTATAGCTAACAATCCAGTTCAGCACGACAGAACGAAGCACATCGAGATCGATCGATTCTTCATCAAAGAAAAGCTGGAACAAGGGATACTGAAGATTGATCGTGTTCGCTCAGAAGAACAAGTGGCAGACTGTCTGACTAAGGGTCTTAGTTCAGTAAGTCTGTCGAAGCTATGTAACAAGATGGGAATGATTAATATCTATCGTCCATCTTGAGGGGGAGTGTTGAGAACTAATAAGGGATTTAGTCCCACATTGGAAAATGTAATATGAAGAGGAGCTAGACTCCCTATAAGTAGTTGAGTAGCCCATCAATAAAATACACAACAACAATTATTCTCCACAATTCATATTCAATTTAAATACCCTCAAGGAGAAGATAAAAGTAATTTGGTCAAAAAAATATTGTTTATTTTTGTTGATATGAAAAAATTAATCCCTGGATGACTTAGGGTATCTATTTGAAAATATTAAATAGTTGAAGGTAGTGATTGATATTATATTAAAGTTTATGGTATCAAATTGAAATTTTGAATAATTGAGGGTATCAAGTTGAAATTAAGTCATATCATTAACAGTGTTGATTTGTTGAGATTGAAAGGTTGATAATTCAATGAGATTTTTCACGCTTATTTGAGAACTTTCAATCGCGTAGCATCAGACTTTCAATCAGGGTAACATTGGTCGCGGCAGAAGATGAACGAAAGCATCAGTGTAATAAGTACAAGAATAATAAACTTAAAACCAAAGAGAAATAGGATTAAATTTTATCGAATTGAAATAAAATAAATAAATACAGTGACCCCTCCTATGTTTCGTGAGTATAACAGAGACTACTCATACTCCAAAAATAATTACACTGACCATCCCTCTCTATAAATTTTATAAAACATAGGGGTAATTAATGTTATAAGTTTTTATAGAAAATATAAACTATAGGGGTGGTCGTGTAATTAGTTTCAAAGTATGAATAATTTCTGTAATAAGTGTAAAATATAGAAATAGTTAATGCAAATTGTCCGGAATAAAATGATAATGAACTTAGCTTCGAGGGCCAGAAACCTTTAGAAAATCAGTGTCTAGAAGACGGGGGAGGCGTATACCTCCTAAGACGGACTAGAAACACAAGTGAAGAAAGCATATGAAACCCTCCTAAGACGAGGAGACGAGGAGGGTTTCATATGCTTTCTTCATTTTTAAAATACTGTTGAACAAATTTATTAGTCTTGGAGGTGTACGTCTCAAATAAAGTTGTTCAACAGTATTTTAAAAATCGGACCAGACCGATCGATTGACTCGTGAACTTATAGTTTTTTTTTTAACCAAATCGGTGTTGATCCACCATTTTTTTTTCCTTCAAAAAATCAATTGTCAATAAATATTTTTGTAAAAAATAGTGTATAGAAGAAAATAAAGTTGAGCCACTTAGATTAATTCAGTGGTTGAACCACTGATTGAACCAACTGGTTGAACCAGTTTGACCCGATCAAGTGCCTTGTCCGGATGGATCACCGGTGGTTCAACATTAACCAAAGGTTATCCTAACGGAGTTTTGTTATACTAAGTTATTAGGGATCATAGAAGGCTAATTGAGTTGTTATCCTAAAATTGAGCTGTTACCCACACTAACAGCTAAATCTGTTGTTCTTCCATAAAATAAAATAAAGTCTGGGTCCTGTTGCAGCTACCCAACAAACAAACAATATTAAACTAACACAAGTAACCTTCAGAACAAGCTCACAACGTTATTTTCTGTAAAGAGTCCCCAAACAACAAACGCAACACAAGAAAAGTAACTGCTCCCAATATGATATCTAGAATTTGATTTCACAAACAAACTCCCTTAACAAACACCTATGAAGCATTATGAAAACATTCAAAGAAATCCGTGTCAGTTCGTTACTACATACATCAAATAGAAACTATGGTTGAAAATGTCAGTATGCAAAACCAATGTTTATGGATAAGTCACAGCAAAAGCCAAGTTTGGACCCAGGCAGAGAGAGTGGAACGCAGCAAGTAGGTATGGAAAGAGACTTTCAACCATCAGACAAGCAAATGCACTGGCAACCTCGTGTATATTATTAATATGAATGTACCTTAATTGTCAATTAAGAACACTCTTTTCCTTTCTCCCACCTCCACTAGTTCTGCTATACATCATATATCTCAAAAATAAGATCATCTTTGCTAAACTGTATATTAAGTTTGGCATTTTTATATCAAAGCGAACAAACGAATCTCAGAGTCTCAATGGTATCAGATTACAACCCGTATCGGAACACTCTCATCATGTAAATTACCTCAGCTTTTATTTCGATTCATCTTGCGAATGCAACTTGTGAAGTTACCGCCCCCACGAACCAAAGTCTTCAACCACTGGGAAGGAGACATCCTTCATGAGAGATAACAGCAGTGGCAACCGAGTTAGGCTACCCATCTCCCCTTTGCATCAAGAAAGATGGATGCAATCCTTTTGTTCATCTTATTCTCCTTTAATGGCATGCAGATGCCCAGTTCCTCATATTACTCTTGTGTCTCACATTACTTGGTAATCTGTTGTTGTTCTTGTGATGGCCCTGTTTCGGTAAATCATGCAACTCCATCACCTGTATCGTCCTCTGCTTCTTTGCTGCATCGACCGATAACCCAATTAATTCTTCCAAATGCTAGTAGTCATCAGTGTATTGACTCAGGACCAAAATAAAGAGAATAGCAAATGCAAGAAGAAGAAACACACCGTTTTCTGCTTGTTGGTAGTGTTCCTGAAGCTTCCTCTTCGACACCTCCAGCTTTGCTTTGACCGATGCATCTTCAGAGTTCTTGATTTTCTGCATACAAGAATGGAGTAACTAAACAAACGAGATCCGTCTACCAACACTGGGAAGAATGATATTTTCGAGTACTTACATCCCGGGGAGCAGTGGTGTTCTTCTTTTGGACCCCCGAATTCAAGTTGCTGCTCCCTTTCTGCTCAGAACCTAGCATAGCTGGTCTCTCATTCCCAGAGCCAGTGTTACCGAGTTTAGTTTTGATAATACCTTGAGGATTTGATCGGCCATTGGGGGCTTCTGAGAGCTTCTCCTTCAGTTGCCGAACTGTTGGTTCTTGCCTCCTATGTTCCTTGGAGTCAGAAACAGTGGAATGGGAATGAGCCTGCTGTTTTCTGACAGGCTTTTGGTTCTCCAAAGACCTTCCGCTCTCGTGCTTCTTATCGAACTCCCCTTCATTTCTGAGATCTGTAACAAAATTGATGATGATTCAATACGTGTGAAATATCGAAAGAAGGGGAGTTACGACCATTCACAAGGAAAGGAGCTCGTATACTCACTACCATCATCATCCATTCCGTCGAAGAACTTCATAGTAGAACAATTCGAGCAAACATAACATACACTCAAGTCAGTCAAGGTTTATCAAACGTTTCAGGACAAAAAGCCTTGGCTGGAAGTCTCATGGAACATCGTTCTACCTCTGAGAGGTGGATGGAAGTAGTCTGGGTGGCAAACAGAGCTACTTCATCCAGTGGAGGTGAAGGAAGCCCTTCCTCCCAATCCAAATCAGAAGGGGTGACAGAGTCCGGGGAATTATCTGCAAATGCAAATAGTGAGTGCATGAACTGAGAGTAAATAACAAGGGAAGAATCGAACGATTCATAGACGATGCAAAGACGTATTCCTTACTTGGAATAGCAGGAGCAGCATCGACCCACTCATTAACCAAAAGCTTCCAACCACTGCAACCAAACAAAAAAAAAAAAAATTGAAGCGCACCACAATTAGAACTACCTAAACATTTGAGCAACAAAGAACTTGCACAAAACACTTTCTGCCAATATTTGTCAACCTGTACCTTGCACGAATACGGATACGGATATGGATACAGGATATACACATTTTCAAATAGGTACACGGTAGTCATCTATGTTGCACGAATACGGACACGGTACGGATACGGGCACCATTTTCACATGTTTTTGCAACATAATGCGAATTATAATCAATCCAATTGTGACATGCCCCATAGGCTACCTATCATCTTGGCACATTCAGAAAAAATACATTGAACAAGACTTATCACTAAAAGCATTCTTCGTATGACCTAAGCTATTGATTGAGATACCGAAGAACGAAAACTTGAGCAAACAAAGTCTTAATACGGATAGATCAAGCCATTGGACTCAAGAAGCCTAAGATACCTAACACGGCAGCTATACTCTCAAGAGAGACGACGAATAAAACATGTTCGATTAGCAAGTATTTTGCCAAATTTGGATCAAAATCGAGAGAACGTAAAGGGAAGCACTCACTCGATGAGCGTCCTCGCAAGCTGGCGAGTCTCTTCGTGTTTGTGCTTCCGCAGAGGATTCACTGCGCTTCCGATATTAGTAGCCTGCATCGATCAAACAACTCATACGAAAATCATTTCGACCGCGAAATAACTAACACCTTAAATTACAACTAAATTTAAAGCACAGATTCACACCTTTAGGGTTTCGACAGAGAGAGCCATCAACTGGAGCCGTCTCAACGAATCAAACAACAAGCTGTACGACTGCAATTTTCCCCACACAACACAAATATTCAGTAAAATAGTGACGAAAAGAAATCGATAGAGACGAAGAAAGAAGAAGGAGAAGGAGAACCTCGTAGTCTTGACGATGATCAAGAATCCGTTTGATCCTGAGAACCTCGCCGACGGTCTGGGACTCCTCTTCGATCTCCTCGGTGAGCGCCTCGGCCTCGTCGTAGCTGTAGTTACTGTTCGGATGACGATGTGTCGAATCGCCATCGCCGTCACCGAGCCCTTCTCCCGAATCGTGGGGCGGCGGCTGCTGGATCCGGTCGCAGCCGAGGCACCGGTCGAGGCGGCAGGTGAAGAGCCTCTGCGCGATCTGGTCCCTCCGGACGAGAAACTCCTCGGGACGGTCGGAGGCCGCGACTCCGATCGCGCTCTCGATCGCTCGGAATATGTCAGAGCCGGTGCTCCGGAAAAACTTCCGCCAATAATCCAACGAAGGCGACGGCGACGGCGACGGCGACGACGACGACATGGAAATAAAATCTAAAGTTAGACAATCAAATTGTATAATTGTTAGTTTTGATTAGATTCCTTAAAAAGAACGTGTTACTGCTGTGTGCTATTGAATTGATTCTCTATTTTTGGTGTAACGAAAGAAAGAGGAGAAGTGGGTTAACGTAACGGTGATGGAGATGGGTGGATAATCCACCTATTTGTTTCCTTTTCCCACTCTCTCTTAAGTCTCGTTTGGTTCGCGGAATGGAAAGGAAAGGAAATCAATTACTTGTCATTTTCTATCTTTTGAAAAAATTTATTTTTCATTAATTTTTTTTTTCGATGTTTGAAAATATCAAGAAATTTGAAAAGAAAAATGTTACTTCACTGTGGAAAAGTGATTCCTTGTTTGGATGGATTGGATCACTTTTCTTACTAATTTTAGTCTCTCATTATAATAATATTCTAATTAGATTTTATAAGAGTTGAGTTGAGTTGAGTTGAGTATAATAATATTCTGAGTTGAGTTGAGTCGGCGCTTCGGCGCTGTTTTACTTTTTAAGAAGAGAGAGAGAAGTTTTTTTTAGCAATCAGCTAAAAAAGCACTAACAGCACAAAAATACTAGAGGAACACATGAATTTTAAAACTCGACATTTATCTAATCCATATTGCAAGTTCTTATGAGTAATTAACGCGAAGATGGTATGTTGTAAGTTTACATGAGAAATAATGTCATACTATAAATGATGAGAGACGAGAAAATGTAGAAATGAAAAAATGTGGGGATTGATAGATCACCATGAAATGATAGGAATGATAAGTCATTGAATGCAGCTTCGGATGAAATAAGATTATGAAATATTTGTTCCATTTATTTTCAGTATTTTATCATACACTTTATGCTTATAAGCGAGTCGTATATGCATTCGTATGTTGATGGACAAATTGTGCAAAATACGGTAAAATTTTTCGAACGGTACCGGGGACACTGGGACTGTTTCGATTTAGGAAGAAATATTCGATCGTGCTAAGGTGGCACAAGATATTGCGGGACATTTATTGAGGCTTGCAACCTACTCTGAAATGGCACTTTGCTTTACCCTATGAGTCTTTTATGCTACAAATCACCAATGACAATGTAGGATACATGCTAACGAATGTTTTATGCATGGATGGTGAGTATTATATTTTGTATTTTATGCAGGGACGGTACATCGACTGTGGGTAAGCATAAAGTTGAAAGCAATAATACATGTTTGTACGGCTTCCCTATGCCAATGAAAGTGAATTATTACATAATGTTACATGTTTTACATTCTTCATTATATTTACTGTATATGAACTGTTAATCAACCAAAGTCCTGAATAGAAAGATCATCTTAATAAATGCTTGTTCGCATGACTAGAAGTGTTGCTTTAGGTGAGTGTGCTAGTTCTACTCAACAGTACACGGCAATGTACCGACGTCCCACGTCTTTGTGGCTTCTACAGGTGTTGAAAATTTGTAGTACGCATGGAGAGGCTTGACCAGTTCTGATGCATCAAATATTTGTTGGGCGTGCATAAACTCTCCTTGTAAAAGCTGGCGACTTTTGTTATAAATGGCATAATTTATGGACTATTGTAATTCTTTTCGTACCAGTGAGTTGTAAACCTGGTCGGCAAGTCCAATGTAAGCTAAGATGGTTTATATTTGGTATTGAGAGCCTTTGTAATTCGTTGCTGGCGACTTCAGTTTCTTTGTTTATTCCACTGCAATGTGCTTATTTTGTGATCAATTATTATTTGTGCACATTTATGCCTAGTACTACAATTCAGACTTGTACGACATTACGTCCATTAAAACTTTTCGGTTATCCGAAATCGGGACATGACAACTGTTTTGAGATTTGACAGTTATCCCCCACACTACAAAAAATACCCCTATTTTGCAACGGTTTTAGTGCAACGCTTTTATGAATGTTGCTGAAACTATAATTTACAATAGTTACGTAACTGTTGAAATAACCGTTTCTAAATTAAATATATTTGCAATGGTTAGAGATTAACCATTACCTAATACATTTTTTACAACGGTTTATAAACGCTTGCTAAACATTTTTATTTTTTACAACGGTCAAGCAGCAGTTTTATGAAAGTGTTGTCAAAGCGAGTTGAATGGGCAACGGTTAAGCAAGGGTTTTAAGTATTTGTTACAAATTTATTAATATTTTGCAACGATTACATAAAGTCTTATAAAAAGGCTCATTGTTAGCAACAGTTCATCACAATTTTTACAACCTATTGTGAGTGGACTTATTATTTGTAATGATTGTGCAACGATTTATGCTACTAGTTACAATTTTTTTGTTTAATAACAACGTTTATGATAACCATTGTCAAAAGAATAAACAACTATTACAAAAATATTGATCCCGCAATAGTTTGTTTATAGTTGTTGCAAATTCAATATCTAATTTGAATTTTTTTATACACAATAGGAGTTTAAGCATTAGAATTACTCGTATTAATTGGTTCCTTGTTCGCTAACAAAAAATATTAGACAATATTTAACATCGATCCAAAAGTTTCAATTGATGAAAATGATATAAGTACATATATATTACAGAAATTTTCATACAGAGTAAAGAATTTTAAGGAAATTGTAAAAAAAGTAACAAGTTTGAAAAAATTGCAATGGGGTAAAGAAACAACATCATCGATGGCGTGTGCTGATCGGTGGGAGAGGAGCGGCCCCCACACGCCATGGAAGATGGCCTATTCCCTGTACACGCCATGGAGGATGGCCAATCCTCCACGCCAGGCCCATCCCCCCCACGCCGAGTCCCATCCCCAACATCACACGCCATGGGGGATGGCCTATCCCTACACACGCCAACAGCCGTGGCCCCCACCATCACACGCCATGGGGGATGGCCTATCCCTGCACACGCCAACAGCCGTGCCCCCCACACGTTGTCCCATCCCCCCTCCCAACAGATTCCCTTCACGTGTGGCGTGTGATGGGATTGGATGAGTGGGCCACACCACACTCCATGAGTGATGGCGTGTGGCACCACACTCCATGAGTGATGGCTTGTGGGGAATAGGGTGAGTGGGGCACACCACACTCCATGAGTGATGGCGTGTGATGGGCACACTCCATGAGTGATGGCGTGTGATGGGGGAATAGGCTGCTCGCGCAACACACGCCACCAATGATGTCGTTTCGTTACCCCAATTACAATTTTCCCAAACTTATTACTTTTTTTACAATATCGTTAAAATTTTTCACTCTATATGAAAATTTCTGTATATATTATATATAAGTATTTACATACAAATAAGCCTGTAGCCTAGTGGTAGAGAGGAGGCATGCGATCCAGGAGGTTCGGAGTTCCAGCCCCATTGGAGTTATTGACATGAGATCCGTTGCATAATACGTAATTTGTAACTATTTATAGAAACGTTGCAAAAATCTCCTATAACCGTTGCAAGAGGAATCTGCAACGCTCGAATTTACAATGGTTCTAATAACTGTTGCAGAATTATTTTGCAACGGATTATATTATTTTGCGACGGTTTTCGACCGTTGTAAGACACCCCGATTTCTTGTAGTGATGATTGGAATTTAATTTTATATTTCTCGTAACTGCTACCATGCGTCAAATTATGTACGAGCATTTAAAGATGATAAAAGTGCATAGCAGACAGTAGTTATTCATTCTTTTTTTTTTGCACAAGAAAAGCAAAAACAGTGGATATTGCTTATTTTTTGCACAAAATTCCAAAGGTGGCCGTTATAGTGTTGATAGCTATAAATATCTCGAAATCAATGCCATTCCAGAGGATCGAAAGTTTTTTTGCCAGAGCCTACTTGTCACGTCCCAGTATCGAAATACGGAGACTAGGGTATGACATGACCAACTATACATTACGGAGTACACCAGCACCCTGTAATACAGTCACAGCTGTTACTAGACAAGGGGTGCATACTACAGTCAAGTTTTATATGGTCTCACAGAACATCTATGTCTCAATGGTGGATGGAGAAGACTCAGAAGACATTGTGATGAAGTGGGAAGTAACACAAAAGCACATCTCCTGTAGTTGTTAAAAAACTATTACATTTCTTGAAATACAACATTCATGAGATTAGGATATCAGTTGCCAGAGTTTCAATCAGTACAAGATGAGGAACAAACTGGAAAATTACAGCACTGACATTGTGATTGTGGTCACATCCTCCTATCAGCGAACTTGCCCTACAAATCTAATTCTATGTTAAAGCTTCACCAGGTAGTCGCCAAAACTTTCAAACAATATTTGGTCAGAGACTAGGGAGAGAATATGAAGTCCTAGAGAGCAAAAAAAGAAGGGGGAAAAAACTCATAAATACTTCTGCAGCTTCAGAGCCCCAACAAAATGTAGTAGACTAAAGTGATGGGAAGAGCGATCAGCATTCCAAAGATGACCCTGCAAGTATTAATCATAATGTAAGATACCCTTCAAAATTAGATTACGGAAAGAACAAATATAGTTTCAGCACATCAATTGTATGCAATTTTAACATAATTTGTATCACGATTCAGGAATAGGACAATGCAGATTACAATCTCTTGATGAATGTCTCTATTTGTGGGGATTGGCATGGACTTGTTGTAGCAACATAATTGAAATGCTTACTACCCGAAGACTTAATAAAGCGTGTATTAATCACAAGTCTATGTGTACAAGTTCAATAGCGAGTTTAACATATACGAATTAAGCATATGTTCTAATAGAAGTCTCTGTGTATGCTTCAACGAAAAAGTTGAAGTTTTCAAGTAACAGAGTACTAACCCTGTGCTCAGTATGTCAGGGTGAACATTATATTCTTTGGCAAACACAAATGGAACAATTCCTTGGGGCAGAGCAGCCTGCAAAGTAACAAAGAGAGGCATATTAACAAAATACTTAGTTTAAAGTGAACACTAACAGCATTTATAACAACCAACAACAACATTCGAATAACATAAACAAAAAAAAAAAAAAAGGAGTAGCATAATTAAAGAAATATGGCTTGCAAATGAACTGTTGTACTGCACTAGTATTATTATGTACCTGAACAATCGCAATATGCAAGAGAGTTCCACGCAGTCCGACAACCATGGAGGCTGCGGCCATCATCGCCGGCCCCATGAAGAACCTGACGGCCATTGCAAATGCTGCGATGGAGTTGCCACACGCAATGATCTTTGGCTGCAAAGCCATGAACAAGCCTGTAGCCATTGAAAGACATTTTTCCAGTTCAGTTTGGTCCTCTAATCTAATATGATACTCCACAAAATCGATAGAGATTATTAAAACTTGAGCATACCAAGGCTGAACATAGCCATCCCGAGCCCTGCATCGGAGAGTATCGATATCGAACGCGCGACGATCGCTGGCATTTCAATGCCCCACCTGCAGAAGAAATGTGTCACACACAAAATGTCATGATTCCGACAATTGTATCGTGTTGCTCAAGGAGAGATTCGGGTTCGGTTTCGGTTTCGGACCTGAAGGAAACGAGAGACCAGATGAGCCCGAGAAGGCTGGAGTAGGTGTTGGGGTTCCGGATGAGCTTCCTCCAGACCATAATAAGGATGAGCCTGGTCATCACACTGGCAGGCGGCATGGAGGTACTCTTCTTCTCTCCGTCTGCGGCCTTCGGGTGGAGCTCGGCCGTCGAGTTGGACCCCAGCTTCGACAGGCTCGGCCCGTCCGCCTGCTCCAGACCCTGAGCAATGGACCTGTTCCTGAAGCTGAACTCGTCGCCACCATACTCATCATAGGCTTCTTTTTGTCCACAAAAGAAACAAACAAACAAAAAAATGTTAGCGAAAATAATATGTTGCATCCGACACGAGACGGACAAGGCATTTATTAGTTGTATCAAGAACATTTCATTAGTGTCCCAATTTGTACGTGCACAATACTATACTACTACTACCTTTGGTTGGATGGTGAAGGCCAAGGTCCATGGTGGTCTGGTGCCCGTTCTGATCGGTCCCGAAGACCGGAATCCCTCCTTCGGACACCGGCGAGGCGCTCGAGCTCCAGACGAACATGTGCAGGTCCTTGGCCGCTTCCCTCCCGTTCTCCTTCTTCTTCCTCGCCCCTCCGGCGACGGGCGAGAAAATGCCGGTCCCCGGCGGGGCCGGATAAGCCCTCCCGCTCTCCTCGTCCCCATTGCCGGCGCCGCCGCCGCCGCCGAAGTTGGAGGTCCTCCCGTTGAGCATGGAGTAGAAGTCCGTGTGGTTGAAGCTGGAGCCCCTCGGCGTGGGGTTCCTGGAGGACTGCAGGGAGTAGATCTCGGCGTTGGTGAGGTTCGACGGGCGCGGCGTGGCGGCGGACGCCCCGCCCCCGGCGGAGGAGGAGTTGATCCCCCCGCCGCCGTGGGAGAAGGCCTCCGAGCGGGAGCTGGTGGACTTGCGGATGGTGACGCGGAGCTTGCCGTCGCCGCCGAGCTCGGCGTGGGCGAGCAGCGGGTCGTTCCGGCCGTCGAGGGAGACGACGTCGGGGGCGAGGCGGAAGGAGACGATGGAGGCGGCGGTGTCGGGGAACTGGTCGGCGATGAGGAGGCGGGCGGCGCGGTACTCGAAGAGGAAGAGGAGGAGCGTGTACCAGACGATGCACTGGAGGACGACGATCTGGACCATGAGGGCCCCGGCGGAGGAGGTGGGCCCGTACATCCCCTTGAGGAGGGGGATGCCCATGACGAGGGTGTTGGGGAGGGTGGAGAGGGAGAAGAGGGTGATGGCCCACTCGAGGGAGCCGCGGGGGGAGAGGCGGGACCAGAGGGAGAGGAGGGAGAGGGAGAGGAGCTTCTGGAGGGAGTCGGCGGCGAGGAAGCGGAAGTCCATGGCGTAGGGGTCGTTGGTGGAGATGAAGTGGAAGGAGAGAAGCGGGACCGCGAAGAGCGCCACGAAGCGGTTGATGCCGCTGCACTGGTCCGGGGAGAATATGCGCCACCACTTCACGGACCCGTAGGCGAGGATCATCGCCACGTACAGCGGCACCACCGCCGTCAGGACGTGGTACAGGTCCGCAGCAGTGATCATTGCTTGCTTGCTTGCTACTTACTCGAACTCGATGGTGGTTGTGTGCAAGCAAATGTAATTTCAGTATATGTAAGGAAATGAGCTGTGGGTGGGACTGTGAGCTTTGGTTTCTTTGTCGGGGCGATGGAGGGAAGCAGCCAGCCAATGGGAGGCTGCAGTGTGCTGCTGCTGCAGCAGGAAAAGAAAAGAAAAGAAAGACTGTGATCGCCGGAAGGAAAGAAACTACTCCTTCAAACTTAGATGTACATCTTCTGCTTTGATTCTCCCTCCTTTTCAAGCGTTTTAAAGAGGGTTTCAGCTTCTTTCTGTTTGCTATGTGCGGTGTCATCAACGTACATTCTAATCCTGGAGGATAAAAAATTAAATTAAATAAATACAGTTAAACAAAAATATTATTTGACTCCCAAAATAATTGGGTGATGCCATCTAAATCTTCTATTATGTAGCATATGACATGGTTACTGACATGACAAAATTTAACATTAAAATTAATATTAAAATAAAAATTAACATTAAGATTAACCTTAACATTAAGATTAACATTAATATTAATATTAAAATTAATCTTAACATTAACATTAATATTAATATTAACATTAAAAAAATTGGGTAATTAATGTTTTGGATTAAAATTTGTCATGTCAGCTATTATGTCAGCTGCCACATAATGGAAGATGGCATCACCCAAATATTTTGGGAGCCAAATAGCATAATTGACAGTTAAACCCCCACCCCCTATATTTCATTAGTATTACAAAAATCTCCATTATTTTAAAAATAATTACAGGAATTTTTTCTATACTTTATGTTTTATGTTAAAGATAAGAATTTTTATGAGTATTACAAAAACCTCCTTATTTTAAAAATAATTACACGAACTTTTTCTCTGCTTTATATTTTATTTTAAAAACAAGAATAATTAGTATAATGATTTATTGTATAAAATAAAATATTGGAAATTTTGTGTAATTATTTTCAAAATAAGACTTGGATAATAGACATGAAATATTGGAGAAGTAAATGTAAATTATCCAAAATAAATTCAATTTCAGAACTTAAGTAAAATGTTTTCATTATACTCAATTATCAAAATTTTACAATTCCAACCCATTTCTTAAATTTACTCTGCTCAAACAATAGATTATTTTTTTATTTTTTTCTACACAAATTTGTTTATTTTTAATAAATTTATTTTTATTATATACATTGTATTATTCTACATTATTTAGATTTACATATAATATAATATAATATATATTTTGTTTAGCTGCCACTAACAATATTCTTATTGCTTAATATCTAATGAAAAAAAAAACTTAAATACACATATATTCTATCTTAGAATACACATACAATACACATATATCCTATATAAAAACTAAAAACTAAAATTAAAAATATATTATAACAATAGTGGATCCTCAAATTAAGGACTCTCTCTCTCTCTCTCTCTCTCTCTCTCTCTCTCTCTCTCTCTTTTTGAGGACCCGGATTTTCATTCCTCAAAAGTTTTCTCAAACTGACAATTTGTTCAAGTAAGATCATCCACAGTATGAGTGGTTTGAAATGCTATATTTTTATTTTAGCCAAAATTTGTAGCATTTGGAGACTGCAACAGGCACTTGTCCACATTTGAAAATTACTACTATGCCAAGAGGCTCTCCAAATTCGAAACGTGTCGTGAACAGTGTCACGCCCTGCTCCCGGAGGAGCGATCGTCCTCGCTAAGACGTGATGTCGCACGAGCCTAGGTTGCGCTCAAGCAAGGCCAAGTTCTGAAATGGCTAATTGGAGCTAGGTCATAGAGTCGCACAGAGTGTCCTCATTTGCAGCGGAAAGTAAGTGAACACAAATTGAGAAAAACTCAATAGTCTTTATTGATATTCAAGAAGTATGACAAGCGGCGCTAGGCCGAGATTACATTTCGCTTACCACTACCAAAATAAGTCATATTAGCGACGAAATTAGCGACGCCACCTTACAACGTCGCTAATATTTTTGGATTTAGCGACTCCTAAATGTTGCGTCACAATACGTCGCTGATAGCGACAAACAACGACATATTGCGACTACCATTAGTGTAATAAAAATCAACGTCGTTGATTTGTCGGAAAACGTCGCTAGTTTTATTAGTTCAGCGACGTTTAGCGTCGCAATGATTAATAAGTCGCCGAATATTAAACGGTTACCGACGCTTTGCGACGTATTTTTGGACGTCGCTAATTTCTGATAAAAAGGGTTTCCTCGGTTGGACTTTTCATTTCTCCCTCTCCCCAAATTTTATTTTCCCGCCCCCTCTTCTCCGACCTCGACGACAGCCACCCCCTTCCCTCTGGCGCCGCTCATCCTCCTCCTCCACCGCGAGCCCCTTCTCCTCCCTCCGACGAGCCCGTTCTCCTCCTCCTCCTCCACCGCGAGCCCCTTCTCTTTCTCCACCGCGAGATCCTCCTCCTCCTCCTCCTCCACCACCGCGAGGAGACTGAAGGTAAACCCTAACCCTAATTGAGTATGTTTTTCGTGTCCAAAATGGACACGGAGACATATTACGACCATGTGTTCACTGATACAGTGTGTTCGTGAGGTTTCGGACACTTTGTGTTCATTTATTGGACACGTGGACACCCCCAAGCTTGCATATATATGCATTTTACCTCTGTACACTTAATCCCCTCCTCCTCCACAACCGAACTTGTCCTCCTCCTCCTCCTCCACCACCGCGAGGAGACTGAAGGTAAACCCTAACCTAATTGAGGTATTTTTCGTGTCCAAAATGGACACGGAGACACTTTACGGCCATGTGTTCACTGATACAGTGTGTTCATGAGATTTTGGACACGTTGTGTCCATTTGTTGGACACGTGGACACCCCCAAGCTTGCATATATATGTATTTCACCTCTGTACATTTAATCCCCTACATACACTTGTGTATTTTCGTATTAATTTGGATTTGCATATTGGATTTGGGTTTTGATATAGACGTATACTAGAATCTATGCAAAATCTATACCAAAGTTCATGCATTTGAATTCAATTACCTTAGCATGATATATATCCATCAGATAAACATGAAGGTAATGAAGACAAAATACTTGAGAAGGAGAAATTCAGTCGACTTGAATGCTCCCCCGCAAAGTATGATCAGTCTAAATATAGATAATCATGAACTTTGAGATAAACTCTAAATTAGAGATGCCAAATCAGTTTAAACTCAAAAGAATCATTAAATTAAATTAATTATAGCAAGATAACTTTTAGAAACTCAAAAATGAGAGAATTAAAAATAAATAATAATCATATATTCTTTCATAAAACCAATACAAATCCAAATATCATGAACAACTCAACAAGATATTTTAACGTAGAAGAATATATGTCCATGATGAACTAGGTATACCACATATTAAGGGCATAAAAGAATTGAAATAATTAATTTGCTCTCCCTTAAAATATGCGTGTATAGTTCAAAAATAATTTATATGCATAAAATAGATAAAAGAAATAATCACAAGATCTAAGGGATATCCAAGATATGCATCTTTTCTTTCCTTTGATCAAATGTATATAAAATTCCAAACTCAAAACAAATATCATCTTTAGGCAAATAAAAGAAATATCCAATGAATAAATGCTTAAAGATGAACAAACAAAATATATCTCCAATATATATATAAAAGAAATATTTCAAGACATTAAAAGATTTTGAAAACTGTCTTTAATAATAAAAATTTGAGTACCGGACAGATTCAATAAATCAAAAAGGTTTTTCAAAAAATGTGGAATTTATTACGAAAAACTGTCTTAATAAATGTTCGAATGCGTCTATTTAGTCCTTAGACTGAAAACTGTCGATTCGAATCAAAGAAATAATTTCAATAAAAGAATCCATAAATCATAAATAAATCCATTTGAACAAATAAACATAACCTGATAAATGTCCCAAAAAAAAGTGTATTCTAGATATATGGCATGTCAAGGGGATAATTGACTTGAAATAATTAACTGCTCCACCTTTACATGGCTATATCCAAAAATAATAATATAGATAAATTTAAGAATTTCAGAGACATATTTCCAGAAGTAGAAAATTAATCCAAAAATATTAGATCTTCTTATCAAAGTTCATTTCTTCCCTTTTAAAGTCTTAGCACGGTGTCCACCTGACAACCGTAAGGTTTAAAGAAAAGAAACGCTTTGAGAGAGAGAGACATTCAATATGCATGACTTCTCCCCTGCAAAGAATTACTGTTGTAGACAGTAAGTAACTTGAATAAGAAGATAATAATATAAAGCTCAAAATCATGAATATTACGAAACAAGCTAAAGATGAAATCACAATACCATAATATTCAATGAGTAGTACAAAAAATAATCATCTTTAGACTAAAGAAGAAATATCCATTAAATGAACATTTAAAAATAAAACAATTAAAAGATATTTCAAATTAGTATGATGAATAATCGTATAAGTCAAAAGATGACATAAATTGATCTATGCTATAGAATCTCACAATCGACAAGATAGATCAACATATGCTACCTTTTGTGAAAATATAAAGAAAGAATATTATCCATCAAATCTAAAAATCCAAAAGATAACAATTGCAACTAGATCTCAATAAATCTTTAGTTTATAAAGCGTTGATCAATCTTGGGTTAGCTGTAGAGATACTGTCCCAGCTAACGGAGGTTCACCGGGGAACACTTAAGTACCGCTTCGCTTCGATCGTAGTCGTAGTGACAGACAGACCCTTTGTAGGCTTGTACCCAAAACAAATCTCTTCTTTAATAACCGAGGATTTAAGAAGAATTAGTGCAATATGAAATCAATTATATTCTATGGACTTAAAAAAATCATAGAACAATGTAGCATATGGTATAAGATGTATGATTTACATTTATCCACATGTGCTACAAAATCATTGGATAACAATAAAATATAAAATATTTGTAAACCAAAATGTAGAACCTGGATACGTTGATGTATTCTGGAACCTAGAGGACTAGGTTCAGTACCTTGGATCCAGAACTAGACGATAGTTGCAAGTACACCTTAATAAATCTTAAGTCTATAAAGTATTGATCACTTCGGGTTAGCAGTAGGGGCCGGTTCCCAGCTAGCGGTAGTCCGAAGACTAGTGCACCGTGTCGCTTCAGGCTATTTACACCTGTATGACAGAAGGACCCTTTCGGCTTGTTCCCAAAATGATTTCTACCCTTGAGAACTTAGATTCAAAGGAATATATGCAGTATTATCGAACATCGTCGAAATCCAGAATCCCTAAAAGTAAATACCCAAGGAATGGTTTATCAAGATCTAGATATTAAAAATATCATGTATACAAAATGTCAACCAAAAAGCCAAAAAAAATAAAAACATCATTAAAAGTGGCTTTGAGGAAGAAGCTGATAAAGAACATAAATTTGTTAACAAAATTAATAACTTAAGTATGAGATAAGCACAAGTTTGAAACTACTTTTTAAAATAATATAATATAGAACTTGAACTTAACTCATATATTCCCATAAAGATATTTATACAAAAATATAAGAAACATGAGCAATATATAAATGAAAATGAATTATTCATGTATCCTTAATAAGCATAAAAAATATCACAAGATCAAAAACATGCATAAATAAACTTTATCAGACAAAGATGTAATTGATTCATAAGAGTTAATCAAAATAAAATATGAGAATCAATAGTGAATATATTATGCAAGCACAAGGTTAACATAAAAATATACGTATATACTTTTCAAGTAAATAGAAGACTTGTGCTAAACATACATACTCACAAAATACTGATCAAAGTAAATACGACATGTTAAAAACAAATCGATAAGAAGTGACCATTAAAAAATATTAAAGACGAAGAGTCAAAAACATATTCACCAAAACAAAATTAAGCTCCTATGCATGCTTCAAGGATAAAACTAAAATAAAGAGCATACATAGATAAATGTGTCACACTAATAGAAAATAAACATTATAGTGTGAACTAAACATTTAAGTAAAACAGCTAGTCATGCTAGGATTATATCTCATATTGATTCAAACAGTAGACAATTTAAAAGATATCAATGAGATCTAATAACAAGAAATCAATAACAACATGCTAAATATTAAAAATTATTTAGAAAGCATGTTACCAAAGTGGTTCTAGTGACCGCAGTTCTGTTGGTGCAATTGCTTGGAAGATGACCTTTTTAGCTTTACAATCACCAACATGTTCCATAGTTCTATTTGATATGAGAAGCTTCACCTGCAATATTAGGTGAAGACTTTGGTATCCAATACTTGGATCCACATTTGTTAGCATTGGGAACCCATTTGCACAAGTTCATATCAACTAGTTTTCTAATCTGACAATGATTAGAAACATGTCCATTCATACCACAATAATGACAGAAAGAATTAATATTAGTACTATGTGCAACAGTATGAGAATGTGCAGTAGTGTGATATGATGTGCGTGGATACTTGTAATAGAAAGCATGGTTATGTGAACCTTTAGCTTTGCTTGCTTCCTTAGATGATCTGTCGTGTGTGACTTTGTGATGTGCTAAGTGTCTTGTGTTAGACTGAGTCGTAGGTTGTACTACCTGCTTTTCCAGTCTAATCTCTAACTTTTTAGAGTTAGCACAGATCTCGTCATACTTAGCAGAGAGAGCATCAATTCTGCATGAAGCAATAGAATACTTCTTCTTTTCTGATTCTAATTCCTCCTTAAGTTTAGCATTTTCTTGAGTGCTTTTCTCAATGCATTCAAGCGCCTCATGCAATCTAAACTCAAGTGTGGATATCTCAATAGAATTATCAGAAGTAGAAGTATCTCTAGCATCATTCAATAAGCAAGTAAGCTTTTTAATCTCACGCTTATAGGATAGAATATCCTTTCTAGCTTGCTTATATTTATCTAATACTTTCTTGTGTTCTTCTAACAGATCACTGAAAGCATCAGATAAATTATCATAAGAAAATTCACTCTCTTCAGAAAAAGAATTATTTTGTACCTCGTTAGATAATGCCATTGTGCATAAATTTACAGCTTGATGAGGTTTTTCTTCTTCTTCTTCTTCTTCTTCTTCTTCTTCTTCAGACTCTCTTGTTTCGCTTTCACACCATATGTCCGATGATCTTCCTTCATTTGATTGTTCGTAGTGACTCTCCTTTCTTGTAGTAGTACAATCTTCTTGGATGTGGTCTATCTTCTTGTAATTGTCACATACAAGCTCTTCCTCGTATAAGGGATTATGCTGTACCTTAAATCCTAATTTCGTCATGTACATATTTGCATCATTATGAAGGCTATCCTTCTCTCTGGAGTTGCTAGCTTTGCTTTCATACCTGCACTCATAAGTAGCTTCAAGAACTTTCCAAATTTTATGAGATGTTGTGCAAGTAGAAATAAGATTGAATACATTTATGTCTACAGCACAATAAAACATATGCATGGCTTTTGCATCAAGGCTAGCTAACTTCTTCTCTTCCTCTGTGTAACTATAATAAGGTTTGTTGATTATAGAGGATGTGAGAATAGAAGTGATAGTAGGCTTCTTGTAGCCGGTGACAACAATTGACCATAAGTCAAAATCTAGAGACTTCAAGTAGAAGCTCATCCGTGTCTTCCAATAGCTATAGTTTGTTCCATCAAATTGTGGGAGTCTATTTGAGGATTGCTCTTCAGTTGTGAAGTACATACTTGCTATATGTGATACTGTGATCTATGTAACAGCAGTTATATAATAACAATATTATCTCGCTTTACCTGTATAGCCTGCTCTGATACCAATTGTAGGACCGATTGTAGGAACGAGTTGTAAAGCGCAATACTCTAGAGGGGGGGTGAATAGAGTAGGCAGCGAAAATTAACTATTTAAAAAATTATTAGCAACAAGATCACAGATAATATATCACAGATATGTAAATGAAAAGTAGAGAGTAGAGAGCAAACGCAAACACAAGGATGTATACTGGTTTCTCTCTGTTGAGGACTAGTCCAGTCGGAAGAACTCTAGCTTCCAGTTGAATCCACTATGGAAAATCACCACAAGCTTTCATCCGAAGATCTTACAACTTCTACAACGCGAGCTTTGATCCGAAGTACTCGACCAACTTCAATTGTGAAGTGTGTAACTTCAATCAAGCCTCTGATTACAACCACTCTGAAACTTCTAGACCGTACCGTACTGGCAAAT
Source organism: Iris pallida (assembly GCA_029216955.1). Classification (NCBI taxonomy): domain Eukaryota; kingdom Viridiplantae; phylum Streptophyta; class Magnoliopsida; order Asparagales; family Iridaceae; genus Iris; species Iris pallida. The sequence goes on from JANAVB010001800.1 coordinate 30,205,146, forward strand.
CGACTAGAGGATTGTAACTGGCTTGGGATTTGAAAATAAAAGCTCAGAATACTTTGGAAGAAGTAGTAGGCTTATAGAGAAGAGATATGAAAGTGAATGAGTGTGTTGAAATGATCGAAATTTTTCTCTATTTATAGTTTTTCTAAAGGCAGAATTCTGACAGAATTCGGGCAGAATTCGGGCAGAACTCTATGAGAAAATCTCGGTGGGATCCGTAACTGCAGGAAGACCAAGTTCAAAAAGGAACGTTCACTAACCGAACTCTGGCCGAACTCTGGCCGAATTCGGGCCGAACTCTGGCCAAATTCTGTCCGAGTTCTGTTGGAGTTCTGTCAGGGTTTTTGCAAATTGGTTTTTGGGCTTTTTGAAAAGTCAGGCAGTTAGGAAGTAGTTTGGGCTTATGTAAGTGGGCTTGTTTTCAAAATGAAAGGGTATTTTAAAAACGTTTCTTAGGTAGCCTATTTGCCAGTACGATGCAGTGTACATCGTATTCCTAGACTCAATAAATATGAAAAATACATTGATCAAAATAGGAAAACCAAGAGCCCTTTGATGACGCCTTTCTTCAAAACTTGAACAGACTTGAAGACGCCTTTTTTACTTGACGGCGGTCGTCCAAAGATAAACAGATCTGGAAATCTGAATACCTTTCGGGGGCTTTGCCCCCGAACCCCTAACGGGGGGCGCTGCCCCCTCGACCCCTGTCCGCTGACCGGGCAGCGGAACCCCCGATGCGAGGCCCCGGATAGGTCGTTAGGCGGTTCAGAGAAATCTTCTTGTATAACGCCGTCTTTGGCCCATCAATAATTCTCTATTGCATATGTCCTGGTTTGACAAAGCTTGATCATGCTTACAGCATGTCTACAAATACATGTTAGACAAACGAAACCAATATGATACAAGCATAGCAATATGATATAGAACATTTAGGACAATGCTAATATTAGGACAATGCTAAGTTTAAGTAGCAACATGATAGTGATTATATGAATATTAGTGATGTCATTATGTTAAACTTAATTGATTAGCCATATTCAAAAACATGATATAATCATTGGGCTAACATGTTTCACCTTGCAACATTCCTACACTTATTTTAGACAACAAGTATATGAACCAATTAGTCAACATCTATTTGTTGAAATATGGTACTCCATTCTTCGTAAGTTTTAGCTATATATGTCTCTCAAGATCCAATACTCAAAAATCTCAAGAAGAAGAAGAAGAAAAGAATAAAATGACATCGCTCGACACGCTATGACAACTCTTTGTAGAATTGTGTTAAAGTGTGAGTTCTACAGTATGAGTTCTACAGTATGGTTCTCTTTGTAGAATAAAATGACATCGCTTAACCCTATCGATCCTCCATACAAGTCTTCCTTCATCTATTGTCTTAAAGTGTGAGTTCTACAGTATGGTTCTGTTTGGTGAATTGTGTCTTATTATAGTCCCTGCAGCCATTCGACTGGCGGGGTAGAAACTATGTAGTCGTAGATAAAGTTGATTGTCATCCGACCCTCATCCCTCGGCAATGATGATACGACAACCAACCGAAGAGGCAAGGACATAGTCCCTGCATCCATTTGGATTAGTAAATATGAATATGGGGTTTGGATTCATGGTGTATATGTTCACTGTCTCAAGGACATAGTCCTTGCAGCCATTCGACTGGCGAGGCAGAAACTATGTAACCGTAGATAAAGTTGACTGTCCTCCGACCCTCATCCCTCGACAATGATGATACGACAACCAACCGGAGAGGCAAGGACATAGTTCCTGCATCTATTTGGATTAGTAAATATGAATATGGGGTTTGGATTCATGGTGTATATGTTCACTGTCTCAAGGACATAGTCCCTGCAGCCATTCGACTGGCGAGGCAGAAAATATGTAACCGTAGATAAAGTTGACTGTCATTCGACCCTCATCCCTCGGCAATGATGATACGACAACCAACCGGAGAGGCAAGGACATAGTTCCTGCATCCATTTGGATTAGTAAATATGAATATGGGGTTTGGATTCATGGTGTATATGTTCACTGTCTCTAGGACATAGTCCCTGCAGCCATTCGACTGGCGAGACAGAAACTATGTAACCGTAGATAAAGTTGACTGTCCTTCGACCCTCATCCCTCGGCAATGATGATACGACAACCTATCACTATATCTTATATAGTAGTAGATGATGTCTTAGTATTACATTATGTGAGTTCATCTTGATTCTGTTACATTCTTCAGATACTAGATACGTTAAGAACATATACTACACCACATGTACAGAACATAGATTATTCACACTAATGTATGCTTGAATGAATCTTGGGTTGTGTTCTGAGCCATCCGTTCTCACACTTGGCAAAAAATTGAATTTCTCATACCTTATCGGCTTTCGAAAATGTACTCAAATTACATGATGGTTCCTTTAGTTAGCTTGCTTATGTTACAATTATATTATTTGTGACTATCGATCTTACCAGATGGCACCCATGACCCGAGGAGCGGCACGTCGTTTGAAGAAAACAGTGAATGCTGAGGTGGCTCCTCCGACAGTTGAGGAGGAAGTAGCACCGGTTGCTAGTGAGACCGGGAGTTCTATTCATCCAGCACCGGTAGCTACTGAGACCGAGAGTTCTCTTCATGCAGTCCTTGTAAGGGACGACATCTCTCCTCGCGCCAAAAATCTTGCTTTTTCGAGGTGGTTGCGTGAACGTATCACTGAGCGTTTGTGTGAGCAGCGTGGTTCTCATTAGCTATTAGTACTTATTTGTATTGGACTATTTATATTGGGTTGTTTTTGTATTAGACTATTTGTATTGGACTACATATATGAATTAGAACTGTGTCAATCTCTGGATTATATTGGACTACGACATGGTGATCAGGATATAGTCCCTGCAGCCATTCGACTGGCGAGACAGAAACTATGTATCCGTAGATAAAGTCGACTGTCCTCCGACCCTCATCCCTCGGCAATGATGATACGACAACCCAACCGGAGAGGATACTCTGAGAGATCCATCTGAAAGGGACGTATACTCTGAGAGATCACCTTTACAAGAATTATATCAGTAGTGGGATCGAGTGTTGGAGGAGATATTATCAAAGTATACGTCCTACTCAGATTGGTCTCTCACCGTTACTATTTTTTCCTGACAGCATAGTGGATGTGCTCCGTCCACAGATTCTTGCTCCGAGCCAAAATTTTGTCCCGGAGATCAAGTGGACATCTTTGGTGTAGAGTTCGAGTGAGAGGTTCCTGACAGCATGGTGGCCTCCTTTGTTAAAGTATCCGTGCTTATCCCACATTGGTTGTGGGACGAGCACAGATACTTTAACAAAGGAGACCACCATGCTGTCAAGAACCTCTCACTCGAGCTCTACACCAAGGATGTCCACTTGAGCTCCGGGACAAAGTTTTAGCTCGGAGCAAGAATCTGTGGACGGAGCACATCCACCATGCTGTCAGGAAAAAATAGTAACGGTGAGAGACCCATCTGAGTAGGACGTATACTTTGATAATATCTCCTCCAACACTCGATCCTACTACTGATATAATTCTTGTAAAGGTGATCTCTCAGAGTATACATCCCTCTCAGATGGATCTCTCAGAATATCCTCTCCGGTTGGGTTGTGTTCTGAGCCATCCGTTCTCACAGAGGGTCCTATTTTGGATTCTATATTTTGTATTTTGGTTTCTGTATTTTGTATTTTGGTTTCTGTATTTTGTATTTTGGTTTCTGTATTTTGGCTCCAGCTCCATTTGTATTAATCTACGGTACGACATGGTGATCAGGACATAGTCCCTGCAACCATTCGACTGGCAAGACAGAAACTATGCAGCCGTAGATAAAGTTGACTGTCCTTCGACCCTCATCCCTCGGCAATGATGATACGACAACCTATCAGAATCCTCGACTCTCTTTCGCTTCTTGGATATTGACCCAGCTTCCAATCTCTCATTTCCCTCCGGGTCCACTCTACTCCCAATCTCTTCCTCTTTTATACAAGGATCTACAGAATCAATACCATCCAAGGAAGGCAAAACTGAATCAGCATTGTCTTCCGGATCGTCCTTATCAAGGCATAACGGGCTGCTCAGCGTGCCCAGCTTCTTCAACTTCTCGCTGGCTGCAGAGTCGAAATGGGAACGGGTTATCTTTGCCGGCCCGGAGCTCTGACTCGCACTCGTCGCCGCGCTACTGGTTTTCTCTCCTCCTCTGACGCGGGTCATAAGAATAGAAATTTCGTACCTCTTCTTCACATAAACATCATTGTCGTCTTGCACTAGAGCCTCCTCATCTGTGACGCTATCCAAGGCACCGAGAAGTCGGATAGCGTCACAGATGAGGAGGCTCGAGTACAAGGCGGCAATGATGTTTATGTGAAGAAGAGGTACGAAATTTCTTTTCTTATGACCCGCGTCAGAGGAGGAGAGGAAACCAGTAGCGCGGCGACGAGTGCGAGTCAGAGCTCCGGGCCGGCAAAGAGGACCCGTTCCCATTTCGATTCTGCAGCCAGCGAGAAGTTAAAGAAGCTGGGCACGCTGAGCAGCCCGTTATACCTTGATGAGGACGATCCGAAAGACAATGCTGATTCAGTTTTGCCTTCTCCTCTCCTCCACCATGGCTATGGACCCATCTGCTCCTCCCTACTTTTCTTTTTCTTATTTGACTCTCTCAGCCACATATGATATCCAGCTCAAGTGTAGAGTCGGAGGAGAAGAAGTAGACATGAAGAGGAGGGGAAGCAGCACAGCCGGCGGCATGACCCGGAGGAAGTACAGAGGTTTTCTTCAACATACGTAGGAGAACTATAAGGATATATCTTTTCACAATATGTCATCTTGTCAAAGACCCTTAATGTGACAACCATGTTACCGCGGTGTCGGAAGACTAACATGTCATAATTTTCTAAGCCGTGTATTTTTACATAATCCTTCCAACTCTTTCCTCCTATGTCGTAATCTTGCATTATTACATAGAACTGAAATTCGGTTGGAGGATTATGTCAAAACACACGGCTTATAAAATTATGACATATTAGTTTTTCGACACCGTGGTAACATGGTTGTCACATTAAGGGTCTTTGACAAGGTGATATGTTGTGAAAAGATATATCCTTATAGTTCTCCAACGTATGTTGAAGAAAACCTCTGTACTTCCTCCGGGTCATGCCGCCGGCTGTGCTGCTTCCCCCTCCTCTTCATGTCCACTTCTTCTCCTCCGACTCTACACTTGAGCTGGATACCATATGTGGCTGAAAGAGTCAAATAAGAAGAAGGGAAGTAGGGAGGAGCAGATAGGTTCAGAGCCATGGTGGAGAAGAGGAGAAGGAAAATGCTTGATCAGAACTTGAGGTGGAAAAGTTGTGACGTTGATAGCGTGAGGGAGGAAGAGGGTGGAAAAGATCTTCTCCTCCGACTCTACACTTGAGGTGGATATCATATTTTGGTTTCTGTATTTTGGCTCCAGCTCCATTTGCATTAATCTACGATACGACATGGTGATCAGGACATAGTCCCTGCAGCCATTCGACTGGCGAGGCAGAAACTATGTAGCCGTAGATAAAGTTGACTGTCCTCCGACCCTCATCCTTCGGCAATGATGATACGACAACCTATCACTATATCTTATATAGTAGTAGATGATGTCTTAGTATTACATTATGTGAGTTCATCTTGATTCTGTTACATTCTTCAGATACTAGATACGATAAGAACATATACTACACCATATGTACAGAACATAGATGATTCACACTAATGTATGCTAGAATGAATTTTGGGTTGTGTTCTGAGCCATTCCTTCCCATATTTTGTGTGATTGTTGTAGACTTGGTTATAGGGACTGAAACCTGTGTACAACGAGAAATGGACATTCTGTGATTGTTTGGATCCTATTCTATAGTGAGAAATGGTTATCTTTTTAAACTGCAGGAAGAAATGGATATTCTGTATTTTATTTTTTTATTTTTTTTTGCAGATTTAGCGACGTTTACCGACGTCCTCCGACCCTCATCCCTCGACAATGATGATACGACATCCTATCACTATATCTTATATAGTAGTAGATGATGTCTTAGTATTACATTATGTGAGTTCATCTTGATTCTGTTACATTCTTCAGATACTAGATACGATAAGAACATATACTATACCATATGTACAGAACATAAATGATTCACACTAATGTATGCTTGAATGAATCTTGGGTTGTGTTCTGAGCCATTCGTTGATAGCGACTCCGAAAGTATGCGTCACAATACGTCGCTGATAGCGACATATTGTGACTACCTTTAGTGTAATAAAAACCAACGTCGTTGATTTGTCGGAAAACGTCGCTAGTTTTATTAGTTCAGCGACGTTTAGCGTCGCAAAGATTATCACGTCGTCGAATATTAAACGAATACCGACGCTTTGCGACGTATTTGCGGACGTCGCTAATTTCTGATAAAAAGGGTTTCCTCGGTTCGACTTTTCATTTCTCCCACTTCCCAAATTTTTTGTTCCCGCCCCTCTTCCCCGACCTCGACGACAGCCCGACCCCTTCCCTCCGGCGCCGCTCATCCTCCTCCTCCACCGCGAGCCCCTTCTCCTCCCTCCGGCGAGCCCCTATCACTATATCTTATATAGTAGTAGATGATGTCTTAGTATTACATTATGTGAGTTCATCTTGATTCTGTTACATTCTTCAGATACTAGATACGATAAGAACATATACTACACTATATGTACAGAACATAGATGATTCATACTAATGTATGCTAGAATGAATTTTGGGTTGTGTTCTGAGCCATTCCTTCCTATACTTGGCAATTAAGCCATTCGACTGGCGAGGCAGAAACTATGTATCCGTAGATAAAGTTGACTGTCCTCCGACCCTCATCCCTCGGCAATGATGATACGACAACCTATCACTATATCTTATATAGTAGTAGATGATGTCTTAGTATTACATTATGTGAGTTCATCTTGATTCTGTTACATTCTTCAGATACTAGATACGATAAGAACATATACTACACCATATGTACAGAACATAGATGATTCACACTAATATATGCTTGAATGAATCTTGGGTTATGTTCTGAGCCATTCGTTCTCATACTTGGCAATTAAGCATGTGAAATAGAACTGATTATGTTTAGTTTGTCTTACGAACCAGATTTGGACATTGCTAGAATGATTGTTGTAGACTTGGACATTGTGTGAATTTTGGGTTGTGTTCTGAGCCATTCTGACAACCATATTTTGTGTGATTGTTGTAGACTTGGTTATAGGGACTGAAACCTGTGTACAGTGAGAAATGGACATTCTGTGATTGTTTGGATCCTATTATACAGTGAGAAATGGTTAGCTTTTTAAACTGCAGGGAGAAATGGACATTCTGTATTTTATTTTATTTTATATTTTTTTTGCAGAATTAGCGACGTTTACCGACGTTTACCGACGTCCTCCGACGTAAATGTGCGTCGGTAAACGTCGGTAGATAATTAATATTATCCAGTCTACCGACGTTTAGCGACGCACAATTACGTCGGAGGACGTCGGTAAACGTCGGTAAACGTCGCTAATTATCATTATAAATTCCCAGGATTTACCGACGTCTAGCGACTTTGTATATGTCACTAAATCACCGACGTCTCCTCGGTAATTCGTCGGTAAATTTACCGACTTGTAGCGACACTAAATATTACGTCGCAAAGAGCGACGACACGACAGTGGACGTCGGCATTATACCGACGTATAAATACGTCAGCGAACGTCGGCAATTGCGACGTTTGGCGACGTTTTTATGATCAGCGACTTACATTTCCGCGACCAGCCCGAAACGTCGGTAATTTCGTTGCTAATTAGTTTTAGCGACGAAAATTGTTGTTTTAGCGACGTCTTTAGGCGTCGCTAAAACGACTTATTTTGGTAGTGTACGCTCTCTCAATCAAAACATAAAAGACGTGCCAAGTGGCTTACAACATGGAATGATAAATGGCGATGTTCCAATACATTATGTCCCGTATATGGTACTTTAGTTCTTTTGTAATGCTCCAAGGCTTCAGAGTTAGCTCCGCGGCTTAACACGTTCGAGGAAAGTCTCTGCACCCGACGATGTTCTTTCGCACCCTGCAAACAATCTATGTGGTTATCAGTACATTGTTATGCATTGTTAGGGAGGCTAGTTCGCCCACTCGCTATCATTACCATACACGTTTATTTTACTTTTGTGCACCATCTATCAGTTATTGTCTTTACAAATCTTGCCTTAGGATCAGTTTTATGGCATACGATTTAAAGCCTATCTCGTGTTACCGACATCAAGTGTCGCATAGAAATAACATGCGCAACTTACCATACTTACCGTATGATCTTCCCTGTCCAAGGTAAACCAAGTTAGCCAACATATTATACGTAAAGACTTAACGGATTTGTATAAGCATTCAAGTGTGTCAAGGGCGTGTTCTTGCCTCAGGTTAACGAAGTATTCAAATTTGTCAAGATATGTTATACTCAAAAGCTTTGTTCAGATGTTCATTCAGTTACTCAATTGTTCAACTTACTTGAGTTGTCAGGATGTGTTAACTCGAGCGTTGTTCAAATACGTTTCATTCAGTTACTTAGCATGTTCAGGTTTCTCAGATTACTTGTTTCAATGCAAGGCCTCACACGCGGATTACCGCAATCGAGCCAACTTTATCTATATGCACCGGTCGCTGGCACCACAAGCCATTTGAACTATTCATCTTGGTATCGTGGATCCCTATCAGCCGATGATGACTGGTACACCCTGATAGGCCACGCAATACCTGACTTACGCCTCTTGGGTGGCCGAGCCCGCACCCAAGCCGTCCATAAGCTATGATTTCGCCTAGGCCGGCACGATGACTCTGATCGTTCCTTGGAATCTTTATTCACTTCTTTCCCTCGTGCCCGAGTTGTCCGCAACCATTTCGTATTGTCTTGTCATTTTTAACTTAACGGGCTGTCTTTGAGCCATAGGCGATTACCGACTAGGTAGGCGGTGACATCCGTACAGCGCGGGTAGCAAGCCTCATTGCACGTCCCTGTCATACCTATCACTAATCATTATTGTCTTCTTTTATGCCTTTTTTTCTTTCATTCATTCACTTACTCGTTCGTTCATTCATACATTCATTCATTTGTTCATTCATACATTCATTATGCAGCACCCTGTACAGGAACGGCCTTGGCGACCTAACGGTCTCGAAGCCTGTCGATGTTTCTATTACTCTGCTCGGAACGACTATTTTGATAATCTTCATGCCTCATTTCAATGAACCATTTATTGTTTAGTGCTTTAAGTTGTAGTACGTTCTAAGTGACAAACAGTTCATCCATTTATTGAGCAAGTAAAGAAATCTAACTGATCATAAGCTGTGCCTTAGCACGAGTGTGGAGTGTGGTGCGAGGGGTTCAAGTAATATTCCAAGTTTATTTCCATGTTCTACGCAAGCATACAAGATGGAATTATTCCCTTAGCTAAGTGCGTTGAGTTCTCTTATTAGCATGCAAGAGTTATCGCTTAGCGATTCTAGCAATATTGTTCGTATTATTATGTGTCTAGGCTAAGCAAAGACATGTTCATCGGAGCCACCCACCTTAGCGATGATCACATCGGTCGAGCGAGACTCCGAGCGCGCCTTCGAAAGTCTAAGTCTCGATTCTTCTTGAAGGACCAACTTAACACTTACATCAATTCGCATCGATACTTCATCGAGTTGACGCAACTCTTCGAGTCAATGATTCATTTGAGTCGTTGCACATGTCGTTTGAATCGGCATTCCGCTATGGCGGAGCGGTCGTTACAAACAGTAATCCAACTGTATGGTCTGTACCCAAAATGGAAGGAAAGATTAAGAGAAAAAAGTGGGAGGACAAAGTAGAAGTAAATTGTATAGATTTGGTGTGTTGTTTGGAGGATGTTATTGTGTGCCAATATGAGGATACTTCAAAAGTAATAAATTACATTCTCGCATTAATGTTTTGAGGAGTAGGTTGGGGAAACTCTCTAGTTTTGTTTTAAGTTGAGGATTAGTTAATGGATTGATAAAGTCTTCAAATAGGTGTTATGCGAGGTGCGCTGGAGATGATGTTCTATGTTTGTTCTATGTGAGTATGACTATTATAGAAAATCTTGTACAATATATTTTTTTAGATGTCTGACGTAACGAACATAATTATGTGCATATTGCTGCGATGCATGCCTTTTGGGACCGCTGTCAAATCACGACAAGACGTATGTCGTTGGATTCCCAACATCAAACTACCCTTGTAAGAGTATTTTCAGTGAGTTATATTACTTTTTCTAAGGCATCACAGATGAAACTCGCGAATGAAGATGCAAAAAGATACAAGCATGGCTGATTCTAGCGGCTAGGTGACCCTTTACAAGGCCCAAAAATAAGGCCATCATCCCTTATTTAATTTTTTATAAATCCAAAATCTAGCAAATCTAAATCAAAAATATAATATAATTAGTTTTCGAATATATAAAACTAATCACCAAGATCCAATAAATTAAGCAACTTTTAAATTTATTACATTAAGGGTATGCTTGGATTGAGGGAAAAAAATATGCAGAGTTAAGTGGTGTTAAACGAAGGAAAGTTAAGTGAAGGGGGGGGGGGGGTGGGTGGGGGGGGGGGTCAATACATATAACATTGCTTGTTTTGAAGGAGAGTTAAGTGTGGTGTGTTTAATAGCTCTTGTCTGAATCAGAGATTATGAGTGGAAAGAGAATTAATAAAAATATAATAGTTACCAAAATATTCTTATTACATATGGTATAAAATTCGGTTTAATTGTATCATGGACCAATCAAATGCATCATAGGATTACAATCCTATGAATTAAAAGATAATGCATTGCATCTGGATCTTATATTCTTATCAACAAATGTATCATGGTTGATTATAATTTATAGGATGCCACCGATTTGTTCTTTTCTTATCAAATTTTTTATGAACATATGCATCAATGATTTTTCTTACCAACAAATGCATCAAAAACTTAGATTTTTTTCTTATCAACATATGCATCATCTTATTTTTCTTTTCATTTTGATCTTTTTCTCAACCTTAGAAAAAATATTTTTTCGTCATCAACTCAACAAATGCATCATGGACGATTTTTCTTATCAACGATGAGTAATAAAGTATGAGAAAGTGAGGAAAGGCATGACGCACCTAGACAAAGTCAGGAAGCTACGGAACAACATGTTGAAAGCAAAAGAAATATGGAAAAGAAAGCCATAATATTATAGGACAAATACGAGGTATTTATAAAAAAAAATTAATCAAAAGTACCTCTTATTTTTTCTTGTTAATTCTGATCCAATTGGGGGTTAAATATGGACCAAAAAAAAAACTAAATAAACTCACTTAACCTCTATGACTCCCTCTCATAAGCTCTCACCCTCAAACCAAGCAGAACTTTTTTTTTCTCACTTAATTCTCTTAACCCTCAATCCAAGTAGACCCCAAATGAAACCACGTAATACGAAAATAAATCTATGAAGAAAAAGTCCATACTTTTCATGCTTTTCGATCTACAAAATTGTCAATTAAATCCTTGTGGTTAAGTGTAACACTCATATTCTAAATACGTATTTTGTCAAGCTTGCATGTATTTCAGACCTGTATTTATTTTCTCGGATTTTGGCATGTACTTGTAATTGGCTTGACTTGCAGATTTTGGTTCTCGTAATTGGGTTTTACCTGGCTTGGTTTGTTTTGTGGAGGAGAATTGGTTTGATTTGGTTTAGTATGGTTTAAAATGCATTGGAACACCTTAGCCTATGTTTAACCCTCAACACAACACAACCCACCCTCATTAAAACTCCACCTACTTTTCTCTCTCCTCCATAATTCTCTCATTTATTTCTCCATCTTCTTCTTCTTCCTTCCTCTACATAACACCAACACCCATAGGCAAGTGCACCTTGCCACCACATGAGAACTACATTTTATTTGTTCATTAGCTAGATTAGGCCATGGTGATCAACATTAGAACTTGACATTTTGTGATTTGGAGTCTCCATTGTTCTAGATCTAGGTTTTAACTATTTTCGGATTTACATGATTTTGATCTATTTTGGTTGGATTTTTGTGGGTTTTGATGATTTCATGTGGAAGAGAATTCAATTTTACTCAAGTTAGAACTTTGAAAATCTAGATTTGGCTTTGATTTGACAAAGATATAAAAATTTGAATTCGTGGTGTTCTTGGTGTTCTTCTCGGCCTGGAGTAGCAGCCTGCAGCCTGCGCTCTTTAGCGCAGTGCTGGACTGCGCAGCCCCTCTCGGCCTGCGCTCTTTAGCGCAGTGCCGACCGCGCAGCTTGCCCTATGGTGAACTGCGCTCAGCCCCATGCGCCAACCATTCCTGCGCACTTCACCCTGCGCAATTCACTCATGCGCAGTCTGCTCATGCGCAATCCACCCCTGCGCAGTTCACTCCTGCGCAGTCTGTTCATGCGCAATCTGACCCATGCGCTATCTGCCCCTGCGCCCTGTGCCCCTGCGTACTTGGCACCCTGCGCAGCTGACACCTGCACAATCCAACCCCCTGACCCCTTGCGCAATCCATTGGCTCTTGGAGTTTTAGTTTTATTTCTCTAAGCTTGGCTCTTTTATAGCCCTGTATATTGATATTTTATTAGATATTTTGCGCCCATTTTATATCCTTACGCCTTTTGTCATGAACTTGACCTGATAGTGGCCCATTTTATATCCTTACGCCCATTTTATATCCTTACTTAACATGTTTGGAATGACTATTGTACATGGCATGGTATGACAAGGAACTAGCATAACACGACAGTGACCCGTAGTGATGCACTCCTGACATGACCAACCTGACCTGATAGTGGCCCGTCGTGGCGCACTCCTGACAAGTACCCTGACATGATTAATCTTGATACTTGATAACTTGATAGTGGCCCGTGGCGGCGCACTCTTGACTTGTACCTGACCTGACTTGTAACTTATAACTTGTAATCCTGACTTGACTTGATGCTGTTGCGACGGCTAACTTGACTTGTATAATCAATTTGACACCGTGGGTGTTCCTGCTTGCTTGCTTGTGCAATCCACTTGTCTTGTCTTGCATAATGTCTAGGACGTGACTCCCTGGTTCCCACGGTCAGGGATTCACACTGAATATGGATCACGCTAATGACTAGATCAAAGTGTAGTTCATAGAGAATTTTTAGTCACAGGCAATCTCGTTATCTGGACGCTTTAATTGGACTTGTAGCTTGCCGACGAGTAGAGCACATTTCCAGCACACCGTCGTGTGTTGCACCCTCTAAGTCACCTAAGGGTACATTTGTCTCCCGGGCGATGTACCCACCTATACTCTCAACCCGCGGAAGGATAACTGGATGGTCTGCAGGACTTGGGACTGAGAAATTCTCACTTGCATCTTGTTAGTAATTAGGCTTGTGATAACCCTAGTTAGTTAAGTAGTAAGCCGTAGTACTTGCTTGGCCGTGATTGATTGGATGGAGTCTAGTCCCGCTTGTCTTGTCCTGATCCTGTACAAGGTTATGACATGACATGATTACTCATGCTTTACCTTAATCATGATTAATTGCAGGTCCTGATTTCTTGTATTTTATCTTGTCGATAAATGGTAGGAGAAACCAAGTTCCGTTCAGACGAAGGGTTACAACCCCGGTCCTTGTTTGGTTTACGGGTTGTAACCTGGTTATCTGAAGAGTTCCAGGGTTATCTCATCGTATATCACCTGCCAGGTTTCTTCTTAATAATTGTCTTTATTATGTAATTATTTTCTTATGTTCTGTCACGACCCGCTACCCAAATTGTTGGGCCAGGCCGAGTCATGTCCAGCCTACGTTGAGATAAAACGTAGTAAGCTGTTCTAAAGACAACAGGATAAGACTAAATGTACTAACAGTTCTATAAGTGAAGAAGAATTATAAATGCTCCAAACACAAAAGTCGTCGTATATAGTAAAATATCCAAGTACAAGTGAACTGAAATATAAAACTGGATACATGTCCAGTTACAAAATAATGTAGTCTAATACATGTCTACTCTCAAAAGTCTAAGTAAACAAAAAGACAACTAGGCGAGGTTCCCCGCAGGAACATCCTCGTAAAGCAGAGCCGGGTCCTCGGCGGTAACTCCATAGTATGAGTCGCAGAGTAACTCCTCCTCAGTAAGGATACCTACAACGTTATCCTGTCAGGACGGGAGCAAGCACTAAATCTAGCAAACTAGCATATGAAACATGGAAATGAACATGAGAATGAACATGTGAGAAATAACTGGAAAGCATGGCATCACATAACCTATCATGGCAAGGACACATATGTCATAGAGACAGATGTATATGTAATGTTTAAAACTGTAGCAAGTACGTGATCGGTCAATAGATGTACAATGTGCTGGAGGGCACATAATAAAATGTACATACGTACAAGTTAACAAGCATAAATGTACATCCGTACAGACATGCGGGGTAATGGCCTGCGGCAAGGCAATGCATATAGAATGCGACCGAGCTCGCTACTGTAGGGGGGTCGTGATCACGTACAATACTATCAGTTTCCCCATAACCCATATTCTAATCATGTGAAAGATACATCAAGACGGTTTTAAGCATGGTAGTAACTGGAAGTACAACATGTAGAGATCTAACTTGCTACCCCAAGGATCAGCATATAACATGGTAGGGTTTGTAGTTCATTTATGTGACAATATGTAAAGTTCGTAGAAAGTACTTGCCTCTAGCAAAGCAAAACAAAACAAGCTGCGATAACAGTGCTATGGATGTCCAGTAACTCTTCGCTGTAGAAGTAAAATATAATAACTTAGTTTTACACTAAGCTAAATCACTAGGACACTAATTGGTGCGACACGACTTGTGACTGGGCACCTAGCCAAAATGATGACTTGGCATATGAGACCCATGTGGGGTGACACACTATGTTAACTAACTTTCTAGGGTCTTTACACTAGTGAGGGATGGGGTTCAATACGACTAAAACTCCAAATAACACAAAAAGCTACAAGGCGTAATTAATCAATAAATAAATCAAAAGATCATTGTGTTCTAACAATTTTAGAGATAGGCAAAAAGTCTAGTTTTTCTTAAAGTAAAGTACTAAAGTGATCCTTGTTAATCATAGAAATTTATTATAATTTTTCTGGAATTTATTAACCAGTACAAATATTTTATAAAAATCAGTTTTCCTAAGTATACAGAAAATGATTTTTGGTTTCATATGCCAAACTAGTGGCAAAACAGTAAATTAAATACTACAAAAATTATACTAAATTAGCTAACTTAACAAAGTATCTAAAAACTATTTTTCCATAATTTTAGCAATACCTTAAGTATTTTTAGAAAATCAAAAAC
Organism: Iris pallida; assembly: GCA_029216955.1. Lineage (NCBI taxonomy): Eukaryota > Viridiplantae > Streptophyta > Magnoliopsida > Asparagales > Iridaceae > Iris > Iris pallida. Next base: position 30,220,544 of record JANAVB010001800.1, read on the forward strand.
AGCAATGCACACAATAATTAATTATCTGCGTATTTTGTCCATGTATATAATTTGAACCAAAGTTCAAATACAGGACCCAAGGCCATGAATCAAGTCCAATATGACTTGTACAGGTCTTGAATGTGTAAAAACACATTTGAGCCCAAATACCCATGCTAGGCTTGGACACCAAATGGTTGCAGTAATTTAAATACACTAAAATATAATTTGGTAAAAAGTACAAAACAAATATTAATATTTTAATAAGGCAAAATTATGTATAGTAAAAATATCCATACATATGTTTTAAAAGTACATATATATATGTAAGAGAAAAATACTTAATTTATAAAGTATATATATATATATACAAATATATATATATATATATATATAAGAACAAACTTAATAGTATAGTGTATATATATAATATATATATATACATAGGAAAATGTATATATAAACATATATATATAAAATTTACTAACTTATAAAATATATACATATATATTAAATACTGTAAAATACAGTATATACATATATATATATACTAATATATATATACATATACATATATATATATAAATATATATATAAAACAAAAAAAAAGAAAAGAAAAAGAAAACAGAAAAGAAAACAGAAAGGAAAGGGGGGGGGGGGCTCGATCCTGAGCCAGCGGGGGGGGGGGGATTCGAGTTAGAACGGGCTGGCCAGGGGGTCAGCCCATTAGTTGTGTTAGGGATAGGACTTAGGTAGATTTTATTAGGTTTTGATTAACATAAACATTAAAAAAAAAATAATAAACACGAGCCTGTGTCCGGACAGTTAGGGACACAGGTATTAACGTGTCTGGGCTAGCACGACACGTACGAGTCGATTCTCGCGTGTCCAGTTTCACCATCATGTTCGTTAGGACACGGCGAACAACATACATGCGTACGAGACACGCACGACACAGTTGACACAAAAACACTCACGTGTCCAGATCTGGGGGGGTTCGACGGTCGTGGACGGCGGAGGAAGCGTCGTGGCGGTGGCGGAGTGGTGGCGCTGGGGTCGTCTCGGCCGGGCGCGTCGAATGGTGGTGGTGGTTGGTGACGACGACGGCTGTGGAGGTGGCGCTGGGGTCCGCCGGAGTAGGGTTAGGGTTTTTGTCGGGGAAGAAAGGCTGCGGTGGTTAGGGGCTGTCGTGGTGGTTGTGGTGGGTTAGGGCTTGGTCTGGAGAGGAAGGAGAGGGGTTTTATAGATGGGTTAGGGCGGTCGAGCGGTCGGGAAAGGCGGAGGAAAGTAGGTCGGTGGTCGTCGTCGGCGTGGCAGTCGGCCAGCCGAGTCGTCGGGGGCAGGTAGGGACATTTACAGGAAACCCCCTAGACTTTAGGTAATTACAACAAGGCCCCCAAGTAGTTAAATGCAAATTAGAATTTGCATTCCACAGTTTAAAACAATTAATAAATTACAAACAGATATATTAACAATTAAATAAATTGCATACTGATATAAAAATAATTCAAAAAATTGCAGAATGATATTAAAACATTTTAAAAAATTACAAACTGATATTTTTAATATATAAAACTTATTTAAAAATCATTTAAAAATTCTAGAAAAATTCCTAAAAATCTAAATAATTATTTTAAGACTAATTTGTCACAAAAAAAATAATTAACCTACACTCTACCCTCAATACAACACACCCACCTCCATTAAATCCTACCTAACTTTTCTCTCTCCTCTTTATTTTTCATTTACTTCTCCATCTCCTTCTTCTTCCTTCCTCTTCACAACTCCCCAACCCATAGGCAAGTGCACCTTGCCATCAAATAAGCACCACTTTTTATTTGTCCATTAACTAGATTAGACCATGGAGAACAACTTTAGAACTTGACATTTTGTGATTTGGAGCTTTCATTTTCCTAGATCTAGGTTTTGACTATTTTCGGATTTACATGGTTTTGATCTATTTTGTTTGGATTTTTGTGGGTTTTGATGCTTCCATGTGAAAGAGAATTCAATTTTACTCAAGTTAGACCTTTGAAAATCTAGATTTGGTTTTAATTTTACCAAGATATGAAGTTTTGAACCTTAGAGTTCTTGGAGTCTTCTTCTCGGCCTGGAGAAGAAGACAGCAGCCTGCGCTCTTTAGCGCAGGGCTGGATTGCGCATTTCCCCTCGGCCAGCGCTCTTTAGCGCAGCGCCGACCGCGCAGCTTGCTCCTTGGCGAACTGCGCTCAACCCGAGTGCGCATGGATTCATGCGCAGTCTGCTCATGCGCAATCTATCCCTGCGCACTCCACTCATGCGCAATCTGACCCTGCGCCATCCATTCCTGCGCAACCTGATCCAGCGCAATCCATCTGCTGCGCCATTCACCCCTGCGCACTTGGTACCCTGCGCAGCTCACCCCTGCGCAGCTCACCCTGTGCACTTGGTACCCTGCGCAGCTCACCCTGTGCACTTGGTACCCTGCGCAGCTCACTCCTGCGCAGCTCACCCCTGTGCAGCTCACCCTGCATACTTGGTACCCTGCGCAGCTCACCCCTGCGCAGCTCACCCTGCGCACTTGGCACCCTGCGCAGTACATACCCTGCACAACCTACTTGTCTATGATGAATTTGTTATTTCTTGATCTTGGCTCTTCTATAGTCCTATTTTATATTAGTATTTTATTAGGTATTTTACGCCCATTTTATATCCTTACGCCTTTTGACATGAACTTGATTTTGCTTAATATGTTTGGAATGACTATTGTACATAGCATGGTATGACAAGGAACTAGTATAACATGACAGCGACCCGTAGTGGTACACTCCTGACATGACCAACCTGACTTGATAGTGGCCCGTAGTGGCGCACTCCTGACAGTACCCTGACATGATTTACCTTGATAACTTGATAGTGGCCCGTGGCGGCGCACTCTTGACTTGACTTGACTTGATAACTTGACTTGACTTGCCTTGACACCCTGGGTGTTCCTGCTTGCTTGTTTGCACAATCCACTTGTCTTGTCTTGCATCATGTCTAGGACGTGACTTCCTGGGTACCACGGCCAGGGACTCGCGCTAAATTGGATTAGGCTAATTATTAGATCAAACTAGAACATGGAGAATTCCCAGTCACAGGCAATCTTGTTATCTGGGCGCTTTAATGGACTTGTAGCTTGCCGACGAGTAGAGCACATTTCCAGCGCACTGTCATGTGTTGCACCCTCTAAGTCACCTAAGGGTATATCGTTTCCTGGGCGATGTACCCACCTATAACTCTCAACCCGCGGAAGGATAACTGGATGGTCTGCAGGGCTTGGGACTGGGAGTTTCTCACTTGCATCTTGTTAGTAATTAGGCTTGTGATAACCCTAGTTAGTTAAAGTAGTAAGCCGTAGTATTTGCTTGGCCGATTGTGAATGGATGGTGTCCAGCCTTGTCTAAGTCTTGTCTAACTCCAGTACCTGCTATCTCCTGAGCATGTTTGTTTTACTTATCTTAACGATAAATGGGTAGAGACAGTGAGCTATTCAGGCGAAGGGGTACAATCCCGGTCCTTGTTTGGTTTAAGGATTATAACCTGACTCCCGGAATGGTTCCACGTCCCTAGTCGTTTATCGCCCTGTGTACTTTACTGTTTGTACTTTCTTTTATTCTTAGGTTTTGATATGCTGGCTTTGTTCTTATTTGTGGCCTCCCTTGTGGCACTTGCTCTTTCTGGGGTTTGACCCAGCTGGTTTTGTGTGGCCAGATTTCGGAGCAGCTTCCGAGGATCTACCGAGCTTCCAGCCCAATGGTGACAACTAGACGGAACCCGGGCCAAGAGTGGGTTTTCCTTTTTGTTTCACCCACTTATATGTAAATTTATTCTTTTGAGGCGTTTAGCCGACGAGCACCTGTTAGCTCGATGCACATTTACTTACTGTCTGCCTACGGGCTGTAAATATGATTAACAAATCCTAGGGTTGATCATGTATGACTGAACTCTTGCTAGTCCCATCATTTTGTACGACTAGCTTCACGATCATCCAATATGTAATATTTGGGACGCCTTATATATATATATTTGATGCTCTAATATCTTGTAACTCTGTTAATTGCTTCAGATTGAGACAATAGGCTTGACCTTAAGAGACTGCTGGCTTGTAGTAAACCCTCATATCTAGACAGCCGTGACCGTATAGTTGAGATGTATTCTATTTCAATATACGTAGCTGGCTATGTCTGCCCCCGCTCTCCAGTATTCTGGTTCTGGGGCGTGACAGGATGCCTGCTCAGCGCATCTGCCACCACATTTGCCTTTCCGGGGTGATACTGTAAATCGATGTCGAAGTCCTTCATCAACTCCAACCATCGTCTTTGCCTCATGTTCAGCTCTTTCTGCGTGAACACATACTTCAAGCTTTTATGGTCAGTAAAGATTTCCACACGCTCTCCGTATAAGTAATGTTTCCATAACTTGAGTGCAAAGATCACCGCAGCTAACTCGAGGTCATGGGTAGGATAATTCCTCTCATGAGTCCGCAACTGCCTAGATGCATAAGCAATTACTTTCCCATGCTGCTGTAGAACACATCATAGCCCCTTCCCAGAAGCATCGCTGTATATGGTGAAACCTCCAGAACCTGAAGGTAAAGTCAGAACTGGAGCGGTCGTCAGCCTCCTCTTCAGCTCCTCAAATGCCGCCTGGCAGTCCTCTGACCAGATGTACTCTGCATCCTTCCGCGTCAGCTTCGTCATGGGTTCAGCTATCCTAGCAAAGTCCTGGACGAACTTTCTGTAATAGCCTGCTAAACCCAGAAAGCTCCTGATCTCTGAAACTGACGTCGGAGCCTTCCACGTCTCAACTGCAGCAATCTTCCTGGGATCCACCGAGATTCCATCTCCAGTGACTACATGGCCGAGAAACTCCACTCGGTCTAAAAAGAACTCGCATTTCGGCAATTTGGCAAACAATCTCTCCTGTCTCAGAATCCCAAAAACTATCCGCAAGTGCTCTGCATGCTCCTCCGGCGTCTTCGAGTATATCAGGATGTCGTCGATAAACACTACGACGAACTTATCCAGATACTGGTGAAATGTCTTATTCATCAAGTTCATAAAGACAGCTGGCGCATTTGTGAGACCAAATGGCATCACCAGAAACTCGTACTGCCCGTACTTCGTGTTGAACGCCGTCTTCTGGATGTCTGCTGGCCTAACCTTCACCTGGTGGTACCCGGATCTCAAGTCTATCCTAGAAAACACCTTCGCCCCGCTCAACTGGTCGAACAAATCATCTATCCTGGGCAGAGGATATTTGTTCTTGATAGTGATGGCATTCAAGGCCCGGTAATCAATACACAACCGGACTGTACCATCCTTCTTAGGCACAAAGAGCACTGGTGCTCCCCATGGAGAAGCACTGGATCGAATGAAACCCTTTTCAACAGGTCATCAATCTGTTCTTTCATCTCTATGGCCTCCTTGGGATTCACTCTATAGCAAGCCCGGGATACTGGTGATGAACCCGGCACTAGATCTATAGTGAACTCCACATCTCTGTCAGGCGGAAGTCCTGGAAGATCATCTGGGAATACATCCATAAACTCCCTAATGATAGGGTGTGGCGGTGCTGCGTCCTCGACTGTAGCACAACAGTTCGGCTCTAGACTGATCTCCGGCCCTGTCCTCCTGACACTGAATGGTGCTGTGCCTGGAGGACTGAACACAATACTACCCTCATGGCAATCTATAGATGCATGGGCATAGCTAAGCCAGTCCATCCCCAATATGATATCATAACCGGGGAGCGGCATCACAAAGAATCGCCCTCTGAACTCTCTCCCGGCTATAAAAATAGAACACCTATAGATAGATCTAATAGGCACTGGTCCTCCTCCCGTCATCACTCTACTAATCTCCGCAGTAGGTGTAGCTACTAGATGATGTTTATGCATAAACTCTAATGATAGGAAGCTATGAGATGCACCAGAATCAAACAAACATACAGCTAGAAAAGTATGCAAATAAATATGACCTGTGATGACGTCAGCTAAGTAATCCGGCTCCGAAACCTGCTCCGGCTCCGGCTCAACGGCTAGACTATAGACCCTCCCCTGAGGTCCCTTCTGCTGCTGCAGATGCTGCCCGAACCTCTGCTGCTGAGTCGGGAGCGGTCCTCTAGGCTTCGCTACTGGGCAGTCCCGAATCTGATGGGTGGCAGACCCACAATCTAAGCACTGCTTCAACCTCTTCCTGCAGATGGTGCTGTCGTGCCCTGGTCTTCCGCAGAAAGAACAAATGGCTCCCCTCTGCTGATGCTGCTACCGGGGTCCCGGGGCTCTAACTGGCGGGGTCTGATGATGTGGTGTAGAGGGACGGTAGGTCTGCTGGGGTGGCGCCGGTGCTTTCTGCTGGAAAGCCTGACGCTTGGACGGTCCCTCATGATGTACAGGAGCCGGCCTCTTGTATGACTGAAGACGCTCCTCGATGCTCCGGGCTAACTCTAGGCTCTGGTAATAGTCAGTCGTACCGTTTAACACTATAAGAATGCCAATGTCTGGAACTAGACCATGGCAAAACCTACGGGTCATCTCCTCTGGATCAGCAACCAGACTAGGAGCAAAATGGCTCAAGCGACTGAACTCTCCCGTATAGTCGTCAACAGAACGGTTCCCCTGCTGGATGTTCTGGAATCGTAGCCCCATGGCTACTCTAGCAGTGGTCGAGAAGAACTTCTTCTTGAACTGGGTCTTGAACTGGTCCCAAGTGGCTCTACCTCTCGCGAACAACGGCTCATTCCTGAACCAGACTCCGGCTAAGTCTATCAGCAGAAATCCTGCTGCCTCGACCTGAAGGTCATCCGGCATCCTAACTCCCAGAAGCTTCCTCTCTACAGAATCTAGCCAGTCATCAGCTACTACTATGCCCTCAGTCCCTGAGAACTCCTTGGGATTCAGACCCATGAAGTCCTTGACCGTCCCCGCTCTCTGCCGTGGCTCTACATGTGGTGGGACCACGGGACGTCCCTCAGAACGCTCCATGCTCTGGCGGAGTAGGGTAGTCTGCTCCTGATGGATTGTTAGGAACCCCTGGATCAGTGTGAGCAGCTGGGTCCCGTCGAGTGTGACGGAAGCCTGGGTGGGTATAGTGATAGGGGGTGGTGGAAGTATCGGGTCCTGCTGGGACTGGGATGTGGAAGGTGGTATCTGGGTCTGTGGATCTATAGAGTGGGGGAATGTGGTAGGTGGAGGTGTATCAGTCAACCGGTCAGCTGACTGGATATGAAGGGCCCCATTCTCGGGGGTAACATACTGGGACGAACGAGTAAGCACCATCTAAATTACACATAAAAGACTTATAAGGACTTATTTAAAGCAAGTAATCATATGCAAGAAAATCTAATTATAATAGCAAACATGTGATGTATTTCCTATGTTGCAATCCTAGCATTCTTCTAGGTGTTCTAAGCGTCTTTTCCAATGTTGTCTAATTACCTTAAGTTCCTAATTGCATAGGCATGCTTGGTACAATAACGTAACCAAACAGTTTAGTCAGGACCTGCATGGGCCACCACTAAAAACATGTCACGACCCGCTACCCAAATTGTTGGGCCAGGCCGAGTCATGTCCAGCCTACGTTGAGATAAAACTAGTAAGCTGTTCTAAAGACAACAGGATAAGACTAAATGTACTAACAGTTCTATAAGTGAAGAAGAATCATAAATGCTCCAAACACAAAAGTCGTCGTATATGGAAAATATCCAAGTACAAGTGAACTGAAATGTAAAACTGTACATGTCCAGTTACAAAATGATGTAGTCTAATACTGTCTACTCTCAAAAGTCTAAGTAAACAAAAGACAACTAGGCGAGGTTCCCCGCAGAACATCCTCGTAAAGCAGAGCTGGGTCCTCGGCGGTAATCCATAGTATGTCGCAGAGTAACTCCTCCTCAGTAAGGATACCTACAACGTATCCGTCAGGACGGGAGCAAGCACTAAATCTAG
>JANAVB010001800.1:30250147-30372766 GCA_029216955.1 Iris pallida
GGGGGGGGGGGGGGGGGGGAGGGCTAGTCATGGCCGGCCAAGCATGGCATGGTGAGGGGCACTTGTAATTACAAGTTTGCCCCTCCCTAAGCCTAATATTAAATAAAATCCAAATTAGGTTTAGGAAGTTGCTAAAAATAAAAATCATAATTAAACTCATTACTCATGGGGGATAGTCCAAACTCTTAAACCCTAAAGTTTAGTGTGGTGGGCCCTGGTTAGCTAACATGCTAATACAGCTCAAGTCGAAATTCACCGGGGTCCCGATTAACTCGGAATGCGATAAAATCGAACCCGACTCTATAATAAGTTAAATAATAATATTCATGAAATAAAATTCCCAAAAATATTTAAAAAAATGGAAAATTATCATTTTACCCCTAACTGGAAAAGTGAGGGTGACACCTTGGCCATCCTTAATCTTTCCAACTGCATACTCACAGCCGCCCTATGTTTCAACACATGCTTGAAGGAGACTGATTCATTGTTGTTGCTGTGGTACACCCAGAATTTCTCTCCTCTCAAGTATCTGTTCTGCATCCATATAGCCCTAAGGAATATATATATATATATATATATATATATATATATATATATATATATATAGCAATTACAATTTCCATAATAAATATATTTGCAGCCAACCATCTCGGTGGATTCAAACCCTATTTTTTTGTATGGATCCAACTCTTGTTTGCGTCCAAACTTGGATTACAAGTTGGGTCCTAAGTCATGTCCTGGTTGCTGTGATATGGGATTCATTGCAGAAGCTTAAGATGCTTATCAGTGTTCTAAAAAATTAAACCTAACCGACTAGTTGAACCGCAACATGGGACCACTAGTTTTGTTTTTTTGGACTGGTTTAATATCGGTACAATACAATATTAAATTCTATCAACCCAGTCAACTTACAAGGGGGGGGGGGGGGGGGGGGGGGGGGGGGGTGGGGGCGGGCAGAACTACCAAATCTTCTGATCCAGTTAATTTTTGAATCGATTGATTATGATTTGTTTTAAATTTTACATGCAATCAAAGATACTATGATTGTTTTTTTAACTAATTTACTACGATAAAACATACATAACTTGTAACTATTATATTTAGTTATGTACTATGTAATATATCAATGTAAATAAGATTATAAACTTGTTAACCCATGAATGAATTAATTCATGGTTGAATTGGTTGATCCATATCAATAGTGTGACCTAATCAATCTTCGATCGAATTTCCAAATCATTGCTGCTTAGAGCATCTCCAACTCTATATATTATAATGTATTGTAATTACTATGTGGCATGAGGTAGAAGACAATGTCTTTCATAGACAGTAAACCTATATTCAAGTAGGCAATGAAATAGCAAAGTATTCTTGAATGCAGCCAATGAATTAATGTTGTTTTTTTTTTCCGATAGAATTCTTAAAAGTAATGTTGAATTTTTTTCCTATAAAATTCTTAAAAGTATGAAACATTCATCCAAACATCATTTTAATAGGAAACTTGATTGGATGATGAATATAACCATTTTTATCCATATTTTTCTTTTCTTTTTTAAATTTTTTTCTTTCTTTCTCTATTTTATTGACATTCAAATATAGAAAAATTAAAAAAAATTATTTCAAGGTCATTATTACGTCGTGGCCTAACTTGAAAATAAAATGTGAGCTAGTGGCAAATGCAATGCAAGAGAAAGAAGGAAGTAATTAATTAATAGTTGTTCTGTGTGTGTCCAACCCAAAATGAAGGGAAAGAGAGAAAAACAGCTGTGGGTGACTGCAAGTACTTACTCTAGGACTCTGACCGAGAGAGAGAGAGAGAGAGAGAGAGTCTTTATTCTTCTTTCCTTTGCAGTTGTTGCTGTAGCAGCAGAGCTGACGTGCTTTAGGTGGTCTTAGATTGTCTGCCCTCCGGGAACACAAATTGGACAGTCCTTGCAGGCATATACAGCTACTACACCATGACATGGTATTTGTGCCCCCAAGTAAAGCCAAGAAAATTTTCTGAACAACCAAGTGCCAACCAGCCAGCCCCCTTTCCCTCTCTCTTTTCTTTTCTTTTTTTCTTAAGAAAATGCTAAGTTTACTATCAAATTTTTACAATTTTTTTACAATTTCACTCACCCACCCCTTACACATAGGTCCCACCAGATTTCACCACCCCTCATACCTCCCTGCTACATGGGTTCCACCCGATCCCATTACTTATTTCCTTCCTCCAATCGAAGTCCGACACGTGGCAAGTTGTAAAAAGGTTGTAAGTATTGGTTGTAGACATAGCAAATCACTTTTTCTTCATTTAATTTTTTGGTTTTGGATGATTGGATCCTAGACCCCAAACCCTTCTACCGACCCCAAATTTAAAAATCGAACCTGAGATCGATTCAAACAAGAAACTAGGTCGGGCCAAATTGGTTTAATCACTAGGTTCAACTATCGGATAAGTTAAATGGTCCAAATTTCAATCATTTTTTGACATTATTTTTAAAAATATTTATTTATAATCAGTTTTTAAAATATAGTGGGTCAACACTGATACGACTCAAAAAACTTCCGTTTCACATGTCAACTGGTTGAATGGGTCAATCCGGCAGGGCCTAGCATCGTTCGGCCCAGTGGCGGTTGGGTGGTGTCACGCCCCAGAACCAGAATACTGGAGAGCGGGGGCAGACATAGCCAGCTACGTATAACGAAATGGAATCCACACCGCTATACGGTCACGGCTGTCTAGATATGTGAGGGTTTCACTACAATCCATCAATCTCTTAAGGTCATAAAATAGCCTATTGTCTCAATCTCAACCAACTAATAATAGTTACAAGATATCAGACCACCAAATACACAATAGTAAGGCGTCCCATACATTATATATCCGGAATGATCATGAAGCTAGTCGTTACAAAATGTGAGGACTAGCAAGAGTTCAGTCATACATGATCAACCCCCGGGACTTGTCAATCATGTTACAGCCCGTAGGCAGACAGTAAGTAAGTACAATCGAGCTAACACTTGCTCGTCGGCTAACGTCTCAAAAGAATAATTTACAATATTACAGTGGAAGAACAAAAGAAACCCACTCGATGCCCTGGTTACGCCTGGTGACCACCATCGGACTGAAATGCAGGGAGATCCTTTGGTGCTGCTCCGGTATCTGGCTATGCAAAACCAGCTGGGTCAGACCCCAGAAAGAGCAAGTGCCACAAAGGAGGCTTCACTTAAGAACTAAAACCAACAAATCATTATCATTCAATATTTAAGAAAACAACAATAAGTAACACAGATTGAGGTTTGTGCACTACCAATGCACTTATCCCAATCAGAAAAAATAATTAAGTGAGGCATCATTGACATACGATAACTGGAGAATCATGCTAAATAAAATATAGCTGGACAATATATGAAGAGAAGACGAAGGTACTATTCCGGAAGCCAGGTTACAATCCTTAAACCAAATAAGGACCGAGATTGTAACCCTTCGCCTGAACAGAACTTAGTCTCTGATCATTTATTGCTAAAGGTGCCAATCATTAAGGTAAAAAAAAGAGAGAGTATAATGATAAAAGTGACAATGAAGAGTGCAATACACTAGAGTGACAATAGAGTACAATCGTTATAGTAACAATCTAGAGTGACAATCATTCAATCATTCTGGTACAATCTTGCAATCAATCACTTCTAGACAATACTATACTGGACTAGACTCCATCCATTCAATCACGGCTAGTCATTGCCTACGGCTTTCTACATTAACTAACTAGGGTTATCACAATCCTAGTTACTAACAAGATGCAATGAGATGCTCCAAGTAGTCACAGGCCCTGCAGCTATCCAGGTTATCCAGGCGAACATTATAGTGACAATTTAGAGAGTACAATACATAAGAGTGACAATAGAGTTCAATCATTTAAGTGACAATGGTGGGTGCCCCACATAACAGTGGGCTGGAGATGTGCCCTACTCGTCGGCAGGCTACAAGTCCAAACATTTACGGCCGGGATAACGGGATCGCCTGTAACTGGGGAACATCTCTTCATGTCTAGTGAATTATACTAGTCATTAACCTTAGTCCATTTCAGTAGGTACTCCTGACCGTGGTACTCAGGAGTCCTCTCCTAGACATGATGCAAGACATGATTGGATTATTTGTACAAGCACAATCGTCCACGGTGTCCAGGTTACTTATACAGGTCAGGTCATGTCAGGTAGCCGTCGCAACAGCTTATCAAGAAAATTATGTCAGGTTTACTTGTCAGGAGTGCGCCACGACGGGCCACTATCATGTCATGCCAGGTCACTTATCAGGAGTGCACCACTTACGGGTCACTATCGTGTTATGCTAGTTTCTTGTCATACTATGTCATGTACAATAGTCATTCCAAACATATTAAGTAAAATCAAGTTCATGACAAAAGGCGTAAGGATATAAAATGGGCGTAAAATATCTAATAAAATATCAATACACAGGGCTATAGGACAGCCATGCGGCTCAGGAAGGGTAAGACATATGCGGCCCAATTAGGAAAGCGCATGCGACCAGGGTCACTGGGTCCCATACGGCCAAGTCAAGGGGGCGCATGCGGCTGGAAGTGCGAGGACGCATGCGGTCAGGAAACCAATCCCCATGCGGCCAGTGGGAAGGGAGGGGCATGCGGCCAGGGGGACGAGGGCGCATGCGGCTCCAAGATGTTGGGCCTCATGCGGCCAGCGGAAGAATGGGCTTCATGCGGCTGGGGAGGAAGCAAGTTCATGCGGCTAGGGAATGACGGGTGCATATGCGGCTCAATTAGGAGAGAAGTCCATGCGGCCAGGAAAGGGATCCAGTCCTATGCGGCTGAGAGTCCCATGCGGCTGAGTCACTTGCCGCATGAGGTGTCATGCGGCCAAGTCAAGCCCATGCGGCCAGAACTGTCGCATGAAGGCTCATGCGGCTCAGAATCACTTGCCGCATGAAGTGTCATGCGGTCAAGTCTAGCACTGTTCTTCTTCTCCAAGCTTCCTGAGAAGAAGAACGCCAAGAATCCATGCTTCCGAGCTCCATGAAACCTTCATCCAGAATCCAAATCCGAACTTCCATAGGTCAAAATAGGGCAGAACGAAATGCTCTACAACATGGAACCATCAGAACTTGATGAAAACAAGATTAAATAGATCAAAACCCAAGAAATCCAAAAATAATGTAAATATAGATCTACAAGAATCTAGCCATGGAAAGTGAAAATGTCAAGTTCTAAAGTAAGTTAGAATGCTGTAAGGAAGAGAATGAAGCAATAAAATTGGAGTTCCTCCATGAAGCAAGTTGCACTTGCCTAGCTCTCTCTCTCTCTTGGTAGGTGCAGGAGTTAATGGTGGAGAAGAAGAAGATATTAATGAAGAGAGAGAAGGAAAAAGGGTAATAAATACTATGGGTGGTGGTAGGTAGGGGGTTCACCCCTTGGTTCTTGATGAACCAAGGCAAAACCAAGCCATGCCGAACCAAACCAACCCCAGGAATAAACCAAGCCAAGATAAACCAAGGTGAACCAAGTCAAGGCCAATAAACTCTCTCTCTCTCTAGCAATTTAAACCAAATGAATCATGAAATAAACCAAGCCTCACTAATCCAAAATAAACCAATGAACCATTAAAACCATTTAAACTATAAATGCCAATAAAACTAAGCCAGTGCAAAATAAACCAAGATAACTAATCATGACTAAATAAATATGTGTCCCAAAACACGTATACGTACACTAAATACGTATCACGAATTTGGGACATTACAGGTGGCTCCGGCGGTGGGATGAAAATTGAATATCGCAGCGAAACTAGGGGACGGTCGTAGCTTGGTATGCGGTGGGATCATCAGGGACCCCACAGGCACCCTCATTAAAGCCTTTTCCAAGTTCAATGATGTCGTGGCAACCCAGATTCTAGAGCTGTATGCCCTCCTTACACCTCTCCAATGGTGCAATAATCAGAATATTCAGTACAACCAAATAGAAACGTCGTCTGATCTCCTTATAAACATTCTCGCCAACAAATCTGCCACTCCATGGGCTCTCAAATACAAGACACAAAATCCAAACGCTTCTCAATCCTCGTAGCGCCATTCTTAAGATTGCGACTGGCGCTAACGGCGTGGCAAAAGCTCTGGCAAGTATGGCTCCGACCGATCATGCGGACCAAATCTTCTCCCACGCTATGGAGCTTCCGTCGGCGGTCCGAATTGCCCTACTTAAGGACTCTCCCGGTCCTTAATTGTGGGACACTACCTCCTTCTCTCTTCTTTTCAATTTTTTGAAATGCACGGGCTAGTCCCTGGTGCGGTTACTTTTGCTGGTTTGTTCGGACTGTCTTCCGGCGCCAGACTTTTATATGTTTTGTTTATTTTCAGTCTGGGTTTCCTCCAGACATAGTTACTTTTGTAGGTCGTCCGGGTTATATTTCGGCGCCATCTTTGAGCTTTGGCTCCCTCTTCATCAATAAAATTCATGGTTTCCCCCACACACAAAAAAACGTTTAACAACCACCTCCAATCTGCTACCAAAAACTTGCTTCTGTTACGGCCTTTTGAAAAGCAATAACAAAACCAAACCAAGTCTAGTGATGTTAGCGAGGTAGGGCCGGCCTAAGCCCAATCAACTCTGAGTTTGATTTTGTTCGGTGCCTAACGGTTTGTCTCTATAAGGGAGACGAATTCGATCATGGTAGGTCATATTGGCGAAGGCTAAATCAAGTTCGGACGAAATATCTAGGTTGACGCGGGTTAGAATTCTAGTAAAGTTGAAAAACATAAATAATACAAATTGTCACGCCACAGTTCCAAAATATACGAAATCGGACCATATGACTATGCCAGCTAATTCGTCTATCGGTTATATTGGTCATATCGAAGCGTACTCCATTGTACATAAGTGAACTCAAGTCCATGAATCCTATGTATAACAGTCACGTAAACTAAACCCATCCATAAAGAAGCATGAACAACGTCACAAAATAGTAATATAATGACTGAAAAGTAATGTTGAATAAAAGACAATAATGACACTAAACCAAAATATGCAAATGTGACTTGAATCTGACGGAAACAAATCCGCTACAACGAATACTGAATATAAGCAAATACTCTTCGGGATAGATCACAAATACTCTTCGGGATAGATCACAACGTTCCTAGTTGATGTAACTTACGTAGACTCCGGGTCCGTACACCTCTAGATACATCTTCTTACATGTGTCTCGAAGAAAACTATGCACTCGGAAAGATATAACAAGATACATAAAAAATATGTCATATGTAAATATAAAATACATAATAATAGAAATATAGTACTCTATGTCTAAACTAACTATGAATGTAATCGGAGACAATGTTCGGTGCGTGGACTAGTTGACAATGGTATATACAACCATGTCTCATAACGAGAGTGTCGGTTTACCCAAAAAAAAAAAATCACAATCGCATCTCATCACGAGACATTAAACCAATCTAATACACACAATCTTATCTAATATCTTGCGAATACAGTTGAATAGAATCAATCATAATCGTAACTCTTCACGAGACCGCCGGCCAAGAGAAGATTGAAATACAACATATAGCCTAAGCGCCTAGTAAGTGTGCTCCCCGCCACTACTAAAATACAAGATTGTAGCAACGACACTATTCGCCGTCCATCCGTCGCTAAATTTTATTAGCCCGGAGCTGATAACCAAGTACGTAACATAATAGTAGAATTATATTCTAAAATGACATATAAATAACTATATCTGAAGTTCAATAAGCAATGTATACTTGCTTGATCCGTATTTAGTAAATAGTCGACGTATCAAGCACGAATATGTCGTGTACGAAAAATCCCAAATCCCAAAATGAATAATTGTCGCCTAATGCTAATATGGATATTACCACGAGTCCCATGTGGTTTCATAAATGAATTCAATTTTCCCATAAGTTATGTTTGGGCATAGAGCAGAAAAATCGTAATTCGCAGGTGGACCCCAAACGATATAGTAAATAACCAAATAACTAGGTTTTCAAATTAAGCAAGTTGTACGCAAACTTATATGCAAACGAAGCCACAAGTTAATTGTTGAGTTCCGTGAGTTGTGGTCTAGTGGTAGCAACGAAATCCTGGCACGAAAGACATATGTTCGAATTTTTTTTTTTTAACATTTGTCAAGTCGGAGAAAAATGATACCTCAAAAAAAAAAAAAATTAATTGTTGAGGTTGCATTTGTAATATGATGGCTGGATTGACGGAGCGACGCTCGTTCCAAGAGTTTCAAAACAAAAAAAGTCCTCCTCGAGCAGCCAACTCTTAGCTCGAGTTCGATCTATCGAACAAAAGGAGTTATGATACAAAATTCTAACAAAATAAATACAGATTTAAACACACAACTTTGGAGATCAATTTCGATCGAGCAAACGAATAATTAAAGGCTAAAAAATTACAGGGGCATAGGGCTGTACAAGCTAAGAGAAACTGCAGTAGCAAATGAATTAATGAGCTGGTCCGGGAGCTTTAAGAAGAAAAAAAGAGTAAGTTTTTTTTTTTTTTTTATTTATAGAAGAAAAAGAGGGGGAGAGGTATTGTTGTAGAGGGGAAGAGTTAGCTTTATACGGTTTCATCCGAACCAAAACAATTATGCTATTTGGCTTCCAAAAATTTCGGATAATATCATCTTCCATCAGGGGCGGATCCAGGTAACACATGGGGTGGGCTCTGTATTGTTGTAGAGGGGAAGAGTTAGCTTTATACGGTTTCATCCGAACCAAAACAATTATGCTATTTGGCTTCCAAAAATTTCGGATAATATCATCTTCCATCAGGGGCGGATCCAGGTAACACATGGGGTGGGCTGGAGCCCACCCAAAAAAAAAAAAATCCTCTTTTTATCCATATAATTTATTTAATTTTTAGATTTTTCTGTGAAGTTTGCCTACATCTAGCCCATCCCAACTCAATTTAGCCCACCCCAGTATACATTTCTTGATCCGTCCCTGTCTTCCATTATATGACATCTGACATGGCATATTTTAACCAAAAAACTTAATTACCCAATTTTTTTATTGTTAATATTAATGCTAATACTAATTTTAATTTAATATTAATATTAATTTTAATGTTAAAGTTAAAATTAATGTTAATGTTAATTAATATTAATATTAATATTAATATTCATGTTAATTTGATATTTATATTTTAAATTTAAAGTTAACATTAATGTTAATGTTAGTTTTAATATTAATGTTCATGTTAATTTGATATTAATATTAATATTAATTTTAATGTTTAATTTTGTTATGTCAGCTGTCATGTCATATGTCACATAATGGAAGATTGTATCACCCAAATTTTTTGGAAGCCAAATATTATTTTTGGAACCAAAATAGTCAAAATCTAGTAAACCAAAATTCTAAAAATTTAAAACCGTAACCAAAACCGGAATCGAACCAAATAATTAATTCAGTTTATTCGGTTGGAATATTTATATTATTTAATAGATCGTTTCAAAACTTGGGACCGTAATTAAATCATAATGAATTTTTATAATTTTTATTCACACATTTGTTATATTTTCGAAATTGAGCCCAAAGTGAAGCTATTTCTAAAACTAATCAAAGTTGGACTTCAAGACATATACATAGAATTGTTATTTTTAAAATATACACATATTCAATCACAAAGTCTGCATAAAATTGTATATATTTACATAATTACATAAGTTTTGTTCGATTTCCGGTTTTGGACCGAAATTCGACCCCAAAACTGAAATCGAAGTCGAATAATTTTTTTTTTTTAGTATTTCCAAAACCGTAACGAATTTCTTTTTTTAAAGCGAACCGAATCACTTATTCCGTTCGGTTTTTGGTCCAAAACCCAATAATGCTCGCCCCCAGTTGTGGGGTTGTTTTCCCTGGTGTAGGGAATTCCGGTGGTGATTGGGGGCAGTGGTCGGGGGGCCAGTTCCTGCATGGTGTAGGGAGAAGAGTTCATGAAAGTGGTGTACCATGCAGAAGCAGAGTTGCATGAAAATAGTGTAGGAAATTGATTCTAAGTTCCCCTAAATAGAAGGAAAAAGAAATAGTACAATATTTTTAGACAAATATTTGGTTTGGAGTTTAAGATTTGATGTTTTACAGCTTCTTTTACCCCAAAGATTAATATTCCTTGTTTTTCTTCTAAAAGTTTGGAATTATAGGGGGGCTGCTAGTAAGAAATTCTTGCGAACCCTCAGAATTATTGAGAACTCATAAGCCGTGTATGTTGGTGTTAATGGAGACTAGATGTAATGGTCTTCGTGCTACTGAAATTTTGCAACATACATTGTTTTCTAATGTTGAGGTTGTAGAGACTCAAGGCGTTGCTGGTGGAATTTGGCTATCTTGGGAAACCACGTTCACTTCTTCCATCAATAATGAGGTCACACTTCTTGCCACAACAGGCGACCGGAGGGAGGTCCGCTTCCAGTCTTCCTTCTCCTCAACTCTAGGCGCGATGAGCATTGGCCGAATGACTAGAGAAGAGTTGCTGACATGGCCATCGAATTATTGTAATCTTGATGATTTTCAGGTTCAAGCTTTGAATCTTGCTTCAGCTGCTTGTTCTTCACAAAGGGTCATAAAAACATTTGTAAAAGAAATGTTAAACTTGAAATGAGTGAACAATAGAAAATGACCAAACGTAAAGATATTATGTTTAAATACTTAAACTTAGTATTAATATTCAAAATATAAAAACACACTTGGAAGTACCCACAGTAAAAAAATATTCAAACATTTGCGAGTAGCTACAAAAATTATAACCCTACTTAAACTTAAACTGAAGCGGGCTTGAGTTCATGATATATTTGTTGGCCCGGAAACATTTATGCAAAATTAATTTTCTATAGCTCTTTTACTTATTTTTCTAGTGAACTCAAGCAAAACTCGAGGCTTCGCCCAGGCCCAAACAATACTTAATAAACCCAATGATATTATTTAATGGGCTGGACATTGAGGCGGGCTTGAATTGAAGCACAGACTTGGATCTCTGCTTATTTTATCAAAAATCCTAGAACTTATTAGTTACTAAGGTTGTATTTGATTGGGCTTTTTTTTTCCATGGAAAATATTTCCATCACAAAATTTCCACCAATTGTAGTGTTTGATAGCTTATATTTTTCATTAAATTATTTCTCCAAAAACTATGATTTTCCATATTTTCTTCTAAAATAGAGGAAAATAAAAAATATCAAACCTATAGGAAAATATTATTTTACATGGAAAAAAAAATATTTTCCGTTGAAAATAGTGACAATCAAACACCCAAATTAAGTTTTCCATGGAAATTTTTTAAAATTCCATATAGTGATTTTCCTAGTAAAACAATTCCATGGAATTAGTTTCTTTTCCACATATTTTTCCACCTTGTAATCAAACACACCATAATTTGTAAATTTTGTCAGATTAAATTCATCTAATCTCTTGATTTAATTCATCTAATCTCTTGATTTATTTAAAAGTCTAAAAGAAAAAAAGTCAAGAACTTAAATAAAAAAATAAGTCCATGTGTCATAACTATATTGTAATTTTCTTTTTTAATTCCTACTTGAGTTTCTGTTGTTAATCTTGAGAAGGGTGTTGTATAGATAATTTCTATACATATAAATTTGGCACGTGCTCGGCAGGCTACTAATTAAGGATGAGTCTAGCTGGCAACAACACTAGAAAATTATAGTTTTCATAAAAAAAAAATCTGGTATTTTAAAAAGGTCAAAAATATAGTCACAATAAATCTGTGAGCATAGATAGTTTAGTCCTAAGTTTTTTTTGGTAATAAAATGCACTGAATTGAAGAAGAAAAAAAAAATACCAGATTTATTAGAAAAAAAATCTAAATCGGTCTAGGTTTCGGTATTAGAAACAAATATTGGGGTCGTTTTCATAATTATTAGATCCAAATCGGTCTAGGTTTCGGTATGAACTATTGGGGTTGTTTTCATAATTATTAGAAAAAAATAAATCATTGGGATTGTTTTTATAATTATATTAAAAACATATCCGCAAAATGATCAAGATTATAAGAATTCGATGGCTATGTGGCCAAATGCCATTTGTGCCTAAACTTGAGTAGGGGGAAGACGGAACATATCTTCTTATGGTTGCTTGGTGTGGCAAAAAGTACCTTATTATTGATGGTAAAGTGGAGGTGGTTTTCAAAAGCTAAGATGATCTTTTGCCGAATAAGTGACCCCTTGTGGTTATTGGAGGAAGGCACAGGATTCTGGTTGAGTAACAAAGACAGTTGATCGAGCTACGAAAATATTTTATTCTTCCATTCGTAAAAACAGTAAGAGTTAGGAATAGTGGACGCAAAAGACATACAGTATAACGTACACAAAATTTCGTATGTTACACTCAGCATCTAAACAAGACAAAAAAAAAAACAATTATATATATATATTGTTGGGTTTGTAGCCTTTTATTTTGGTTTTTAGTCCCACATCGGCTAGAAAGGAATGTGTATCTCCACATATATGAGTCTTTTCTCTTTATGGAGATGCACATGTAGTGCACATGGGTGTGTGTCATGTGGGATTAATTATTAATGGTATAAAGGCTTAATCAACAATTAAGAAGCTGTAAGCTTTTTGCTCTTGGAAATTTATTTCCATGGAGCTAAGCTCCGTAGGAGCTTAGCGACTCGGACTCGGGCTCGGGCTCGGACTTGGGCTCATGAGGCGTTTTGTTGGCGCACTTTGCACTTAGCACGTCAGCATCGTATATGCAGGTTCTCTCCTCTCTCTGAGTGTAGTAGTAATCAGAATTCCAGGGAGAAAAACTCTAAGTGTTCTTTAACACAACAGAGTAATGAGCGTGTTCTTTAACACAAACACTAGTACTTTTTAGTACGCGTGGGTTCTGTTACTTCAAACAGAG
Source organism: Iris pallida (assembly GCA_029216955.1). Classification (NCBI taxonomy): domain Eukaryota; kingdom Viridiplantae; phylum Streptophyta; class Magnoliopsida; order Asparagales; family Iridaceae; genus Iris; species Iris pallida. Next base: position 30,263,049 of record JANAVB010001800.1, read on the forward strand.
ATAGAAGAGTAGAGCCATTGCCAGAGGAGTTCGCCGTCTTCCGAGGAGTCAGAGGCGTTTTGTTGGCGCACTTTGCACTTAGCACGTCAGCATCGTATATGCAGGTTCTCTCCTCTCTCTGAGTGTAGTAGTAATCAGAATTCCAGGGAGAAAAACTCTAAGTGTTCTTTAACACAACAGAGTAGTGAGCGTGTTCTTTAACACAAACACTAGTACTTTTTAGTACGCGTGGGTTCTGTTACTTCAAACAGAGATAGAAGAGTAGAGCCATTGCCAGAGGAGTTCGCCGTCTTCCGAGGAGTCAGAAGAGCAGGAGTGTTCCAAGGTTTTCCGTCAACCTTGCTGGTTCCTGGAAGCTGTTCGCAGAGGGCGAATAAAGCTTTGAGCAACGGTGATCATTCACCCCAGCATTTCCATCTCTCGCCTGTCATCCTTCTGTTGTCTTCAGTAGTTCTGTCAGTATCTTCTTTTTAGAAGGCACTACTGCCAGTTTGCTACGATCACGAAAATCTCTTTAGATTATTCGTGTATTACGATATCTTTTTAGATCTCGTAATTTGCAGAATCCTTCTGGATCTCTGTTGCAAAACCTTTTTTAAGGAATTGCATTTGAAACGTTGTCCTTACAACTGTTTCAGTTTCTGTATTTTCCATCGAAAAACGTGCCCCGGCGTTCCCGGCAATAACATATATATATATATATATATATATATATATAATTTCAAATAAAAAAGGTACTCAACATAATTTGCAGCAAAAAAATTCAAAATAATGTTGCACGTCTATAAAAATAAAACAAAATGCAAGGGAAAAAACATAACAAAAGGAGAAATCCCAATTAATAACGTTCCATATATATAATAATAAATATCCTAAAGATATTCTTGAATAGATAAAAAAAAAAATCATGACTATTTGAAGAACTAACCGTGTATAGATGTTGACTGAACAAGTTTGACAAGGATTGAAAATTTCTATAGTTTTAAACCGTGTATAGATGTTGGTCCGGTACTTAAAGCCTAAAATAAGAATTCCATTTCTATAATAGAAATTTTATTATGCCTAAAATATTTCATCAACATCCTATTTTACATCATAATAGGATTTTCTAAAATAAGAATTCCATTATATCTAAAATAGCACAACAGCAATTATGGACATCCAAATCTAATCTAATCAAATATTTAACTAGATTTAGATTCCACATATATGTTGTTACCAAATTCTTACTGGACTCCAACACATATAATAAAAGAATGTAGGTTTATCGAACTCGGGTGACTCTTGTAATTACCGGAGAGACATAAGATTTGACTAAAGGACGGAAAACCAGTAGATAGAGCCACACAAATGTATTATTTTTTTTATTTATAAAAATGATAGAAACTAGGGCGTATTATTTTTCTTTCATTTATAAAAATGGTAATAGTAAGAGTTGGGGACAGTGGACCCAAAATATATTTTTTCTATTCGTTTATAAAAATGGTGGGAGTTGGAAACAGTGAGGCCAAAAATAGTCACTGCTTTTTATATCCGATCCTTCGATTTGGTCAGATTTGATGGTAAAATGTAGGCGTGAAGAGAAGATTTCAGAGTCTAAGTCATTTAGAATTAGTAGATAAAAAATATGGTATATAAAGTATTTAGGATGCAAAGATATTTCTGAAATTGAAAATATTTTATTTTATAAAACAACTATAATATCAGTTACGTTTATGGTTCATAAAAGTATATGATAAAAAAATTGCTGTTTTTATTAAAAATTAAAGATGATGTTAATTGAAGATAAAAAAAAATAACTTAGACGATTTGAACATTTGAACATGTACAACACTGGCCATAATATAGTGCGAAGCTTCAAAATTTGGTCGTCCATATACAAATATTAATAGTTTGATTGATATATATTGGAGTAATTGAACCATTTTGAGAAGTTAGATCAAAGTGATATTCACATGTCCATATGCTAGTCAAGTCTAGATGAGCTAGTAGGCTTGGGCGTGAAAAATGCTCTGTTAAGGAACAAGAATAATATAGTAGTTAGCTACTCCAAAAATTTGGCATAAATAATTTTGTTGTTGTACCGTGAAATTATAAATAAATAAATAAAACTCTCCAATATGGTAAATAAATAAAACTCTCCAATATGGTAGATTTTTCTATTTTCATGCAAAATTGTCTATTTGGACATCCAAGTCTTCTCGGGTCAAAAATAGAGCTCGATGTCAGAGTATAAAGAGAGAGAGAGAGTTCTAGTTGTATATATATTTCCTTGTTTGGTCATCCAAATTAAGAGTTTGAGAGCATCATTAGTAAAGCCCATCCCATTTTCTAGATTCTAGATTTAGAATGTAGGAGCTCATTTTGTAGAATAATAAGTCCCATTCCTAGTCCCAATTTCTACAATTTCGGTCCCAACCCATCCATGGGTGCTAAGGGTTGGGCCTCCCAATTTCTAGATTCTAGATTGTAGAAACTCGTTTTGTAGAATAGTAAGTTACAATTTGGAGCCCAACTTTCTAGATTCTAAACTTTATATTATTTTTTTCCTACATTAATTTTTGACCACACAATTTTTGGGACCGGAGCTCACTTTATCATTTACTACTATTCTCATACAAATCCAACCCATTCTACATTTACCTTTTTTTTTTGAAATTTTGGACTCCAAATTGCATTGGAGAGTCCCAACTACTAATGATGCTCTGAGGCTTTGATAGCCACTTTTAAAGAAATTTTATCAGCAAATAAGAAAATTGTTTATTTTATTCATTTAATTTACTAGTTTAATGAGTTATAAGTGATTTTATTATAATCTTTATCGTTTCTTTTTTAATGTGGTGAGGAGGTTAAATTTATTAGGACAAATGATTCAACATTGTTTTTATCAATCTTATAATTTCATCTGAGTTATATAGTTGAGAATTGTTCAGGTGACGTAGTCACCTTCATATACGGAGGTTGGTTATTTTAGATAGGCTAACATAAATTTCCGTTACGATAACGTCTCAAACACGGTATTGCAGTACTTATAGGACATGTTCGATTTCCAATATTATACCAACAAATCTGTAACTAGTGGATTAAGGCATTTTTATGCTAGAAGAGAGAAACTTGAATCTGAACACGACATGTTTCTCTACCATAATACTCTAACAAGCCTGATTAATGTGTGGGGTTATAGCCGGTGCTAAGATATTAGGATTTTTTTTTGTTGGGAATCGGATACGCCCTCTTGCGCTCCGATACCGTGTCTAAGACGTTGCCGCAGCAGAAACTTAGGCCAACCCACCTGAAATAATCAATCCCCGTCTAACGGACACCAAGTACAGATAAAGACAAGTATATGACGGTGACTACGTCACCTGGACAAATTTTAATCTCTATAACTCAGATGAAATTACAAGATTAAAAAAAACTAATGTTGAACCCTTTGCCCTAATAGTTTCAACCCCTCACCACACTCAAGAAGAAAAGAAAGAGATTACAATTGAAATCGCTCACCAACCCGTACCAATCTCCCTAACCGAAGTTGACGACCCCTCGATTAGATCTCTTCTTCCTTCTGTCTTGGATGACGAAGTTCTAAGAGCAAAGTGCATAACTTTCTCTTAGATTTTCTGTGGACGTGCTTTGTGCCTCCACCCTCACCCCATATATATAGAATGAGAAAAGCCTATTTTAGGTTATAATAGGATTTCTTAAATAGGAAGCGCTCAAATAAGAATCATACTACACCTAAAATAGCCCATCAACATCCTATTTTAGATTATAATAGGATCTCTTAAATAGAAACTCTCAAATAAGAATTCTATTATATCTAAAATAGCCCAGCACTAATTATGGACATCTAAATTAAATTAAATCAAATATTTAATCAGATTTAGACTCCATAAATATGCTATTACCAAATCCAGACTGGACTCCAACTTTTTTTTTTACTCTTATAATTAATTGGAAGAAATAATTTGCTTTGATGGTGCCAAGATCCTTGTTAGCAATTCGGCAAACGAAAAAAAATTCGGGACGACAAAAGTACGAGTATAAATCGGCTCAATGTAAATAAAATATGTTAAAAAAATCGGTCAAATATTCAAAAAATGAAAATATTGAAGTTAGAAACTTAACATTCTTAAATATGTTGTCAAATTTGATTAATTAAATAAGTTTCCAGCACGTTTTTTTGTGCCAAATGTTTCAATAATTTATACAAAATACGTTTAAAACTTCGCATGCTTAAAATTTATGTACTAATTTGAATCTGCCAAAGTACGTAGGTATTATACATATATGAAAGATACGAAAAAATTCGGATATAATACGATTTTTATTTGGGTGTTTGCTAACAAGGGCCAAGATATTACCAGGTTGTCGCATTATTGTAGCATGCCAACTGTAGACTTGCAATAATACTACATCAACCTTACAAGATGCAAAGGAAAGTCTAATGGCATATCGAGGGTTTTAGAAGTTCCTTCTGAACTTTTTGGTCCGAGAAAGAATCAACAACTTCAAATTACAACAAAATTCAGCACCCGTGATTTTGATCATGGCCTTCTAAAGCCATTTGAAGGCTCTAGCCAAAAGTCCAAAAAGAGACAATTTTTCAAAAATTTATACATATGATTAAACTATATATTTTTATTATATTGATTTATATGCAAATCCTCTCACCCTTGATCCGGAATTGGGACCGACAATGTATCGTTATAAACGTTACATAGGCAAATTTAAAAATATTTTTTCATTAATAATTTTTAAAATTTGAATGAGAAGCAGTTGCACATATATATTTGTTTTAAAATTTGAATAAGAAACCAAATATTTCTCTAAGGGAGGAGACGAAGAGGCGATAACAGTTATTGATAAAAAAAATTTCTTCCAAATTTTGATAGATTTAATTATGTTTAAAAGATTACAAATAAGCAAGTGATTGTTTCCTTTTTCAACCGGACTTTTCTTTATATATATATATATATATATATATATATATATATAAATATATATATATATATATATATATATATATATATATATATATATATATATATATACTAGTATCCAGTATTTTTGGGACCCTAAAAAAGTGGGGCCCTAGGCAAATGCTTCATTTGCCTAAAGGATGAGCCGGCCATGATTTTGATCACCCTAGTAAGTGACGGTAAGTGACTTTTGATGTCTTTGGTGTATAGGCTAGGACTAGCCAGCACTATCTTTCCATGTTCAATAATCATAGAATTACAACCAAAATGTTTATAACTTTTTTACAACCATTTAGATAACAATTGTCAATTGGATTCTCTCTCTCTTCCTTCCTCTATGGGAGAGGAAATTCAATTAACAACTGCCATCTAGATGGTGATAAATCACTTGTAAAACTTTTGGTTGTTGTAATGTCTGTGGTTCGTATTACGTATTTTGGAATACGTGTACGTATTTTATCTTGTATTGCATGATTCCTTACTTAGCTTTTCTTCATGGCTTGGTTTACTCTTGGGTTGGTTCGGCTTGGCTTGGTTTTGCTTTGGTTCATCATGAACCAAAGGTGAACCCCTACCTACCACCACCATTAGTTTTTATTACCCATTCTCCTTTCTCTCTCCTCATTACTCTTCTTCTCCTCCACCATAACTTCTTCACCTACCAGAGAGAGAGAGAGAGAGGTCTAGGCAAGTGCAGCTTGCTTCATGGAGGAACTCTAATTTTATTGTTCCATTCTCTTCTTTACAGCATTCTAACATACTTTAGTACTTGGCATTTTTACTTTCCATGGTCAGATTCTTGTAGATCTAAGTTTATCTTATTTTTCGAATTTTTTGGGTTTTGATCTACTTAATCTTGTTATTTCTAAGTTTTAATGGTTCCATGTAGTAGAGAATTTTGTTATGTCCCATTTTGACCTATGGAAGTTCGGATTTGGACTCTGGATGAAGGTTTCATGGAGCTCGGAAGCATGGGTTCATGGTGTTCTTCTTCTCGGAAATTTTGGAGAAGAAGGACAGTTCTCTGACCGCATGACAGTACTTGACCGCATGAACATTCATGCGGCAAGACGCTCCCAGCCGCATGAGACCCTTGTATTCTTAGCCGCATGTGCACCCATTCCCGCCAGTCGCATGAGGGCCCTTCTTCCTGAACCGCATATACAACCGTCACTTCCAGCCGCATAAGTAACCACATTGACCCGGCCGCAGTGGGCTCCACTCAGTTGAGCCGCATGAGACCATTGTACACCGAGCCGCATGGACCTTTGCTCTGCGAGTCGCATGAGTCCGGGTCCGTTCTAGCCGCATGGTACCTATTTCCTCCTAACCACATGCGCCTCCTTCTATTCCTAGCCGCATGGGCTGCTCCCGCCCTCAGCCGCATGAGCTGCTCCCGCATGGATTCCTTCCTTGGCCGCATATGCCTGAGCCGCATGGCTTTTCCATAGACTTGTATTTTATGATTAAGTTGTTATTATTATTTGATCTTTACTGATAATTCATGTCTTGCAACCTCAGCATAACTTGGGTCTCCTGATTGAATGCTTGCACTATGATGCTCTGCACATGTACCATAAACACGGCAGTGACCCGCAGTGGTGCACTCTTGATACGTAGCATGACTTGATGGTGGCCCGTCGTGGCGCACTCCTGACAAGTAAACTTGACATGATAAACCTGACATGATATATCTTGATAAGCTGTTACGACGGCTACCTGACATGACATGACCTGTATAAATAGCCTGGACACCGTGGACGATTGTGCTTGTACAAATAATCCAGTCCTGTCTTGCATCATGTCTAGGATGGGACTCCTGAGTACCACGGTCAGGAGTACCTATTGAAATGGACTAAGGCTAATAACTAGATGAATACATTAGTCATAAAGAGATCTCCCAGCTACAGGAAATCCCGTTACCTGGGCGCGCTTGGGATCTGTAGCCTGCCGTCGAGTAGGGCACATTTCCAGCACACTGTCATGTGTTACACCCTTCAAGCTACTTAAGGGTACATGCGTTTCCTGGACGATGTACCCACCTGAATTCAACCCCTAAAATTCGACCTGGGTAACCTGGATGGTCTGCAGGGCTTGTGGCTGTGGAATAATCTCATTGCATCTTGCTAGTAACTAGGCCTGTGATAATCCTAGTTAGTTAAAGTATCAAGCTGTACTTATTGATTGGCCGTGATTGTTGAATGGAAAATAATCAGTCTAGCCTTGTCTTGATCCTGTATAAATTGTTACATGTTTTGATTTTCTTATATTACCTTGCTGATAAATGGGAGAAACCAAGTTCGGTTCAGACGAAGGGTTACAATCCCGGTCCTTATTTGGTTTAAGAATTGTAACCTGGTTATCTGAATGGTTCCATGGTTATCTTACCGTATATCCTCGTGATGTTTTATTTCTCCAGTTATACTATATATTATTATCTTCTGTGCTAATTGCTGGTTTAGTTCCTAAGTGAAGCTTCCTTTGTGGCACTTGCTCTTTCTGGGGTCTGACCCAGCTGGTTTTGTATGGCCAGATTTCGGAGCAGCTGCAGAGGATCTACCGATTTTCCAGCCTGATGGTGGCCACTAGACGTAACCAAGGCAACGAGTGGGTTTATTTTTGATCTCCCACTTTCTTGTAAAAATATTCTTTTGAGACGTTTAGCCGACGAGCACCTGTTTAACTCGATTGCACTTACTTACTGTCTGCCTACGGACTGTAACATGATTGACAGATCCTAGGGTTGATCATGTATGACTAAACTCTTGCTAGTCCCAACATTTTGTAACGACTAGCTTCATGATCAGCTGAATATGTAATATTTGAGACGCCTTATTATTGTATATTTAATGATCATACATCTTGCGACCTTTACCTACTTGTTTGTGATTGAGGCACTAGGCTTGTTCATGACCATAGATGACTGTTGGCTTGTAGTGAACCCTCATGTATCTAGACAGCCGTGACCGTATAGCGAGATGGATTCCATTTCATATACGTAGCTGGCTATGTCTGCCCCCGCTTTCCAGTATTCTGGTTCTGGGGCGTGACAATTGTTGCTCTATGAAGGTCACAAATATTTGACCTGATGAGTGTGTAGCAGTGCATGTAACTTGAGATTTTGCATAGTAGACCATCTCCAATGGGGGTTTCTATTTTCTCTATTTCTATGAAAGAAATCCATTTTAGAAAAAAACTTCTCCCAATGGTAATTTCTATCACCATTTCTATCCTAGGTAGCAATGATGTAGGATAGAAACTTTCTAGGAGGGTTTCTACATGTAGAAACTCTCATACAAATTCTCTTATCTCTCATGACAATTATTATTGGGCCCCACGCCATTAAATTGATCATTTTACTATGTGACACATAGGATAGAAATGAAGAATCATTGGAGAGTATTTTTGTATGTATACAATTTCTATGTAAAAACTCTTCCAACTAGAATAAAATTTTTCTTAAAGTACAATGTCAAGTAGGATAAGAACTCAATTTAGAAATTACCATGGGAGATGGTCTAACTTAGGATTGGAAAAGTCACAATCAACTTTCAAACTACCAACAAAAGACTCACTATAAATTCTTTACTCTCTCTCATCATAATTGTCTGATTGTGATTTTTAGTGTAACATTAATTGTCAACCCCGTTCATAATGCATTGTAACACCAGGACAACTAAGACCATCTCCAATGGTGATTTCTAAAATTGAGTTCTTATCCTGGCATTGTACTTTAAGAAAATTTCTATCCTAGTTGGAAGAGTTTCTACATAGAAATTGTAGTCATACAAAAATGGTCTCCAATGGTTTTCCATTTCTATCCTATGTGTCACGTAGGAAAAGGACTAATTTAATGGTGTGGGGCCCAATAATAATTGTCATGAGAGATAGGAGAATTTCTATGAGAGTTTCTACATCTAGAAATCCTTCTAGAAAGTTTCTATCCTACATCATTGCCATGTAGGATAGAAATGGTGATAGAAATCACCATTGGAAAAAGTGTTTTCTAAAATGGATTTCTTCCATAGAAAAAGGGAAGATAGAAACCCCCATTGGAGATGGTCTAATATACATACAAATAGAAGATGACAGCAAGAGTGTATATAGAGTAAGGAACCATTACTTGTTGGATTGTTGTATGCTTCTGTGCTGTCTTACCAAATAAAGCACTAACCCACATATCCCACCATTCCTTCTTTAGGGTGTGTTTGGTAGCGGAGAAAAGTGGGAGAAAAAAAATATATAAAAGAAAAAAGTGGGAGAAAAGAAATATTTTTTTTATTTGGTACGAGAAAAAAAGTGGATAGAAGAAAAAGTGGAGAAAATGGTTTTTCCTTATAACCTAAAAAAATCAATAATCCCAAAAGTAGGAGAAAAAGTAAAAAAAAGTGCATACATATCTTAATTTACAATTAGACCATCTCCAATGGTGATATCTAAAATTGAGTTCTTATCCTACTTGGCACTGTACTTTAAGAAAATTTCTATCCTAGTTGGAAGAGTTTCTACATAGAAATTGTACATATACAAAAAATGTTCTCCAATGGTTCTCCATTTCTATCCTATGTGTCACATAGTAAAAGGACTAATTTAATGGTGTGAGGCCCAACAATAATTGTCATGAGAGATGGGAGAATTTCTATGAGAGTTTCTACATGTAGAAACCCTCCTAGAAAATTTCCATCCTACATCATTGCCACCTAGGATAGAAATGGTGATAGAAACTACCATTGGGAGAAATTTTTTCTAAAATGGATTTCTTCCATAGAAATAGGGAAGATAGAAACCCCATTGGAGATGGTCTTATACTCTATGGAAATTATATTATTTTAAAGTAGTTCAATAAAGTCAAATGGTAAATAAATATTGTTAGTTGAGGATATAATTGGTAAGTCCTTCCTTCAATTTTTTCTTTCTATACCAAACAAAGAAAAATATATCATTTTCATTTTCCTTCCATCCTACCAAATACAAATAAAGGAAATAGTCTTTTCTTTCCATATGAATGAAAAATAAATCTTTTTGATTTTCCTTCTTCTACTTTTTCATCCTTTCTACCAAACACAGTCTTAGTTTTTTTTCTCTTAAAGTTCATACCAACTATTTGATTTATTAATCTTTATATTAATTTCTGGAAGACCACACAGTAAAGTTTATGTTGAGATGCGGCATTCTTGCCCTTCCGTGTGATATAATCTATAGTAGGGCTGCAAACGAGCCAAGCTTTTGTAAGCTTGAGCTTGGCTTGACTAGAATTAATCGAGCTCAAGCTCGAGCTCGAGCTTGGTAAAAAATTTATTTTAGAGCTTGAGCTTGGCTTGAGTTTGTTTATATTAAGCTTGAGCTTGGCTTGGTTTGAGCTCGAGCTTGGCTTGATAAGTAGGCTTGATTCAAGCTTGATAAACAAGCTTGATGAACAAGTTTGATAAGCTCAAAATCGAGCTCGTTAAGCTTGATTTCAAGCTCGCTCAACTTTATTTCAAGCTCATTAACCTTGATTTCAAGCTTAACGAGCTCGATTTCAATTGTTAGATTTGAATTCAAGTATCTGTGATATTATTAATTCAAAAGTTCCTTAATATCAATTATTAAGGACATATAAATATATAATGCACACAAATATACATATATTTAGAATTCAACAAAGAACAAACGAGCTTCTAAACAAGCTCCTAAACGAGCTTCTAAACGAGCTAGCTTGCAAGCTCATCAACGAGCCAGCTCGCGAGCTCAAACGAGCCGAGTACTTCTAAGCTTGAGCTTGGCTCGTTTATTAAACGAGCTCGAAAATGAAGCTTGAGCTCGGCTTGTTTTCTAAACGAACCGAGCTCAAACAAGCTTTTATCGAGCCGAGCTTCAAGCAGCTTGCGAACGGCTTGGCTCATTTGCAGCCCTAATCTATAGTACGCATGTAGAGAATTGAGTAGTGGGAATTACGTATGTCAGGGACGGACCCAAAGCACCCACTTTTGAAAAATATTTATAAATTATATTATAATTTTGAAAAAAAAAAGGCTAAATTTAAACTTGATATCCTTAACTATTTATGTTTTTTTTTTAACTTGATGCTATAGCCTTTAAAACTTAACTTAGTACCGTCAACAATAGACTATTTTCAAATTTATACCCTCCGATAGTCAGGAATTAATTATTCTATTAAAAGAAACTTGATCAAATTATTCCTTCCATCCTTCCTCCCCCACGCCACACCCTGCTCCCTGAACAACGCACCCCCCCCCCCCCCCCACCCCCCAATTGCCAAAGTTGAACTTTAAAATTAAACTCTTGTTTTCAAAATTACACAAAATATAGATATTTTTAATGATAAAATATGCATAAATTAATAATTATATAAATTTTATTCGATTATGAACTAAAACAGAAAGTAAATAAAGAATTTTAGACCGAACTTATCTGGCTCTTGTGGTCAGTGAGGAGAGGTATAACCTCTTTGGTTAGTCGGACGATCTCGAGATCGAACCGTGGGAGAGACGTGGACAATTGGCCTAACTGACATACAACACAGCATGCACAAAGTCCCGTGTATTATGCCGGTCATCTCAAAACAAAAAAATTAATAAATAAAGAATTTTAGTACTTTTACCGAACATATATATTTTTTTAAACGGAATATAATCTTTTATTACTTTTTTTTTTTTGAGATGACCAACGATACGTACGAGACTTAGTGCACGCTGCATTGCATGCCTGTTGGACTCACTGCCCACAACTCCCACCAAACAAATGGAAAGACTAATATGCCCCAGTGGCACGATCCATTGATCTTCCATCACCCAGCCGAGGTCTTATACCCCTCCTCGGTAATCGCAAGAGCCACTCGAGTTCGATCGAATCTTTTATTGGTTCAGTTCAGTTCTTGGTCCAAAACCGAATACTCACCCCTACTAACTTTTGCAAACAAGATGAGTATGTTTAACTAGTACTAGTATATATGCACGTGCATTACACGTATTTTAATTGTCTTCTAATTAACTTTGGATGTACTTGAAAGGAGCAAAAGACACTCAAAGTTATCTTTTAATTAACTTTGTATATACTTCAAAAGAGCAAAAGACACTCAAAGAATAAACTAATACATTGGAATACTAAAAACTAGATATTGTAAGTACCTAACTACCTCTAGTTGAATATATTATTTTTTTGGTATTGAAATAGATATGCAAGGATATTTTTGGAATGAAAATTTTTACGGTGAAGTCTAACTATTGTTAGAATAGATGAAACGGTTACATATATACTATTATGAAACGGTTACATACATATATATACTGGTTGGTTATCCATGAGCCCGTTATATGTGTATGTATATGGTGAAGCACAACACAAGAGAGTCTTATGATTATTATGCTGTTGTGATCTTTTAACTCTCTATAAAGGGTCTGGGAGCCAAAAAGAGAGCTGTAAAGTTTGCCTTATTTATCACCCCTGTCCTTTGCAGTTATCCATCGCCATCATCTCACTGACAAAAAGATGAAATAAAAATATTTTACTGTTTGAATGTCCTCTGCTGTTGCACAATGGATTCTTGTTGTACCAACATTTCATCACTAGAGTTAAAACTGCAAGGGATGTTGATAAAAAGTTTAAGTCTGGTTTTAGCTAAAGGTTTTTAATGTTCGTTCCTTCACAGGAAAAAGGAGAGGAATCTAAGAAAAGAAGCCCATGCATGCATATTATGCATGCAATGCAAGACATAAAGCCCATGAATCATAGTCGTTTTCTTTAGCATGTACAAGTTGTACGATCGCACGTGACATCGAAAGACCATTTTTAACTTTCATATATATTACTAATGTGAAATATCTACTTTTAGCTTAGACATCCCTAGTTTTTAGAAAGTGCACTAACATGGCCTTAGAATGTCAGAAAAAAAAAAATTTGTTAACAGTCGATGAAAAAAGTGATTCTTTTTAGTATTTGTACAGAATCATTAGAATGTTAGAAACGGCTATGCCATGAACTATCATAACATCATGATCACTGGTCATATACACTACCAATCTATCTTTGCTTTTACTATGCGTTAAAAAGTATACATTGGAATGGCAGTAGACAATTTTTTTTCATGACAATCACCACTACCACGAGAAATTATTCAGTGGGACGGGCTCACCATGTAGCAGTGGTGAGCTCTGAATCCCCTCCAATAGTATAATGACACACGTTCTATTTTATATAAGACCAAATTAGAGGAAGAAAACAGAAAACGTGTATCAATATACTATAGAAAGGACATAGGGCTCACCACAGTCACATGATGAGTCCGTCCCACTGAATAATTTTTTCACAATGCATGCATATATAAAACAATATATGTAAGATTTTTGTATACCATTGTCAATACCACTCTTGACTCAACACAGTGACGCTTTGCGATTGACAAATTAGCCATATAATCAGTAAGGCCACATTTGATTTGCGAAAGCAAGGTTTAATTGGAAAGATAAAATCATTCATTTTTTGTGTTTGGATGCATAAAGAAATGAGAAGAAACGAAAAATAATTTCAAAGAAAAAAATAGGAAAGAAAATCTCCCAACCCACCCCAAGCATTCACTTTTCCACCTAATTTCTCTTGCATTTCTAAACACCGGAAAGAAAATTTGATAGAAATTATAATTTAGATTATTTTGTATAAGCATACTAGGTTTAGGCCTAATTATATTTTGGGTACTAGATTTGTGCGCTGATGGATTTGGGTAGTGACACTTTTTAGTGACGAAATTGGACTTTAAATGACGAGACTGAGTCTTTTAATTAAGAAGATGACGAAATTGGACTTCTAATTAGATTTTGGAGACCCTCCATAGTAGCGAGCAGAAATTGCACCATGAAATCTACCTTTCCAATCTCTTAGAACAGCAGCTCTGCTCATACTTTTACTAAAAAATGGATTTGAGTGTAAAATGGATTGAGATGTTTAGATATCAAGAAGATGATGATTACCACTCAAATTAAACAAAATTACATTGCAAATAATTGATCAAATTATCAGGCATTAGTTGTTCATAATTTATTCTGCTGGCTTTCTTGCTCTCTATGGTTCTGTTCTGGGTTTCTTAATTATCTACAGCTTCATGAACCTTGTTTGTTTCCTACTGGCAATCTTCCTTTCAAAGATCTCACAAAATTAAGAACACTTGCTGCTGATTCTAATGACCACTGTGCATGGAATCAAACAACAGCAACAAAATATTAATTAAGAACAGATGTAACTGCAGTATATGTATATGATGATTGATCCCACACACACACACACACACACACACACACACACAAAAAAATCAGTGTCATATACTTGTTTCACAAACTTTCAAAACTCGATCACTACAGGAATAAAATTACAATTTACAAATCCCTTTCATTTTTTCTAAATTCCTTATCGTAGTAAAATTAAAATTTTGCTTAATAATTCAAAACTCACAAACATACTTACCGAATTTGTCTGGCTCTTGTGGTCAGCGAGAAGATGGCGAAAGATATCGGGATCGAACCACGGAGGAGACGTGGACAGTGGGCTCAAATGGCATACAATGTAACGTGCACAAAGTCCCGTACGTTACGCCAGACATCTCAACAAGAAAAAAACACACACATACTTGTAATCAAGCAACAGACTTATCTATTGTGGAGAGGGTTTGGACCAGTGTAGACAGTCCTCTTCTCCTCCTCGTCCTCTTTGCCAAGAGCAGCATTAGAGTGGGATTCTGCAGGGCTGAGGTTGGCACCAAGCCCACCTCCCAATCTCCCATTCCTGCTGCTCTCAACATTATTAATTTTGATGCCATGAGCACAGCAAGCTGATTGCAACTGGAGCAGCACCAACGCCACCACCAGACAGCAGCACACCTCCTTCCTCAACAAGAAGAAGCCCATGATCGACCCTCCTTGTCTCTCTGTCTCTCTAATAAAAGTCTGAAATCATAGCATGCAGTGCAGTGCAATGTACTGATGAGTCCATTTTTGTTCTCCCGACAAAACTAGAGTACTGTTTGTTCACCCTTTAATAAAAGATTGACCGTGTCAACTTTTTTAGTCAAAACCACTTTAAATGTATACAAAATTATTTTTAAAGTGGTTTATATTGAATAAATTTGTTACGTGTCAATTTTTTATATATTGAAAAATGAACAAATATCTTAATTTTGATAGGTGACGCTTTAATTCTTAATTTTTTGTCCTTCTTGTGTAATATGACAATAAAGATTGTGATGGAGCCTGCCTGCCTTTGGGAAGATGCTTTAGTAATGATGGGGGGCCTGTGAGCACCCAAGGGAGGGACACCAGGGACTAAATTATTGCCATTTCTGGGGACTGTGGTTCCTTGGGAGCCTGCAAACATTGAAGTGGTAGAGCTAGTATATATTTGGTCAAGGTGGGGAGATTAATATAGTCAAGTTGCATGGGGCCTGATGCTCGCTGCATTTAATTGGCTGCAGGCTCATGTTGGAAACTTCTTTGGATTCTCAAACAGTGGTACTCTACAACATGTTCTTGTAGAGAGTCTAGAGACTACTAGAGTTGAGAATGAGAAATTATTTATACACACACCAGATATTCAGAAATGGTCCATGTGGTATATATGACTATATAGTATATGCAGTGTCAAACTTCATAGGTTGGTATGGATGACTAGGTTATTGTGTTCCCAATCATCCATGTATTTTTGTTGTTGTTGTTGTTTCCCTTTCTCCTCGTTTTTTTGGCTTATGGGGTCGAACTGGGAGAAAGGGACCGGGGCGCGAGCACACGCACCAACTCGGTCGTCACCTTTGAGTCTACTGAACTGCGTCGCATAGTCGTCGACGGACGGGAGGTTGTTAAACCTCTGTTGCAAATCATACCGCAATATTGCGTCAAAATATTGAGTCTAAAATTTCCCACCGAAGACCGTCCAACTCGGTTGCCACCACTAATTTACGTCATTTTTTTTTTCTTTTCAATGTTTAAAAATGTCATGAATCTGCAAACCAAACTTTGTATCGGGTGGGTAGTGCGACACTAGCCGTGCCTACATGTCGATATCGATTCGGAAAAGACACTGGGTCAGACAGATTGATTCAATCAGTTAGTTCAACTTCAACCACCGGATTAATTAAGTGATCTAAGTTTAATTTACTTCTGGTCAATCATTCTTATAAAAATGTTTGATCCCGCCAAAAAAAAACTATCAGTTGAGCCGGTCGATCCGATCCGATCCGATCCGATTTTAAAAACACTGCTTATACTTTATTGTGTTGTTTCTGGAGACATTGCAACCAAATGCAAGTACTGGCTCGGGACATATAAGCTCGAGTTTGAAAATTCTTAAAGGTTCTTTCAAGAACCAGATAGCTACACCTTGGGATGAACATGCAGATACCTAAATCATTTATTCGGGAAGTAACATCATTTCTTTTTTGTGATCTACTATTCATTCCTTCATTCCATCTCCCCGAATAATCAATAAAAATAGCAATAAATGGTTTGAGAATCCAAGTTTCTTTAACGTGGATATAAAGTTGTCTTAGCTTAAATGGTTTAAAGTGATATGGGGTGTCCGAAGTGGGAAATAAGTAAAATATTTATACACAAACTAAGTGAGAAAGTATTTTGTTTGTGTATTTTACTTTCATGTTAGTTTTTACCTGCAGAAAATTTGACTTTTCATGTTTAAACTTTGTGTTTGGATATAAAATAGAAGGATTTTTTTTAAGAGGGATCAAGTCCCCAGGGTAAATATAATCGAAACCACATCACAGGACTCGAACACCCGACCTAACTTTCCGGTCTGCAATGTCTCCCCTGTACCACTAGGCTAGAGGGTCATTGGCCAAAAAGAAGCAGTTGTGAATGTAGAAAATATATTATAATAATAACAAAAAATAATTAATTATCTAACTAAATTGATAATTATTTATTAATATTAATTATTTAACATTTTTTCATTTAAGTATTAACAATTAATATCATGAAATATTTTGTTAAGTATTATAATATATAAAATGCCTCATTAAAACATTTTGCCTTAAGAAAATTTGCAAAATATTGCAGTTTCTTTTTCTCCGGCCCAAGAGAAATTATTAAGTGAGCCCACTCACCACGTGGCAGTGGTGTGCCTTAATTCTCCTCCAATAGTGTATTGTCACATCGTCCTAAATAAATTAGAAAAAAATAGAAAGTAGTTTGATAATGCACTATTGGAGAAAAATAAAGGCTCACAACTGCTACGTGGTGAGCCGGATTTACTGAATAATTTCTTTAGGCCCACATGTCTTGAACCGCGAAATCATAAGTCAGTTTCCTGATGTCCACCTACGTTCTATGTCCATTTTTTTTTTCTTCCGGGGAATGGATTTGAGGAAGACAGTAACATGGAGATGAGAAGTTTAAAAATAATTCCATTCATAAAGGGTTTGGGTATTGTAGGTTTTCCTTGATAACATGAGATTGACAGAGACATTGAACCTGCTCCTTTGGAAATCCGTGTGTGGCAAGTCTTCCGATACCATTCAATTCATATGCTTTTCCCTTGTCCTAACAACGAACAAACTTTTATTACAGCAACTAAGGGCTAGTTTGTTTTTTCACTTAAAGTGATATAATTTATTAAAAAACGAAACTAAAATAAATATAAATATTAAAAATAATGTTGCTGATAAATGCCATTTAGCTGGATAAAACTCTATGCGCCCATTATACATAATATCTAGTAATGGACATGTGCATTGCCTTGCGTAAAAAATAATTAAATATGAACAATCTATATTTACATTTAGTATATAAATTAATCCAAGAAAAATTAAAGCTTGTAAGCAGCAATAATATGACATCGCTGTGTATAAATTTTTATTTGATAATGTAATTAATGACAAGCTGGGGATGTAGCTCAGATGGTAGAGCGCTCGCTTAGCATGCGAGAGGTACGGGGATCGATACCCCGCATCTCCATTCTAATTTTTATTTTTTTAAAAAAAATTTGTTCAAAACAAATGGCAGTTATGACAACATTGGACAGTTTTGGGCATGATTATATTTACATCTTTTTAAGAAATTTAGACTGCAACGGAGGTCCTGCCTCCATGATTTCGTAGTATTTTTTTTTTCAGTTGTGTTGGATATTGAATAAAACTTATGCTTGATAGGATCTGCAAGCATTCATGCAGGAAATGGATTATAAATACATCAAATGTCATTAGCATAAAACCATTGCTACCCACTAGATGGATCCAGATGATCTTATCAACAAATAACAACAGTTTAGTTTCGAAGTACTCTGGAGACAAGTGGAAAGAGATGCGACACATGACACGATGATGTCGTAGAAATCACACGCTCAACACAACATTTGGAATCTCTTTCTGAATGGTTTCAGATCCCCTAATGTCAATAATCCGTAATGAATGCCAAACAAATATGAAAAATTGCATAAGATGACTTATTTTAATAGATATTGGCCATAAGTTGCCAATATCTCATGAGACCTGTAAACATTCTTCTCTTCTTAGTTGTTACTATTTTCTTTTATACACCAACCAAGAATCTCAAATAATGTTTAACAACAATATTCCACACAAAAACAAAAAAATCGAAAGAGACATGTATAGATTCATATGAGCTACCAGAAAGATAATAATCAAACATCCTTATCACACAAATAACAAAAAACTATTTTTTCCCTGCACCCTTTCGCCGCCGCAAGTTACTGCAAATCCTGTAGAATGACTGATTCTCAGCCAATACATACAAATGATAATTTCACACCATTCAGTTGATGAGATTCTGAACTATCAACAAAGAAGAACACTCTTGACAAAGCCTCCTTCGTCTTTCATCTTAAATACACTAGGGTCAGGAATTCAACATAATGTGCCTCCACACCCTCACAGCAAACAATTCTCCTCGATAGTCTTACATAACAGGAGTTCGATAAAAAAAAAAAAAAAAATCTTATTGGGAGTGAAAAGCTCACTATAGGGTTTCATTAACCCCACATACACAAGCCTCAATACCTCCAAATATGTTAACACTTTCTATCCTCAACTGTACATTTTTCTGAACAACATAGGTAAAACTAACCATCACGTGGGAATCTGGAGGGGGAAAAAGGAAAAAAAATTGCCTAAACAAACGCGAGGATGATGTGTTTGCTTAGCTTAATTGACTTAAGCCTAATGGTTTTTGGCTTCCCTCGTCTCAGAATTGAGCAGCTGACTGCTGCTCCTATATTTCAACTGCTAATCTTTGGCATGGAACGTGACGACACCCCATGCAGGAGTTTCACAAAGCCCAAGAAACTAAGCTTCCCATCGGAATGTCTTATCCAATCTTGGAGGACTACATGAACGGGGACTGATGGACCAAGCCCAAGTTCCTAGCAGAAGGAATCAGATCAGATTAGGCGATGTAGAAAAAAGGGGGAATTTTCACTTGGCTTTTCAATCGAGAGGCATACCGAAGCAAGTTCTTCAATCATGATGGGTCTGTTGCCATCCTTCTCAAAGAGTTCATATCCCCGACGAGCATGCTGATCCCAAGTGTCCAACCCTTCCAACTGATGCACACTTATGGAAGCAGCAGCAAATTCCTCAAAGTCTAACTTTCTGTACTGAAGAGAACAAACCTGTATATCCCGGAACCAGATAGAATCAAACAAACATGAATTTTACAACTCAAAACCTCAAAGAGAGAGATCATCCTGGCTATGAGATTTTACCAAGTTTATATAATCAAAAACCTTCGAGTCCTTCATTGCTTCAGTGGAGTACTTCATCAAGGCCTGTCAGTTCCAGTAGGCATTGAGAATATCACATACAAAGATAATTGGAAATCAAACATCCTTTAAAGGTAAAGGACTAACTGTTTTGAAGTTCTGCAAGGAAATGTAGCCAGTCTTGGTGGGGCCTAACAATGAAAATTGTTCTCGGAGATAAGAAAGCTGAGGTACTGTCAAAGTCTTCGCGAGAGCCTGCCACATGGTATGAAGGTCAATGGAGGAAGATATTTTTAGTATATTTTTTACCTAAGCATACATGTTTGTGCTTGATGAGAACTTATGGTCTGAAATACTGATCAAACAAAATTCAATTTCCTAAAATGGCAGGTTTATGTTGAGACAGTTGGTGGTAGAGTGTACATTGTAGCAAACAGAGTTTATAAACCAGTAGGGATCCGATCCCTTTTGGGAGCAGAAATACAGGGCAACAAAATCTTACTAAACTCTAAAAAGCAACAAATGACTATGGCAGAAGATGTGCAAGCAAGTATTTTGTAAAGATGAAGTCGTGCCACTTCGCTACATGTCATTTTTATCTGGACCCCACTTTATGAGATCTCATCACATTGTCCAAAAGTGACCCAGAATCATTTCAAATCATATGGTTCTACAGACAATATCTACATGTTCAGTGAATAGAATATAGGAAGAAATGTCACTCCAAATTGGTGTTTTGTCCATGGCATATACGTAGCAGATGCAGCAGGGACATAAAAAATTGATGCCATGCTGGTGCTAGCATATACATGAGCAGAACATAGCTTTGAAAATTCCTTCTTGAACCTCCAACTTACTAAACACTGATATGGATAACATATAACACAGATATTGAAAACATATTAATGGGGAACAAGCATACCCTCAGTGCCGATTTCCTTAATGAAGATGAGCATATATAAGCTTTTACAAGCTTATAGATCATAATATCCAAAGGAATGTTAACTTCTTGGAAATCTTGAATCCAAGGATGACCTGTTCATCAGAGTACAACTTTGGTTATGAAAAATCGGTTAAAAGAAATCAAGGCAATGTTGAGGGAACAGGATCTTACCAAGGGCCTGTGAAGCTGTCATCCTCTTCCGATAATCCTTATTCAGTAACCGCTTGACGAAATCTTTTGCCTCAGCAGAAAGAGAAGGCCAAGGAGCTTCTTCAAAGCTTGGCTCTGCCTTCAAGACAGCTCGAAATATACCCGATTCGGTCCGGGCCCAAAATGGACGACTTCCGCAGAGCAGGATATATGCAATGACTCCAATACTCCACATGTCTGCCTCGGTGCCATAGGATCTATGCAGAACTTCAGGAGCAACATAATACGCACTTCCTACAATATCGTTCAGCCTTTCATCTGCAAATTACCAGCAACTTAACATTTTTTTATGGTTCAAAAATGACAGGTATAAAAGGGTAAGAGAAAGGGTTCAGCCAGACTAACCTGGCTTTACAAAGTCTGACAAGCCAAAATCAATTGCCTTCAACGTAGAATTTTCATCCTTTGAACTAAAAAGGAAATTCTGAACCACAAAAGGTGAATAGATTAATTCAAAATGAATTGGAGTTGAGAACATTTGGGTGAGTGGATAAAGGATGTAAATGTCAGTTTCGCTAGGTAGTAGGTAAGAATGCAAGTGGAACTATGTGTTTGTGGTCTATGCAAGTAGGTGAGCTAGTTTATTTGGTTGAGGGTTGAAATTGCAAGAAGAGATGCTGCCTTACCTCTGGCTTGAGATCTCGGTGAACAACACCCTGAAGATGACAGAAGGAAACAACACTTAGAATCTGGACCATGACAACCTTTGCATCTTCTTCTGAGTATTTCCCGCCCCTAAAACAAAAGGATGGTAACAAAAGATGCTCATGAGCATAATAATGCTGAATTCAAATTTTCTATTATATTACAGATATATGTCATTCCAATAAAATTTGGAGCAAATTCCTCCCTTGTAAACGGATTGAGAAGTCACTCAAATTGAAAATCAACTCCATTTATCATGGTCTCAATCATTTGAAATGCATATAAACCAAACATAAATAACTTGCGTTATCTTAATTAATGGGGAGTTTCTAGGAAAAAAAAAATCTTTGATAGTCCTAATCAACTAGATTTATGTTACTTGTTAGAATTATGTATGAATATTTAACATCTAAATCAGGATCATCAGTTTGGATTTAAAGAATATGTTTAAGATTATTGACATATTAGTTATTACACCTGCTTTTATGAAACAGTGATATATATATATATCTATTATACAAAACACAAAGGTTTTTGAATCCTAGGGCTGACTGTGCCAAGATAAAGAGTGGTTGGGATTTAATCTTGGTGAATCAACGGTTGTGGGGTTTTATGGGGAATCCAAAGAGTGGGGTTTTGCACTCATAATGGTTGTGGATGAGCATTATTGAGAGTGGGGTTTTATGGGGAATGAGCATTATTGAGAGTGGGGTTTTATGGGAAATCCAAAGAGTGGGGTTTGCACTCATAATGGTTGTGGATGAGCATTATTGAGAGTGGAGTTTTATGGGGAATCCTTCACATCCAGCAGTGGTTGGGATTTAATATTTTGATGGGGGCCTCATAATTATTATTGTTCGTTTAAAATTGGGGGTCCAAGATTTTGAGGGGGAATACCTTAAATGAACCATGCCCTATGGGCACGGGTTATGACTATATATATATATATATATATATATATATATATATTAGAAGAGTCTTATGTTATGTGTATTCTCCTTTCTTTAGAATTGTATTTGGGAGAGCTAGGTCCAAGGGGTACCATGTTAAAGGAGAGATAACTCAATAAATTAAATTTCATTATATTTATAGGAGAGGATAAGACCCAACTTGGTGGCTATCCATTGTGAGACTAAACAAGAGACTAATAAGACAAAATACAGCCAAAGAAAAATAAGAGGAGAATACAGAGTCTTCTACATACAGAGACCAAATATAGGTACAAGGAATGCCTCAAAATCACTCAGTTGCCACCCCATGGACGATCAGCATTACTCGGAATGATCTCCAAGTGATAAATCCTTTGTGTATTAACAAGTGCGATAGATCCATAGAGTGGTTTTGTAACACTGATAATAGCACAAATGAGACCACTTGATTTGTGAGTTATCGATCTCCAAACCCTACACGTAACTTTTAGCACATGGAGATCATGAAGACAAGTGCCCTTCCCTAACTTAGCTAAAGTGACATCTTAGTTCATCTCCTAATCTTTCCATATGTATATATGTACATGTTTGTGAATCACAGTGAAAATGAGGTAACACCTTAGGCCTTACGGCCCTTACCTAAGTAAGATAAGAGCATGTTACTGTCACTTGATTGACCACCCAATGAGATCTCCATGGTCTAGAAAGCTAATGTATGAAAAGTTATAATGTATCAAGATTCAAGATCTCTAACCCGCAACAACTGGTGTCATTTATTCTATTGTTAAAAAGAGTAAAGGATATCCACTTCATCAATAGGTTAGAACTTCCAAGCCATATGAAGTATCATCAATCATTGTTTAAGGACACAAAGATGATGATGAATGGTGCAGCTCATTGCATGTGATGGACCATAAGAGCCCATTGAATTGTTATCAGCTGTCCTCTTCCCTAACTTAAGAAAGATCATATACACATATACACGAGTCCATTTTTGTTCACCCACCAAAACTATAGTGTTTGTTCACCCTCCACTAAGAACATGACACATGTCAATACAGCCAACATAAAACCACTTTAGGAATGGTTTTGTTCACCCAACAAAGTGGTTTTCACTTTTAATTTGACACGTGTCATATTCTTAGTGGAGGGTGAACAAACACCATGGTTTTAATGGGTGAACAAAAATGGACTCCATATACACAGGCACACACATGCAAGTAAACAGACATATGCGGTGCGTGAACCTTTGCAGTAATTTGAAGATTCAAAATTTAAGAAAATAAAATTTGTTTAGATTTGTGTTGTTTAGATTATCATATAATAGGATACGTAAAACTTGATCAGATGATTTTATTAGTCAGATTGACAAGTATGAACAGTTGAGAAGACAAAATTGAGATAACTAAATAGAGAGAGATTGTTTGGATGTATAATTTTGAGAAATTCTAAAATACTTGGTGTTAGCCCCATGAACTTTATGGAACAAGATTTTTTTTAAGTTTTGGCCCCCATCATCATCCTATCCTGGTTCCGTCACTAATGAGATATAAGAAACATGCAGAAATGGGTGAAAGGACAAAAAAAATCAGGACTTTGGTAGGTCATGAAACTAATATCTTGTTTCTAAGTTGATCATCCTAATTAACTAAAATGATTTAGAATGTCAACTATGACAGATAATCTAGAAGGTATATGTCAGAATTCTATCTTTCCAATATAGTAAATGTGAATGTGAGCACATGCACGTTTGGAGTTTGTACTGTAAAGGCGTCATCTCAATAAAAAAACCTAAAGGTACCTTGAGAGAATTCTGTCCAATAGTTCGCCAC
Source organism: Iris pallida (assembly GCA_029216955.1). Taxonomy (NCBI): domain Eukaryota; kingdom Viridiplantae; phylum Streptophyta; class Magnoliopsida; order Asparagales; family Iridaceae; genus Iris; species Iris pallida. Next base: position 30,287,302 of record JANAVB010001800.1, read on the forward strand.
CTTTGCATAGCCTGAAATTGGAAAAAGAATAGTTATAAGCACTGGCTACAGGTGTGTAAAGAATGTTAAATCAAGCATAATTGCAGCATGCTCTTATAATCACTCCCTGGTACAAAAACATGATTCTGAATATAGATAACAGATCTCCAATCAAGTGCTTCAGCTAAATCTCCATTGAACAAGAAGATAGCTCAATGCAGGTTCTCAAGGTTGTATAGGTGTGCTTCCAGATGTGCACTAGTGTTTGCTTTTGATTCGCACAATTCAGAAATAATCATCGACTACAGTGTGACCAAATTGTAGCACACTGTCCCCTTTTCAGATAAATCTAACAATCTATACCAGACATCTATCTCAAACAATGAAATAATTGTTTAATTGGTTTTCCAAGATCTTCAAAGTTCATCCACTGGATGAGGAAAGGATTAGAGCATCAAATTTCTGCAAAGTATAATTATTTCAGCAAAGGATGAGGTTGGATGGGTTTTACAAATTCTTCAATTTTCACCCATTAGACTTGCGAGGGATTAGGCAGCTAATTCCCTTTATTATAGTTATTTTGTCAAGGAGAAGCAGGCAGATTTGACAAAGCGGCAAATGAACGAGATAGGATAAGCCAATTTTGCAGCTGAACAGAACTGAAAACCTGTCTCAAGGGGTCTTCCTAATTGATGTAGCAGAACCCCCTTCCTGTATCTCACCTTGTTGTTTGACAGGATAAAGAGACGTTGAGGGTTAACTCTTCTCTCCTCTATCAAACCAGCACCAGTAAACAACATTACTATCCTAAGATGAAATTAGGCCTATAGCGTATTCAAGCTCTATAATCATATAAAACTTTGAAACTGGGTTGCGAACAAGAAAATCATGCAAATTACTTGGTGTTGTGTTCACATCTTACTTGTGTATTAAGTATTAACTTCATTAGGCTAGGGACACATGTGAACTAGCATGTGACTTCAGAATTCAAATACAAATAAGAAAATTTCAGAACCCAAAAATCAAAGGCCAAATACAGAACACCCAAAAACTCACAAAGTTTGAGGAGAATGCTACAAAAGAATAATATAAAATACAAAACACTTTGGGCTAAAAATCCACCTTGGATCAGTTTTCGTTTTCAGTGCGAATAAATGTGATAAAGAATGGTAGCTTTAATATTTTTCTATAGTAATATCTAAAACTACCTATTTTGAGTTACAGCAGTTTATTTTTTTATATGCGACAACAACAACAGCAGCAGTTTATTTTTTAGTTTAGTTTTTATGTTGGAAGCCATAGTGGCGGTAGGTTTTATGTTACTATTGTAAAAATCTATAACTACCTTTTGAGTTTGGGCATTTTTGGATTTTGGCCTTTTGAGTTTTGGGTTGCCAGACTTGCCCAACACAATACATTTTTTATTCTTCTTATATATCCCACTAATATTCCGATAGCCACTAGCAAAAGTAAGACGACTGAGATTGTAACAAAATTATTTATCTGAAATATCTAAGTCAGCAAGAAAACACTCAGTAGATATCCCTAAAGTGCATTGACTAAAAATAATTTGGCATTGGTAATTTATTTTTTTGTTTGCTCAAGTATGGATTATTAACTATATATAACATCAAAGAAAATAGATAGCATCAATTTTATATGGAGGTAAGTTTTGTTAGTCTTGGAGCTTGATTGATACATTCAGGCTTATGCATATACAGTTAACTTTGTTGAGCTGATGGAACATAATGTGGAATGAAAAGTAGTTTCAGAATTCAAATATAACAATGTATGTTAAACTTATTCTTATTTAATATTCTGATATCCCCTGTGACATGCTACAACAGTGTGTTTAACTCCTTTGATTAGTTGAAACATCCAGTATGCCAAAAATACCCTGCAAGTTTTCATTAACTTGCATCACAGATATAAAACTGCATATTTCTATACGGAAGTATCTATTTGTTAGGTTTTCTGGAAGATAATACTTGATATATTAGCACATTAAAATATAAAAGGTACCTTTAGTAGAAGAAGTTCCTAGCCCCCTCTAATACCATATGTTATAGTGTATTGAGAAATCATCAGTAGTCTGCAGGCAGATAAGCCTGAGTTATACCACCTTCCAGTGTATCACTGTTATAAAGTCCACCGGATTGCCCATGCTACAGCATATATCTGGTAACCCTTCTTATTCATAAAAAATGACAGAAGACAGATCTGATCACTCACTATCTTTGTGGCCCGTGCATTACCATGTCGCTGAAAAAGGAGTAATATTGCTAAACTTCTATTACTTTCTCCATGGTAAATTAAATCATTTTTGTATATTTTTTTGCCGATAAATTTATTAATATTAACATAAAGAATAAAGATCTATATTTTCATGATCAATTAAACAATGCCCTAAATCCATTTTAGATTTTGTCTATCAGATGCAATGGAGCAGATATGCTAATTTACCAAGGATATTGCTCTTAATAAGTTTTCATGTGTGTGTGTGTGTAACAGCATCTATGTTGTATCCTAAACTTATTTTTAAAATGCAGTATCTGGATTCGTGTCTTTGCAACCTCTCTGGAGCCTCGTAGCCCAGCATAGTCAAAGAAAGTGTTACTCATTACAAAAGCGGCATATATTTTTACAGCCCTAATTGGGGGAGGGTATGAACTCACCCTAGTGGCAGGCTTTTACGGTTAGCATCCTTGCATCCAAGCTATAGTCTCATCAAACTAACAGATGTTTAAAAGGGACTATGCAGTTAAAAACGGTTTTTTTCATGATAACGGTCCAGTAGAGTTATTGATATATCACTGATATATCGGATTTATAACGGTAAATATCGGTTTGCATTTTTAACACAATTTTTACATACGAACAACACACTAAATAGTTATCTATTGTAAAATATGCAAGAATAGTTTCTTAAAGCATTAAAACTAAAAGGTTCATACCCAAACCAATATTACAATATAAAAAGTACAACTTCAAAACGGTTCAACTAATATGAAAAGAAAAAAGATTCCAATTCAACTTTCAAGTTTCAACATCTAACAATCTTCATTAGCCTCAACTTCAACTTCATTTTCTTCGTTTTCACCATCACCATTTTCTTCACCTTCTTCCCTACTGTTCATCTTCATCTTCTTCATCCTCCATATATTTATCATCGTGAACAAGTGAGGAGAGTGAATCTATAACACCTCGTGACCTTGTACTTCCCTCTCCCCGACTTTTGGTTTTAACAGAACCTAACTGTTATATATCGATTTTTTTTTCAATACCGATATATACTGATATATCGGTCATATCGGCCGATAATATCGGTACCGATATTTTACCAATTTTTTCCCAAAAAATATCGGTGCCGGACCGATACCGTTATATATCGGTTATATAACCGATATATAACGGTTTTTAACTGCTTAGAAAGGGAGAGTAGCTTATATGTTCAAAGGTAGCTGAAGTCCAAAGTACAATTTTCTAACTGGACTTGTACTTCCTAAATGGTCATGGCTGGGTAAACCCCTTTTTTAAGATAAGGCCAATCATTAATGACCGTCACTATCTTGGGGTACTAGCACCAAGACCCCCTCCAGTTTAATTATTGACCGAGCTAGGATTTGAACCCACGCCCACTACTCCCCTACTTTACTAGTGTTACCACTAGACCACCCCCTTGGTGGTATGGCTAACTGGGTAAACTTGGTCCAAGGCTTTGAGATTAACTACGAAAGCCCAAGCTTGGCCCAATAAGAGTCTTGGGAAGAATCTAAAACCAGAGGCAGACCCTAGTTCATGTGAAATAGCCCATCAACACCCCTAGAAAAAGGAGGAGGACCATGCAGGTGATAATAAATTACTTGTAGCTTTTATAGCAGATCCACTAAAATCCCTCCTTGTCATAAAATAGATGTTTGAAGTAAAGATAGAAAGACAAACAATGAATACACGCAATATAAAAAATTGACAATGATTGAACACAATAGAGATGGAGGGCAGATGAAATTATTAGAGGTTAAAGGAAAGTTTTGTCATTTAAGTTCGGATCATTAATACTAAGTTGAATACCAAATCCACAAAAAATGCATCTGCGTTCAATATAATTTTTACTTGAGGCTCTCTATAAGAAGAAAAACCAAGCAGGATTATTGTTGTTTTAGAAACCCAAGAAACTTGATGGTTAGTTCTTAACATAAACTAATCATGAAAAGTCGATGTACACTTTGACATCAAGAGCAACAAAATAGATCATAATTAATGCAAAGCAGACTACAATTAGAAGTTTCATAAATGACAACTACAAGAAACTGAAATTCTAATTTGGATCAGTGCATTGGCAATGCCATGTCTGTAATGGTGATGCACTCTTCTTGCCTAAATTGTAACATATATGTAAATGCTGCAATAAAACATTAGAAACAAAATGATTATGCAGTATGTACTTACTCCATCACTATATACACATTGTCCTCATCTTCATAAGCATCATAGAATTGCACTAGATTCTCATGTCCTGTAAGAGAACTTAAAATTCTTACTTCTCTTCTTACATCTTCAATAGCAATAGCTGTAGTCATCTGCCAAAGCATTTAAACAAATGAACATAAATGTAGTTTCATAATGATTAGCATTCGTACACAGTTTTCCACTCAGCTGCAGAATAGTGACCAAAAACAAATGAAGTGTCATAAAAGTAGTTCACTACATTTTGACGATGTTTGATCAAGCTTTAGCATGCTAACAGTTTTCCACTCAGCTGCAGAATAGTGACCAAAAACAAATGGAGTGTCATAAAAGTAGGTTCACTACATTTTGTTTAATCAAGCTTTAGCATGCTAGCAGTTACCATACACCCAAAATGTGTGAAAATCTACTTCTAATGAGCAGTCCATCAATGCATAATAGCACTATGACTATTTGAAGTAGCAAAATATTTTCCATAGCCGACCGACCCCATTCTGATGGGAGAAAGGCTTGGATGATGATGATGAAAATATTTTCCATTACATTGTCAGGAAGCAAGTCAAGAACTATCCTGGTAATGGATATCTCATATGTTTCACGACATGGCTCAACATGGATGAAACTTCTACATGTGTTAAATGAAGAATAAGAAATGACAAAATCCTACTGAACCAAGTTGTCTCCTGAAATTTTCTGGAACCCCATAAAGTATATGGCCGCATCCATAAAAAAACAATCTTGAAATGGTTTGTGTAGTCTATATGCAGTTTTCAATTCACACACACACACACACACACATATATATATATGCATGAAAGAAGAAAAAGGTTGTGTAGTGAGAAAGTTGCCCAATCTGTTTAGGACTAGTCACTAGTCAGATAGTTACACTAGTCAAACATCAGAGAAGTGCCTCACACTTTTACTCTTTCACGAGCATTCAGTGGCATAGCGGTGTGTAAAACTCTCAAAACTTGTTAGTCTAATTAGGGAATTTCATGATGTTTACCACTAGGCAGATGGTATTCGCTTATTATTTGCAATCCCAAAATCCCCACCGAGAAATGTGATAAAAAAAGTAAGATGGTAATGAATTAAACTTAAGCCATAAGGCCCTAACAAAAAGACTTGTTACAGAGGTAAAGTTAAGTCATGCCAACGGGTTCTAGTACCAGTCTAGCTTTCTCCAATAGTATCATTAATATGAAAAGATACAGAGAACGGAGAAGGAACCCTAATGCAAGTTGGTGACACATGCTTTCAAAGCAAAAGTTCAAAGATGCTAATCAATTATACTCTTACCACTTCAATACTCAACCAGGGAACCTATCAAAAAGTCCGAATTAACCGGGCACAATTGAGATTAATCGACCACATATGATTGACGAAACAACTTAGCGTAACATTGAATACGGTCCTACTGAAGTCCAGCCAAGCACAACAGGACAGCTAAAATCTACACACTGAATCTATAATTCAGAGATTATAGATAGTGTATGTGAGGGCGTATACCGAACAGTAAGCATCATTTAATAACAATAACTCCGTCTTTAAATGGCTCCACACCTTAACAGTGACCCATAAATGAATCCATACAAACAAACAAAAAACGAGATTTTTACTCCAAAGATGATAAGGATATTTGGATCTAGAGCCGAAAAGAATGCAGTGGGGTATGAACTGAAGAATTATTATACCTTTGCTTTCGGGATGACCTTGACGGCGAGCTCCTCCCCTTTCATGTCCCCCTTCTTGGCCTTCGCCGAGCACGTGTAGCCGAAGTGGCCCCTGCCCACCTCCTCCCCGAGCTCGTACTTGGAGAAGAAGTGCTTGGGGAACCCGAAGCTCTTGTCGAGGCCGAGCTGCTCGGCCTCGGCGCACTCGGGGATGGAGGCCGAGTTGGGCTTGACGGAGCCGTGGCGGCGGGCAAGGAGGGCCTTTATGTGCTTGGCGGGAGACGGGGGAGGGAAGGGGCGCTTGAAGATGCGGAGGGGCGTCGAGCCGACGCTGGAGGGGTTGTTGGTGGTGGCGGGGGAGCTCTTGTAAGAGCCGGGCAGCGGGCTGGGGCTGTAGAACGGGAACTTCCACGACTTCGGCGTGCCGGGGTTGGCGGCGGGCGGGTCCGCCGGAGGGGGGAGGGGGAGGGGGAGCTCCTCCGGGTTTTCAATGGTCGGGATTGGCTTGCCATGGCAGAGTCCCATGGAATTGGGAACACAAACTACAAAAAAGGAGGGATTTTTTTCTTGGGATTCTTGATGGGAAAGTGAGTTGGGGTTTGAAGGAAATTCCTTCACCTCAAGCACCAGAAAACAAGTAACAGAGAGGAACTGAACTCATCTAAAATTATGGTGGGGGTGTTGCTAATTTTGGCAAAACCAACAACAACCCACCAAGAGGGGGGGAGGGGGGGGGGGGGGGGGGGGGGGGGGGGTGGGGAATCAGATTTTGAAGAGAGAAAAATGCAGAAAGTTCAGATTTTGAAGGTGGGGGTTGGCATAAAATTCAGTTTCTGAAGAGGGAAATGGCAAAAGATCATATTTTGAAGAGAACCCACGAAGAAAGATCAAGTTTTGAAGGGAGAAATAGCATAAAAAGCAGGTTTTGGAGAGGGAAATGGCAGAAAGATCAGATTTTGAGGAGAATCCACCAAGAAAAATCCAATTTTGAAGGGGGGAATTGGCATAAAATCATATTTTTCGAAGGGACAAATGGCATAAAAATCAGATTTTTTTTTTATGAAGGAAATGGCGGACTTTGGATGAATCTGAAGAATTTGGGGGAATTGGGAAAAGAGAGTTGGGGAGAGGGAGGAGAGAGAGTAAAAGGAAGCTCCTTTATTTTTATTTTTATTGCTTTTTAGCTCTTCTTTGGAGAGGGGGCAGAGAGAGGAATAGTGGTAGTTTTAGAAGGGGTAGAGAAATTATTCTTTGTCATTAGGACGGTGATTGGCAAAAAGCTTCACACATCCAAATATTATTGGGGATTTTTGTGGGGATACATGTAACATGAATATTGATGTCTCAGCCAGCCTGTCCTTTTACTTTCTCACTCCTTGCTTTCTCTCTTGCTAACAAAATATAAATGAAAATGAAAAGAAAAACAAAACTTTGTAAGAGTAGTTGTGCTTGCTTATTCCTTCCTTCCTTCCTACTTGTCCTAATCATTATTTTGGGTAGAGGGTTGACCTGCCCTCTCTTGTGCAAGGGCTTTCCACTTGTTTTGGATTGGACCATAACTAAACCCACCCCAACAATTGGATTGTTTGGCTAAATTTGTGTTAGTGTTCTAGATAATTGGGTGGGTTGGAAATTCAATCAAATGTTAAAATTAACCTAAAAGAAAGAAGAAGTAGATCATATAAAAATTAAAATAAATCATTTATCAAAAATCCTCATCCAAAAATCCAACCCATTAATTGTAACTGTACTCATTTGTTATTTCTTTTGTGAGAGAATTATACTAGACTTACTCAACCTATCTCTACGATTATCATGCGGCTTGAAACGGCTCAAAAGTGAGTCGTCCAAACCATTTGTATATCACGCACTAATTAATAAAATAAATCAAATACTTATAATTAACTACCATCACACGTGTCTTATATATCCTCATGTAAAAATAATTTAAAATTATTATAACTGACTTTAAAAATAATTTAAAATTCTTATAACTATTTAAACATACATTCAAAATCATATATATATATATATATATATATATATATATATATATATATATATATATATATATATATATATATATAACAAACTCAAATTAAAATATATTCAATATTTAAACTAACTAAATGGTATTGTCTAAACATATACCCAAAATTCCACAAAGAACAAATTTCAATAAAAATAAATTCAATATTTATACTAATTACATGGTACTATCTAAACATATATCCAAAGTTCTAAAAAGAACAAGTTTAGATTAAAATGTATTCAATATTTAAACTTGTTATTCCCGGGGCTTGATCAAAGATGGAAAAACAGATGCAATCGAGATCTGAGATGTCCCACAAAACTTTGCAGAGAGCAAACTCAAGATCTACGATGGAATAAAAAATCAAATAGCCAAATTACAATCTGAAGGAGGGAAAAAGAGAAGAGAAGATCTCTCGTTCTTCCTTGCAAACGTGTTGCAATTGGGACAGAACGAGTTACAATAAAACTAGAGAGAGATGAGAAGAAGAACAATGCTGGGGTGTCAAAACACCGTTGCTCAAAGCAAGATTCGCCCCACACGATCTGCTTCCAGGAACCAGCAAGTTGAAGAACTTGTGGAACGCTCGAAGTCACCTCTGTTCAGACTCCTCGGATGGACTTGCAATAGCGGCAGCAATTCTCTCTCTCTTTCTCCTTTTCTAACTTGTAATTTTCGTAGTGGTCACAAAGGAGGCCAGAAGAGAGTATTTATAGAGAGAGGGTGGAAACCCTAACCGCCTCTTCAGTTATGGAAAGATTGAATCAAATTACAAAAAGATAGCAACGAATTAATTCTAATCCCACAAAGATAGAAACTGAATTAATTCAAATCCCACAAAGATAGTAACGAAATTAATTCAAATTCCACAAAGATAGGATCTGAATTAATCGCATTGATTCACCCTTTCCATAACCGATTTAAAATCTGCACAGTCAGCGTAGCCCTCCATGCGGCAGCAGCAGCAGCAGCCTGGCCGCATGGACCGTTTGGGCCGCCGCATGAGCCGCATGGACCGCATGGACCGCATGAGCCGCATGACCGCATGAACCGCATGAACCGCATGGCCGCATGAGTCGCATGAGGCCGCATATGAGCCGCATGCCGCATAAGACCGCATGGTCGCATATGAGCCGCATAAAGACCGCATGACTGCTGACGTGCTAAGTGCAAAGTGCGCCAACAAAACGCCACATTACGCCTCATGAGCCCATGAGCCCGAGTCCGAGCCCGAGTCCGAGTCCGAGTCCGAGTCCGAGTCGCTAAGCCCCTTTGGGGCTTAGCTCCAAGTGGAATTAATCCAAGAGAATGACAAAAGCATTAATGCTTAATCCTTGGAGCCTTATTCTTACCTCCTAGTAAAATCACCCACATGGTTCCCTCCTTAGGGTCACCACCCCATGTGCATCTCTCAACAACACACCCAAGTATATATGTTGAGATAACTCATGGTGCTTTTCCAATGTGGGACTAAAATTTTATAAGGCATGTTGAGAGCAAGCTCTCTCCATGTAAAGAAAGCACCAACAATCCCCTACATATCACAACATATATATGTGTCCAGGGTTGAGCGTTCCCCACAGTAACTGTCCATTTTGCATTAGGATAGATGTCGCTGACGACTTGAATCTTCCCGCATAGGTTAAATAACAATGTGATACAAGAATGGACTACGCCTTGAATTCTGCACCACAATTGTAATTCTTCCCACTCACAAAGTGTAGTTACGTGTGCTTCTGGCTGCACATTAAAGGCCCTGTGCCAGCCTGGTTTCAGTGTATAATTTTAGGCGTCTACAAGTTTACCCTCAAGAGACGGCCTGATATCTCTTTCCATACACTATAGGTGAGTTCTTTATTAAAGAGATATGGCATGAAGCCTTGCGCTTCCTTGCGGTGCTACGCCGCTATGACATGGCCTGAAGCCGAGGCATTACCCCTACCTGGGAACCTCATCGTAGTGTCATACTACTGTAGCATGAGGTCACAAGCCTCTTTGTAGTGCCAAACTATCCAGCATGAAGCCTGAGGCTTCTTTACGGTGTTACGTCGCAACGACATGGCTTGCAATGCCGAGGCTTTACCCCTATCTGGGTACCTCATCGTGGTGTCGTGCCACTATAACATGGGGCCATCCTCCCCTTTGTAGTGCTGTCTACAACTCTTTAATTACGTCATACAGCATTAGGCTACCTGTCTATTTGCGGTGCTACGCCGCTGTGACTTGGCTTGCAAAGCCGAGGCATTACCCCTACCTGGGAACCTCATGGTGGAGTCACCCCACTGTAGCATGGAGTTTCACTCCTTGTAGTACTGCTCTACCGTGCTTCCTGTAAAGCACACCAGACATTCACTCTGCCTGAGAACTCATTAAGGCGTTTAAGCCAACCTTCCACAGGATCAGTTTTTCCACAAAAAAAATACATAGTAGACAATAGTGGTTATGGGTCCGTATCCCTTCCATGTTCCATAGAACAAGTACCCACCGTTACCTGATAGTTTTCCAGTCAGTGATCCTCCTTTGAACCAAAAGTTAGATGCCTAGTAGATTTCTCTTTGAACTAATAGCATAAAACTTTATGGTAGGATTGCAAAGACACACTATCAGAATACCTTCAAGCCCATTTTACAAGCTGTGTCATCGACCAACTGGCGCTTGAGGCCCTTTGTGAACGGATCTGCCAGGTTCTCCTGACTCCGAACATCAACCACTGCAATTATACCTCTTTTGATAAGATCGTGTACTGCCCTGTGCTTCAACCGCACAGTCCTCTTCTTCCCGTTGAAGAGGTCATTTGATGCCACCGCCGCAGTCGCCTGGTTGTCACAGTATATCGGTATCGCCGGTATCTGAGCCCCAACCACTGGAAGATCATACATGAGCTCCCGAAGCCACTCTGCTTCATCTGCTGCAGTTTCAAGTGCATAGAATTCAGATTCCATGGAGGAACAAGAGAGTATAGTCTGCTTCTTCGACTTCCACGATATAGCAGCTCCATCCAAGGAAAAGACGTATCCACCTGTGGATCTCTCGCTTTCCACCTCTGAACACCAGCTAGCATCACTGAAGCCTTCTACTACTGTCGGATACCCGTTGTAGTGCAGTGCATATGTCTGAGTTTTCTTGAGATATCTTATCACCCGCTTCACAGCTTTCCAGTGCTCAACCCCTGGGTTGCTTGTGAACCGACTCAGCATTCCCACGGCGAAAGCTATGTCAGGCCTTGTGGCAGTGGTTGCGTACATCAAACTTCCGATAACGCTAGAATACTCCAGCTGTCTGACGCTTTCCCTTGAATTTGGCTTCAGCTTCTGATCACACCTGTATGGCGTATCGATCCCTGGAAGATCCTTATACCCATAGCGTGTGAGCATCTTCTCAATGTAGTGAGATTGTGACAGCGCTACTCCAGTGTCTCTGTCCGGATGATCTTTATGCCCAAGATGACATCTGCATCCCCCAAGTCCTTCATACTGAACTTGGTTGAGAGGAACTTCTTTGTCTCTGTGACACAGCCTATATCCGTACCTAGGATTAGCATGTCGTCCACGTACAGACAAACGATGACTCCTCTTCGATCAGCGAACTTTGTGTAAACACATTTGTCTGTCTCGCTGACTCTGTAGCCGTTTGACCTAATAACTTTGTCAAACTTCTCATGCCACATCTTGGGAGCTTGCTTCAAACCATACAATGATTTTACCAACTTGCAGACTTTGTCTTCAAGACCTTTGACGACAAATCCATCTGGCTGTTGCATATAAATCTCTTCGGTCAGCTCCCCATTCAGGAATGCTGTCTTTACAGCCATCTGATGTATCACCAACTTATGTATAGCTGCTAGAGCGATTAACATCCTGATGGTGGTCATCCGAGCTACTGGAGCGTACATGTCGAAGTAGTCTATCCCCTGTTTCTGAGAAAATCCTTTGGCGACCAGCCTGGCCTTGAACTTGTCAATAGTTCCATCTGCCTTCATCTTCTTCTTGAAGATCCATTTACATCCAATAGGCTTTTCTCCTTCAGGTAGATCTACCAACACCCATGTGTTATTGGAGGTGATAGAGTCAAACTCGTCATTCACTGCCTCCTTCCAGAAGATAGCATCTCTGGTCTTCATCGCCTCATCATAGGTAAGCGGATCTGCTTCCACGTGATAGGTGACAAAGTCATCTCCGAAGTCTTTCGGTCTCCTTGCTCGCTTAGTTGACGGCTCTGCGAGTTCTGGTACAAGAGTTGTTTCATCAACAACAGCTTCTTCTTGGACTACTGGCTCATATGAGATTTCGGTCTCATTTGCGCCTACATCATTTTCCGGAATGTCCGAAAGAATAATATTTTTGTCTTTTGCAAACTTGTCTTCAAAGTATTCAGTATCGCGAGATTCGATGATATGATTTGACTCAATATCAAGAAATCTCCGAGCATCACTCTTCTCGGCATACCCCAAGAAGATCGCCTTCGTAGTCTTTGTCCCTAGCTTCTGAATCTTCAGATCTGGGAGTTTCACATACGCCAGACACCCCCACACTCGAATGACATTCAAGTTTGGTCTGACTTTGAACCAGAGTTCATGAGGAGTTACGTCCGAAGTTGCATATGGCACTCTATTCAGAATGAAAGTGGCCGTTAATACAGCTTCTTTCCAGTAGCATTTTGGAAGACCTGCAGTGAGCAGCATAGAATTCATCATTTCTGTTAATGTTCGGTTCTTCCTCTCTGCTACTCCGTTGGATTGAGGAGAATATGGAGCAGTAGTCTCGCATATGATTCCATGTTCTTTGCAGAACGATACAAATTCATGAGACCTGTACTCCCCACCTCGATCACTTCTCAACCTCTTGAGTTGTTGTCCAGTCTGCCGTTCAGCTTCGGCCCTGAACTCTCTGAACTTCTCGAAAGCTTCGTCTTTGGACTTGAGCAAGTAGACGAACGCGTATTTTGAGAAGTCGTCGATGAAGGTTATGAAATACTTCATCCCGGCCTTCGTGGAGAAATGTTTGAAGTCACAGATATCGGAGTGCACCAACTCCAGAAGATCTGTGCTTCGATTGACCCGATGAAAGGGTTTCCTTGTGATCTTCGTCTGAGCACACACTTCACACTTCTCCACCTTACCCCCACATTTGGAGATAAGTCCTAGACTAGACATTTTGTTGATTCTTTTACTATGAACATGTCCTAGTCTCTTATGCCACAACTCAAGAGAATAATCAGAAAATGCAACTGCATTAATGTCATCAAACTGGTTGACAAGTTGAAGTTTAAACATTCCTTCGGTTTGATAAGCCTTCCCGAAGTATGTTCCTTTCTTGGACATAACCATATGACCAGCGTTGATGTCCATCCTCAAGCCTGCATTGCAGAGCAGGCTCCCAGAGATTAGGTTCTTGGCAATCGCAGGAACATGCTTCACTCCTTGAAGCGTCAGAGTGTTCCCAGAAGTGAGTTTCAGCTCCACAGTCCCAATCCCCAGTACTTCAGCTTGGGCCTGGTTCGCCATGACAACTTTCTCAGATGTCGGCTGGTACGTGACGAACCATTCCTTGTCAGAACAGACATGGCAAGTCACACCAGTGTCTATCCACCAGTCAGAGTCAACCCCCACAGTTGTGACCTGTCCGATCATAGCAACAATGTTAGAAACCAATGAAATCTTATTAGGCTCACCTTTCTCTGATTGTTTAGGCTTAGATCTGCATTCACTCTTGTAGTGGCCTTTCTTGCCACAATTGTAACAAGTCACGTGGGACTTAGTCTTCTGTTGCTTGAATGAAGGACCCTTCACTTTCAGATTAGTGAAGTCCTTCTTCTTGGGATGAGAAGCCGCATGCTTCCCCTTGGAATCTCTCGTCTGCACAAGATTGGCTTTAGCCAACTGTTTGGACAAAGTGTCCACCTTCTGTTGAGAACGCATCTCGTCCTCAACATGGATCTCTTGAAGTAGATCTCCCAAGCTAATGTCTAGCTTCTTTCTGTGTATCCTTGCATAGAAGGTACTCCATCCAGCAGAAAGTTTTGAGACGATCCCTCCAACGACAAACTTGTCGGGAAGGGGCATCTCTTCGTCTTCCAGTTTCTGATGCAGCTTCAGAAATTCCTTCACCTGTGGCAGCATGGACTTTTCGTCCTCAAAGAGCAATTTGTGATATTTTTCAACCACAAATATTTTGCTCCTGTTCTTATCTTCTTCATACAAATTTTCCACAGACTCCCATATGTCTCTGGCAAGTTCCTTCTTTGAGTAGGATTCTGCCAGGGAGTCCTCCATAGCATTCAGGATGAGAAGTCTGCAGATGCTATTTTCCCTTCTCCACTTGGCCTGGAGTTTGGTAGCCGCGTTGATGGCGGCAGTAGATCCAGTGTCTGGAACAGAGGGTTCTTCCTCCAACAGAACATGATCAACGTCTTTCAGTTGAAGAGTTAGGTACACCTTTCTCTTCCAGACTTGATAGTGCTCTCCATCGAACTTTTTCAACTTGCAGAAGTCCGATTGGAGGAGCGAAGCATTAATGTTTTCCATCTATACGGATCTTGCTTTGAGATTGTTATTCCCGGGGCTTGATCAAAGATGGAAAAACAGATGCAATCGAGATCTGAGATGTCCCATAAAACTTTGCAGAGAGCAAACTCAAGATCTACGATGGAATAAAAAATCAAATAGCCAAATTACAATCTGAAGGAGGGAAAAAGAGAAGAGAAGATCTCTCGTTCTTCCTTGCAAACGTGTTGCAATTGGGACAGAACGAGTTACAATAAAACTAGAGAGAGATGAGAAGAAGAACAATGCTGGGGTGTCAAAACACCGTTGCTCAAAGCAAGATTCGCCCCACACGATCTGCTTCCAGGAACCAGCAAGTTGAAGAACTTGTGGAACGCTCGAAGTCACCTCTGTTCAGACTCCTCGGATGGACTTGCAATAGCGGCAGCAATTCTCTCTCTCTCTCTCCTTTTCTAACTTATAATTTTCGTAGTGGTCACAAAGGAGGCCAGAAGAGAGTATTTATAGAGAGAGGGTGGAAACCCTAACCGCCTCTTCAGTTATGGAAAGATTGAATCAAATCACAAAAAGATAGCAACGAATTAATTCTAATCCCACAAAGATAGGAACTGAATTAATTCAAATCCCACAAAGATAGTAACGAAATTAATTCAAATCCCACAAAGATAGGATCTGAATTAATCGCATTGATTCACGTTTCCATAACCGATTTGAAATCTGCACAGTCAGCGTAGCCCTCCATGCGGCATCAGCAGCAGCAGCCTGGCCGCATGAACCGCTTGGGCCGTATGGACCGCATGTGCCGCATGGACCGCATGAGCCGCATGGACCGCATGGACCGCATGAGCCGCATGGATCGCATGAGCCGTATGGACCGCATGAGCCGCATGGTCGCATGAACCGCATGAACCGCATGGCCGCATGAGTCGCATGAGGCCGCATATGAGCCGCATGCCGCATAAGACCGCATGGCCGTATATGAGCCGCATAAAGACCGTATGACCGCATGACTGCTGACGTGCTAAGTGCGCCAACAAAACGCCACATTACGCCTCATGAGCCCATGAGCCCGAGTCCGAGCCCGAGTCCGAGTCCGAGTCCGAGTCGCTAAGCCCCTTTGGGGCTTAGCTCCAAGTGGAATTAATCCAAGAGAATGACAAAAGCATTAATGCTTAATCCTTGGAGCCTTATTCTTACCTCCTAGTAAAATCACCCACATGGTTCCCTCCTTAGGGTCACCACCCCATGTGCATCTCTCAACAACACACCCAAGTATATATGTTGAGATAACTCATGGTGCTTTTCCAATGTGGGACTAAAATTTTACAAGGCATGTTGAGAGCAAGCTCTCTCCATGTAAAGAAAGTACCAACAAAACTAACTACATGGTATTATCTAAATATATATATCCAAAGTTCTAATTTAATTTTTTTTACAAATTTTTATGCACGTGCATAGCACGTGCACGTTACTAGTACTTATAAGCCACACTAAGAGGAAGTAGATACTAGAATGACAAAACTTAACTATCATGCTAAGTTGCAGAAGCAATGGATAGCTGATGTAATCGTCTATTAGTGATGGTGGGATGTTGAAAAGAATGATAAATAGCATAGAGAAATAAGAGAATGCTATTAAATTAGTGTCACAAATCTACATAGTGGTTTTCTTTACTCTTTTACTTGTTAATAGTAGTTCAACTACATTCAATCATGGCTTTTCGATGGCTTTTCGAGGAGAGCTTGACATCTATGGTAAAAGGTACCATATTCTCTTCTCGCTTGTAATCTTGTTTGAGTGTCATTTGCACGACAGATTCACGTATATCTCAATAACGAAGCAAAAAAGTCCTAGGAGTGGAAGATTTGACCGCATATGACATAAGAGAAGCTCTGATTGTGCTCCAACATTCCTCTCAGGCCAAGACGTTCACAAAAGAAGACTGATACCATTTCTATACTTCATTTCTGACGGTTAAAAAAGTTATTATCCTCTTCTCATCTCATATGTACTACTCATCTAAAAGAAGTTATTCTCCCCTACTTATCTCATTCGCACTACTCATGTAAGCCTTCTGATTTTAGAATTTATTTTTAGTTATTTTTAATTATTTAATATGAATATTTTAATATTAAACCATATTTTAAATTCAGTAATGACTATAGTAGTACTTTACCGTAGTTTTAATTTTTGAAGTACAACAACTATCGATTTCTCAAATCTAATTCCTTATTTGAATTCTAGACAAGTTCACCTTCAATTTGATATATCATGTCTCATCAAACTTATTTCCTAATATTTCTTTGACTTTGTACAACTTTGGGTCAATTTAGGTTATTTGACTGTTTACCGTAATTCTAGACCTAACTTCCAACTTGAGTTCAGGACTCGACATCGATCAAACCATATGACCCAATACATGGTTTTGACCTATTTTTGAGCCTACAAGACACATGACAATAGTGTGTCACTCAATCGAGTTTTCATGTGCTATTTATTTGCATATGGCACATAAGACCCATTAGTTGACTTTTCGGGTTCAATTTGACTAGAAAATATGTTACAGCCATGTGCATTATTTACCATATCTTTGACTAAGTCAAAGCAACCATCCAAATATGGAAACCCATTACCATAACATGTATTTGGAGGGTCAAACCCTAACCAAATCAATCCAAACAAGAGCCAAACACTCCCTAAAATAAATACCATCAAAACCGTTCATAAAACTCTCCTCATTGATGTCGCCACCCTACCCTAACCACCCAAAAATTGAGCGGCCATAAGACTTGGCCGAGAGCACCAAGCCGACCCCCTTCCACTTCACCTATTTTTCCTCGATTTTCGTGCTGATCACCACCACTCTCGAAACCCCCTCGACGTCCTATTCCATCCTAGCAAGCATAGAAGTCATCCCACGGCCATTAGAGAGGTGCACAATGCGTCTCTTTGGGTAAAACTTCACCGAAGTGCAATCTGAAAGTTACAACAGATTAGTCGACTTCTAGAATAGATTTCATCTACTTTTTCTTATCCAGTTGACTTTAAACCAAAACTATAAGTTTTCTTTATGTGTCTTTGCGTTCTCTGATCGCTGGATCACACAGTTAGAAGCGGTTTGGTCGAAGCGTCCATTCTATGATATGGTGTCCACAACAGACCATATATGTTGCGAGTTAATTTTACCTACTTTCGGGATGATTCGATCTTCTGTATAATTTTGGTAAGAAACTATACTTCTAGAGCTTTTCAACTCATATCTTTTTACTGCGTTTCGATTTTGTTTAGTATTTATTAAAAATATTAACATTTGTCGTACCACTGAAACACCGGAAACAATATATTCCTCGAATCCAAAAGATTTGATACTTCATGTACATTTACTAAAATACTTGTCGTGCAAGGTTTGATGATAAAAACATTATTTTAACTATTTTATGTCATTTTTCCATAATTAAATATTTTTAATTATTTATTGTTTCGGGACTCAATTAGTAGGCCAAACGTGGAATTAATGATGTAGTATCAACATGGGACTACTGTGCTTGAGTTTCCACCAATAAAATAATATTAATAGTAATATAAAATATTTATAAGTATTTTTTAGAAATTAAATTACTATTTTATATTAGTTATAAAATACTTTTATAAGGAAGTTTGGTACTTTATACATTGTGACACGACCCGATCCCAAATAATTGGGTCGAACCGGATCATGCCCAGCCTGCACCGTTGTTGAGACGGCGGCAGTAAGTTGTTCCTTTAGCAGGTAACCACAACAACATCTATATTTGTCACAACTCAATATTCGGAAATTCAAAACTTTATTAAACATTTGAAATAAATACAACTGGAATTTAAAGTACTGAAATAAATACTGAATTCAAATAAACAGAATTTTTCAATGAAACAACAAAACTGGAAAAGAAAATATATCTAAGCCTTCGGCTCATCAGCCTCAGTCCCTGCGTCCTCCAAAGGGGACTCTGGCAGCACCACGGGGTACAGAACCGGGTCGTAATAGCTGCTGTATAACAGCTCAGCATCCTCAATATCCCCTAAAAATGTATCTCCAGTCAGGAGGGAGCAAAGTACAATTCATGCTAATTTGAACAATTAAAATAATAATAGAATCATGCACTTTTAAATAATTTAGAAATGAACAGTTTTCTAACAGTAAAACAGTATGATTTTTGAATAGGCAATGAATATGACCGGCTTGGGTTGTACAGTAGTATCCTATTGATACGATATGGCTTATCCCCGTGTGAGAGAGGGGTAAGCTAATACAGTTCTAAGTTATCAGTTGGATGTGGTCATAAACATTACACCATTCCCCCAGTACCCAACAGTCAATCAGTCAGTACTCTCAGAGAGAGTTTCGTGTTGCATCGTGGTTTAAACTTGCAGTAAAGCGATTATTAAATAACTGTAAACTAACACAAAATGTACTTGCCTCAAAATGGACTGGACTTGAAGGGATGAAGACTTCGAGATGGGATTTAGACTCGTCCTCGAAATCCTACATTTCGAGAAGTTGATTCAGAATCCAGGGTTACCAAGCTAACTATGCTAGTTGAAATCTCTAATTGTGACCTAATCAGTTTTTAATCTTTATTTATTAAACACGAACAAGAACGCGATTATCGGTGCGTTGTAATTAATAACGAGGAAAAGATCATTTAACCTTGTATTTTGGAAAAACTTGTCGTTACCAAATTAATTTGATTAAAACTTTGTATTTTCGTAATTATACATATAAAACTAAATTTCTTATTTTAATGAGAAAAACATGATCGTTGTTAAATATTAAAACTTGTAAATTTTAATGTGAGAAAACTTTATTAATTTTCTATATCAAAATATTATCTATTTGATTACACGTACGCTAAAATAACTCGCAAAACCAGAAAATAACAGAAAACCTACGCTACCAGATTACAGGTCACAGAGCCAAAAGACCAGCTGGGCTTATGCCCATTATAATTTATTTACATAAATTGAAATAAGACGAAACAGTTGTTAGTTCTAAAATCCTCCTACAATTTAATTATGAATAAATTAGATAATAAAATAAATTAAATATTTAATGAGTCTCAGATATGGTCCAATAGTCATATAGGCTAATGCCTCAACGTCCGGGCGAAGCCGGTTTCGTTTGCAATTAGCCAGGGCCCATTGACCAATACGGTCGTCGCCCAAAATCCAAAATATTAATATTTTCCGAAAAACCATTTTAAAGTCATTTTTTAAAAATATAATTAAATTTTTATGGAAAATCCGGCAGCATTTCCTCTATTTTTGGTCAACCCAAAAACTGGAAAAGTGTGCCAATATTTTCCTGCAAATCCCAAACCAGGGAATCCCAAAATATATATATAGAAATAACCACAATCATTCTCAATATTAATTTGGAACGACCCGAAACGAATTCGGGAGTCCGAAACCAACCCAAAAACATCACAACACAATTCGGAAAAGTATCCGAAAAACTAAATTATCCAGAAATCCATTTTCGAACGCTTCGGAAAACACAAAGCCAACAAACAGGGGCTTTCCCGAAGATTTCTCGAAAAATCCCGGAAACAACGTTAACCCAAAAATCGAATTTCCCAAAGGAAATTCGAGGACCAACTCATCATAGACAAACGAAAATGGTACGGGACAGGGGGTTATACCTTGGATTGCTCGACTAGAGCTCTCAGATGATATAATAAAGAAATCCACGCGGCAGCGGAGTCGAATCCACGAGACAACAGAGTCGAACCGAATCCCCGAGACAGCGATGATGTCACAGCGGAGCCGCGGCTAGGAACCGAACGGAGAACAACGCTGGACCGCGCTGTCGGGATAGCGGGACACAAAAAATCGGTGGGTCGGGGTCGCCGGAGGAAACCCGAGAGGGGGGTCGGCCACGGGAGCAAAAGGGCGGGACCGTGCGCTGGAGGCGGCAAACGCCGAGGAGCGCTCGGGGACGCACTCGGGCGGGGGTGCTGGACAGGGGAGGCCGAGAGGGGCGGCCTCGGCTGGGCTCGGCGGACGGGAGCGGGGCCGGCTGGCTGGCGGTCGGGGGAGTGGTCGAACGGGGAGATCGGGCTCCGGAGAGAGAGATTTGGAAGAGGGGGAGGTGGAGTGAAGTAAGCTCTTAAGAGGTGGAGGAGTAAGCTCTTAAGGAGGCAGGTGGAGTAGAATGAGTGCAAGAGAGGGAAAGATGGAGAGAAAAATATGGGGAGCATGGTGCTGCGAAGAGGGGGCATGACCAATTCGTGGGGTGCCTCCAGGAGAATGGGTTTGGGGAAAACCGGGTCGGGTCGGGTCGGGTAGCTAGAATTTAAAGTCCAAGATATAAACACCTTCGTATATATATATATATATAACCCAAAATATTAATTTAGGAATCCTAACCGGGGACGGGTTCAAATTGGGTCCGACTTGGGTCTGATCAACAACCAAAATCCAAGTTTGTTTTTTTTGAAATTAATTTTTAAAACCCATAAATAATACTAATAATAATAGTAATAATATTATAATATTAATATTAATTCACATAACAAAACTGGGTTTCACACATTGTATGGTATAGTATGACGTTGTGATCACTTTTGGATTATAGAAATTAATATAGTTCATATATGGAAAGTCCATATATGGTAAGTCGTTAGAGAGTATTAATAATAGTATATTTATTATAGGTGAACTTGGCGGGACTAACGAAGACATTGAAGTTAGTCAGACACACACTCAGACAAGGTTGCAGGCAAGTGTACCTTGCCTTGGTTATGGATTGTTTCTTTTATTTTTTGTTGTTTATTTTGTTAGCATTAGCATGACGTAGGATAGTTGATACTTAGTGTCCATTTTGAAGACGGGTATCGATGTCATGATGATGGCACCAAGTATTGACATTAGGCTTTGCGTGCATATTGTCGTGTCAATTGACACGATTGACCATAGGACACTGACGCGTTCATAATGCAAGGTTGACATGAGTATTCATGGTATTGACTTCGTAGTAGTTTACTGGATCATTTATTGTTCTTGTTATAGAGATGATTACATGGACTTGACTTGCTATATACTAGACATGGGATGAGAAGAACTTGACTATGATATCAGACTAATTATATTATGGCATATTATTATTGTGTGCCTTTATCTCTGTAGCAGACTACTGGAAATTGTATTATTGATTATCCTTGGTCCCACAACACGGTACTGGGGATAATAGCCTGCTGAGGAGCTTGTGAGCCTCAGTGGCGAGGTCTGATATTCTAGGAAATGTTCTCACTTGCATATCACGTAGGTCGGATACATTAGATTGCCTTAAATCATATTTTTATACATGTACCTTGGCATGTATATTATGTACCTTGCTAGTCACCTGAGGACCTGGTTATTCTCTAGGCTTAGATGGAGCTGAAGTCTATCTTGAGATTTACGGTTCGGGAGCTGAGACCGAAAACGTACCGGTTCAGGAGGACGAGATAGCGCCAGAAGATTTCTCGTGATCATGTCTTTACTTTAATTAGACTTTCTACTTTATTTCCTTTCATTTCAGTAGACTTGTAGTTGACTATTACTTTATTCTCTTTATTGTGGTTTCAGAATGTCTTTTTTTCGTACAACTATTATCACTTTTACTGTTGGACATTTGCTATATTATTTTTATTGGACTTGATTACTTCGTGGAATGTTATTTTGTGTGGATGTGATTAGTCATATACCTGTGGACTGTGTTATGTTTCTGGGTTGTTATCATGATTTACAGCTTAAGCATTAGCTAATGGGCTTGGTAGGTAGTGTGATCCATTGGTGATATGCTGCTGGCATATATTCGCATACCTGGTCCTACGTATTTTGGGACTAAGGCGTTACACTTCATCTAAAAGAAGTTGTTCTCCTCTTCTATCTCATCCATGTTTTATAAACAGGTTCATATAAAATATTCCAACAGGTTGACCGACGAACGAGTACATAAAGCAGTTCATTTCGAGCGGTTGAAAACTGTGAATCGCTCGAACTGCTTTGAATCGAATGAAATGTTTGAATCGCCAACGTTCTAATGACCTTTTAGTTTATATTTTATTTATGTTCTTTTGCTTCTGTTGGATTGTTGTTTTGTTGCTTAATTTTTCCTAGCCACCCATGTTGAGTTCAGATCCATCCCTAATGATCCGTTCTCTGATCATCTTCATTGTCGACTGCTCTTTAATATCTCAAGTTAAGTCGAAGAGCTATGCATCATATATGGATCTAGTAATGGTCATTTTTGGATTTTTTTAATCTTGTTGGTGGGTTTTGTATCTTATCCTTTTTATGTCGTATTTGGATGATGGATTTTCGATTATAGTCCAATTCTAGTCTGGGATCTATGGATGCTCGGCATGGGTTTTTACAAGTCCAGGGTGGTCCATAAGTAAACTTGGTTATGCAAAAAAGCCAAAAATCTTAATTAGTTGCATAAGTTATTATTCAATTGAAAATTGGATATTGTAATGCCCCGTTTCGCTCAGTCAATCGGAGGAATCGAAATGCCAACGGCGTTCGGACTTAGCCATGCAACGGCTGCTCGAAGACCCGCTCGGTCGAGGCGACTCCTCGCTCAGGTGGGTAGATTCGGTAAACTTACCTCAGCTTCGCCTTCACACAAATAAAATAAAAGTTTTCAAATGCACTAGTGTCACGACCTGCTACCCAAATTTTTGGGTCGGGCCGAGCCATGTCCAATCTACGCTTGGTTAAAGCGTAGTAAGTTGTTCTAAGAGAGAGACAAAATGGTACTAAGTGTGCAAACAGACATATATTAAAGCATTTTAAGAGTTTATCACAACACAATATCTATTGACGAAAACAAATAAGTTTTATAGGTTATTACACTTTCAAAGTAAGAACTGGAGACAAGGTCTAGTAACCAAGTAAAAGTTTTAACAACCCGAAGTCTAAAGTCTAAAGGCGACAACTAAGCAAGGTTCCCCGCTGGGGTCTCTTCTGGAGCAAAGGCCAGGTCCTCTAAGGCAGTCCCGTAGTAGGTATCTATAACACCCAGTTTTCCTAATGAGGGTAATTTTAAAATTTTGTAATTATAATTATTATTTATTGATATTTATTTCATATTATGATTTTTGGTGATTTTTAATCATTTTTAAACTATTTAAAATCATGACTTGTGATTTGGTGTTTTGCTAGTGTAACCCTAGAGATAGTGACCTAGAGCCTAGCCATGTGATTAGGGTATTTCATTTATCATTTTTAGTTTGAGGGTAATTTTATCATTTTTAAATTATTTGAATTTAATACATTTTATTAGGAATTTAAAATAATTTATTTGAATGGTGTGATTTAAATACTAGTTAATTGATTGCCATGTGGTTTAGGTTAGTCTAACCTAGATTGGACCTAACCCAGATTAGTCATAGCTAGTCTAGTTAGTCACATTGAGCTTAGTTAGTATTGGTTAAATGGGTTTAAGTCATGATTAGCTAGGTTGAGTGGTTTGCAACTTGACTAGGAAGGAGCCCTAGATTCTAGGCCATTCATTAGACTTGATACATTGATAGCCCTTGGATACACCCCCTAAAAACCCTAACCCTAAATCTTGGCCGGCCAAGGACCCCCCTTGCCTATAAAGTATCTCTATTGGGAGTTGTGCCTCTTTTCACTATTCCATCATTTTTTCTAAGAACAAGGTTAGCCTTCATTTTTATTTCTTCGTAGATTAATCATTAGTGCTCCATTTTTATTGAGATTTCTTCCATAGTATTCTAAATACTGTTCTCCTACTGTTGGTGGAGTCAAATCTCAGGTTTGACACAATTTGGAGACTTTGAGTGGCTTTTGGAGATCTCTCTTGAAGGGGCTTTTTGTTGTGAAGAGCACACCTAGGTAAAATTCTATTCCTTCATTGAAATTAGGGTTTCTTTGCATAAACACCAAGCCCTAGGTGTCCTTGTACTATAGGAATAGGGTTTGCACCATTTCGTGTTATGTACGTGTCCGTATCGGACACGTATCAGTGAACGAACGCAGGTGTTCGACGAAATGCCACAGTGGGCATTTCGATCAAGATTTTGAAATATAAATGAATAGGAAGTTGTGTTTGGATGTGGCTTATGTGTTTTTTGCTCGACTGAGGTGTTATTTATGTCGTGTCGTGTCGCTTTGGACACGTGTACACGCGGGGTGCACCACGCGCACTCGCAGTGACACTCCTCTGCTACTCGGGGTACACTGTGTGCTGTACACACCACTTGGACAAGTAAAAATTTACACATAGGTGCGGACAGACACTGACACGAGGCTCCCAAAGTTTCAAGAGTCCTCGTGTCGTGTCGGACACAGAATCGCGTGTGCACTGGGCGTGCACTGTGCGTGTGCGGTTCTGATTTTGGTTCAGTGTTTTAATTCCAGTTTAAATGGTTTAAATTGTGATTAAACTGCTAAATTATATCCTAAACATGTCACTAATCTCTGTTAGTTAATATTACATATTAGAATAGGCTTTTGTTTGGAATGGGGATTCAAAATCGAGCTTGAATGTCTGATACACTGATACAGTGTATGTTTCAGCTTTCGAATGTTTAAATCCTATTTAAATTGAATTTCAATTGATTGTTTTAGTTGCCAATTATTTCCACATAACTGCTTGTTCATGATTAGCTTAATGTTATATTCGAACAGGCCTTATAATTTGTAAATGGGATTTTGGCTTTGGGGTTGAGCTTTCAATGTGTATCGACTGATACATTGGTTTGATTGGGTTCAGTTCTACTTATTAAACTGAAATGTGAATGTTAGGTTCTCCTTAATACCTTACATTGATTTCCTTAACCCCCAAAACCTGAGAATGTTAGCCATGACTGATTCGAATTGGAGTGGGAATTATTGAATGATAACTTCAACTGTTTTGATTCATAGTAAACTGTCAAGTAGTTCTTCTATATTCCTGTCAACTAAGAGTTCTATGTGTATTGTTGGATTTCGAAAACTGAATTTGGTTTCCTTTCCTTAATCAATGCTAATTCCTATACCTTGTTCACTGTCTTTGGTTCCAAATCTGAGTGTCCTATTTATGTTCACTGTTTATGTAAACTGAGGCACTAACTGGACATTGGCCCTATCTTGGGTTGTCAAACCTGGGACACACAGGGATATGTTTCACTGTCACTTGAGTGCAATGTCCAAGCCACACACATATATTTCCTGTGAAGCTCTTTAACTTACACACACTGGGAATCAATTCCTGGAACCACAAGTTTCTCTCATTAGCTCACTGGTTCCTGAAATCTGGGTTCTCCACTTCAATGTTAATTAGTTGATAATCCAGGGAATCTATTCACTGTTTTCCTGTCATATATTACCTGTTTATGTTTCCTGTCAAGACTTGTTAAACTTGAACATTAACACACACACATCTCCTAACACACACAAGGCCTTACATTGACTCCTCTCATACACACACACACTGTTTTATGAGTTTCCCTTCACTGTATAACAAACACACTCTAGCACACATTTACCTGTCACATATTTCTAAACCCCCATATCCTGTCACACACAATCTCACACTCACTTAGACACACATGTTTTCCCCCTTTAGACACACACACACATCTCACATGTTATCCCCCTCTCTATGTAGATACAATACATATTTCTATATGTGTGGGTATGCCTATAGCTATATATTAGGTGCCTAATCTAATGTGAATGTGTGAATGGTAGAGTAGGATATATGGGAATTTCAATATGTGTAATAGCTAAATGTGTTAGGCATATTTCTATTGTATATGTAGATATATACATATATATTCATGACGTGAATAGTAATATATATATATATATATATATATATATATATATATATATATATATATATATATATATATATATATATATATATATATATATATATATATAAATATGGTATTGGCCTATGGTGTGTCTGTTTGCCTAGTGAGAGTTTAGATAGACTTGTTTAGTCTTGATTAGACTAGTATAGACTTGTTTGACTTAGGTTTGACTTAGTTGACCTAGTTTGACTTCTAGGGTTGACCAAAGTTGACCAAGAGTTGACTTTGGTCTAGATTGACCTAGAATCATGTAGAATGCATACTAGAACTTCATGTTACCATTTTGGACTTGTTGTGACTTGTGCTGTTCTGATTAGGAGCCAGACACCTCTCCTCGGACAGTACTTTTCATCCGGACACTCAGACAGCATGCGAGTACATTCTCTGATCATTTTATATCCTGTTAGAATTATTTTCCTGCTTTAGATTACTTTACTTGATATTGTCACGTTGGTCACACGGATTAGTACTATATGGATCCTTTCTTGAGATGTTATCCCCTCAGGGAGCATCGGATACTACATGTTCTGTGCGTTTCACTTATATTGTGTATCACTATGCTTCATGGTTCATCGAATCACTTGTGACATGTACTCTCATGATCACAGAGTCTTCCTTGAATCCCCCATTTATGGGCTTTCCTAGAATCCCCATTTATGGGACTATCATATACCACCCTTCGGGGGCCGTTACATGAATCATAACATAACCTGGCTGGATCCTTGTGTATTGATTGCGGGTACGGGGGAGTAGAATTGGACATGTGAATAATACCCAAGTAGTATCTCATCTGATCACCTCCGTAGTGTCTCATCAGAATCTTCTATGCCATTCACATGTCTATCTTATACAATGACTCACTAGCCACTGTTAGTTCTCTATTTACAGTATATATATTTCCATTACAGCTATCTCTTTTACATTCTATACTTTCTTTTAGATCCTGTATCTTACTTTACTGCATGATTATATTGTCTAACCTGCTATGATCTGTTGAGATGTATTGTGCTCGCTCCGTCCTGATTGGGCACCGTTGATATGTTTACAGAGGACGAGGGTGAGGCTGGTGTTGACACTTTTTACGGGACAACTCTAGATAACACCTGTGATCCGGATTTCCAGCCGGATCCACTAGCTGTAGAGACTGAGGCTCCCTAGTCTAGGTTTTACTATTTCTGTCATTGAGATCTGGATTGTATATATTCTTTCATATTCAGTAGTTGAGACTTTGTATTTCTGGATGTTTGCTGAGTTGTTATCTTAGACACTTAGACTCTTCTGATCATCTGTATTTCATTTGAGTTCTATATTATATCGTGCTTCTTCTTCCTTAGTTGTGATTGAGTTTACATTCTGCTATGTCACCCCCATTCGGGGAGTATAAACTGTTTAGCCTTATACTATTAGATGCATGAGACCTAGGACAGCGTTCTACCGCCGACACTGCGGCGTAGGCTGGATGTACCCATGTCTCGTGCCCTTACTCTAGGGTGCGGGTCGTGACAGTATCACATAACATTTCCTCCTCGGATAGTGTACCTACAACGTTATCCTATCATGACGAAAGCAAGTACTGATTCTACAAACAGAATATACTGAGCATGAAATGAAAAAGAGATGTAATAACTAGAATCATGTCATGGCACAATCTATCATGTAATATCACAACTATCATGCCAAGGATATATTTGTCATAGCGACACATGCATATATATATATTGTTTAAAACTGGAGCAAGTACGTGATCGGTCAATAGGTATAGAATGTACCGGTGTACAAGCCATAAATCTGAAATATACATATGTACAAGTAACAAGCATAGGTTGTAACGCCCCAGAACCAGAATACTGGAGAGCGGGGGAGTACATAGCCAGCTACGTATATTGAAGTGCAACCCACCTCGCTATACGGTCACGGCTGTCTAGATACATGAGGGTTTAACTACAAGCCAACAGTCTCTGGTCATGAACAAGCCTATTGTCTCAATCTCAAGCAAGCAATAATAGTTACAAGATGTCAGAGCACCAAATATATAATAGCAAGACGTCCCATACATTACATATTGGATGATCATGAAGCTAGTCGTACAAAATGTCAAGACTAGCAAGAGTTCAGTCGTACATGATAAACCCTAGGATCTGTCAATCATGTTACAGCCTGAAGGCAGACAGTAAATAAAGATGCAATACGAGCTAACACGTGCTCGCCGGCTAAATGCCTCAAAGGAATAATTTTTACAATAAAGTAGGAGGACAAAAAGAAACCCACTCGTTGCCAGGGTTACGCCTGGTTGTCACCATCTGGCTGGAAGACAGGTGGATCCTCTGGTGCTGCTTCGATATCTGTTCACACAAAACCAGCTGGGTCAGACCCCAGAAAGAGCAAGTGCCACAAAGGAGGCTTCATTTAGGAACTAAAACCAGCATATCATAATAGAATATTAAAGATAGTAAATAAAGAATTGATAATAATAGAGATAATCACAGTAAACTGAGTATGAGGAAACCATTCAAGTAGCCAGGTCACAACCCTTAAACCAAACAAGGACCGGAGTTGTAACCCTTCACCTGAATAGAAACCCGTCTCAAATACTATTGGTAGAGTGAAGACAATAAACGAATAAAGGACACAGAACTGTTCCGGGAGCCAGGTTACAATCCTTAAACCAAACAAGGACCGGAGTTGTAACCCTTCGCCTGAATAGAACTGGACCCCTGATCTTTATTGTTAAGGCCAGTATAAATAATTAATCATGCTGTTGAAGTAAGGTAAAATATGACGAGCATGGCATGGGGTGCAATAAGACAAAAAAGGAAGAGAGGACACAGAACTGCTCCGGGAGCCAGGTTACAATCCTTAAATCAAACAAGGACCGGGGTTGTAATCCTTCGCCTGAACAGAACTGGACCCCTGATCGTTATTGTTAAGACAAGCACAATTAATCATGTCATGTCACAATCTTGTACAGGATCGGAACAAGACTAAGCTGGGATAAACTCCATCCAATCAATCACGGCCAATCAAGAGTACGGCTTGATACTTTTAACTAACTAGGGTTATCACAGGCCTAGTTACTAGCAAGATGCAATGAGATTATTCCAACAGCCACAAGCCCTACAGACCATCTGGTTATCCAGGTCGAATGTCCGTTTATGAAGAATGCAACACGTGACTGTGTGCTGGAAATGTGCCCTACTCGTCGGTAGGCTACAAGTCCACTTAATGCGCCCAGATAACGGGATCGCCTATAGCTAGAAATCTCTTCATGACTACTGAATTATTCTAGTTTATTAGCCTTAGTCAATTACTGTAGGTATCCCTGACCGTGGTACTCAGGAATCCCTGTCCTAGACATGATGCAAACATTATCGGTTTATTTTGTACAAACACAATCACCCACGGTGTCCAGGCCATTCAATTCTGCCATGACATGCTAGCCGTCGCAACAGCATTCGAGATATATATCATGTCAAATTCACTGTCATAAGTGTGCCACGACGGGCCACCATTATGTCATGTCATTTGTCAAAAGTATACCACAACGGGTCACCATTATGTCATGGAACATATTTAAAATTAACATTTAACCTGGTATAAGCATATATGCAATAACTAAATATAAACAGGGTGCAAGAGTTGTGGATGAATCATGCGGCTCAGGGGAGACGGGGCACAACTTTCACGTACGAACTCAAAATGAGGTGCTCCAGAAATATTCGGAAAGGCAAAACAAGGATCTAAAACTTTCATGTTTTAAGTTTTTCAAAATTCTGGCTAGAAAATAGCTAAACTTGGCAAAAACAGCCACTCTGTGTACTTTTTATGCCAAAAATTCAATTCTGCGTAAGATACGTAAAAGGGGAGGGTTCTAGCATAAAATTTCACATTCTGGGTACCATCCAGCGTAAAATACACAATTTCAGGGTTCCCTGCATAAAATCTTACATCCTGGATGATATCCAGCGTAAAATACGCAATTCCAGGATCCCTAGCATAAAATTTTACATTATAGATGATATCCAACATAAAATACACAATTCCAGGATCCCTAGCGTAAAATTTTATATTCTGAATGATATCCAGCGTAAAATATGCAATTCCATGGTCCCTAGCGTAAAATCTTACATTCTGGATGATACCCAGTGTAAAATACACCATTTCCAGGGTCCCTAGCGTAAAATTTTACATTCTGGATGATATCCAGCGTAAAATACGCAATTCCAGGGTCCCTAGCGTAAAATCTTACATTCTGGATGATATCCAGCGTAAAATACGCAATTCCAGGGTCCCTAGCGTAAAATTTCACTCAGCCGACATGAAAAATCCAGAAAACTTGTTTTGGCCATAAAAACTTCATTTTAACTCGAAATAAGGTGAATCAAAAACCAAATTCACATGAAATTTCGTGCTCTTGCTCATGGAACTATTAGTTTTCGAAAATAACAAGTTTTAGTAGATCAAAACCAAGAAAACTCTATGAACTAAAAGTTATAAAGTAGATCTAGAAGAATCTATCCATCAAAATTAAAAACTCCAAGTTCTAAAGAGGCTTATAATCATATAAAGAAGAGAATGAAACAATAAAACTTGAGATCTATCATAAAGCAAATTGCACTTGCCCAGGGCTCTTGGGTGTAGGTGGAGAGTAATGGTGAGGAAGAAGAAGAGTGAATGAGGAGAAAGAAAGAGTTGGGCTAATAAATGGGGATGGTGGTGGTAGGTAAGGGTTCTTCCCCTTGGTTCATGATGAACCAATAAGCAACCCAAGCCGAACCAAGCCAGGAGTCAAGCAATACGAGTCAGATTACGTAGACGTATTCCAAAATACGTAATACGAACAATAGGCATTAAAACTCTCCCCACCTTAAAAGAATTCCGTCCTCGAAATTTAATCAAGAGGCTAGAGATGCAAGGACAAGCTATACTAATCACAGGCAAGCTATACTAGTCAAGCAATCAAGCAATTATTTATGCAAGCAAGGAATCGAAGGCATGAGGCATAAGAAAGATATTATACCTCACGAGTCAAACGGGTCGGGATATCGCGATCGAATATCATTCTCATGCTCCCACATTGACTCACCCAAAGAGTGATGACCCCAAGCAACTCGAACTAACTTGATAGTCTTGTTCTTGAGTATCTTCTCTCTCCGGTCCAATATGGATACGGGCCTCTCCTCATACGAAAGGTTGGTACCCACAACCAATTCCGAATGATCCAAGATGTGGCTCGGGTCCGGGATATACCGTCGCAGTTGGGATACATGAAACACGTCATGCACCTCACTCAGAGACGGCGGAAGAGCGAGACGATAGGACACATCTCCTACTCGCTCCAGAATATCGAACAGTCCTATATACCTAGGACTAAGCTTTCCCCGTACGTCGAAACGAATGACGCCACAGTTAGGAGATATCCTCAGGAATACATGGTCGTCGACAAAAAATTCAAAGAGACGCCGATGAGAATCGGCCCAATGGCGCTAACGATCTTGTGCAACGCGAAGATGATCTCTAACTCTCTTGACCACCTCAACTGTCTAAGTGATCAACTCGGGACCAAGCATCTGCCTTTCTCCAACATCGTCCCATGCTAGTAGAGATCTGCACTTCCTACCATACAGTGCCTCGAACGGTGCCATCTGGATGCTAGCTTGAAAACTGTTGTTGTACAAGAACTCCACCAGGTGCAGGTGATCTTCCCACGAACCGCCGAAGTCGAGTGTATAAGATCTCAATATATCTTCGAGAGTCTGGATCGTACGTTCTGACTGGCCATCTGTCTGTGGGTGATATGCTGAGCTGAACTGAAGGTGAGTTCCCAAACTCTCTTGCAGACTACGCCAAAAGTGAGACATAAATCTCGAATCTCTGTCCGAGGTGATACTGACTGGTACTCTGTGCAATCTGACAATCTGCCAGAGATACATCTCCGCTAGCTGAGCCGTCGACTGACCAACTCTGAACAGGAGAAAGTGAGCCACCTTCGTGAGCCTGTCAACTATCACCCATATAGCATCTCTACCATCTGGAGATCTAGGCAATCCAGTCACAAAATCTATGGTTATATGCTCCCACTTTCATTCTGGAATTGGCAAGGGCTGAAGTAGTCCAGCTGGCCTCTGATGTTCAACTTTAACTTGTTGGTAAACCAAACATCGAGAGACAAACCGGGCTATCTTCCTCTTCATGCCATTCCACCAAAAGTGCTGACGGATATCTCGGTACATCTTCGTGCCACCGGGTGTTTGCAAAAACAAAAGTATGGAACTTTATTGATAGAAACTTTGTAATAAGATTACAAGAATTCTGAAAAAATTACAACTGTAGGAATCCAATCTAGAAGACGATTGCTTTATCCCTTGGACGATGTGAACTTTGAAGACGGAGCCTTTGAAGTTGAAGACAACTCTGGAAACTGAAGGCAAAAGCCTCGGAAGAATGCAGCAGCACTTGGGCAAGAACTCCTGGACTCTCTATGATCTCTGATATCTGATGCTTGATGCTTGATTTCTGATCCCTTTGAATGGAGACTTGAAACTCTATTTATAGAGTTCTGGAAATAACTAACTTTTAGTTATTCTGGACTGCGCATGATGGATTGCACAATAATGGACTGCGCAAGCAGTTATTGGATCATGGGCCAACTGCCTTGGACACATGGCATCATTTGATTGAAATGCGCATGATCGTGCATAGACAGTTGCCACGTAATGAGCAATTGATGGCATGAATGCCATGTGTACTTTATCAGTTGTGTTGATAGAGCGCGCAATCTGAATTGTGCAGACTTTGGATTGTGCAGACTTGGACTGCGCAGGCTTCGGATTGCACAGGATTAGACTGCGCAGGAAATGGATTGCGCTGCCAGCTGTCAGCCGTCCTCGAACGTTGTACGGCACAATAAACGAACAGTCTCATCGTTCTTCGTGCTGTCAGCTGTCAGGAAGATTTGATTGTGTCAGATAATGATGACTTTTGCCACGTCAGCCTGCGCAGTTGGGAGTGTGCGCAATCCAGTGTGCGCAATCTGAAGAGTACGCAATCTGATGTCTGTGCAGTTCAACTGAAAGTTGTATTTCTTGATTTTCTGACTTTGTTGATGTGTGCAATCTGATTTTTTAGGACCTACAAGACCCCCTTCAAAGTTTTCAAAATATAAATTTATTCAAAATTTCGAAATACTTTGAATTTTTGAAATTGCAATCAATTTGTGCAAGAAGTGAGCTGGCTGCGCAATCTGAGGGATTGTCCCCAATTTCATGCGCAATCTGAGGTGACCGTTTCGTTTTCAAAAACTATAAATAGCCCTCTTCTTCATTTTATTTTTTTTACTTTACATTCTTCGTGCTTTTGAGAGAAAATCCTCGAACCCTTTCTGTCTTCCTTCTCCGACGACCTCTATGGCTCCCCGACGATCCTCCGCCGCCGCTAAGGGGAAAGCCCCCGCCGAATCATCGACCAGGGCTGCGCGACGAACTTCTCGTCATGAATCCGCGCACCCTGCAATATCAGGTAAAGGATTTTAAATCAAAAACCCTTTTTAGGGTTTTGATCCCACTGTTCTTCAGAATCCATCTCTTTTTAGAGATGTGATCATACTGCGCCACCCTCTTTAGGGTTCTGGTTGCACAAATCAGTTAGTTCTTCATTTTTATGAAGAACGACTTTCTGCACAATCGGTTGAACTGTACTGGCAGAAGTCAGCGCAATCTGCTGATTTGCACGAGATTGTCAGCGCAAACTGATGACTGTTTGTTTGCGCAGTCTGATGTTTGTGCAAACTGATGTTGCGCAATCTGATGTTGCGCATTCTGATGTTGCGCACTCTAATGTTTGCGCAAACTGATGACAGAATCTTTGACTTGACTTGTATTGATTTTTATTTTCTCTGTTTGATGCAGTTAATGTGAGAGAAGATCCAGAATATGAAACTTTTGTGGGAACTCTTTCAGAGTCAGAGTATAAAGAGGATCTCTCCCATGTCCATTATCCCCAATATGATCTGCCGACCTCCCGTCAGGCTATTCTGATCTCTCAAGACAATGAAACTCTGCTGTGTTTAATGAATGGACAACCTCTGGAATCAGCAGACGCTGTCATTCATAAGAAACATTTATTCTTGTTTGGTGAGGCTTTTGAGAAAAGTTCTCAACCAAGGCCGAGGATGGAGGAAAGAATTGTCCATCAAGAGGATAGGTCATTCTTTATACCAGATATCTTCCGCTGCCTCCCTTTATCCCGGTATGCTCATGCGAGCTATCCGAGGAAGATGGAATGGAACCTCACTCTTTTCCAAGATGCTCGTGCAGGAAAAATTTCGTGAAGAAGGGGCCGAATAAGAAAGACATGTTCTACAGCTCCTCTGATCGATACAGTGTCTTGTTGAGAGGCTTGAGACCTGGTTGTATTCCGCCAGAGAATTCCTCCTTGTTGATGCCTGTCAGAACACCAATATTCGCAAACGAATTTGCGAAGGCTGAAGGGAAGTACCCCGAACAGGACATCAGATTAACTGGATTGGTGAATCCAGATTATAAGAGATGGAACTGCATTGCAAATTGGATTCTGACCACATTTGAAGATAGACTTCAACAAATCAATTTGTACCAAGCAGTGCACGCCACTGTCTATGGTTTTGCCCCCAACTCACACATGTTCTTGGCCTTGGCTGAAAGATACAATTATAGAATAGGGACTTTCATGACCCCTGGCGGAGAAATCGGGTTTGCACTCCACGAGATGAAGTATATCTCGTACTTGCCAATGGCAGACGCTCCATATGAAGAATTTGTTCCAACCAATGATGAGTTGGACAAACTTAGAAAGGAGAATGCAGCAATGGTAGCAGTATTCGAGGAACTGCTATGCCATTATAAGATATGTTCTCTGTTCTACAAAAGTGCTACATCAAACACCTGCTATTCCTCAAAGTGGTTACCTTATCTGTTCCTTAATCATATTGAAGAGAAGAAGACTAAGGAACACAACAAATGCTATCCTGATTTCTTCAAACCTTTGAGCAATACAGAAGTTATGAAGTTGATGGAAGGAAGTGGCGACTTTGATAAAGAAATGAAAGATGATTATCAATGTCCACCTTTAAAGAAAAGGGACACTCTTGAGAGTTACTTGAGAATGGGATATAGACCCATGTCAAAAGAAGCCCAATTGGCAGGGTTTCTGACATATTGGCTCCGTCGGTTTGTGGTCCCAGGATCCAGTGCGTGGACCGCTTTCATCGCGATGTTCTTTTTACCGCTGTTAAGTTAGTCTTCGGCTACAAAGTGGACCTGTTATCAGCGATGACTTGCAAGTTGAATGCCAGTCTTCGTCTATATGTTGATCTGATGCTGAAAGCCAAAGGAGAGAAAGAATTTCCTCGCCTAGAACTGCCATATACATATCTATTTGGATGGTTGCTTCTCCACTATCCCACTTTGATGGACCCCGGCATGGGACCGGTTGATGGCAGCTTTCTGCGAAGGTACTCTCATGGTAAATGGAAGTACACTTCTTTGAGCGAGTGTAGATATGTTCTAAATCTGAACAAAGGATGGAACTTTTGTTGTGCTCCTCTCCCCGCTGGACATGATCAAATGCCAACAAATATGGTGGACTCGAAGATGCAACCTCTAAACCGTGCAGCCTTTGAATGGTTGAAGACAATTCGACCGTCTCATTTGGTGTACCGGTTTGAAGAGGAGTGTTATTTAGAACCATATCTCCCTAGTCGATTTGCTCGACAGTTCGGATATGATCAATTCCACGTGGGGAATGCCATCACCTGCCTTCAAGGCAAGGGTTTTTTGATAGACGGGGCCCGAGCTTGGGCATATTATAATGCTCGAGATACGAAAGCCATATTCTCGATGCCAGCAAATAGCACCCATGGTCCTCGGATGCTATTTACATATTCAGTATTCTATACATCCACGAACACTTTTGCCGAGAATTTTAATCTCGCAGATAGTTTCGCTTCTTCGACGAGATTGAGGAAAGGAAGAGTTGCTTTGTCGCTCCCTAGAAATGATGAGGTGCACGAGCCGACAGATGCACCTTTGGAAGCTTCGAGGGATATTATGTTCCCTCAAGAGGTAAACGCAGCAATGCGTATCTCTTTGAAGGTGGGTAGATCTCCAGCAAAGAAGAGGAGAAGAGAGGAGCCTCCTGCTCCAGCAGCCAAAAAGAAACTGATATAGACCCTTTTTCGGAAAAGATCACCACGAGGTCTCAATCTCGGCAGCTGGCCGAGACAAATCAACAGGATGCTACCACACCGACTTCTATACAAAAACAAGTCGAACCAATAAATGTAGAGAGTCCGGAAAGACCTTTACATAGAAAGAAAAGATTAGTCCGTAGACATCAAATTTTGCCTTCGATTGTAGCAGATGCTGTAGCGGGCATCACAATGTCATCTCCTACTCCAATCCCCGAGTCTAGTCAAATGGAAGAGAGGAATGAGGCCGATGAGCCTAGAGAAGAAGAAAGTAATGCAGTCCGATCTCCTCTGCCTGCCACGGAGACGACTCGACTTCCTCCAACTCCTAGAACCCTCCGAGAAGAGGAGGAACATGAAGTAATTGCAGCTCTGGAAGATTGTGACTACGGCATGGAAGATTATATTGACCAAGTTACAACTACCAGTGGTAATGCTCCGGAAGAAAATGAAGATGAAGATAGCTCTTCATCTGAAAGTGAAGATATGCAAGATCCCGACAGGGATGATGAAGAACACATGTCTCCTGCTGCTGCCGATGATACTTCAGATCCTAAAAAGGATATTGAAGTAGAATCGTCCTAAAAAAAAGCAGCAGACGAAGAAGTTCTAGAAGAAACTCCCGCAACTGATCCTCAAAGTATAGAATGGAATTAGCAATCTTCTTTAAAATAGAATGATAGATAATGTCTTTATTCGTATTTCCTGCAGATCCTGAGACTCTTCCAGCACCTCCGACGGACCTGGCTATAGTGCCCGTAACGACGGTGGTTGTTAGTAGTAGTCATCATCTATCTTGTGGTTCTGAAGCGGACAGTAGCCAAGCTGTTGCGGCTGAAGTTACTTCTGCTCAACGAGAGTCCATTCCTGCAGGGGATAAACTCATTGCTGGATCGAACCAAGGTAAGACTGTCTTCATTTGATCTTCTTGGTTATTAGCAAACGACTGATAAAATAACAATTTTACTTTTGCAGAGGAACAAACATGAGGGGCGACTAGCTCTACTTTAGCTCCTTTATTTAAAGAGCCTGCCATCCAGACACAAAGGATTGAGCATCCTGCTGCCTCGTCCTCAACAGGAGTAGCTGCGACTCCTGGGACTCTAGCAATTAATCAGCAAGTTGTCCAATCATTCACCAGATGCTTCTTTGAATCGTTGGGACCTCTAGTTCATAAGATGATAGACAAAGAGGGAGCTGATTTTTTTATGGTTAGAAACCCAACTTCTCTCTTGGTAAGGGCTACAAGGGAGCAAGGAGATGAAGCTCAGGCCACTCTCCTTGACCATATATTGAATGAATTAGAAGTCTCCATAAAGAATTATAAGGAACTCAAGAAGTAGGAAATAGAATCTCTAGTGCAGGCCGAGTTCGAACGAATGGCCCAGGCAGCTGATATAGAAAGGGTGAATCTTCAAAATCTTTTGGAGGCTTATTCCATAAAATCTGCTGAATACAACTCCAAGCTGGAGTCAGTGACTTTAATGGCTGAGAGAAAAGGACAAAGAACTGCTGAACTGAGAGCAGAGATTGCTCGTCTCCAGAAAGAGTTAGAAGATGAAACTGCTGATCATCAAATTGCAATTGAACAATTCAATACTTTGATTCAGGAGAAGGATGAGTACGATGCAACTCATGGTGCAGAGATTACTCGCCGGACGGTAGCCATGCCCGTTTTCAATGAAGAAACCGGGATGGAAGAGTCCAGAATGAGGGTGATATCCACTCATGAAGAACAGCTGCAGACTCTGAAGCAGCAGATTGATAATTTGATAATACCTCCTTCTTAATAGAACTTTTTGTATCTTTATGTCTTTTGCGGTAGATGTGTTTTTGTAATGCCTCGTATTTTGATTAATAAAAGACATTTTGCTGTGGCTCCATTATTTGTTGCATATCTTATTTAGATATAAATAATAGAGATAGAAAATATATTCAGAGGTGCAAAACATGATATATTTCGTAATGATTTTGTAGAAAATAATTATATTCATTATATCTGCTCAGAGGTAATATGGACGTGGCAGAATATATTGAATACTATTATTTCAATTGACAACTTAATCGAAAATGACAAGTTGCTGATGTGGATGATGAACGATGATGAATCGTCAATGTATATGAGATGAACGGGAAAACCGTCAAATGATGGAATGAACGGACAAACCGTCAAAATGGATGATAATGAACGGGTGAACCGTCAAGTGACGATGAATGAACGGGTGAATCGTCAGTTGAATGAACGGGTGGACCGTCAAGTAGAAATAAATGAACGGATGAACCGTCGGGTGGTAATAAATGAACGGATGAACCGTCGGGTGGTAATAAATGAACGGATGAACCGTCAGGAAAAATGAACGAATGAATCGTCGGATGAATGTGTCGCTTCGTTGTTTGAGGAATCTCTGCCTATAAATATAATAGAAATCTGACAGGAACGAACACTTCCACTTTTTAACATAAAAATGTCGTCTGGAGAAGCATCCAAGAAGGCTGAAATCGCCCCGAAGGTTCAGAATGGCACTGAAGAACGCCCTGCCGATCCAGTTCAGCCAAAGGAGGCAGAAGCAGGCGAAGGTTCGTCTGCACCCAAGCCACCGCGAGACATCCTGGACATTCTGCTTGAACCGGGAAGGACTGAAGAAGAGGAAGCCATGAGGATGGCTGCTTGCAAGTTCCTCGTAGGTTCCAGCAAGGAGGTCCTCAGCTCTTTTGCTGATCGTATTTTCGAGAAGGACGGCAGTGGTCCGCGTCCAAATGTAGAGAAGGATGATAGTGACCTTCCTTAATATCATGTACTATCATTCATGATGAAATAAAATTTGAATTTTATTTATGAACTTGAACTTGTCTGATGATTTACAAGTATTTACATTCATACATAATACTTCTTAAGGAACTTGCCATTGATAGGCATCATAGCAATTCGACCGTCGAGCTCTGAGAGTTGATAGGCTCCATTTGAGAAGACTTTGCTTATGACATAGGGACCTTCCCACTTCGCATCGAACTTGCCTTTGCTCATATGAGTCATAGTCATAGGACGTCTGACTGTTAAAACAAGTTCTCCTTGCTGAAAGGTTCTGACCTTAACTTTACGATTAAAAGTCTTTGAGATGCGAGCTTGGTATAACTCAATATGCTGCTGAGCCATTAATCGCTTCTCATCAAGTGCTTCCAACTCTTGAAGTCGAAGAAGATCATTATTTTCTGTAGTGAGCTCGTTAGCAATGGCAATCCTTAAAGAAGGAATTTGCAGTTCCAGAGGAAGAACAGCTTCACAGCCATACACCAGAGAAAAGGGTATAAAGCCCGTAGGATTGCGGACCGTAGTCCGGTAGGCCCATAGACATTCACCAAGCTTTTTGCTCCAGTTTTGTTTGTTAGTAGATACAAACTTCTAGAGGAGCTTGATGATGGTTTTGTTGAAGGCTTCAGCTAATCCATTAGCAGCAGGATTGTAGGCTGTCGAGGCGACGTTGTCAATCCGGTGATTATCGCAGAATCTGGTAAATTTCTGGCTGATGAATTGAGGTCCATTGTCATGGATGATTCTTCGGGGTACACCAAATCTGTATATGACGTAGTGTTTAACGAAATTGATGACGCTACTGGTCTTGACTTCAGCCAGTGGTATAGTTTCAGCCCACTTGGAGAAGTAGTCTGTTATTGCCAGTATAAACCGATGTTCTCTAGAAGAAGGAGGATTGATGGGACCTATGACATCCATGCCCCAAGCTTTAAAAGGCCAGGAAGCAGCAGTCGGATGAAGGAATTCCGATGGTTGATGAATGAAGTCTGCATGGATTTGACAAGCACGACATTTCCTTGCATATTCAATTGCATCTGATACCATAGAAGGCCAGTAGTAACCCATGCGTCGAACGCGATCCTGTAGTTTAGGACCGGGCTGATGTGCACCACAGACACCATCGTGAGCTTCACGCAAAACTTGTTTAGCTTCATCACCAGCGAGACAGCGTAGGAGAAGACCGTCATAAGTTTGTCGATAGAGGGTCTTGGTAGTTTGATTATAGTAGAATCGGAGGGATCGTCGACGAATGCTCGTAGCCTTTTTAGGATCTTCGGAGAGTATGTCATGAACTACGAAGTCGATGAAAGGAGTTCTCCAGTCTTCATCAATAATATTGACTTCAGCAAAATTGCTGAGTTCAATATTACGATTGTTTTCGATGCAGAACAATTCTCGATTGGAGATAACCACCACCTGCTGTCTTTTGATAGGGATGGCTAAGACAGCTGCAAGATTGGCCAAAGCATCTGCTTCGGTATTGCAAGCTCGTCGAACATAGTCTATGAAGAAAGCTTTGAATGATGTAGCTATGTTGATCGCTGCTTCATGATAAGGCACCAGATCTTGATGACGGACTTCATAGGTTCCTCTAACCTGATTAACAACCAGCTTAGAATCACCGTATACTTCGAGATATTCAACGTTCAGTTGTTTAGCTAACTGAAGGTCGATGAGTAGAGCATTGTACTCTGCTACATTGTTGGAGCAGGGTTCATCTAGAGAGTAAGCTCTTTGGATAGTTGATCCGTCTGGAGAAACAAGAACAACCCCAACACCTGCTACAATGGCACCATTTGGTCCAATTCTGGATGCACCATCAAAGAATAGACGCCAGGTTAAAAATTCTTCAGAGGTCATATTGACTTCCAATGTCTCATCTGAAATTTCGTCATAGAGCTTGGATGTTTCTGGCACAGGATGAGCTGCTAAAAAATCTGCCAACGCTTAACCTTTGACAGACTTTTGTAGAACATACACCATATTATATTGAGCTAGAAGGATTGCCCATATGGCTAGCCGAGAATTGAGTGTGCTGGACTTCTTCATGAGTACCCGAAGAGGATTAACTCGGGATATGACATGAATAGTTTGGCCAATGATGTAATGCCTCGTCTTCTGCACAGCGAACATGAGGGCCAGACATTCTTTCTCAACTGGACTATAACGGTGTTCAGCACCAATCATAGTACGGCTAAGATAATAGATGGCCTGTTCATGACCTTCTTTATTCTTTTGGGCAAGTAAAGCACCCAATGAATGGTCCATCGCACGGACATACATCAAGAATGGAATGCCAGAGATAGGTGACACCAAGACTGGTGGGTTCATGAGATATCGCTTAATGTCGTCGAATGCTTGTTGACACTCTTAGTCCAAACGAAAGATACACCTTTCTTCATTAATTGAGTGAATGGTCTGCAGCGCCCAGACAAGTTCGAAATGAATCTCTTGATGTACGCAAGTCGACCTTGGAATCCTCGTAGCTCTTTTAGGTTGCGTGGAGGATGCATCTCTTGAATGGCTTTGATCTTCTCGGGATCCACGTGTATACCCTTAGAGGTAATAACGAAGCCGAGAAACTTGCCACTAGAGACACCCAAGAATGACTTGGTGGGATTCATTTTGAGTTGATGTTGGCGCATGAGATTGAAGATAGTTCTCAAATCTTGGATGTGATCTTCCTTCAGACGACTCTTGACAGCGATATCGTCAACATAGCACTCGACAGTCTTGCGGAGATGATCTTTGAAGATGGTACTCATAGCCCGTTGGTAGGTTGCACCAGCGTTCTTGAGACCAAATGGCATTACTGTATAGCAATAGACCCCACGAGGAGTGCGGAAAGAAGTATGTTTTTCATCTTCAGGATTCATCTTGATCTGATTATATCCAGAGAATCCGTCCATAAAAGATATTCGCTCAAACCCACAGGTATTGTCAATCATGACATCCGTGATAGGGAGAGGAAATTCATCTTTTGGACATGCTTCATTAAGATCCCAGAAGTCGATACAGACTCGAACTATGCCGGTTTTCTTTAGAACTGGAACAACGTTGGCCACCCAGTTAGGATGTTGTTCTTCTCGAATGAAGCCACAAGCAATGAGCTTCTTGACTTCATCATCGATCGCGTCCATCATTTCTGGTTTGAAACGCCGTTGTTGCTGCTTAACTGGTTTTGCATTGGGCAAAATGTTCAGTTTGTGCGTAGCAATCTTGGGATCTAAACCTGGCATGTCTTCATAACTCCAGGCAAAAACATCGATGTATTCTTTAATAAGAAGAATCAACTCTTGTTTGTCTGCTTCTGGAAGATTCTTGCTGATGAAGATTGGACGAGGTGATCCACTTTTCCCTACGTCAACTTAAACTAATTGATCTTCAGTAGGAGGTTCTCGTTGTTCAAAGCGAAGTACCCATTGATTATCCATATGCTGAGCCCAAGGATCTGTTTCAGGATTTTCTTCAATGTCCTCGTCATAGCTTTCTGGAAGTTTGGCGGAGACCATATTAGAGGATACGATCAGCCGATGGACTTCACCGATGCTGGTGTCAGAATCCCAAGATCTAGAATCAGAAGAATTAGAACGTTCTTCACTGTCAGAGTCAGAGACTGCTGGGGATAAAATCGGAGGAAAAGCATATCTGAGACCTTTCTTAGTCCTGCTGTAGTACATTTCTGACTTTCCTTTCGGAACAGTCGTACGAATAGGAGTTCGTCTACCTTTACCGTAATTGAGACCACTTTTGAAGTCATAGCCCATTTTTCGGATGATGTCTTTTGATTGTTGACTGTAACGACGGAGCTGGAGACGTCCTGTATCGTTAAGTTTGCTGTCATCCGTATAGCTGAATTGTTGTTCCGGTCCTTTACTAAAAAGTATTGGACTTTATCCTTTCTTTCTAGAAGGGACAATACGGTAAGAATCATCTGGGTCTTCAAATGAGACTTCTGTTTGAAGAGATTGTACAACTTCTATTGTAATTGATTGGAAGCTATCTAACATATCCAAATAGCATTTAGTATGATAAATAACATCAGTATACTAGAAAGTAGATGATTTTTCATTAATTTGTACATTAGTATTTACAATAGGACCTTTAGCCTTAGCAGGCTTGGTCAAATTAATTATAAGAGGGGGAGACGAAGAACGTGGAGGTGGCTTGTTACGACGGAGGTCGATAACAAGTGGCTCAGAGGAGGTGAGCTCCCTTTTTTCCTTGTTGTGAGTTAGATCAACAACAAGTGGCTCGGCAGAAATGAGCTGCTTTTTGTCCTTGTTACGACGTAAGTCAATAACAAGTGGCTCAGAAGAGGTAAGCTCCCTTTGATTTTGATCAACATCAACTGGTTTCTTTTGAACTGGCAAGTGAATAGCCAGTGGTATAGAAGACTGAGGATGAGAAACTCGTCCTTTAATAGGTATGATAAGAGTGTCTCTGGATACTGCTTCTTGTTCTTCTTCAGTGTCTAAGGCTAGCACAACCTTCATGAATTCATCCTTGTACATTCGGGCATCGTTGCAGTATGCTTCAACGCCTTTGAAGGGATAGAGATCAGCAACCTCTTTTTGCACCTCTCCTTTGTCATCAACATATTTAAAACATTGATGAAGAGTTGAGGGAATAATATTGTGCTCATGTAGGAATGGTCTCCCCAGTAAAGCATTGTAAGAACAACCATGATTGTCAATGATATAGAAAGTCGCCTTTGTACGAAGATTGCCTATTTGGAGTTTTAAGCGAATCTTGCCCAAAGGTTCACTTCTTCCCTGATTGAATCCAAGGATGGTGGTGATTGTACTGGAGAGACTATGTACAGGGATTTTCAGAGCATCGAGCATTGTCTTTGGCATAATGCTGAGAGCAGATCCTGGATCTATCAAGATACGATCAACTTTCATCGAGTCGACATATCCTGTATAGTAGAGAGGACGATCATGTCTGTTGTCTTCCATCAGCATATCATCTTGTGTGAAAGTAATGTTCGGAATCAATTCCAGAACACTATGACAATGGAGACAAGAAACAGGTTCTGCTTCCGGCTTCTTGAGAAATGCTAGACAAG
Organism: Iris pallida; assembly: GCA_029216955.1. Taxonomy (NCBI): domain Eukaryota; kingdom Viridiplantae; phylum Streptophyta; class Magnoliopsida; order Asparagales; family Iridaceae; genus Iris; species Iris pallida. The sequence continues at coordinate 30,331,909 of JANAVB010001800.1, forward strand.
TCTCAGCTTGCATGAGAGCTTCACTTAGAGTTTCTCGTGTCTCTCTGGAAAGACGCAAGAGCTCAAAGATAGACAGCCTTGCTGGTGTATTGGCTAATTGATCTAATATATCAAAGTTGTAAGGCTTCTCAAGCCCAGTAGGAAATGATTTCTTCAAGGGCTTATCAAAACGGACTTATTGCTTGCCTTTATCAGCAGCCACTGGCTTGGGAGGAATAGGTACTACAATCGGTGAGGATGTAGAAGGGATTTCTTCAATAGAAGCAGGTTGTGCTGGAGTAGGCTCAGAGGAAGAAGCAGGATTTTCTTGAGCTTCAGGATAATCTTTCAGATAAGCTTTCCCGGATCTGGTGCCCAATAGGATTTCTTCATCAACTATGGGGTCAAAAGACACCATGTTGCAAATCTTTGTCTTGCCTTTGGAACGATCTTTCTTTTTAGAGGAAGAGGGAACCTCAAACTCTGAAGCAAGATCGGGATGGATCCACATAACCTCGCCATTTTCAAGAGACAAAGGAACGAGACCTTTATTTGGTGGAGAAGGAAGATTTTCAATCTCAAGAGTAGCTTTTGGAATGGGAATGACACCATGCTGTATCATCTGCGGGGAAAAGTTACCGAACTGGACCGAGACCATATTGGCGGTAACAGTCTTCTCATCTTACTGTAGAGTAACAACACCAGCATTGACAAGCTCTTGTATTTTGCCCTTGAGCACATAACATGCCCGAGTAGGATGTCCAATGAATCGGTGGTAGACACAATACTTAGGATGATCGGTCTTACTGACTTCATCAGGCTTCTTTGGATCTGAGAGCTGGATCTTGTTGCTTTTGAGTAAGCAATCGAAGATGCTTGCAGTGTCATTCTCGTCGAAGGAATATTCTACCTTAGGACGAGCTTCTCTCGGTTGAGGTGCAGAAGGAGTGGAGGTAGACGTAGGTAGAGCTACGTTGACAGCCAATGACTCTTTACTCTTCAGGTTAATGTTCAGAGTCTCCTTGTTCTTGCGGTTGTTCTGACGATTACCGCCGCCTGATGTTTGATGTTCGTCACGATCCGGGTTAGACATTTGTACCCCCAGCTGTTTGAATTTCTCAGCACTCACTTCAGCTGCTTTGACATTGACGATGAAAGATGGCCAGTCTTGGAATTGAGTTGACCCTGTCCACATGCTGATGATAGGCAAGAGGTTTGCCTTGCAAGTGTCTATGGTAACAGCAGCAGGAGTCCCTGGAGGCATCTTCAAGGCCTCTCGGCGGAACCGTTCAATGAAACTCTCAGCAGTTTCGTTTTGTCTCTGTTTGATTTTATTGAGGGCAGACATAGTCATGTCATTGAATCCCTTATAGAATCATTCCAGAAAGATTTGTTTGAGACCTGAAAAAGAAGTAATACAACCATCGGGCAAACTTCTGTACCAGTCGTATGCTACGCCGGCTAAACAACCGACGAACACTCTGGTAAGAAGAGCGTCATTTGGTTGGAGTTGAACAGTCATTACCTCGAAGTGATTGATGAACTGGCTTGGTGAGGTGCTGCCGTCGAAGAGAAAGATTGTAGGAATTTTGTATTTAAGAGGAAATGGGACTTCCTTCCATTCAACTGGGTAAGGCTGCATGATTTCCAACCTTTGTAAGTTATCCTTCTCTTTGAAGGCCTCGAACTGAGTTCGCAAGAGTTTGACAGCTTCATTGGCGTCTTCAGATGATGAAGAAGGAGCCGGCTGAGTCAGAGTGGTAGGAGGAGGAACAGCATTATAAGCGCTACCCCCAGCCCCTAACTGACTGGGTGTAGTTTGAACTTGTACTTGTACAGGAGGCATTTGAGGAGACACTACCCCCAGCCCTACATTGACAGGTACCGATGATGCTATAATTCCAGGATTTGCAGCAGGTACAGTTGGTGGTGTGGCATGTTGTGCCACAATGATGGAATGCATACTGGCGACCATTTCAGCCATGGTCTTTAGCTTGTCCTCTAATGCAGCTATACGCTGTTCTTGATTTGTAGAAGTTGAAGCATCTGGATCTTCATTGACAACATAAGCTGTCACTTCTCTTGGTACAGTGGAGGATACTGTCTGTTCAGAGCTTTCGCTGTATGCATCATAGTCAGAGAAAGAGTCGTCTCCTGACTGAGAAGCAGGAAGATAACCCGAAGGGTCTTGGAGAAGATTCCTTTGACCGATTGTATCTCGGCTTCGGGAACGAGTATGTTGGAATACTCCTTCGGAAGATTCTTGGAGAAGATCCAAATACCGCTGGCTTGGTTTGCGAGGTTTGCCATGCTTAGAGCACTTTCTACCTCCAGTGTCTCGAGAAGTCATGTTGACAGAAGCGTATAACACTTCTTCATCATCTGACATAAGTTCAGAATTTGCAAAAGTCAAACGATCGAAGACAGATCGCTTTGTTGTTTGACAACAACATTGGATGATGACTTTATGATTGCAATGATGATCAGATGATTGAACTGAAGGTGTCGAGGCATTATCCCGTTTTTGCCTGAGATGTTCTCGGAGGTCAGAAACCATACCGGGACGGGGAAAGGTTCGAGGAATGTGTTCTTTAACCATATTCGGAACATGGTTCCGATTCTTCAAATGTTTTGTCCCCTGTGTGTACAAGGAAGTGCTCACCTCATTGGCATAAGTGTTTGGATCTTTGACCTTGGAAGTTTGTCTTTGAGTTTTGACCTTCGGCATAGGTTGTTTACGTTTTGCCGAAGTTGGCCTGTTAAGATATGTTCTTAGGTCTGCAAATTCACCCCCAGGGGTTTCTGTTTGAGACACTAACAGTTTTTTCTGTTTGGAACGGGATATATTGAAGGTTGGAAGGTCTTGGAATTCTGCTACCGGGGTAGGCAGAATACCTCTTTGATCAGTACAAGTTCCCTTTTCATGAAGGAAAGAAGAATTCTTATTTGAAGGAGTTCTTGTAGTGACTGGTGCCGAAGCACGTTCAATTTGATCTTCTTCGGTAAAGACCGAGGAAGACTGAGAAAAGACCAAAGGGCCTTTTCCTTTATTTTGTGAAGAAGGGTTAGCTAAAGAGCTTTTCCCTTTGTTGTCTTCCAAATCATAAGACAAGGAAGTTTGAGAAAAGACCAACGGGCCTTTTCCCTTGATCTGAGAAGGAAGAGGAATAGCCAAAGGACTACCCCCAGTGGGTTGTGCTGGAATAGCAGAGTGCTTAAGAGGAGCAAATGTTTTCCTTTTGTTATGAGAGGAGGAGAATTTAGCCAAAGGGCTGTTACTCTTGGATTGCGCAGGCATAGTTTACGCTGGGGTGGATGGCGCACTGGCCACTTGCGCATGGGAAACTCTGGCAGAGGGTGCACTGGTCCTAACCACAGAAGTTGTGGTTTGCGCATCAGGAGTTCTTGCTTTAGAGTGCTTGGGATGCACTTTAGTTGCTGGAATGTTGGTTTGCGCAGGAAAAGCTACTGCCAACTGCGCCAGGGTCATAGGAGTCTTGTATTTTGACAAGGCAGCATATGAAGTGGCCTGTACAACAGTTGCAACAGACTGCACAGCAGTGGTTGAGACAGATTATGCGACAGTAGTTGAGACATACTGTGCAGCAGTTGGCACAGCAGATTGCGTACTAGTCTGGCTAGCAGACTGCGCAACAGAGTGCGCAGCAGCCTTGGTGGCAGAACTGCCAGATTGTGCAGCAGTCTTGGAGACCCATACAGGGCGCACTTTGCTCTTGGCAGAAGTGGCTGCAGTACGGGGAGTGGTTTTGGAGTTGAGCATCGCCTCGTAGGCTGTCTGGTTGACTTCAACAACCAGCGTCTTCTGCGTCTTCCCGATAGACGCTATGTCGCATTGAGTTGCTACTTCCTCGTCGGAGGAGAAAGTTTTCCCCAGCAGAGTCGCCATTTTGTTTGCAAAAACAAAAGTATGAAACTTTATTGATACAAACTTTGTAATAAGATTACAAGAATTCTGGGAAAATTACAACTGTAGGAATCCAATCTAGAAGACGATTGCTTTATCCCTTGGACGATGTGAACTTTGAAGACGGAGCCTTTGAAGTTGAAGACAACTCTGGAAACTGAAGGCAAAAGCATCGGAAGTTGAAGGCAAAAGCCTCGGAAGAATGCAGCAGCACTTGGGCAAGAACTCCTGGACTCTCTATGATCTCTGATCTCTGATGCTTGATGCTTGATTTCTGATCCCCTTGAATGGAGACTTGAAACTCTATTTATAGAGTTCTGAAAATAACTAACTTTTAGTTATTCTGGACTGCGAATGATGGATTGCGCAGCAATTGGATTGTGCAGCAATTGGATTGCGCAACAATGGACTGCACAAGCAGTTATTGGATCATGGGCCAACTGCCTTGGACACATGGTATCATTTGATTGAAATGCGCATGATCGTGCATAGACAGTTGCCACGTAATGAGCAATTGATGGCATGAATGCCACGTGTACTTTATCAGTTGTATTGATAGAGCGCGCAATCTGAATTGCGCAGACTTTGGATTGCGCAGACTTGGACTGCGCAGGCTTCGAATTGCGCAGGATTAGACTGCGCAGGAAATGGATTGCGCTGCCAGCTGTCAGCCGTCCTCGAGCATTGTACGGCGGAATAAACGAACAGTCTTCTCGTTCTTCGTGCTGTCAGCTGTCAGGAAGATTTGATTGTGTCAGGTAATGATGACTTTTGCCACGTCAGCCTGCGCAGTTGGGAGTGTGCGCAATCCAGTGTGCGCAATCTGAAGAGTGCGCAATCTGATGTCTGCGCAGTTCAACTGAAAGTTGTATTTCTTGATTTTTTGACTTTGTTGATGTGTGCAATCTGATTTTTTAGGACCTACACCGGGATGAATCGAATACTGAGAATTGTGAGCTTCGATCATGACTTTCTGTCTGATATCTCCACTGTGTACACAAAGACGCTTACCATGTCGATGTGTACCGTCCTCATGAATGCATAATTCTGGTCTTCACCCTGCTACACATTCTGTCCTAAGCCGCTGAAGCTTAGAATCGGAGGAATGAACTATCTTGATTCTCTCAACTATACTGGACTGAACTTGCATGCTGGCCATCAATGCCATGCTGGTAGGAAGGACAACTTCTATACCCATCTTCTGAAGATCTGCTAACAATTCTGGTTGCGCTGTCAGAAAGTAAACTCCGGCTCTCCTGCTCAATGCATCTGCAACAACGTTGGCCTTCCCAGGATGGTACTGCAGGTTGACATTATAATCCATAAGCAGCTCTAGCCATCTCCTCTGACACATGTTAAGATCCTTCTGAGTGAACACATACTTCAGGCTCTTATTATCGGTGAAAATCTCCACCCTATCTCCATATAAGTAGTGTCTCTAAAGCTTTAGCGCAAACACCACGGCTGCCAGCTCCAAGTCATGGGTTGGGTAATTCCTCTCATGATCATGAAGTTGTTGTGACGCATAAGCTATTACCTTCCCATGTTGCATCAAAACACATCCTAAACCTCGGCCTGAAGCATCACAATACACTGAAAATCCTCTGGTCCCATCTGGAAGTGTGAGAATGGGTGCCGTCATCAAGCATAGCTTCAACTTCTCAAAAGAATCCTGACATTCTGATGTCCAAGCAAATTGCATATCCTTGCGGGTTAACTGCGGCAGTGGTGCTGAAATTCGAGTGAAGTCCGAAACAAATCGCCGGTAGTAGCCGGTCAATCCAAGAAAACTGCGAACTTCTGCAACTGTGCTGGGCACTAACCACATTTCGATAGCCACGATCTTCTGGGGGTCCACTTCTACTCCTCCTCTGGTGATGATATGACCTAAGTACGAAATACGATCGAGCCAGAACTCGCATTTACTAAACTTGGCATACAACCGGTGCTCTCGAAAAATCTGGAGGACAACTCTGAGATGCTGCTCATGCTCCGCTTCACTCTTGCTATAGAGCAGGATGTCGTCTATGAACACAATCACGAACTGATCCAAATAAGGCATGAAGATGCGATTCATGAGGTCCATGAATACAGTCGGCACATTGGTTGCTCCAAATGGCATAACAAGGAACTCCTAATGTCCATATCGAGATCTGAATATCGTCTTCGGAATGTCCTGCTCTCTGACTCTGATCTGGTGGTACCCTGACCGCAAATCTATCTTCGAGAATACTGCTGCTCCTCTGAGTTGATCAAACAAGTCATCTATCCTTGGGAGAGGATATTTGTTCTTGATTGTTACTGAGTTCTAGGTACGATAGTCAATACATAATCTGGACGTACCATCCTTCTTTTTCACAAGAAGTATCGGGGCTCCCCAAGGCGATCCACTAGCACGAATGAATCCCTTGGTCCTGAGTTCTTCAATCATTTTGTACAATATCTCCAATTCTGACGGCTTCATCCTGTAGACTCTCTCTGACACAGGTGCGGTCCCGGGGATCAAGTCTATGGTGAACTCGATCTCTCGCTCTGGCGGTATTCCTGGAAGCTCTTCTGGGAAAACATCTGAAAACTCCTCGACGATCCAGGGTAACTGCACTGCTGCTACTGCCATCCGCAATACGGAAGAAGAAGGTTCAACTTCGCCTTGGGAAAAGGAAAACTTCGGCTCGCCTGGAATGCTAAAAACAACCCTGCCAATATGGCAATCTATCCTGGCATACTGGTCCCTCAACCAATCCATCCAAGACCACATCATAATCGGCCATCGGGTATTCTATTAACCTAGCGAGAAACTCTCTACCGCTAACTACGACCCGACACAAGAAAAATACTCTATCTACTCCCACAAGACCGTTACCAGTAAGTATATTGAGCCTTACTGATAATGACTCGGGTTCCAGTCCTATCCGTGTCACGAATCGTGCAGACATAAATGAATACGAGGTACCAGAATCAAATAATACTGAAGCTGGAAAGGTGTTGACGAGAATAGTACCTGCCACTACCTCACCGGGTGCTATTCCTTCCTTTCCCATGGTCAAGGCCAGCACTTGACCATGTCCTCTGGGTGCGGGTCCCCTCTGCTAAAAATTTCTCTGCCTGCTCTGGATCAGGGCTTGGGCTTGGGCATACTGCTGCGATCTCTGCTGCTGGAATGCCTGGGCCTGCGTCGGCAATGGCCTGGTAAATGGGTACTGCAGCTACTGCTACTGCTGGACAGGTGCTGGTCCTCTAACTGAAGGACTAGAGAAGGCCGATGAACTCCCCCTGTTCGGACAGTTCCTAACCCTGTGGTCTGGGGAACCACAAACCAAGCACAAACCATGTACTCTGCGACACTCTGATACCACGTGCGCCGGCTTCCCGCAGTATGAACATCCCACTGCGGAAGACTGCTTCTGCTTCTGCTGCTGAGGGTACGTCGGGGTGGAATACTGAACCGACGTCACTGAGGCCGCCCGCCTCGGAGCTCCAATGGTCAAAGCCCTAGCTGCCGGGGCTGGGGATGACGACTGATTCATCTGGCTGTGGGATCGCTTCCGACCTTCGGTCCTATCTACGATCCTCTGGGAGGTATACTCATGCCTCCTAGCTGCTCTCAGTACTGCATCAAAAGTCTGATGCACAAACTGCTCCACTGCTAACAAGATCTCGAGGTGAAGCCCCTGTTGGAACCGCTGGGCCCTATCGAACTCGGTCGCCACCAAAGTGGGAGCAAACCGACTAAGCCTGGAGAACTCGACCGTATATCCATCGACCGTCCTGCGCATCAGCTTCAGATTGGTGAACCTCGTCTGTAGATCGTACCGAGCTACAACATTAAAATACTTGGTCTGGAATCTCTTCCTGAATACTGCCCATGAAATATGGGCCACTAATCCATCGGCCTGCGCTGCCCACCAGATGCGGGTAAGATCTAGTAACTGCAGGCACACTACGGCCACCTTTTCTGGTTCCGGGGTCCTGGCTGCTTCTAGAATCACCTCCGTGTCCTGAAGCCAAGCATCTGCAGCGATCGCATCTTCACTGCCGTCGAAGAATGAAGGGTTCAGGCGCTTGAAGCTGTTGGCCGTGCTGTTACCCTGATGACCTCCTCTGGTTAAAGTGTTTGCCACCGTCTGGTGCAAGGTATCTCTCCGACGATCCTGGAAAGCTAATAATGACCTGATGAGACCCACCAAAGTGCCATCATCAGGCTCTGCAGGCTGGACGGGCTGAACTGGTGGCTCTCCTCCAGTAGGCATGACTCTGGAGGCTACCCCTGAATATTGGGCTTGATCTCTAGGTTGTGGCTGGTCCACGAAAGGTGCTCCGTCTTGCTGATCGGCAGGTCCATGAATAATGCCACCGAAGAAGACGACATAGGGAATAATAAGGAAGGACCAGGACAGATCAACGATACAAGCATGTGATCAGGTCAAGAATCTCAGGGATTAGAAGATACGGGTAGAGATCAAGGACGAGTGCTGATTGAGACATCTATTCGGTAAACCCTCACACATCTTGATTTACAAGACCTATATGGGCCACCACTAAAACCATGTAACGCCCCAGAACCAAAATATTGGAGAGCGGGAGCGTGTATAGCCAGCTACATATATTAAGTACAACCCATCTCGCTATACGGTCACGGCTGTCTAGATACATGAGGGTTTAACTACAAGCCAACAGTATTCTATGGTCATGAACAAGCCTATTGTCTCAATCTCAAACAAGCAATAATAGTTACAAGATGTCAGAGTACCAAATATATAATAGCAAGGCGTCCCATACATTACATATTGGATGATCATGAAGCTAGTCGTACAAAATGTCAAGACTAGCAAGAGTTCAGTCGTACATGATCAACCCTAGAATCTGTCAATTATGTTACAGCTCGTAGGCAGACAGTAAATAAAGATACAATACGAGCTAACACGTGCTCGTCGGCTAAACGCCTCAAAGGAATAATCTTTACAATAAAGTGGAAGGACAAAAAGAAATCCACTCGTTGCCAGGGTTACGCCTGGTTGTCACCATCTGGCTGGAAGACAGGTGGATCCTCTTGTGCTGCTCCGATATCTGGCCACACAAAACCAGCTGGATCAGACCCCAGAAAGAGCAAGTGCCACAAAGGAGACTTCACTTAGGAACTAAAACCAGTATATCATAATAGAATATTAAAGATAGTATATAAAGAATTGATAATAATAGAGATAACCACAGTAAACTGAGTACGAGAAAACCATTCAAGTAGCCAGGTCACAACCCTTAAACCAAACAAGGACCGGAGTTGTAACCCTTCACCTGAATAGAAACCCGTCTCAAATACTATTGGTACAGTGAAGACAATAAACGAATAAAGGACACAAAACTGTTCCGGGAGTCAGGTTACAACCCTTAAACCAAATAAGGACCGGAGTTGTAACCCTTCGTCTGAACAGAACTGGACCCCTGATCTTTATTGTTAAGGCCGGTATAAATAATTAATCATGCTGTTGAAGTAAGGTAAAATATGACGAGCATGGCATGAGATACAATAAGACAATAAACGAAGAGAGGACACAGAACTGCTCCGAGAGCCAGGTTACAACCCTTAAACCAAACAAGGACCGGGGTTGTAACCCTTTGCCTGAACAGAACTAGACCCCTGATCGTTATTGTTAAGATAAGCACAATTAATCATGTCATATCACAATCTTGTACATGATCGGAACAATACTAAGCTGGGATAAACTCCATCCAATCAATCACGGCCAATCAAGAGTACGGCTTGATACTTTTAACTAACTAGGGTTATCACAGGCCTAGTTACTAGCAAGATGCAATGAGATTATCCCAACAGCCACAAGCCCTACAGACCATCCGGTTATCCAGGTCGAATGTCCGTTTATGAAGAATGCAACACGTGACTGTGTGCTGGAAATGTGCCCTACTCGTCGGTAGGCTACAAGTCCACTTAATGCGCCCAGATAACGGGATCGCCTGTAGCTGAAAATCTCTTCATGTCTACTGAATTATTCTAGTTTATTAGTCTTAGTCAATTACTATAGGTATCCCTGACCGTGGTACTCAGAAATCTCTGTCCTAGACATGATACAAACATTACCGGTTTATTTTGTACAAACACAATCACCCACGGTGTCTAGGCCATTCAATTATGCCATGACATGCTAGCCGTTGCAACAGCATTCGAGATATATATCATGTCAAATTTACTGTCAAAAGTGCACCATGACGGGCCACCATTATGTCATGTCATTTGTCAAAAGTGTACCACAACGGGTCACCATTATGTCATGGAACATATTTAAAATTAACATTTAACCTGGTATAAGCATATATGCAATAACTAAATATAAACAGGGTACAAGAGTTGTGGATAAATCATGCGGCTCAGGGGAGACAGGGCACAACTTCCACGTACGAACTCAAAATGAGGTGCTCCAGAAATATTCGGAAAGGCAAGACAAGGATCTAAAACTTTCATGTTTTAAGTTTTTTAAAATTCTGGCTAGAAAATAGCTATACTTGGCAAAAACAGTCATTCTGTGCACTTTTTATGCCAAAAATTCAATTTTGTATAAGATACGTAAAAGGGGAGGGTTCCAGCGTAAAATTTCACATTCTGGGTACCATCCAGCGTAAAATACACAATTTCAGGGTTCCCTGCATAAAATCTTACATCCTGGATGATATCCAGCGTAAAATACACAATTTCAGGGTCCCTAGTGTAAAATTTTATATTGTGGATGATATCCAGCGTAAAATACGCAATTCTAGGGTCCCTAGCATAAAATCTTACATTCTGGATGATATTCAGCGTAAAATACGTAATTCCAGGGTCTCTAGCGTAAAATTTTACATTCTGGATGATATCCAGCGTAAAATACGCAATTCTAGGGCCCCTAGCGTAAAATCTTACATTCTGGATGATATCCAGCATAAAATACGCAATTCCAGGATCCCTAGCGTAAAATCTTACATTCTGGATGATATCCAGCGTAAAATACACAATTTCAGGGTCCCTAGCGTAACATTTTACATTCTGGATGATATCCAGCATAAAATACGCAATTCCAGGATCCCTAGCGTAAAATTTTACATTCTGGATGATATCCAGCGTAAAATACGCAATTCCATGGTCCCTAGCGTAAAATTTTATATTCTGGATGATATACAGCGTAAAATACGCAATTCCAGGGTCCCTAGCGTAAAATTTCACTCAGCCGACATGAAAAATCCAGAAAACTTATTTTGGCCATAAAAACTTCATTTTAACTCGAAATGAGGTGAATCAAAAACCAAATTCACACAAAATTTCGTGCTCTTGCTTATGGAACTATTAGTTTTCGAAAATAACAAGTTTTAGTAGATCAAAACCAAGAAAACTCCATGAACTAAAAGTTATAAAGTAGATCTAGAAGAATCTATCCATCAAAATTAAAAATTCCAAGTTCTAAAGAGGCTTATAATCATGTAAAGAAGAGAATGGAACAATAAAACTTGAGATCCATCATGAAGCAAGTTGCACTTGCCCAGGGCTCTTGGGTGTAGGTGGAGAGTAATGGTGAGGAAGAAGAAGAGTGAATGAGAAGAGAGAAAGAGTTGGGCTAATAAATGGGGATGGTGGTGGTAGGTAAGGGTTCTCCCCCTTGGTTCATGATGAACCAATAAGCAACCCAAGCCGAACTAAGCCAACCTAAACAAGCCGAACCAGGCCAGGAGTCAAACAATACGAGTCATATTACGTACATATATTCTAAAATACGTAATACGAATAATAGGCATTACATAGGTGTACATCCATACAAAAATGCGGGATAAGGCCTACGACAAGGTTTGCATATACAATGCAACCTTGCTCGGTACATACGTACGAAGAAGGGGGGCATGATCACGTACTCAACTATCAGTTTCCTCCATGTCCCAGTAACCATCATATGAGATATACAAGAGCTTTTCTAAGCATGTAAAGATACTGGGAGCAGTATAGAGTATGTGGAAGATACTGAGAGCAGTATAAAGCATGTAATGATATGACTTGCAGTTTCAAGAAACTATAACTCCCTGAACCTATTTTCTGGTATTATTGGAAATTTCATTAAATTCTTTTTCTATATATGTTTAGTTGAATCGGTTAGATAAATGCATTTCAAATTTAAATAGTCTTTTATTAATAATTAGAAATTATTTGTAGCAATTAATTATTTTATGGAGAATAGTCATTAATTGTTGATAATAATTAATTTGTTTCATTTTTGTAATTGGTTTATTAATTTGATTTCCCTTGGTAGGATTAAAATTTAAGTTTTCTGCTAATGTTCAAAACTACTAAATAATACTAATTTGCGTATTTCAGATGAATTACAATATTGTTATTGTTGTTAATATTAATTAAGTTGTATTTAATTATTAACTATTAATTATGTTAAAAGAATTGTTTGTTTTTCTGTAAATTGGTATATTCGAAGGAAATGCAGATACTAAATTGGAAGATTAGTTATTTATTGGGTTTTAATTAATTAATTTGTTATATTTTGATTACAATTCTATAAATAGACTAGTATGATTATTAATTAAGTTATGATTAAGCAGTTTAAAATCTTGTTTTGAAATCTGTTTCTATTTGAAAATATGTTGGAGGGAAACATTGATTTTGAAATTCTATTTTAAAAGCTATTTTTGAATTTAAAATTCTGTTACTAGTGTTAATTCCTACCCCCAAATCTGTTTTTAATTTCAAAACTGCCATTTTATAATACACCCAGATCTACACTAATTTACATCACTGCCACTCATTAATTTACTATAAATAATATTATATTAATATACATTTTCCCATACTCTCTGACATCAATTACTGACACGTCATTTTTCTCTCTCTTCTCTCTCTCCCCGATCTGGCCGACCCCGGCCACCCTCCACCGGCCGAGCTCACCGCGCCCCGTCGAGAAGTCGTCGAAGTTTCCTGTTTCCATCACCACCAGTAGTCGTCGTCACAGCAGATCTCGACTGCTGAGCCTGGGCATCGGAGACCGAGCTTCCTTGGTTCGTGCACCACCTCGGAAGACCGCACCGCCTCTTCTCCATCCGCGCTGTGCCTCGTGAAGCTCGCCGCCCCTTCGAGACTCGAGCCGACTCCTCGAGTCCTGTGCGCACCACCCCTTCGGTTCCAGAGATGACGTCGAGCCTCCTTGAGATCCGCGCCACCGCCATCAGCCTAGCCGACCTTGGCTGCAACGCCCTCGTGAGACGTGTTGTTTCCTCGAGCGTGTCGCAGCCTCGAAGTCGGTACAGAGGGCCAGATCGTCGTCGTTAAGCCGCTTGGAGAGCAGCGCCTCGCCAACCCCTGATTTCTCGTCGCCGCTAGCCGGAGTTTCCCCGTTGAGATCACCGAGCTCGCCGCCGCGCCTGGATCTGTCGCCGACGTCGAGGATTGACATCCCCGACCGGCCGGTGAGTCCTCCGCCTCGATCTACTTGTCTCCTCGTATGTTCTCGCTTCTTCGTAGTTTCTGTGATATTTTGTGGCTGTGTGGAGTGGATTTTCTGTTAGACCTAGGGTTAGGGTTTCCTAGCCAGGGAAGAAGAAGCTTGGGCGGGTTGTATTTAGGTTAGGGTTTCGAGAGGTGAGCTGTGAAGAAGACGAAGAAGAATGGGAGGGAGAGCTCGAGATTTCTAGATCTTGGGAGTTGGTTGTGTGGCTAGTCGGCCATGGAGAAATTATTAGGGTTATGAGTGAAGCTTGAGGAAGAAGATGGTTGGAGAGGAAGGAATCGGCCATGGGGTTGCTCGCTGGGGAAGAAGGAGTTGGGGATTAGGTTTCGGGACGGGTGTGAAGAGAGTGAGGAAGACGAAGAGATGAGGAGTCGACTCTCGAATGTTCGGGAGAGTCTGAGTGAAATTAAGAAGAAGAGATGGGAATTTTGATCGGTTGAGTGAAATGAGGTTGAGGAAAGAGAAGATTCAGAGTTAATATCTGAGGATATTGGGCCGGGTTTGGGCCACGAGATTTGGGTCTAAACTCTGGGCTCTTAATAAGAAATAAACTCTAAGAAATTTTTGTAAGTGTTAAGTACAGAAGATTGGGCTCGGTTATAGGAAATTAGCTGTAGGAATTGTTGATAAGATTATTAACATTGGACCGGGACTGGAAATTGAGTGTTGGGCTGTAATGGTGGGTTCTAACCCAACAACTGTTAAATGTTATTGATTTTAACAGTGAAGGCTGGGCTTATATCCAGCATGGTAGTATAGATAGATTGGGCTGGAGTGCTGGTTGGGCCAGTGATTAGAATGTAGGATTGGAACATATTTATGTGGGCAAGGATATTTAGTTACTGTGCCATTTATAATTTCTGTAATAATGATTAGAGTAAATAATGGTTATTATTATTTGAATAATTTTGTTAGTAGTAGTAATATTTTGATAGTTATAAATCAAATAAATGTTTTACTTTAAAATAGTAATAGTTACTAGTGTTCCTAAAATTGTGTAAACCATTTTGTTATAATCTATATTGCTAGTATTAGGTTGACTAAGTCTAATTTTTTAAATCATTATTCTCTATCAATTGGGAGTGAATATATATATATGTATATATATTTATGTGTAAAATAAATATTTTCTTGCAAGATATAGTTATAGTATTTTCTAAAATATGGATTAACTAGGATATTCATAATGGATATTTATTCAAGTTGATAGTTAGTAATTATTTGGTTAATTTTGTTAATTACTAAATATTTTCTAGCAAATGTTCTATTGTTTTCTAATTGTTTTCTTTATTAGATATAGCTTAAAGAATTATTTTGATAGGCTACGTTATATAGTTTCAAAAGCAGTGTTAGCTTTTCTTGCCTATAATTATTATTAGTTAATATTGAATATTATTAATTGTTTTCCTTTATTACCAATTGATAAATTAATAAATTCTTATAAAAGTATTTTTGTGACTAAAACTATTTTAAAGGTTATTAAACTATGTTCATAGTTAGATGTTGGTTAGAAAATATTAGATAGTTATTGTAGTTAATTCAAAACCCTGATCAATGGTACAAAATATAACAGGTGATTTACAACCATGCAATACTACTCTAATGTAACCAAATCGAGGCAAGTACACTGACTCGACTTGTACTTTGTATTTCTGTCTTACATTCCTGTGCCATGTTCTCATATTGGACACAAGATACACACGATTGCCTTGTACACTGTTCATTGCTTGCGAGTCATTGTTTATTGCGGGAATTGGGGGAAATATTAGCTTTTGTGTGACCACACCCAACATAGGTAATTGTGGATAGCCTAATCATACACTTCACGTACGATGAAGCCGGACCTTGTAGAATTGATTGGCTCATTGACTCATTGCCTCATTGATTGATTGTGCTCCTAAGTCGGTCACACATTAGTTTTAATATTTCAAATTGTCACACTTGCATATTGATTGTCGTGTGCATTATCTTGATTCATTGATAGCCGTGTTCATTGTCTAGCATATTAATTGTCGTCTATTGCCTGCAGTTTTACCTTTCATCTTTGGTACCGTAGTTTTATTTCCTGTTCTGGTATTCTAGTACTCTGGTTTCACCTTGTATTCTGTACTACAGATTATATTGTATATTGTCTGGTCAGGGTTGTACTTTGCTCTTTTTCTGACAGGATACGTTGCAGGAGAGTGGGAGGCCACATGGAGCATGTGATTGCATTGGATATTGCATCTTTTATTTTATTTATTTTTCTGGAGATTGTATCTTAGATGTTCATTATTATATATTTATTTCATTTGACCGGATTTGTCTTCGGCTGATTTTGTACTAGAAAGACTTAATGGATATTGGTGATCATTCTGGAAACGTTATAAAAAGCTGTGTTCTTTACATTACACTGTGACTTGGAGTTTTTCTTAGTATTGTACAGCTTACTTCGTCGTATCCATCGACGAAGGCTGGGCGTGTCCGACTCGTATCCGATTATTCGGGAGCGGGTCGTGACATATTTTTAGTGGTGGCCCATGCAGGTCTGTCTTGATGACACTTAGACTATAAAGTGTTATTGGGGGACCAGCGAAAGCTAAGAAAAACTCATCACAACATAGGAACCGCGGGAAAAAGGTTTATGATTTATGGTTATTGATATTTAAAATTTAAAATTTTGATTTTACTTATGATTTTTAGGTTAGTTTACGATTTTTCTAGGATATAGTAATCAACAGTTTATTTTTCTGTTACAGGACGGTCGCCACGACGAGCGCTAGGACCAGTGAGCAGCCTGCACCCAGTGCACAAGAGCAGATTCCACCGCCTCCACCTCAGCCGCTTTCTTCGACGATGACATTCGTCGGCACACAGATGATGGCCATGTTTCAGCAATTCATGGAGGCCCAGAATCAACAGGCTGCGCAGTTCAGAGAGACTCAGAGTCAGCAGGCCGCACAGTTCAGAGCGACCGTCGTCGACGCACTCAGGACCAGAGAGCCGACAACACCAGCTCCACCAGCAAATGCAGCACCAGCAGCGCCGAGGCCAAGGACTGCCAAAGACTATCAATACCTCTGTCCGATGGATTTTTGGGGTAATGAGGGGATAGTCTACGCAGACGAGTGGCTAGAGAATGTTGAGCGGTCATTGAAGATGGCGAGGATCCCGGATGATTTGAAGGTCGAAGTTACGAGCATGCGACTTTTCGACATTGCTAGGGATTGGTACCGGGAGGAGCCCCAGTTAGCAGAGCCCAAGGTTTCCTGGAAGATTTTAAACTGCTGTTCCAGGAGAAGTTCTTCCCGGATGTGGAACGGAACGAGCTTCGAATGCAGTTTGAAGCATTGCAGCAGGGGAGTATGACTGTGGCAGAGTATACATCGGAGTTCACTCGACTCAGCAGGTTCACAGAGAACCTAGTCAGCACGCCGAAGGAGAGAGCTTGGAAGTTCAAGAAGGGCCTCACCAGGGAGCTGCGACATGCAGTAGCTATCAGTCAGGCCATTACCTATGCGAGCATCCTTAAAGTTGCTCAGGGAGTGGAGAAGGAGATAGATCCGAAGATCAAGCGGGACCGAGACATTGACGCCAGCAGTTCCCAGGGTCCACTGAAGCAGACCGACACTCAACAGAGGCTACCTCAGCATCAGCATCATATTCGAGCACCGACATCACCGAGGCAGCAGAGACAGATCTAGACTCCGATGTACTTTTCTTGCGCTTACTGCAAGAGACCGGGACACCGTGTCGGAGAATGCCGCAAGAAGTTAGGGCAGTACTTGATTTGTGGATCTGCCACTCTCCAAGTGAGAGAATGCCCTGCAGCTTTCACTCGTCAGGAGCCCGCACCAGAGCAGCAACAGGGGGACCCAGTCTTTAAGGATCAGTAGTAGCCGCAGGAGCGCAGTCGGATGGACCGATATCTCCCTTACTTGCTTGTAGTAGCTGTATTTTTTTTATATTGCCTATTTTTTAGGCTTGTCTTTGAGTTTTCTTGCATTTACAGTCTTTCGTATTTGTTTAGTGACTACTTGTTAGTCCTTGTTATTCTACTACATAAATAAATCATTTAGTATTTTTGTTGTCTTTAATAAATTTTGTTTGATTTTATACACTGCAAAACCTTTAAAATTTCAAGGACGAAATTTCTGTAAGGAGGGTAGATTTGTAACTCCCTGAACCTATTTTATGGTATTATTGGAAATTTTTTTAAATTCTTTTTCTATATATGTTTAGTTGAATCGGTTAGATAAATGCATTTCAAATTTAAATAGTCTTTTATTAATAATTAGAAATTATTTGTAGCAATTAATTGTTTTATGGAGAATAGTCATTAATTGTTGATAATAATTAATTTGTTTCATTTTTGTAATTGGTTTATTAATTTGATTTCCCTTGGTAGGATTAAAATTTAAGTTTTCTGTTAATGTTCAAAACTACTAAATAATACTAATTTGCGTATTTCAGATGAATTACAATATTGTTATTGTTGTTAATATTAATTAAGTTGTATTTAATTATTAACTATTAATTATGTTAAAAGAATTGTTTGTTTTCTGTAAATTGGTATATTCGAAGGAAATGCAGATACTAAATTGGAAGATTAGTTATTTATTGGGTTTTAATTAACTAATTTGTTATATTATGATTTCAATTCTATAAATAGACTAGTATGATTATTAATTAAGTTATGATTAAGCAGTTTGAATTCTTGTTTTGAAATCTGTTTCTATTTGAAAATATGTTGGAGGGAAATATTGATTTTGAAATTCTATTTTAAAAGCTATTTTTAAATTTAAAATTCTGTTACTAGTGTTAATTCCTACTCCCATATCTATTTTTAATTTCAAAACTGCCATTTTATAATACACCCAGATCTACACTAATTAACATCACTGCCACTCATTAATTTACTATAAATAATATTATATTAATACACGTTTTCCCATACTCTCTGACATCAATTACTGATACGTCACTTTTCTCTCTCTTCTCTCTCTTCCCGATCTGGCCGACCCCGGCCACCCTCCACCGGCCGAGATCGTCGCGCCCCGCCGAGAAGTCGCCGGAGTTCCCTGTTCCCATCACCACCAGTAGTCGTCGTCACAGCAGCTCTCGACTGCAAAGCTTGGGCTTCGGAGACCGAGCTTCCTCGGTTCGTGCACCACCTCGGAAGACCGCGTCGCCTCTTCGCCATCCGCGCTGTAAGCCCCTATTTTTCAAAATTTACTTAATTAGTGTTAATTAATTATTAATGTCAGTTTTAGCCTTAAATATTTATTACGATTTTTTAGGAATTTTTCTAGAATTTTTAAATGATTTTTAAATGAGTTTTAAATTCAAAAATATCATTTTGTAATTTATTTAAATGTTTTAATATCATTCTGTAATTTTTAGAATTATTTTTATATAGTTATATAATTTATTGAATTGTTATAATTTCAGTTTGCAATTAACTAATTGTTTTTAATGCGGAATGCAAATTCTATTTTGCATTCAGTAACTATTAGGACCTATTGTTAATTTCCTAAAGTCTAGGGGCCCTAATGCTAATTCCTATTCTACCCACCCCGACTGACCGACGACTGACCGGCCGACTGCCCCCTCCATTTCCGGCCAGCGCGACGACCCCCCGACCGACTCGACCCACATATTTAAACCCCCCTTCTTCCCCAGACCAAACCCTAACCCTAAATCACCACCCAGCCACCCACAACCTCCTCACCGACAGCCCCAAACCCGAACACTAAACCCTAACTCCGGCGAGCCTCGTCCAGCCTCTCCGTCGACGCTCACCGCCCCCAACCGCCACCGACGTGTTCGCCGCGACGAGCCGCACCCAGCGCCACCCGAGCGCCACCACCCCGACCGCTTCTCCGCCGTCCACGACTCCCGAAACTCCCTCGACTAGCCGGACACGTAAGTCGCAGCACTGAATCGTGTCGTCCGTGTCTCGAATCCACGTATGTGGTTCGCCAGGACACGGGGACCCTAGTCCAGTACCTAGACACATCATACTCGTGTCGTGCGTGTCGTAATCGACTCGGACACTTAGACTCCTGTGTCCCTAACTGTCAGGACACATGATGGTTTTTATATTATTTTTTATATATATTAATTACCTAAACCTAAATAAAACTAACTAAAACCCTAATCCTAACACAACCAGCGGGCTGACCCCCTGGTCAGCTCGACCCGACTTGAGAACCCAACCCAGAGGGCCGAGTTCGAGCCCTCCCCTTGCTGTGTTCTGTTATTTCTTTTTCTTTTTGTTTTTCTTTTGTTTATTATTATTATTATTATTATATATATATATATATATATATATATATATATATATATATATATATATATATATATATATATTTATATATATATATATATATATATATATATATATATATATATATATATATATATATATATATATATATATATATATATAAATATATATATATATATATATATATATATATATATATATATATATATATATATATATATATATATATATATATATATTTATATATGTATGTATTTGTATATATATATGTATATACTGTTTATAGGAAGTATTTATACATATATATATATATATATATATATATATATATATATATATATATATATATATATATATATTTCGTAAAAATTATATATACATATTTGTATTTAGATACATATATGTATATATGTATATATTTTCATGTGTATATATATTATTATATATATACTATTATATATATGTATACAATATTTGTGTATATATATATATATATATATATATATATATATATATATATATATATATATATATATATATATATATAAATATATATATATATATATAAGATATATAATATATATATATATATATATATATATTATATATATATATATAATATATATATATATATATATATATATATATATATATATATATATATATATATATATATATATATATATATTTGTATTTTTAACATATGTATGTATATATCCATTATGTATAATTTTGCCTTATTAAAATATTAGTATTTATCATGTATTTGTATTTTAGTATATTTAAATTACTGCAACCATTTGGTGTCCAAGCCTAGCATGGGGTTTTGGGCCCAAATGTGTTTTCACACATTCAAGACCTGTACAAGTCATATTGGACTTGATTCATGGCCTTGGGTCCTGTATTTGAACTTTGGTTCAAATTATATACATGGACAAAATACGCAGATAATTAATTATTTAAATTTCAAATAGTGTACAATGTTGTTTTTAAATCTCTATAAATACTTAAAGTACTGTTAAAATCCTGGAAAAATAGTATTTAGATACTATGTTAATTTAGCTAATTTAGTATAATTTTTATAGTATTTAATTTACAGTTTTGCCACTAGTTTGGCATATGAAACCAAAACTCATTTTTTGTATACTGAGGAAAACTGATTTTTATAAACTACTTGTACTGGTTAATAGATTCCAGAAAAATTATAATAAATTTCTATAATTAACAAGGATCTTTTTGGTACTTTACTTTATGTAAAAATAAGCATTTTATCTATCTCAAAAATTGTTGAAACACAATGATCATTTGATTTATTTATTGATTAATTACGACTTGCCACTTTTTGTGCTACTTTGAGTTTTAGCCGTTTTGAACCTCACCCCTCACTAGTGTAAAGACCCTAGAAGGTTAGTTAAAGTAGTGTGTCACCCCACATTGGTCTCCTATGCTAAAGTCATCATTTTGGCTAGGTGCCCAGTCACAAGTCGTGTTGCACCAATTAGTGTCTTAGTGATTTAGCTTAGTGTAAAAACTAAGTTTATGTATTTATTTCTACAGTGACGAGTTACCAGACATCTATAGCACTTTTATCGTAGCTTGCTTTGCTTTGCTAGAGGCAAGAACTTTCTACAAACTTTACATACTGTTACATAAATGAACTACAAATCCAACCATGTTAAATGCTGATCCTTGGGGTAGCAAGTTAAAATATTACATGTTGTACTTTCCATTACTACCATGTTTAGAACAGCCTTTGTGTCTCTCACATGTTTGGAACCTGGGTTATGGGGAAACTGATAGTAGCGTACGTGATCATGCCCCCTTTATCGTACCGAGCAAAGTTTTATTTTATATGTTACTGCGCCGTAGGCTATTATCCCGCATTTCTGTACGTAGGTACACCTATGCTTGTACACTTGTACGTATGTACATTTTATTTACATGTGCCCCTGCACATTGTACACCTATTGACGATCACGTACCTGCTACAGTTTTAAACATTTCACATACATCTGTCTCTACGACATATATGTCCTTGCCATGACAGATTATGTGATGCCATGTTTTCAGTTATTCCTCTTATATTCATTTCCATGTTTCATATGCTAGTTTGTTAGATTCAGTACTTGCTCCCGTCCTGACAGGATAACGTTGTAGGTATCCTTACTGAGGAGGAGTTACTCTGCGACTCTTATTATGGAGATACTGTCGAGGACCCGACTTTGCCATACGAGGATGTTCCTGCGGGAAGACTCGTCTAGTTTGCATAGCTGCTTGGGATATTTAGTGTAGTCATGTATTAGGCTACGTATTTTGTAACTGGACATGTATCCAGTTTTATATTTCAGATCACTTGTACTTTGGACTTATTTCTATATGACAAGACTTTTGTGTTTGGAGCATTTATGACTTTTATTCACTTATAGAACTGTTAGCACATTTAGTCTTATCCTGTTGTCTTTAGAACAGCTTACTACGTTTTATCTCAAGCGTAGGCTGGACATGACTCGGCCCGGCCCAATAATTTGGGTAGCGGGTCATGACACGCGCTGCGTCTCGTGAAGCTCACCGCCCCTTCGAGACTCGAGCCGACACCTCGAGTCCTGTACGTACCACCCCTTCGGTTCCAGAGATGACGCCGAGCCTCCTTGAGATCCGTGCCACCGCCATCAGCCGAGCCGACGTTGGCTGCAACGCCCTCATGAGACGTGATGTCTCCTTGAGCGTGTCGCCGCCTCGAAGTTGGTGCAGAGGGCCAGATCGTCGTCGTTGAGCCGCTTGGAGAGCAGCGCCTCGCCGACCCCCGATTTCTCGTCGTCGCTAGCCGGAGTTTCCCCGTCGAGATCGACGAGCTCGCCGCCGCGCCTGGATCTATCGCCGACGTCGAGGATCGACATCCCCGACCGGTCGGTGAGTCCTCCGCCTCGATCTACTTGTCACCTCGTCTGTTCTCGCTTCTTTGTAGTTTCTGTGATATTTTGTGGCTGTGTGGAGTGGGTTTTCTGTTAGACCTAGGGTTAGGGTTTCCTAGCCAGGGAAGAAGAAGCTTGGGCGGGTTGTATTTAGGTTAGGTTAGGGTTTTGAGAGGTGAACTGTGAAGAAGACGAAGAAGAATGGGAGGGAGAGCTCGAGATTTCTAGAGCTTGGGAGTTGGTTGTGTGGCTAGTCGGCCATGGAGAAATTATTAGGGTTAGGAGTGAAGCTT
The DNA here is from genome assembly GCA_029216955.1 of Iris pallida. Classification (NCBI taxonomy): domain Eukaryota; kingdom Viridiplantae; phylum Streptophyta; class Magnoliopsida; order Asparagales; family Iridaceae; genus Iris; species Iris pallida. Next base: position 30,354,771 of record JANAVB010001800.1, read on the forward strand.
GAGGAAGAAGATGGTTGGGGAGGAAGGAATCGGCCATGGGGTTGCTCGCCGGGGAAGGAGTTGGGGATTAGGTTTCGGGACGGGTGTGAAGAGAGTGAGGAAGACGAAGAGATGAGGAGTCGACTCTCGAATGTTCGGGAGAGTCTGAGTGAAATTAAGAAGAAGAGATGGGAATTTTGATCGGTTGAGTGAAATGAGGTTGAGGAGAGAGAAGATTCTGAGTTAATATCTGAGGATATTGGGCCGGGTTTGGGCCACAGGATTTGGGTCTAAACTCTGGGCTCTTAATAAGAAATAAACTCTAAGAAATTTTTGTAAATGTTAAGTACAGAAGATTGGGCTCGGTTATAGGAAATTAGCTGTAGGAATTGTTGATAAGATTATTAACATTGGGCCGGGACTGGAAATTGAGTGTTGGGCTGTAATGGTGGGTTCTAACCCAACAACTGTTAAATGTTATTGATTTTAACAGTGAAGGCTGGGCTTAAATCCAGCATGGTAGTATAGATAGATTGGGCTGGAGTGCTGGTTGGGCCAGTGATTAGAATGTAGGCTTGGAACATATTTATGTGGGCAAGGATATTTAGTTACCGTGCCATTTATAATTTCTGTAATAATGATTTAGAGTAAATAATGGTTATTATTATTTGAATAATTTTGTTAGTAGTAGTAATATTTTGATAGTTATAAATCAAACAAATGTTTTACTTTAAAATAATAATAGTTACTAGTGTTCCTAAAATTGTGTAAACCATTTTGTTATAATCTATACTGCTAGTATTAGGTTGACTAAGTCTAATTTTTTAAATCATTATTCTCTATCAATTGGGAGTGAATATATATATGTATATATATTTATGTATAAAATAAATATTTCCTTGCAAGATATAGTTATAGTATTTTCTAAAATATGGATTAACTAGGATATTCATAATGAGTATTTATTCAAGTTGATAGTTAGTAATTATTTGGTTAATTTTGTTAATCACTAAATATTTTCTAGCAAATGTTCTATTGTTTTCTAAATATTTTCTTTATTAAATATAGCTTAAAGAATTATTTTGATAGGCTACGTTATATAGTTTCAAAAGCAGTGTTAGCTTTTCTTACCTATAATTATTATTAGTTAATATTGAATATTATTAATTGTTTTCCTTTATTACCAATTGATAAATTAATAAATTCTTATAAAAGTATTTTTGTGACTAAAACTATTTTAAAGGTTATTAAACTATGTTCATAGTTAGATGTTGGTTAGAAAAATATTAGATAGTTATTGCAGTTAATTCAAAACCCTGATCAATTGTACAAAATATAACAGGTGATTTACAACCATGCAGTACTACTCTCGTGCAACCAAACCGAGACAAGTACACTGACTCGACTTGTACTTTGTATTTCTGTCTTACATTCCTGTGCCATGTTCTCATATTGGACACGAGATACACACGATTGCCTTGTACACTGTTCATTGCTTGCGAGTCATTGTTTATTACGAGGATGGGGAGAAATATTAGCTTTTGTGTGACCACACCCAACATAGGTAATTGTGGATAGCCTAATCGTACACTTCACGTACGATGAAGCTGGACCTTGTAGAATTGATTGACTCATTGATTGATTGTGCTCCTAAGCCGGTCAAACATTAGTTTTAATATTTCAAATTGTCACACTTGTATATTGATTGTCGTGTACATTGTCTTGATTCATTGATAGCCGTGTTCATTGTCTAGCATATTGATTGTCGTCTATTGCCTGCAGTTTTACCTTTCATCTATTGTACCATAGTTTTATTTCCTGTTCTGGTATTCTGGTATTCTGGTTTCACCTTGTATTATGTACTACAGATTACATTGTATATTGTCTGGTCAGGATTGTACTTTGCTCTTTTTCTGATAGAATACGTTGTAGTTGAGTGGAAGGCCACATGGAGCATGTGATTGCACTGGATATTACAGCTTTTATTTTATTTATTTTTTTGGAGATTGTATCTTGGATATTTATTATTGTATATTTATTTCATTTGACCGGATTTGTCTCCGGCTGATTTTTTACTAGAAAGACTTGATGGATATTGGTGATCATTCTGGGAACGTTATAAAAAGCTGTGTTGTTTACATTATACTGTGACTTGGAGTTTTCCTTAGTGTTGTACAGCTTACTTCGTCGTATCCATCGATGAAGGCTGGGCGTGTCCGACTCGTATCCGATTATACGGGAGCGGGTCGTGACAGAAACAGTATTTTAACATGGTTCATTCACAGTTCATTATCATATGCAGTAAATAAAGTTTGTAGGGGTACTTGCCTCGAGTAAAGCAAGGATATGAGATAGCAGATATAAATGTCCGGTGTCCTGTCAAAATGATATACAATCTCAGCCTTTAAGCTATGTTCAAGATTTACACTAATGTTGTGACACGGCTCCTAATAGGATACTAGCTAAGTGATGCTCTAGCAGTCCAATGTGGGGTGTTACAATATCTAGACCAACAAGTAGTGTCTCTACACTAAGGCAGGGTAACGTCCCGATACTAAAATATCCCAAAAATCCATAAAAACACACAAGGCAATATTAATCAATTAATTATTCGGACTGTACATTATGTTTCAATAATTATTAAGATAGTTATATAGTCCTAATTTACATGAAATAATATACCAAATTGATTCTTGTTAATTATAGTAATTTACTATAAATTTTCTGGAATTTATAATCCAGTGTAAATATTTATTAAAAATCAGTTTACAAGTGTATATTAAAAATGAGTTCTGGTTTCCTATTTTTTTGATAGTGGCAAAACAGTAAATTAAATCCTGGAAAAATTATATTAAATTAGCTTAAATAACATAGTATTTTATACTAATTTTTATGAAATTTATTCGGCAATAAAGAGTTGTCTGAAAATTCAAATACAATAAAATGCAGATTCGGAAATTAAATAAATAATTATTTAATATATTTGTCCACGTATTTGAAATTGAACCGAAGTCCAGGTACGGGACTCGAGGCCATGAACCAAGTCCAACATGACTCGACTAGACCTCGAATATGTGTGGGCTCACCCAAGTCCACTCGATCCATGCTAGGTTTGGACTTACAGTGGTCGATTGCACAAAATACGTAAAATCATAAATAAATACAAAACTTTGAATACATATAAGTAAATGAATTAAATTGTAGAAATTGAGAGCATACATATTACAATATTGGCACTGTATTTATAAAATACATATTACAGTATAGGTACTATATTTATTTATATATTACAGTATAGACACTGTATTTATAGAGTACATATCTATATATTACAGTATAGGCACTGTATTTAATATTGACATAATTTAAATGACATAAATTAAATGACATAAGTGACAAGATGTAAATATATATTTTATATGATGTAATCCTCCAAAAACACAAAAGAAATTAATTACAAGAATTTAATATTAATAACTTTAATATTTTATCACTTAATATATATATATATATATATATATATATATATATATATATATATATATATATATATATATATATATATATAATCCTCCAAAAAAAATATATATATAATCCTCCAAAAACACAAAAGAAATTAATTACAAGAATTTAATATTAATAACTTTAACATTTTATCACTTATATATATATATATATATATATATATATATATATATATATATATATATATATATATATATATATATATATATTTTTATCACTTATATATATATATATATATATATATATATATATATATATATATATATATATATATATATATATATATGGAAAATTCTTCAATACATCCCATGAAAAAATTTGTATCCATACATCCCAAATCTGAACCATTGGATGTTCATTCAATGGTTCGGATTAAATAACTTTTCTTAGACTATTAATAGAGCACTACAAGAATAAGGGTTTTTCTTGACGTTGATTCCCCGTCAAGAAATGGTTATCTTGACGGTTGCAGATCCGTCAACTAGGCCGAAGTCAAGAAAAGTCCTCCCTTTTCTTGACGGTCCCTGACATGGGTTTTTTTTGACCTTTTTTGTCGTCATTTTATGTAATTTTCTTGACTGCTTTTAGCCGTCAAGATAGCAGTTTTTAGAAACCGTCAACGTAGGCAAAAACTTTTCTTGACTCCGGCCTAGATGACGGCTATTAGCCGTCAAAAAAGCCCTCTTGCAGCAGGATTGAGTTAATTGTTGGCATTTTATAACCGTCAAGAGAAACTAAATTTTGTATAGCCAAAATTCTATTTATAATTATATATTATGAATCAAATACACATAATATCAATAATCGGGAAGATATACACACATCAAATAACTATAAAATCCAATTTTTATATTAATAAATTGTATACTCTTCATACACCACAAACTTCCAATACACGTCCAATCACAAACATCCAACACTTGTCCAACTACAAATATATCCAACCAAAGTATGTAGTTTCCATACATCTTAAACATCCAAAACTGATAATTATACAAATAAAACAAAAATAGGTAGCAAACCCAGCCGGAGCACCTCCCTTCCATATTCACAGCACCTTCATTTTCCATTTAGTTCCTGAAAGAAGAAGAGAAATATATTTCATCATTTATGTGCACATGTTTGTATAAATTGATAACTAAGAACAAAATAAAATGATTTAATTAGTATGTGTGTTTGTACAAACTGATTTAAACTGTATCAGAGAACAACATATTTAAATTTTTTAGCATGTATGAATTGTATCAATGAACAAATTAAAAACTGAAGTATCCAAATCTTACAAGCCATCAATCATGAAGAAGCATGCATGTATTTGTTTAAAAAAGAAACTAGTATTCTGCATTAGTGCACAATGACTACAAATAGGCTAGAAAGAACAAAAAAGAAGATATCATTCTATACCCGTTCTCAGAACCAGACTTTATTTCATCACGCAGAATATCCCCAGCACTGAGATGAGTAAACCCATAGTGTTGAACAATATTTGCACATTGAGTTCCCTTTCCACTGCAAGGCCCTCCTGAACATATTCAGACATGGATACAGAATCAGTTGCAAAGATATGCTTGTTGAGGAAAATAAATTGAGAGGAGAATAGCAAAAAATAATTTAGACAAGAATCACTACTCTTCAATTTAATATTCCTTTGGTGGTGATGTGATTGGCTCAAAATTGTTATAAAAAAAACTAACATCATAAATACAATAAAATGTTACATGTAATCCATAAAATAAATTTAGCTCATGTACATCTAATAACTGATAAATTCTAACATGTTTACTGCTATCACACTAACGAGTATTACAATAGAGGGCAATATGCCATATAGAGAAATCATACACTAGAGTATTACAATAGAGAGCGGCTTATGTCTTATTTGAACTTGAAGATAAAGCACAGAGAAATCACACACCAGAGTATTACAATAGAGAGCAATATGCCATATAGAGGCCTGTGTATATGGGTAAAAAAGAAACACATTAATAATTAAGAACGGTTACGAGACAATGAATTTTTATGCAACATGTCAGCACTTGGCAGTTTGGAACATCAATAAAAAGTGGCAAAGAATGTTCCATGCAAAGTAAATGTGAGTGAGGAGTGTTTTGCTGATTATAATTCTTGACTGAGGAGTGTTTGAACTTTCTTTATAATTCTTGACTGAGGAGTGTTTTGCTGATTATATATGGCTTGGATGAAGAAAATATGAATACATCAAGATGCCTTTCTTGTTCTGAATGTTTTTGCCCTTTCACTTGCCAATCAAACTTCTATTTTTTTGATGGCAAATCTATTTTTTTTGATGGCAAACTGATACATTGCTTATATATGGCCGGTTAACATAACTCGGGGGAACATGAAGATTAACTCAGGGGCATATGAAGATGCTTTAGCTATGACGAACAAATATTATACATCTTTTATTTTTGGTTACTCTTTAGAATTTGGTTGAGTATGATTGGACATCTAGATTTGGTTTGGTTGAATACACTATGGGTTACATCTAGTTTTCTAATTTCCTTGGGAAAAGAAGACGAAATCATATAAATTCTACTACTAATAAATAGCACAAAAGTCCAAATGGTTGGACAACCAAATGGCCTTTGGCAGGGGAATGGAAGGTCCTTGTTTGCCAACTAATTGAGAACAGTAAATTAACTGGACCACTATTCATCCAAAAATAAATATTACCAGTATTACTCTTCAAATTATCAGGGGATGAGAATACCTCTTAATTATAGAACATATATATATCATAACATGTAACAGAACTAAACTAGGAAGTAGTCACTCCATTGTCTAACATGTCATTATTGTTAGAGAAAAAAATTTAATGGTACCCAAAAGAAGTTTTAGCATTCAGTATGCAAATCTAAGTGCAATAAATATGACAAGTGCAATTCATAGTAATAACATTAAGAGACCTTGCATTTTTGCCAAAGACCGACAAGTGACTAGCAATGAACTCGATCGATAAACTAATTTTAACCTTGCATTTTTTCTAAAGACTGACAAATGACTACAATGGATAAATAGATGTTTTAAGATACCGAAAGCCTATAACTCTTATGATCTAAGGGCATTTGCAACACTACAGACAACCTACCTCACATTGCAATACAAGTAGCATTTATAAGTTGAAATGAACATGCAACAATAGGAAGGCACTTTAGATGATCATTACTGTATCTAACATGCAAGTCTTCGCTCTGAAATTAATATATCAGGAACTGGTGTGGGAGCAGCGGTACTAATGATCGATAATGTACAATACACTAGAGAATTATGAAATCTCAAACTAAATTACATACCCACTCAAAGTAATCTACAAGTTATGGAAGATCCACCCATTAGAATCTACTAATTTACCACAACCATCTCCAAACATGAAAATTACATACTTTATTGAAATCACGTCTAAGTTTCAAAAGTACTAAATCTACTGATTGTGGAATTTCTAACAAAGGCACCAACTTGATAAAATTTTAAGGAACTTAGTTTCTTCCAAAATTGATCTAAAGACTCATTAGTATGAAATTGACAGCAGATCAATATAGGGGTTAGGGTTTCGAACCTGGAGAGAATCTTCATATCGAGATCCATCCTGCGATTGAATGCCTATTCGTAGGTGAGATTATTGATCATCCTCCTCGTTTTCCTCCATACTAGTGTAGAAATCCTAGAGGGGGGGTGAATAGGGTCAAGCTAACTAATCAAGCACTTAGCACAAGCTAATGGGCAATTTAAAAATATAAGTTCAAGAGAAGAAGCAAAAACAATACTGACACACGATATATCCTGGTATCCTCCCAAGAGGCACTCCAGTCCCGGAACTCTCTCGGGCTTTAATCCACTATTTGAGTAAATAGTTACACACGAGTTTGGATCCGAAGAACTCGCCAACTTCTTACACGAGAGCTTTAATCCGAAGGCCTCTCCGACTTCAACCGAGAGTTTGGATACGAAAAAGACTCTCCAACTTCAACCGAGAGTTTGGATACGAAGATTCTCCAACTTCAACCTTTCACAATAGGATTGGATCTCCTTATACAATAAGATGAAGATCTTACTTTTCAACTCAATAACTCTAATACAATTTGTGAATGGCAAATAAAATCTTTGTAGAGTTGTTTGTGGATAGGCTTTGGTGGTTTAGAAATTTTTAGGCTCAAAGCATCAACCTTGAATGAAGGGGTTCAAGGCTATTTATAACTGTCACGACCCGCTACCCAAATTGTTGGGCCAGGCCGAGGCATGCCCAGCCTACGTTGAGATAAAACGTAGTAAGCTGTTCTAAAGATAACAGGATAAGACTAAATGTACTAACAGTTCTATAAGTGAAGAAGAATCATAAATGCTCCAAACACAAAAGTCGTCGTATATAGTAAAATATCCAAGTACAAGTGAACTGAAATGTAAAACTGGATACATGTCCAGTTACAAAATGATGTAGTCTAATACATGTCTACTCTCAAAAGTCTAAGTAAACAAAAAGACAACTAGGCGAGGTTCCCCGCAGGAACATCCTCGTAAAGCAGAGCCGGGTCCTCGGCAGTAATCCCATAGTATGAGTCGCAGAGTAACTCCTCCTCAGTAAGGACACCTACAACGTTATCCTGTCAAGACGGGAGCAAGTACTAAATCTAGCAAACTAGCATATGAAACATGGAAATGAACATGAGAGGAATAACTGGAAAGCATGGCATCACATAGTCTATCATGGCAAGGACACATATGTCATAAAGACAGATGTATATGTAATGTTTAAAACTGTAGCAAGTACGTGATCGGTCAATAGATGTACAATGTACCGAGGTACAATGTAAATAAAATATACATACGTACAAGTAAAACAAGCGATGGATGTACATACGTACAAATACAGCTGATGTGCCTACGACAAGGTATACATAAAATGTCAACCTTGCTCGGTACGTACGTACGAGTAGGGGGGCATGATCACGTACGCTACTAACAGTTTCCCTATATCCCATATTCTAAATCATGTGAGAGATACATCAAGACTGTTCTAAGCATGGTAGTAATGGAAAGTACAACATGTGACGTTTTTAACTTGCTACCCTAAGGGTCAGCATTTAACATGGTGGGTTTTGCAGTTCATTTATGTAACAACATGTAAAGTTCATAGAAAGTACTTGCCTCTAGCAAAGCAAAACAAAACAAGCTGCGATAACAGTGCTATGGATGTCCAGTAACTCGTCGTTGTAGAAGTAAAATATAATAACTTAGTTCTACACTAAGCTAAAATACTAGAACACTAACTGGTGCGACACGACTTGTGACTGGGTACCTAGCCAAAAATGATGACTTGGCATAGGAGACCAATGTGGGGTGACACACTATGTTAACTAACTTTCTAGGGTTTTTACACTAGTGAGGGATGGGGTTCAATACGACTAAAACTCCAAATAACACAAAAAGCTACAAGTCGTAATTAATCAATAAATAAATCGAAAGATCATTGTGTTCTAACAATTTTAGAGATAGGCAAAAAGTCTAGTTTTTCTTAAAGTAAAGTACTAAAGTGATCCTTTTTAATCATAGAAATTTATTATAATTTTTCTGGAATTTATTAACCAGTACAAGTATTTTATAAAAATCAGTTTTCCTAAGTATACAGAAAGTGAGTTTTGGTTTCATATGCCAAACTAGTGGCAAAACAGTAAATTAAATACTACAAAAATTATACTAAATTAGCCAACTTAACAAAGTATCTAAAAACTATTTTTCCATAATTTTAGCAATACTTTAAGTATTTTTAGAAAATCAAAAACAGCAATGCACACAATAATTAATTTATCTGCGTATTTTGTCCATGTATATAATTTGAACTAAAGTTCAAAATACAGGACCCAAGGCCATGAATCAAGTCCAATATGACTTGTACAGGTCTTGAATGTGTGAAAACACATTTGAGCCCAAATACCCATGCTAGGCTTGGACACCAAATGGTTGCAGTAATTTAAATACACTAAAATATAATTTGGTAAAAAGTACAAAACAAATATTAATATTTTAATAAGGCAAAATTATGTATAGTAAAAATATCCATACATATGTTTAAAAGTACATATATATATATAAGGGAAATACTTAACTTATAAAGTATATATATATATACACAAACATATATATATATATATATATATATATATATATATATATATAAGAAAACACTTAAAAATAAAGTGTATATATAATAATATATATATACACATGAAAATGTATACGTATATACATATATATATAAAATTTACTAACTATAAAATATATATACATATATATAAAATACTGTAAAATACAGTATATACATATATATATATACTAATATATATACATATATATATATATAAATATATATATAAAACAAAAAGAAAAAGAAAAGAAAAAGAAAACAGAAAAGAAAACAGAAAGGAAAGGGGGGCTCGATCCTGAGCCAGCGGGGGGGGGGGGGGGGGGGGGGGGGTTTTAATCGGGTCGGGCTGACCAGGGGGTCGGCCCGTGCTTTGTGTTAGAGTTAGGTTTTAGTTTGTTTTATTTAGGTTGATTAACATTATATATAAAAAATAAAAACACGAGCCTGTGTCCGGACAGTTAGGGACACAGGTGTCTTGTATCCTAGGCTAGCACGACACGCACAAGTCGAATCCTTCGTGTCCAGACTCACCATCACGTTCGTCAGGACACGGCGAGTCCTATGTGTGCACACGAGACACGCACGACACAAAATGAAGCTGACACTTACGTGTCCGGCTACTCAGAAGAGTTTCGAGGGTGCTCGACGGCGGCTGAGGCGGCGTGGGGGTTTTATTTATAGGGGCTTAGGGTCGGTCGAACAAGGCTAGGTCGGCCGGAAATGGCGGGGGGGCAGCTGGCCGGTCGTCGGCAGCTGGCCAGTCGTCGGGGGTGGGTAGATTTAGGGTTTTTGCAATTTGGCCCCCCCTAGTTTAGGTTATTACATGTAAGTCCCTAAGGTAGATAAATGCAATTTATAATTTGCATAAATAATACATAAATTGCAAACTGATATACTTATAATTCTAATAATTACAAAACTCTATTAAAATATTTCTATAAATTGCAAACTGATATTAAACAATCTAATTAATTATTTTAAGGCTAAAAATAACATTAAAAATTAATAAACAATAATTAAATAAAATTTTGAAAAACAGGGGCTTACAAGTCTTCCCTCCTTGAAAAATTTCGTCCTCGAAATTTACAAGAATTGAAGACCCGACAATATTCTAACATAGCAAGTAATGCAACAAAATGACTAAGGCTACGATCAAAACTAACCTCTATGGTATCAAGCGGGAACGGGTGGTTCCCTCGCAGCGGTTGGATCGAACAAGTAAGGGAATCTCTCCCTCATGTCCGACTCCCTCTCCCAAGTAGATTCACCTTGGGAGTGACGGCTCCAAGCTACTCGCACTAGGGGTATAACCTTGTTCCTCAGCCTCTTCTCTCTCCTGTCTAATATCTCCACTGGCTGCTCAGAAACTGTAAGGCTCGGTCCGACCTCCAACTCTGAATGATCTAGCACATGACTGGGGTCTGGAACATATCTTCTCAGCTGAGATACGTAAAAGACGTCGTGAACTCCTGCTAGATTGGGTGGAAGTGCAACCCTGTAAGCTACCTCTCCGATCCTGCCAAGCACCTCGAACGGCCCGATGTATCTGGGGCTCAGCTTCCCTCCTCGTCCGAACCGGATCGTCCCTCTAGTAGGTGATATCTTCACTAGCACCATATCACCGTCTGCGAACTCCATCGGCCTGCGACTAGCATCAGCCCAGTGTTTCTGCCTGTCCTGAGCTACTCTGAGCCTGTCTCTGATCATCCCGACTTTCTCTGCTGCATCCGTGATCATCTCTGGCCCAAGCATAACTCTGTCTCCGACATCATCCCAAAAGAGCGGTGTGCGACATCGTCGTCCATAAAGCGCCTCGAAAGGAGACATACCAATACTGGCCTGGTAGCTGTTGTTGTATGAAAACTCTACCAAGTGCAGATGGCTCTCCCATGATCCTCCGAAGTCCAGCACGCAAGTCCTCAGCATATCCTCCAGCGTCTGTATCGTCCTCTCGGACTGCCCATCTGTCTGCGGATGGTACGCCGTACTGAATTTGAGCCTACTGCCCAACTCCTCCTGCAAGCTCCTCCAGTAGTGGGATGTGAATCTGCTGTCTCTGTCTGACACGATGTTCACCGGCACTCCGTGTAGGCGAACTATCTGCTGCATGTATAGCTCCGCCAACTTCTCGGTGGAAAGCCCCACCTTGAAGGGTATGAAGTGCGCACACTTCGTCAGCCTGTCTACGATGACCCAGATGGCATCCTTCCCTCCTTGGGAACGAGGAAGCCCTGAAACGAAGTCCATCGTAATATGTTCCCACTTTCACTCGGGAATGGGTAACGGCTGCAACAAACCAGCTGGCCTCTGGCACTCCGCCTTGACCTGCTGGCAAACTAGGCATCTCGAGATGAAACGTGATACATCCCTCTTCATCCCGTGCCACCAAAGATGTTCCCGCAAGTCACGGTACATCTTGTTAGCACCCGGGTGAATAGAATATCTCGATCGGTGCGCCTCCTGCAAGACTGCCTCTACTAGATCTCCTCTCGGTACGCACAATCGGCTGCCACACCTCAAGGATCCATCCTCTGCTATAGTGAAGTCATCCAGCAATCCAGCTAATGCCTGGGGTCGAAGTCTGCGAAGGCTCTCATCTGTAGACTGTGCCTCCCGGATCTGCTCCATCAAACCTGACTGAATGTCAAGCGCCATCATCTGTATCACTGATCCTGGCCGAACTAGCTCGATACCGAGCTTCTCCAGATCCTCCCGCAAATGTTGATCAATCATCAGATACCATGCTATCGGATGCCTGCTCAGCGCATCCGCCACCAGATTTGCCTTCCCGGGGTGATACTGTAAATCGATGTCGAAGTCCTTCATCAACTCCAACCATCGTCTTTGCCTCATGTTCAGCTCTTTTCTGCGTGAACACATACTTCAAGCTTTTGTGGTCAGTAAAGATTTCCACACGCTCTCCGTATAAGTAATGTTTCCATAACTTGAGTGCAAAGATCACCGCAGCTAACTCGAGGTCATGGGTAGGATAATTCCTCTCATGAGTCCGCAACTGCCTAGATGCATAAGCAATTACTTTCCCATGCTGCTGTAGAACACATCCTAGCCCCTTCCCAGAAGCATCGCTGTTTATGGTAAAACCTTCAGAACCTGAAGGTAAAGTCAGAACTGGAGCGGTCGTCAGCCTCCTCTTCAGCTCCTCAAATGCCGCCTGGCAGTCCTCTGACCAGATGTACTCTGCGTCCTTTCGCGTCAGCTTCGTCATGGGTTCAGCTATCCTAGCAAAGTCCTGGACGAACTTCCTGTAATAGCCTGCTAAACCCAGAAAGCTCCTGATCTCTGAAACTGACGTCGGAGCCTTCCACGTCTCAACTGCAGCAATCTTCCTGGGATCCACCGAGATTCCATCTCCAGTGACTACATGGCCGAGAAACTCCACTCGGTCTAAAAAGAACTCGCACTTCGGCAATTTGGCAAACAATCTCTCCTGCCTCAGAATCCCCAAAACTATCCGCAAGTGCTCTGCATGCTCCTCTGGCGTCTTCGAGTATATCAGGATGTCGTCGATAAACACCACGATGAACTTATCCAAATACTGGTGGAATGTCTTATTCATCAAGTTCATAAAGACAGCTGGCGCATTTGTGAGACCAAATGGCATCACCAGAAACTCGTACTGCCCGTACTTCGTATTGAACGCCGTCTTCTGGATGTCTGCTGGCCTAACCTTCACCTGGTGGTACCCGGATCTCAAGTCTATCCTGGAAAACACCTTCGCCCCGCTCAATTGGTCGAACAAATCATCTATCCTGGGCAGAGGATATTTGTTCTTGATAGTGATGGCATTCAAGGCCCGGTAATCAATACACAACCGGACTGTACCATCCTTCTTAGGCACAAAGAGCACTGGTGCTCCCCATGGAGAAGCACTGGATCGAATGAAACCCTTTTTCAACAGGTCATCAATCTGCTCTTTCATCTCTATGGCCCCCTTGGGATTCACTCTATAGCAAGCCCGGGATACTGGTGATGAACCCGGCACTAAATCTATAGTGAACTCCACATCTCTGTCAGGCGGAAGTCCTGGAAGATCCTCTGGGAATACATCCATAAACTCCCTAATGATAGGGTGTGGCGGTGCTGCGTCCCCGACTGTAGCACAACAGTTCGGCTCTAGGCTGATCTCCGGCCCTGTTCTCCTGACACTGAATGGTGCTGTGCCTGGGGGACTGAACACAATACTACCCTCATGGCAATCTATAGATGCATGGGCATAGCTAAGCCAGTCCATCCCCAATATGATATCATAACCAGGAAGCGGCATCACAAAGAATCGCCCTCTGAACTCTCTTCCGGCTATCATAATAGAGCATTTATAGCTAGCTCTAATAGGCACTGGTCCTCCTTCCGTCATCACTCTACTAATCTCCGCAGTAGGTATAGCTACTAGATGATGTTTATGCATAAACTCTAATGATAGGAAGCTATGAGATACACCAGAATCAAACAAACATACAGCTAGGAAAGTATGCAAATAAACATGACCTGTGATGACGTCAGCTAAGTAATCCGGCTCCGAAACCTGCTCCGGCTCCGGCTCAATGGCTAGACTATAAACCCTCCCCTGAGGTCCCTTCTGCTGCTGCAGATGCTGCCCGAACCTCTGCTGCTGAGTCGGGAGCGGTCCTCTAGTCTTCGCTACTGGGCACTCTCGTATCATGTGGGTGGCAGACCCACAAAATAAGCACTGCTTCAACCTCTTCCTGCAGATGGAGTAATCGTACCCTGGTCTTCCGCAGAAAGAACATATCACTCCCTTCTGCTGCTGCTGACGGGGTCCCGGGGCTCGAACTGGCGGGGTCTGATGATGTGGTGTAGAGGGACGGTAAGTCTGCTGGGGTGGCGCCGGTGCTTTCTGCTGGAAAGCCTGACGCTTGGACGGACCCTCATGGTGTACAGAAGCCGGCCTCTTGCATGACAGAAGATGCTCCTCGATGCTCCGGGCTAACTCTAGGCTCTGGTAGTAGTCAGTCGTACCGTTCGCCACTATAAGGATGCCAATGTCTGGAACTAGACCATGGCAAAACCTACGGGTCATCTCCTCTGGATCAGCAACCAGACTAGGAACAAACGGCTCAAGCGACTGAACTCTCCCGCATAGTCGTCAACAGAACGGTTCCCCTGCTGGATGTTCTGGAATCGTAGCCCCATGGCTACTCTAGCAGTGGTCGAGAAGAATTTCTTCTTGAACTGGGTCTTGAATTGGTCCCAGGTGGCTCTACCTCTCGCGAACAACGGCTCATTCCTGAACCAGACTCCCGCTAAGTCTATCAGCAGAAATCCTGCTGCCTCGACCTGAAGGTCATCCGGCATCCTAACTCCCAGAAGCTTTCTCTCTACAGAATCTAGCCAGTCATCAGCTACTACTATGCCCTCAGTCCCTGAGAACCTCTTTGGGATTCAGACCCATGAAGTCCTTGACCGTCCCCGCTCTCTGTCGCGGCTCTACATATGGTAGGACCACGGGACGTCCCTCAGAACGCTCCATGCTCTGGCGGAGTAGGGTAGTCTGCTCCTGATGGGTTGTTAGGAACCCCTGGATCAGTGTGAGCAGCTGGTTCCCGTCGAGTGTGACGGAAGCCTGGGTGGGTATGGTGATAGGGGGTGGTGGAGGTATTGGGTCCTGCTGGGACCGGGATGTGGAAGGTGGTATCTGGGTCTGTGGATCTGTGGAGTGGGGAAAAGTGGTAGGTGGAGATGCATCAGTCAACTGGTCAGCTGACTGGATATGGAGGGCCCCATTCTCGGGGGTAATATGCTGGGACGAACGAGTAAGCACCATCTAAATTACACATAAAAGACTTATAAGGACTTGTTTAAAGTAAGCAATCATATGCAAGAAAATCTAATTATAATAGCAAACATGTGATGTATTTCCTATGTTGCAATCCTAGCATTCCTCTAGGTGTTCTAAGCGTCTTTCCTAATGTTGTCTAATTACCTTAAGTTCCTAATTGCAGGCATGCTTGGTACAATAACGTAACCAAACAGTTTAGTCGGGACCTGCGTGGGCCACCACTAAAAATATGTCACGACCCGCTACCCAAATTGTTGGGCCAGGCCGAGGCATACCCAGCCTACGTTGAGATAAAACGTAGTAAGCTGTTCTAAAGACAACAGGATAAGACTAAATGTACTAACAGTTCTATAAGTGAAGAAGAATCATAAATGCTCCAAACACAAAAGTCGTCGTATATAGTAAAATATCCAAGTACAAGTGAACTGAAATATAAAACTGGATACATGTCCAGTTACAAAATGATGTAGTCTAATACATGTCTACTCTCAAAAGTCTAAGTAAACAAAAAGACAACTAGGCGAGGTTCCCCGCAGGAACATCCTCGTAAAGCAGAGCCGGGTCCTCGGCAGTAATCCCATAGTATGAGTCGCAGAGTAACTCCTCCTCAGTAAGGACACCTACAACGTTATCCTGTCAGGACGGGAGCAAGTACTAAATCTAGCAAACTAGCATATAAAACATGGAAATGAACATGAGAGGAATAACTGGAAAGCATGGCATCACATAGTCTATCATGGCAAGGACACATATGTCATAAAGACAGATGTATATGTAATGTTTAAAACTGTAGCAAGTACGTGATCGGTCAATAGATATACAATGTACCGAGGTACAATGTAATAAAATGTACATACGTACAAGTAAAACAAGCGATAGATGTACATACGTACAAATACAGCTGATGTGCCTACGACAAGGTATACATAAAATGTCAACCTTGCTCGGTACGTACGTACGAGTAGGGGGGACATGATCACGTACGCTACTAACAGTTTCCCATATCCCATATTCTAATCATGTGAGAGATACATCAAGACTGTTCTAAGCATGGTAGTAATGGAAAGTACAACATGTGACGTTTTTAACTTGCTACCCCAAGGGTCAGCATTTAACATGGTGGGTTTGCAGTTCATTATGTAACAACATGTAAAGTTCATAGAAAGTACTTGCCTCTAGCAAAGCAAAACAAAACAAGCTGCGATAACAGTGCTATGGATGTCCAGTAAACTCGTCGCTGTATAGTAAAATATAATAATAACTTAGTTTACACTAAGCTAAAATACTAGAACACTAACTGGTGCGACACGACTTGTGACTGGACCTAGCCAAAAATGATGACTGGCATAGGAGACCAATGTGGGATGACACACTATGTTAACTAACTTTCTAGAGTTTTACACTAGTGAGGATGGGGTTCAATACGACTAAAACTCCAAATAACACAAAAGCTACAAGTCGTAATTAATCATAAATAAATCAAAGATATTGTGTTCTAACAATTTTAGAGATAGGCAAAAAGTCTAGTTTTTCTTAAAGTAAAGTACTAAAGTGATCCTTATTAATCATAGAAATTTATTATAATTTTTCTGGAATTTATAACCAGTACAAGTATTTTATAAAAATCAGTTTTCCTAAGTATACAGAAAGTGAGTTTTGGTTTCATATGCCAAACTAGTGGCAAAACAGTAAATTAAATACTACAAAAATTATACTAAATTAGCCAACTTAACAAAGTATCTAAAAACTATTTTTCCATAATTTTAGCAATATTTAAGTATTTTTAGAAAATCAAAAACAGCAATGCACACAATAATTAATTATCTGCGTATTTTGTCCATGTATATAATTGAACCAAAGTTCAAAACAGGACCCAAGGCCATGAATCAAGTCCAATATACTTGTACAGGTCTTGAATGTGTGAAAACACATTTGAGCCCAAATACCCATGCTAGGCTTGGACACGAATGGTTGCAGTAATTTAAATACACTAAAATAATTTGGTAAAAAGTCAAAACAAATATTATATTTAATAAGGCAAATTATGTATAGTAAAATATCCATACCTATGTTTAAAAAGTACTATATATATAAGGGAAAATACTTAACTTATAAAGTATATATATATATACACAAACATATATATATATAAGAAAACACTTAAAATAGTGTATATATAATAATATATATCTACACATGAAATTATACATATATACATATATATAATATAATTTACTAACTATAAAATATAATACATATAATAAAAACTGTAAAATACAGTATATAATATATATATAATATATATAAATATATACATACATATATATATAAATATATATAAAACAAAAGAAAAAGAAAAGAAAAAGAAACAGAAAGGAAAGGGGGGCTCGATCCTGAGCCAGCGGGGGGGGGGGGGGGGGGGGGGGGGTTGGTAATCGAGTCGGGCTGACAGGGGGTCGGCCGTGCTTTGTGTTAGAGTTAGGTTTTAGTTTGTTTTATTAGGTGATTAACATT
>JANAVB010001800.1:30397787-30655287 GCA_029216955.1 Iris pallida
AATTGCAAAGCAAAAATAACAATTACAAAAAGAAAATACAAATTACTAAAGTACAAAATAACATACAAATATAAAATACAAAAAAAATATAAATTTAAATTTAAAACTAAAATTAAAACTTAAATTAAAACTATTTGCTTTTAGACAGAGAACGCTTGGACTAAATGGAATTCAATAGTTAGCCTATTTGTGTTATGCTAATGGTTTTTTATCACACAATGTGTATTAAGTACTGCAAGAACTAATATACTCCATTCTTTAGGTATTCTTTAGGTATTAATTAAGTTTTTATCTATATATAACAGTAGAGCTACACTAACTAGTTTATGTCCTTTCAATTAAGTTTTTATCTATATATAACAGTAGAGCTACACTAAATATTTTATGTCTCTTTCATTTATATATATATATATATATATATATATATATATATATATATAAGTTATGTTACCTAGCCTAAAAATAGAAGACAGGAGAGAAGAGAAAGCCGAAATGTAGGTTGCAGCGCTCTTTTCATGTTTCATGTTGTTCGCTACTTTGTCGACAGGTACGTCGCATATAACACCCTTCTCGGCGAGTCCTTCACGCCTCCACGCAACATATGTGAGTACATAAACTCTCCCTCAAGTATATTCATAAAGAAGCATGTCCCCTGGTTTATTTGTCAGGTGAGATTACACTTTATCCCGCCTTCCTTAACTATTTAGTTGCAAAGTTAATATTATATAATATTTAGATATTACGTAATGGATAATGAGTTAATAATAAGTTAAAAGTCATAGAGTATATAAACATATAGGTACTCATTGACTTTCAGTCAATTGAATATAATGTATTTTAGTTTAATTAAATCGTGAGGAACATCTAATATCTAGACCAATTATTTCCATAGGTTATAATTATAGCTAAACATTAGTATGATCCAGAATTTCCAAAATACTTCCTTATATGTATTTGCAGACAGGATTTTAGTTTAATCCTCAACGTGAGCATAGTGGCTACCAGAGTCCCTTCTAACCTTAAAAAGGATCTTCGTACCCACAACCGTCCACATAGACCACGCCGGTCATCATCACTACTGTAATCGCCTTCATCAGCCTGAGCCTGATCGTAGCTGCTTCGTCATTATTTACACCACCTGCTCGCAGATTCTACTACTACAGTATTGACGACAGAGACGACTAGAGATGGTTTTCCCAACCGATCCAGCTCTTACAGTATCAACAACCAAAGATGACTCCCCCAACAGAATGTTTCAGACGATCTCAATATCTCAAGGCAAAAGGTATGCATTCCTGGACTATTTTGTTTTAACTCTACCAATTCACTCTAATTTAATTTATTATTTTAGTCATCATCTTTTGCGGAAAGAGTATATCGGATCCACTTCCAAATTGTTCCATCGATCCATGTCATCAACCGGCTAATGTTACAAACTAATATTCAATAACACTTAGTCTGTATGTATCTTTCGTATTCTTACGGGATTAACATTAAAACAAAATCAAAAGAACAAAATAGCAGTCGATCAACAAACAGTATGAGTTAGGGTTCTGAAATTTTGGTTTAGCACCATCCTGAGCGGGGGCTTCAAAGCCTCTGCGTTGACACCCCTATTCGTCCTTGCGAACGTCCTCACCAAACAAAGAGAGTATCACAATGATCGTTAGGCAAAAGCGCAACAATACCTTAAGTAAAATTTTGATAGCAATTGCTATTGACAACATATCCATATCTAGCAAGGTTCAAGAAAAGAGCATTATAAGCATTAATCTCAGGTCCATCTAAATGGGACATCAAGTGCAGTACAATAACACAATCTAATCATTCTTCCCATTGATATTACACAATGTTTCAAGTACAAAATGAAGAACAGTGGGGCTTACTGTTCAGGTCCACACTAATTTAGAAACTTTGGCCCAAGTTTTGTAAAATGGTGATAAAACAAATGTGTCGTCAACTCGGTACTCTACTCTTGGCTCTTCTGAATGCCAATAAAGCGTGCATAGTCAACCCACCTGAAATAGAATAGCATTATAAATAAATAAAAAGTCCTTCACAAATGCACACATGCAAGCACATCACACTTACACAGACACATACAATCTTACAGAAATCTCAGAGAACTACTTACAGTAAGGATCCCAAGAAAGTGTTTCCCGTGCGTACTGCGAAGCACAGTGCGCTAAGCACAAGTTTGTGGTTGTGTAGCATCGGCTCTAGTATTCGTTGTTCAATCACACCAGCCACTACTTGATACCTACAGAAGATTCAATAAAGAAATTGCATCAATGCATTTAGACATAACCACATTTAAATTAGGCTAATTTGCAACTAAATATCCTCAACTATCTCAATTTTACAACTTTATACCCATAGGTATCATATTATACAAGTTAATATCCTCAACTATTACGGAGTTGCAAGTTGCTACCCTCTGTTAGTTAGCGGTTAACTTTTCCGTCCCGGCAAAGAAAAGTGTCTTCTTTGACAAAATTACCCTTCATAATGTATTAGAAACCCTTACATATATTATCTTCACCTATTTCATTCCCCCAATTCTTATCAGGTGGATACCCTAGCCCTTTGTCAGGTGATGCCCTAACCCTTTGTCTTACTTTTCTTTTTATCAAAATTTCTTTGTAATCTATTCCATTTCTACAAATTTACATGTAATGTTCTGTCAAGTACGTGCCAGCAACGACACAACACGGCCCATATTTTTGGAGTGTCACTTCTTAACTTTGATTTTGTAATGAACTTGGCAAGCGAGAGTGCATGGCTCAACTGAGCCATCTAGCATTCTGATCGAGTTGGAAGGGAAGAGGTGGTACACTCCTAAAGCGAAGGCGGACCCAAACTCCTTGCAGGATAACATCAATGCTCTTTTATTCGTGTTTCATGTGGATGTTCCTTTGCAGGTTACGGGAGCTGCACGTACAACTCATGAAGAAGCAAGTGCATAGACAAGGATAGCAAATGGACATTGAATTGACTGGGAATAAAACCAAATGTGGAGTAGAGTAATAGTTAACATTTGGAATTTACGTACTTTCTTTGTGTCTAACATTGTTGTAACTGTGGTCGTTGCTCCTGAAGAAATTGTACTGTGATCTATTGATATGATACACTGTGAACTTTTTCTTTAAAATTGGTGTATATTTGCATAGTGCTTTTGCAGATATTGCTAAGCTACTCCCAAAATTATACTAGCACCAGAGATATTAGGATGATATTCTTACCCTTCTTTCTTCCCAAAGATAATTTTCTAGAAAGGTTTGAAGGTTTAGCAGTATACTGGCAGTACATTGGCAGTGTACTGCAAGTATACTATCTGTTGCACTCAGTACATTTCCTAATATAACTAATTGCCATGCTACCCTTCTACCTCCTAAACTGCAACTTAATCTTCTTCACCACCTTCCATCCACAACTCCTCTTCTAAGAAACTACAACCACTGCAGCTAACTCCATTCTCCTCTCCTCAAGCTCGCCGCACTGAAGACTGTACACGCCCCCCCCCCCCCCCCCCCCCCCCCCCCCACCCACAGTCCAGCCAAGTTGCATCCTTCTCCCGCCCACTCCAAGCTCAACCCCCACCCCCCCTACAGCTCTGGCCCACCCCAACGCCGCACACGACCGGAGCTAGCCGAACTCCGCTTGAAACTCGCGCTGACTGAAGACCCCGACTTGAAGCTCGACCGGAGGGCAACTTCGCCACTGTCTTCTCCGGAGCACAGTAACAGTAACTGCTGCTGCACTCAGACAGTCAACCAGGTTCTGACAGCTTTAAGCAGTGACTTCGTACCGCAATATCTCGAAATCCAACCGTTGGATCGTGAATCCGACTCTTCCGCGCCATAGCTGGTATATAGTACTTCATGTCAATGTTGAACCCTTAATTGTGTCATTTGAACGATCGAAATCGACCACCAAGTCGGATGTTTAATTCTGAATTTATGTTTCCAGTTTTGAAGCGACGAGTTAGGGTATTATGAGTAACTTTCTCGTCGCAGCTCGGATCGACGAACCGTTTTCACCTATTCACTGTTGGTATATTACACAGTCCCCATTAAATTTTTTGTAGCATAACTTCGTTGTTTGACAGTTATACTCGAGTCCAAAGTTGCGGCTCGAAACTGACTTTTCGTGTTTGAAACGTTTGGAACGAAATTCATTTCGTCAATCCGACCGTCGAATTCTAAATATGACATCACCATTGAACTCATGGCATCGTTCTACTGTAGTTTGACACATAACTTGCCAAATTTGGCCACCTGCTAATTTGTCTCACTTTTCGGTACCATGCGGGCTCGCCTGCGAACCCCGTTCAACCCCGAAACAATAATTTTTTCAATTGGTGCCAAACTGGACATACATGCACTTTTCCCACTATAGATGCTATCCAGAACTCATGGACATATATGTTTCAACATTTGGAATCATCTGCACGAAATGATATTTGTGATATTTCATATCCGACACGTTCGTGTCGATACGTTGACGCTTCGTCAACCAGCTATCAAGCCAAGTATACATTCCACTTGTTTTGCAGTTTTATCATTATATGTTATTTACATGATAGTTATAGAAGTTATATGTTTGTGACTCACATGAATCAATCTCGGGCCTCCAAGTCATTTTTGGGTGCGACCAATCGGTCAATCGGGATCAATACTGAACGAGCTAGTGTTGTGTACTACCGAACGCGTGTGTGATACCATGTTATCACGATGTACTTCTTGTTATGGACATGTCCCCATGACACTGTATGGCATTTTATTCATGCTAGGGCACATTCCTCATGTCCAATTTGTCGTTGAAATGAGTAGAACGAGTATTAGTTAGTCTAGAACGAGTATTAGTTAGTCTTGATTAGAGTTATGGATCTGGTATCGATCGTGGACTCGAGGATTGATTAGTAGACATGTGGACTCGTGGATTTCTTGTTTATTACTTGTGATAGACATGACATGAAAACTGTAACTTGAATGTAATGGACTTGACACGCATAGTATCATCGGATAGGAAGAACAATTACTAGGTGCATGAGCCACTTGTCATGCGCTCTTACCAATGGTCGTAGCGTTTCGGATAAGCACTACGACACAAGCCCTATATACACATGATGGCAGCTAGTCTCGGATAGGAATATTCACTGTCCGTTAGTCCTCCTAGCGTGACAGCTCTTGCGTCATACGTTGTCCTTAAACAACATTACATAAATAGGTTGGATTAGCCACAGTTGCCCATGATATTGAGTTTTGTATAGGATATTATTGTTATACATTATGGTATGTTATTATGTATCTTGTTACGTTCCTCTGTGGATTTTTTTTCCAAGATTCCACGAGCAATATTGTCCACAGGAGTGCGTCTGGGACCAGATTCAACAGCTGGACCACCCGAGGACTTGGATGACTACCCCGTAGAGCTCTACTGAGTTCAGGTAGGACTTCGTCCTGGGACTCGAGTATCATTATCTATTTAATCTATACATGCGTCTGCAAGGTTCTAAATGGCAGTAGGCGGGTGCGCGGTGGACAGAGTCCGCCTACCGCCTAGGCCGTCTAGACGGATGCTACATTTTGGACTTTTTGACTATTTTACCACTAGTTTTTTTTTTGTATAATATGCATATTTAAGGGTGTTCCATGCATAACTAAGTTGTAGAATGAAGATTGATGAAGTTCTAGTTTTGTAAAAGTGACGATAGGCCTATAATGCTTGCAAAACCTTTTGGCCAAACATCTTGTTAGGTATTGTTCCGCCTAGGTGTCCGCCTACGTCGCATAACCTTCGCCTACGCTGCCAAATCTCCATTGGTCGCCTACTCCACCGTCTACCGCAAAAGCGGTGCGGAGAGAGACTGCATACCGCCTAGGCGGATGCCTCAACCTCCATTTAGAACACTATGCGTCTGAGTATATTATTGTTTTCTAGCATTTATTTATGTATTCCATTTCAATACTTTCATTCAATGTTGTACTAGTATGGTACTAGTGGATTTTTTTCCCGCAAACAATCAGTTGTATTATGGATTTAGTTTTCTATGTTTACATTTCAACAATTATTTCAATTTATTTCCTATATTATCTGTGTAGATGAGATGTAGATACATTTCTATCTTGTGTAGTGTAGCCGTGGATTGGAGCTCACATTTCAACATAGTACGTCTAGGTGGGTCCATTAGATTGAAAACCTACCCTAGTTCGTATTAGTTAGCCAAGTCACATACCGATTCCATGTATATTTGGGGTTGGGGCGTAACAATATTGTCCAAGAAAAAATATGCCAGAATCATGTTTAAAATATGGATATTAGCTTGCATGACTAACCATCCCAATATTAGTATGTTTTATCATTATGCGTCCATAAAACTCTCGAAGCATCTCCATGTGAGTCTCCAATAGAGGATATGGAAGCACTTTCAAGAGCATTTTGAAGCACTTTCTATCATGTGCTTAGCAATTTTCAGAGAGATCATGAAGTGCTATGAATTAAAACAAATAAATAACCATAATATGTCAAACAAATCCTCATAGTATCATGTCATCTGTTTTCTATCATCATAGGAAGTGCTTCCAAGGAAGGTCCCAGTGTGTACCACAAGTGCTTCCAAATCCTCATATTCATTGTTATGTGCTTTTTATCATGTGCTTGCAACAACAAATCCTCCTAGTACCACTTTCTATCATGTGCTTACAATAACAATCCTCTTAACACCACTTTCTATCATGTGCTTACCAACAACAACTCCTAGTATGCTAACAAAACCTCTGAAAAAAGCACCACAACTTTCGTTCTTCTTTTTATTTTGACCAAAATGCACTGGAGTCGTCCCTGCCGTGCCACTTCCAAGAGAGAACGAGTAGGTTGTTGTTGAGCCGATGGAGGAAAATTTTGCATGCAGAAGTAGGGGTGCAACTCGGGCGGGCTAAACCCGAGCCCGATCGGGTAAACCCGCTAATGGGTTGGGTTAGGGTTGAAGACACTTGGGTTCAGGCTTGGGTTTGGATTAAAATATTTGAACCCGATCAAAAAATTGGTTGGGCTCGGATTCACATGTCGGGTTACCCAAAGAACCTGAAACCCGACATATATATATATATATATATATATATATTGAAGCAATGGGTAATTGTGGCAAACTTGCCTCTACTGGGGCTCGAACTCCGACCACATGCATCTCTCTTAACCACTAGGGTACCACTATGATAGAGGTCATTTGCCGATATATATGGCTCGAACTCCGACCACATGCATCTCTCTTAACCACTAGGATACCACTATGATAGAGGTCATTTGCCGATATATATATATGAGAAAATTTTATAT
Source organism: Iris pallida (assembly GCA_029216955.1). Classification (NCBI taxonomy): domain Eukaryota; kingdom Viridiplantae; phylum Streptophyta; class Magnoliopsida; order Asparagales; family Iridaceae; genus Iris; species Iris pallida. Next base: position 30,405,126 of record JANAVB010001800.1, read on the forward strand.
AGAGTTACAAAATTTGGTGTATTTATGCAAAAGAGTATGAGTTTGAGATATTTACATGGAAATGGGTGTGACGACATCTAGGATGGCGTCCAAGATAATTCTTGGACTTGGTGCCATCTAAGATGGTGCCAAGTTTTTTTTTCTTCTTCTTAATATGTGACGTGAGAGTGTTGATTTTCTCATCCATAAATAAATTTAACCCCTCATATACAATTTTATCTCTTTTTTTTTAAAAAAATCTTATATTCATTTAAATCTAATATTAGAAAAAAAAAATATCTTAGAGATAAGTTTAAAAAAATAATTCAAAGTCTTAAATATTTTTTTTCTCAAATTAGGTTGATTGTACCCGTATAAAAATCAGATAAAATTAAAAATATCTTTAAACATAAGTTCTTAAATAATTTTTCAAATCTAATATTAGATTTAAACATTTAAAATTTAAAATTATTTTTTAACTTATCTCTAAGATATTTTTCTAATATTAGATTTAAATGAATTTAAGATTTAAAAAAATAAAATAAAAGATAAAATTGTATATGAAGAGTTAAATTTATTTGTGGATGAGAAAATCAAGCTTCTGATGTCACATATTAAGAAAAAATAAAATAAAACTTGGGCGCATCTAAGATGACGCCAAGTCCTAAAAAAAACATCTAAGATGGCGCCAAGTCCAAGAATTATCTTGGACGCCATCATAGATGGCGCCACATCCCTTTTCCTGTAAATATCTCAAACTCATACTCTTTTGCATAAATACACCAAATTTTTTAACTATATATATATATATATATATATATATATATATATATATGTTGTTACAGGCGACGCCTAGGCGTGCCTAGGTGGCCTAGGCGTCCAGGTTGAAGGGAGGGCGCCTCGACCAGGAGAAATTATCTCCGTGTCTGGCGATGGGCGCCTAGGCGGACGCCTAGGGTCGACCAGGGGAAGTGAAAGGCGAAGAAGGCGTCTTAATATCTTATATTGTTATAAGTACATACAAATTTATCAACTATTCATGTTAATGTTAATTGTGTATATTAGTTATCAACTATTCTTGGCAAATCAATTGATCTTTTATACTGCTATATTGTTGCTTCTTAATATTATACTTTTATAAGTACATAAATTATACATAAGTACATAACTGCACTGTCTACTATATTGCGTTTTTTTTCCAGTACATAATCATCTGTGACCTGGGCGGACGCCTAGGCGTACCTAGGCGAGGCGGGTAGGCTGTCGCCTCGCCTCGCATAGCGCCCAATATATATATATATATATATATATATATATATAGTTTCATACTTTTTAAATAAAAAGTTTAAATCCTAAATTTTTCAACCCAAACTCTTCAACTCCTTCTAAACCTCATGTTTGTTTGTATTTTGTAATGATTGGTGCTTAATTGCTATTTGATTATGTATTTAATACTAATCTTGTTTAAAATTATTTTAAATATCATATTAGAGCCCGATAAACCCGATGGATCCGACCCAACCCGAGCTTCCTCCGGGTTCGGTCTTGGGCTTCTTATGTTGAACCTGAGGACGGGTTGGGCTCGGACTAGGCTTATTATTCATCGGGTTGGGCTCGGGTTGAGCTCAAGCTCGACCCAACTCGTCCGAGTTGCACCCCTATGTTGAAGAACCGCGGGAGTTGACGCAACCAAAGGACGCCGGGAGCGGATCCTTTAGGGTATTGAGAGTTGAGAGATTGAACTAAAGTTTTAGAGAGAGTTAGGTTTTGGGTATTACCATCCAGGGGTATTTCTGTCATTTAGAATCCGTCAACTCTGCCAGGATAGCAAGTTGCATAATTATAGTTTAGGGTATTAATTGGTATAAAATGGTATTTTAGGGTATCGAGTTGCAAACTGGAATACTTGATGGCATTAATTGCAAATTAGCCTTTAAATTATGCATAAATGAAAGCCAATAAACATTTTACACATACGCAAAGGCAATAAAGAAGGTCTACCATAATATAAAGTTGGATGACAAGTATCAAAAAAAAATTGAGTGATAATTTCTGGGCGGTCAATATCTGAGATGGTCGTTAGACCTCTAGATAAGAGAAGAGATTTACTGGTGTAAGTAATCATTACCATCTATCCAACATAAGAACACAATGTAGTAATTCTTCCTACTAACTAATGTTGTAGAGAGCTCGAACCTAAAATGTGGCATTTAACGAAACATAAGTAAACTAATGCTTAAATTTACCATGATAATGTATGTCCTTGAGTTTAGAAGAATAATCAATTTCGCCTCTTCTCTACATTCAGAACAATGTTGGCCAGAAAAGATTCATAAAGCCCACGAGGCACAGAAGCCTAATTATATTGCACCTAGTTTATCCAATCTATGATTCTGTGAAGAATGAAGTAAAGCTATCCATGAAGATGAGACCATGAATTTCATCTCCAACATGAATTCTCACCCTTACTTTCTTTAGTTGGGTCATAAAACGGGACTACCCACTAACCACACTTAATTTCCTCAAATGTTTAGTCTCCTTCCACTCTTCTTTTCCCCTTTCTCCAGGTGGGAGGACTGGATTGAATCCTTCCTAATAATAATAATACGTGTAGACTGCTCAAGCCATTCATTCTTCGACCACTAGTGGAACACCCATCAATTAGGGTAAAGAGACATGGAGAGGATGAGCAGGAATAAACTGCCTTCTTCACTGTGGAGGAATCAACTATGAGTTCATACCTTGATTGGCAGGTAAGCAGGCGTCAATAAGAATTTCCAACCACTGACTGAAAAGCTATTGCTTCATAATATATTCTCTTTTTATCACTCTACTTTGCTAAGTTTATAATGAAATCTACACTTGTCTCTTACATATTCTCTCATATCACTCTTCTCACTTTGATTAAGTTTAGGCTAAATTTTATTATACCCTCAACTACCATGTTTTTCCCCTGAACTAGTTTTTAATACCCTGAACATTTTGTAACATTAAAACTGTAGCAGCTATAAAGGGGTGGATATAGGTAATGGATGAATCAGAAGATGAAGCCAGAGAGAGAGAGAGAGAGAGAGAGAGAAAATTAGACTGTTGGGTTGGAACTACTCTTCAAAGTTGATGGTTATACTTCATTGGTCGGTCGTCCAGGTGCTACGAGGCTACCTCTTATGCAGGGTTTGGAAGGGTCAAGATGAAGGCAGCCTTAACCCATATATGTGGAGAGGCGTTTGTTGTGTCTTTTATTCATTGGTCATGAACCAAATACTCAACTTCTTTAGCTAAACAAGCTAAACTCTCCTATTTCCAAGCATGAACTTGGTCAACATGTCCACATAATACAACTTGCCTATTACTAAACTTTGTCCAAACTTTCGTGTATCTTCCAATCCATCGATGTGCAAATATCATGATCACATAACCATAGAGTCTATTGACTGTATTGCTAGTTCAAATCAACAATCTCACAGTAAGTATTGATACATAGAATTCCTATTAGATGTTAGCTATATGCATCTATCCAAGTGACACTGCCTTCAAGGAAACACTAAAAAGAAATTGAATGAACCGAGGTAAGCCATGATCATCACCAAATGCAAGCCTTTTCCCTTCAGAAGGCTACAACGTCTGAGACCCTGAGCATCTGGCATGGCTCAAAGTCAGAATACTCCACACAAAGACCCAGGTTCTAGAATTAGTTGTTGATTTGAAATCAGCCTTTATGATGGCACAGCCTCGGCAATGACAGCTGATAGCACGAGTGTTTTTGCCATAAAAACATAGAAGCTCATTTGACACGTCGGTAGACCAATTTTTATGGCCAAGAAGTATATGCCAATACAACCAAATAGCAACCCTCCAAGTTAGCTAGAGCATGAAAGAGTCTTATGAAGGTGCAAGAGTGTAAGATTTGTTATGGGCAATCATATTCATCTCTCTTGCACAATAATCCAAATCCAAGTAGAATTAAACACACTATATACAATTTCTTTTTAAAAATCATGCTGGAGTATTACCTAACAGACATGTATATTCTCTTTTTGTCATTAATTATGATATTTGCTGATTTTCAACTTCACTTACCAATACATAGTGAGGACATCTTTTCTGATTTCAGATGGCTCTACCAAAATTAACCATAATGATCGGAACACGATAAATCTTCAGGTTAGAGATGAGCAGAAATATTCTAGAACTTAAGGTACAGAACGATCTAGTTATATCTATTGATGATAATTTTGATAAACCACTTCCAAATATCAGAAATGTATTATTAGACATCTTCAGTTCAAAAGATGATTCACCAAGGTATATTCCAGATAATTCACACCTTAATTCATGACAAGGTAATTGATTAGAAGTTAGGAGAAAAAAAGGAGAAAGTGTTATTGCTACTTGTCATGGTCCCTAGATAAATGACAAAATCAACAGAGCAGGTATGCCTTTGTGAGCTAACAGAGAAAATATTCAAATGATAAAGCCCTTAAAGTGTCTATTAAATGAATGATAATTTTGCTTGATGAAACTTCCAAAATACAAATTAGCTTTCTGATGACAAGGAAACCAAAGATGCTTTCAGAAATAGTCGGTTAACAATTTATAATATGAAATCTAAGTTAAGGATATGTATATTCATGATAATAATTTAAAAGAAGAAGTTGAACTGCTGTAAACAGGAGCTACCACCATATCAAATAAGAATTCATGATAAAAGCTCAAAAACAATTACCAAAAGAAGTGTTTACCTTAGGTTACTTGAGACTGCCATGTATACACCATAAGCAACACTAGTTGATAGTATTGGGACATCCTCAGCTTCGCCAGCAGAATTCTTGTCCACTACCTTTCTCGCTTTAATCAACGCGTTTGTTACACCAGTTCCAATCTAAGAGAAAACTAAATGTTAAATAAACCTTCCAATAGAAAACACTTCTCCAATAAATTGTAGCAGTTGGTGCATGAACAGTCACTGCCATAGGCCCATCATAATGTAATGAATTTAATTACCCATTATGTTTGCAGCTATAAGCTGGTTTACATTGGACATTTTGGTAAACTAACAAGGACATCAGCATATTAGGTTATTGCTCTCCAACAGGTGAGATTGCAGAAAGCATGAACTCTGGAAAAATGGCACTGTTATACAGCAAACTGACCAATAGGAAAAACAGAATAAGATAAAATGAGAGAGAAGATTTCCAATGGTGACAGGTGGATAAAATCCAATATTTGCCACCTTCATGCATAGCACCACAGGATACCATAAAAAACATGTGGCACTTCAAAATTAAACTACAGAGGAAGTTCTATAATGATTCCTATTTCTTCAGAGTTGGGAAACTATCAAGACTTCTCCAGGTATTTAAGGTTGCCACTTCCCAGGAAAACACACGAAGAACATAAAGGCATATATTCATTCACAGCAAGCATGCATGTTCTCTTCTGGTGTCTCCCCCTTATGGTACTGTGACAGTATACACTATTCAATCTTAGCCCAATGCTTCAAACTTCAAAGACCTGCTTCTTCTTTTTTCAACATCCTATATATTCATTTTGTCAGTCTACCAGATCACACCTATCAAACACTTACCTCCGTCACCGAGATACCCTATTCATTGCCTTGCCTTCATACTTGCTGCTTCTTTTTTCCTCTTTCACCTATTACATATTCCAGAGAAGTTCTGAGTAGTTCCAGTAAATTTCTAACTCTAGCCTTGGAACACCCGTAAGAGCAAAAAGGGAAGCACCAGTTAGGAGTTGTCATTTGCAGGAAAGCTTAAGGGAGGGAGAGGTAGAAATGAAGCAGCATGGACTTGGGGATGTTAAGTCAATGTAAAATCAATCGAGGGACAGGTAAATGGATCTGAAATGGAGCATCTACTGCAGTTTGAATTAGACCATTGACAATATTGATCTGCATCCATCTAGATTTTGACCCGGTTAGTGTAAAAATGAGAGTGGTCATATCAAGCATGTATCGTATCTAATTTACTTGGCCTCCTATTGATGGTGAAGCTACTATGTGGATTACCCAAACATATGGAATAGTAGTATGGGTTTTCATCAGGTCTGTTCATGTACATCCAGCTAACTCCCAACCTCAATCTACAGTCGGTTCTTGTTGTGTCTCTCTGGCGTTAACCTTCTATTTGTTAATCGTCTTGCTAAGGATCTCAACAAGGTGAGCACTATAATGACATAATATGCCAAAAAAAAAAAAAATTATTGTTCTAAAAGGCGGTCTAGGCGGCGCCTGGTGTCCGTCCGATGCCCGCCTAGACCCTCCGACGCCCGGCTATGCATGTTTTGGGTTTTTATGGACTTTTTCAGTAGATTTTTTGGATTTTATTTATTTATTTTTGGATCGCCTAGATCTAGGCGGCCGCCTAGGCAGGCTAGGCGCTAGGTGGCGGGTGCCCTCCCGACTAGCGCCTAGCGCCTTACAACCTTGAAAAAAATTAAAAGAATATACATAATAAGAGGACATGAAAGCATAGTTTGCAGTATCAACCGATACGATACGGCCAATACCGATACGGTTTGGCATGACTCGATCTGATAGTGACCGTTACCGATACAGACGCTGGGAGTCTCTTTCCCAGTCAATTCGGAGAGAAAATTGAACAAAAAAGGTCAATCAACAAGAGTATAAAAGCATGTAAATGAAGAAAATTTATTTATCGCATGTAACTAATCATCAAGGGTGGCTATCATTTGAATTTCATTCAATTTTAAAACTACTAAGAAACAACACAGAAAATACTTACAATTATGTCTAAATGTATAAAATATTTTTTCTTATATTTTAATAATTTATTAATAATTATTTGCTTTCGGATACTAAAAAATCTCACACTCCAACCGTCAATACTACCGGTATTCCCGATCTTGATACTCATAGAAAGGGTCCAATACCGATACTGCAAACCTTGCCTGAAAGGTGTTAGTAACTTCTAGAAATAGAAAATAATAGGTCCAACAATATGCTAAGAATTGGCATTTTTTGTCACACAGGGTACCTATCTCACTTCATTGATCCTCCATTTATAACACATGTTACTTTAGTGTTATCCCAATTATGGTTAATCCAATTACAGATCACCTGGATCAAACTTTAAGGGAAAACATACAAGTTTGTGATATAATATGGGAGCTCTTTATTTTCCTAGAGATAGTTAAGACCATACGTAATTTCATGTACATGTTGGTAAGTTAACTTAGATATCTGAAAAAATCATTCTCAAGTTCAACCTATGTGATCCTTCTCCTTGTAATTTTAACAATTTGGTCCTAACCTATTGATAGAAATTTACATAGGATTCTTTGTCCCCTATATTCAGTAACAAAACCAAATATGTGCTGAGGTTTTGGACCGAAATCAGTATCTTTTATGTTTAGTCTTTGGGCTCATCTAAAAGATTCAATGGGCTCATCTAAAAGATTCAATGTCTTTTCAGGTCTATATACCTGATGAGAGTATGACGCTCGCAAATTACCGCATAGGGCCCGGATTCAATAAAGATAAAGTTAAAATTCATAAAACGTCCTATCTTGATATACCAAAATCTCAAAGCACTGCATGCATGTAGAAGATTGAGTTAAAGAAATGCAATATAAATAGGAAACGTATTGAGCTTTTACCAGAGATGCGCCGGTTCCAACTACAAAAAGTTTTGATCCATTTCTCTGCAAAGCACCCTTATGTTAATGCATATTACAATAGAACTGTTTGTTTTATTTGTTAGATACATAAGAGATACTATCATTAGATAATGAAGATAATTTGTCATTACCACTATGGCACCTATTCTCTGCAAAAATGAGTAGGAAGTCCCTGCCAAAGCAACCTGTAGAAATGGATAAAATCAGTTAACAACAAAACTACAATTGATGCTAGTATATCAAATCTGCAATATTTCATGATGTTGCTAATACAATTATTATTACCTGGAAAGCGTTCTCGGGGCAGCTATAAAAGAACTTAGTAATAGGTCCAGCACTGAATGCAAGAGGCGGTTTTAGAGAAACCGTCGGAGCAGGAAGCCAGACTAGCATAAAGTCAGCAACTATGGCCATGACCTATAAGGTGGTTTGACATAATGACAAGACAGTGAAAATGATTAATCTCTTAGGTCAAGTAAGACCTAAACCTGGACTACAAGTATACTATCTAAAGGAACTTCACATATTGCATGAAATATAGTTAAAAATGATTGACAATAGATGCTAATTGAAGTTCAATTTGACATGTCAGGTTTTTGTTGCTTGAGACAAGAGACGTATCCATGGAGCTACAAATCATATTATATAAAAGAAGTTGATAAAAATTGTTGTAAGAATGAACTATTCTAGAGTGGGTCATTACTTTGAAGTGTTTAGTATAATTGTTGTAAGAATGAACTATTCTAGAGTGGGTCATTACTTTGAAGTGTTTTGGATACTAAACGACTATCCTCTCTCCTTTTATGCATTACTCTCATAGAAGGAGCACAATGTCACGCACCATAATTTCCACCACGCATTTTAGGTGAGGTTTAGTTGGAAGACTCCACAATTCCCATAGGACACAATTGAGTTCTCTCGACTTACTTATGAGGCTTCCCTACTCTCCTAAATTTTCTAGATCTTTCCACCATGTAAATATAATAACTGCAAAAATGTTCTAGCCATTAAAGCCTTTGATCCTATATAAGGGGGAGGGATCTTAATTTCCAAACCATACAATCCATCCAAGAAAATATGATCTTATCTACTGGTGAAGCTTTACAACTATTCATTCTCTCTTTGCTCCACCCTTCGCTTCTACTTAGCCTCTTATCTAAGTTTGTTGGGAGAAATGCATGTTCAAGTCTTCCTCCTTGGAAGGACGCGCACCGCACAGATCGAAGTGAGCAAAAAATCACTTAGTCCTTGACAATAAGCATAAGTCGCAGTCAATATGTGGTCAATATGACCGGTCAGCAGACAGGGGTCGAGAGAGCAGCGCCCCCCGTGGGGGTTCAGGGGCGAATCCCCCGAAAAGTATACATATTTCCATATCTGTTTATCTTTGGACAACTGTCGTCAAAGAAAAAGGCATCATCAAAGTGCTCTTGGTTTTTATATTTTGTTCTGTATTTTATCTTTATTTTATAGGACCAAATGTGCATTGGGTCGTGTTGACACTAGGAAGCTCAAACCCAAGCCTAAACAAATATCCTAGTCCGCCAAACCAAACTAGTCAAAACCCACATAACTAAACTAGTCTATACTGACCAACTCGGGCCGAGCTCAGACCGAACTCGGTCCTTCTAACACAGTTTACTATTTAACCGTTCCGTCGTGGAGACCAGGCTCTAACGTTCGAATTTATGAACGTCAGGGGACCGAAGTCTGCCTAAACTCGATCCCTAATAAACCTATAAATAGGCATTGAATTTCCAATTGTTTTTCATCAATTCTTTCAATCTTCACTTGTCTATCTAGTTGAGCTATAAACCTTCTCCATTCCCAAGTTCAACTCCCAGCTTCTAGTGCCAACGCAGTTCCAATTTTAGAAGTCTGATCGAGTTGTAAAGCTTAAATTTCCAAGTGTTGTCTCTACACTTGTCGTTTGAAGTCAATAAGCTATTCGTATCAAAAGCTTGTGATTGTTAAAGTCATTGTGTCCTTCAGATCAAAGCACGTAGAGTTGTAATAAGTCGTAAGCCCTTCGGATGAAAGCTTATGTTTCACTTATAATGGATTCAACATCGAACAAGAGTTCTCGAGACTGGACTAGTCCTCTCAGAGGGAAACAAGTATAAAAATCTCGATGTTTGTGTTTTCTCTCTAAACCTTATCTTTCAGTTTTCCATATATGTACTTATTACTTTATATAATTGGTAATGTGCCTTTATTATTTTTAAGAGGGATAAGTTTCTGATGCACTCTATTCACCCCCTCTAGAGTTGGCTCTACGGTCCTACACCATTGTTATTCAATTAAATTTTAATTGTTGTATTAGGACTTGATAGCAATATAATCACTATCAATTATCATTTCTAACACTTAAGATGGTATCCAGCAAAACAGAACTCGTTACTCACTACCACAAAGGTAAAGGAAGTTTGCACTATCGATATCAGATTCAGTTAAGGGACATTATGAGTATCAAGTTATGTAGTTTTGATAGTTTTATAGGGGCATTATGAGTATCAAGTTCTGTGGTTTTAGTAGTTTTATAGGTTTTGGGTCTGAGTTATTTGTTTCCAAAAGCTACAAAATATTAAAAACTAGAAGAAGAAAAATATATTTGATACATTTACCATAATTTTATGTATCATTTGATATTCTCCTTCGTTCTAAATGGAATAATATTCGACATCAATGAATCATTCGCCCACAATAGATACTATTGTTCATTTACTAGTTTCAAGACAAACTACAGTTGCAATAGATATTTTGAATGTAATGATACTAAGATGGATGAATGTTGTGAATATTGGTAACGCCCGTGATTTCAATATAAGAGGAAGATCTAATAATTTAGATATAAATAAAAAATACAGACATTTATGGATTCAATGCGAAAATTGTTATGGACAACTTAGAACAAGGATAATGGTTACACGGTGTGAATAAGGAATCTTAACGACACATTGTTGCACGTAAATAGGCATTGAATTCCCAATTGTTTTTCATCAATTCTTTCAATCTTCACTTGTAATGGTTACTCGGTCCCTAATAAACCTATAAATAGGCATTGAATTCCCAATTGTTTCTTCACTTGCCTATCTAGTTTAGCTATAAACATTCTCCATTCCCAAGATCAACTCCCAGCTTCTAGTGCTAACACAGTTCCAATTTTAGAAGTCTAATCGAGTTGTAAGGCTTGGATTTCCAAGTGTTGTCTCTACACTTGTTGTTTGAAGTCGACAAGCTATTCGTATCAAAAGCTTGTGGTTGTTGAAGTTGTTGTGCCCTTCAAATCAAAGCACGTGGAGTTGTAAGAAGTCGCAAGCCCTTCAGATGAAAGCTTGTGTTTCACTTATAGTGGATTCAACATCGAGCAAGAGTTCTCGGGACTGGACTAGTCCTCTCAGAGGGAAACAAGTATAAAAATATTGGTGTTTCTGTTTGCTCTCTAAACCTTATCTTTCAGTTTTCTATATATGTACTTATTACTTTATATAATTGGTAACGTGCCTTTATTATTTTTAAGAGGGATAAGTTTTTTATGCACTTTATTCACCCCTCTCTAGAGTTGGCTCTACAGTCCTACACCATTGTTATTCAATTAAATTTTAATTGTTGTAGTAGGAGTCGATAGCAATATAATCACTATTAATTATCATTTCCAACAATCAAGATGGTATCCAGCAAAACAGAACTCGTTACTCACTACCACAAATATAAAGGAAGTTTGCAGTATCAGTATCAGATTCAGTTAAGGGACATTATGAGTATCAAGTTATGTGGTTTTGGTAGTTTTATAGGGACATTATGAGTATCAAGTTATGTGGTTTTGGTAGTTTTATAGGTTTTGGGTATTAGTTATTTGTTTCCAAAAGCTACAAAATATTAAAAACTAGAAGAAGAAAAATATATTTGATACATTTATCATAATTTTATGTATCATTTGATATTTCTCCTTCGTTCTGAATGGAATAATATTTGACATCAATGAATCATTCGCCCACAATAGGTACTATTGTTCATTTACTTGTTTCAAGACAAACTACAGTTGCAATAGATATTTTGAATGTAATAATACTAAGATGGATGAATGTTGTGAATATTGGTAACGCCCGTAATTTCAATATAAGAGGAAGATCTAATGATTTAGATATAAATAAAAAATACAAACATTTATGGATTCAATGCGAAAATTGTTATGGACAACTTAGAACAAGGATAATGGTTACACAGTGTGAATAAGGAATCTTAACGACACATTGTTGCACGTAAATCTTCGAAACAAGCGAATCATTATGTCGACACTTTTTCTTACCATAATGGGTTAGTATATGATCAAGATAGGCCAAAACCAAAACAATATGGCCAATGAGTATCAGTATCGGCCGATATTGCAAACCTTGATCCAAAGTTTTCTTATGCAAATATACATGAAATTTGTATTTATCTCTATTGTCTTATAAGGTGTATTAGAAGTGAACAAACCAAACATTTGTTTGTGTACTAAATAGTAAATACTTCTAAAAACTATGTTAACCTCCCTCAAAACTGAGTAGTAATATTACATTACTACTGATACGATCCACGGTTGGAAAAATGTTCTTCCCTAGTTTGAGTATTAACAGGTGGAACTAGAGACTTTCAGTTTCTTGTATCAGGGAAAGGTTATAGTTCATTGTTTGATGTACATGATACGAGTATGGATTGGGAGAAGGCAAACTTGTCCCCATCTCTACCTCTCCTCTGTACATGAATGAGCCTGGTTAGGGAAAGTAAGTATTTAGCATGAAAAATCATTGACTAGTTGGTGCATGACAAAACCTATTGGGCAATCTATGGGTCTAAGCATATCAGTAATTTGAGATTTGCGGAACATAATCGTGAAGCAATAATTACCACTAATCTAACTACTATAACAACAACAAAGTCTTATCCCAATTGTTTGGGGTCAGCATCCCTAATCTAAGTGTAAGAATATAAATATTTAAGCCTCAACCCTCACTATAATTCTAGAGTTTTGGTGCAGTAGTAGGGACTATAACAATAACAAAAGATACCCCTATTAGATATTCAAAATTTTAAAAAATGCGTAGAAGTTCCACGAGACTCTCACTTACCCATGGTCTTGGGAGAATCGAGATGTATGCAGCCTTACCCCCATATAATATGGAGATGCTATTTTGTGATTAAAAACCTGCAATCTCTTGGATGCAAGCAGCAAGCCTTACAATTGCACCATTCAAAATTAATCAATTAAATGCAGGATTTTGGTCGAGTTATCCCAAATCCTCTTTTTATGGTTTTGATCACGACGCCATGGTTAGGACGAAACGGATCCACATATTTAGATCCGGATCAGCATTGTGCAACTGTAGTAAATCAGCAATATCTTTCGATATGGAGCTCTTTTGAGTGTGTAACCTCAATTTGGGATAAGGACTTCATGTTGCCCAAGTTCCATGTTTGAAGGATATTCAAATTCCAATGTTTAGGTCTTTGAATCTACTGCCAAAGTCAGAAACGAATTATGAGCATTGAAAAGAATACTTATCCTTGGAAGGAGATTCAGATTAGTATGTACGTGCAGATTGACTTCACAACTCTTTGGTAAACCCGTGCTTTTACTTCAGAATTCAATTGGCTATTTGGGCACCTACTAGGATTTTCTCTTGGTAGATAATTAGGAATCTTTGCTTATAAATAAGCATTTCGTAAATCTCAAGGTTACTTCAGAACTCCGATTAGTATGTATTGTCATGAAGTGACCCATGCAGGTTGCTTCACGGCCCTGCGTCACCAGTTATGAGGAAGTCGTATTACCTCCATAGTGTATATGGTAGGCCATCTAACTACATGTTCATTAAGGGTGCAACTTTGAGGTAAACGTGTTCATATGCAATTTGTTTCCAACTTGGGAGTGATATATCCTTGTGAAGACTATTTCGCAGATATAATGATCCTCTAAAAAGTTAATAGGTTTCGTTCCAGGAAATGTTATTTGGCATACAGTAGTAATCCTTTTCATTATAACTATTTCCAGACTACTACATAGATGTGTGATCGAGAATTAACACAAAGATATGTCTCAGTTTTTTAAGTGAAAATATAGAACTAGAGATTCGATTAACAGTAATACCAGATTGTTAGAGGATATTATATTACTCATAAGTTTGCCACTCTGAAATGGCACTTGACAAAATCAGTAAGTCCTTCATATTTATGCGTTCTTTTCATATAAACCTGGAACAGATCTTCTTACTTATACACGTGGCTCTGCAAATCTATAATAATATTATCATCCTGAAAGAAAAATAATGCCTTTATGAGCTAAAAGTTTAAAAACTCAGTTAGTTAAGCTCCTGATTGAAATCAATCAAACCAAATAGTTTGAACGGCCATGTTGCGCGGAAATTAATTTGACATGATGCGATTCAATTTCAGACATGATTATACACGCAGATAAGGCAAAGAGTTTGGTGTCCCCTAGCATATTTTGGAGTGTCCCCGCACCAACTTTTGGACTGTACGTGCTTCCAGTGGATTGACATTTAATAAACAGTATGGTTATGTATTCCTTTGAGATAATGTACTTTTATTGACTCTTAGGAACAGAGTAAAACGATCAAAGTGTTTGAAGTGATCAAAATACCACCATCTAGGACGCAGAAGCGTCCAAGATATGCCCATATATAATATTTATTTAGGTTTCTTGTATCCTTGTGTCCATCCACGTTGTGTGTTTGTGTCCTATCAATACAAAATAGACCACCACATTATTTAGGTTTCTTGTATCCTTGTGTCCATCCACGTTGTGTGTTTGTGTCCTATCAATACAAAATAGACCACCACAAAAGCATAGACTATAAATTGTCAAATAACATGAATCGGCAATCAAACAAATTGATCAAGTGCACTTTAGAGAACAAGTTCAAATCTTCAAGATTGATATAGCACATCCTATTGGGAAAATGACAATGATGCCCTGAGAAAGAATGACCAAAATGCCCCTGCAACTATAGATGCAGCTAACTCAGGGGGAGGGTGCTGTTGATAATCCTCCTACACCCACCCGCTAATGCCTGCATGTGGAAGTTGGATGACATTAATTTATCTTATTTAAGGTTTACAAAAGATTGGCAGGATTTTGCACTAAAAATACCTTAGTTATTGGATAATTTTAAAATTAACTATGAATTAATTGAAAGGGTAGAGAAAAACATTTCAGGATTGACTAATTGAGCTGGAATTAATCTTCTGCAAAAATACAGCTGATTTACAGCATAAGCAAAAAAGATATACTAAGACAATTAATAAGACAACTGTACAGGGTTGAGTTTTAACAGATTTGATAAGCTGGAAGAAGAACAAAGGCAAGATGAAGAATGAAGAGGAAAGATAACGAGTTAGCTATATTTGTCATTAGGGGTGTAAACGAAGCAGAAATGTTGGGATATAGGTGTTACTGTATTTGTGTTTGTTTTCTAATAGCAGACATGGATGTTCAATAGATATAATTGAGATACTTCGACCAATGTCAACTTTTGACTAAATTGGATGCAAATTTGATTTATTATACATATTGGATAATAGTCATAATACTAAGGGTTTAAGAAGGAAATTAAGTTCTGCATATAATTTTAGAAGGTACGGACTTCATTCAGATATCACCAAAGTGGGCTCTCATTTTGTACTTCAATATGAAAGCATTTTGTGTGCGCGCACGTGCGGCTAACCTGTTGTCTATAGTAAATAGAAAAAAAAAATCTAAGAGAGGAAAAATTAATAATGATAAAGAACTTCCTTACCATATGTGTGATTTTGTTATGTGTAATTTTGTCTCTAATAATGCTTGTTCTTTATTTGTAAATGTGCATATAGTTCTGACCTCCCTCAATCTAATTCCACGGTTTTTTTTTTTCCTTGTGTGCAACCAAGGTCCTTGATATAAAATATCGGTGCCATCCCCTTTGGTGGTTGTCATACCAAATACCAGATGATACACCAAAAGTATCAGCAAATATGGTCACGTCATGGTATAGAATAATAACTCACATCATATATGATATGTATGAAAGAATTAAAGCAATAAAATCAAACCAGTCCCTTTACGTAGTTCTAATAATTAAACAAAGTTCTCCATAAAGTTCACCAAACATCATATTTAAAAGTATCTCAAAATGGAATTATGAACTAAGCTAGTAAGAAAAGAGATTATTCGTCATTTTCAAAGTTACGTTTATCGTATCCCGGAGAAACTTTAGTATCTAAGGTTGAAAATGAATTATAAAGATCTATCTGGGATCGGTGAGTCAGATATCAAGCTTATTATTCACAAGTTTGCATGCTGATGACAGTTACCTCTGAGGTCGCTTGGGCAATATCTCCTCCCAAAGGCAGCTGGCGGGAGCATTTACAAGGGCTTGGGGATCCCCATCATCATTACAGACAATTAGGTGGTTTACAGGTCAACCTACCAATAAATAGTCTTAGTTTAAGAAGAAGCAGACAGAGCGATAGATTCAGATGTTTCTTCATTTCAGTATACACGAGAAATCAACTGTCTCAGGAGGTACATATCTTAATGGATCGTTTTGATTGAACTGGCTATTCTAATCATCAAAGCATTTCCTTTGCATTTCCTAAATTTCCTAGTAGATGAGGATGTCATGCAGGAAAAAAATAGACAACCATTTTATGAATATGTTTACCAGAAAAAAAAAACAGAAAAGCATAGTTGTAATATGGTACATAAACATTCAAGGAGTATATTATTCTGACATTCAAGGAGTATATTATTCTGATAAAAGTCATACCACATCTGCAATGACAAAATCTATTTCTTTCATGAAATTCTCTCTGCGTCGCTCCCACTCTGCGGCAGTCTAGAAATGAAATTGTAACTGTCAGTGCCACGGAGACAAGTAACAGAACCCAATACTAAATGGTAGCTTCTGAGCAAAAACTAGGAAAAATTGAATATCATCAAACTGAATAACGCAGCAAACTGATACAAGATTTACAAGTTGTCATTACAGTCAAATAACCTTAGACACAATAGGGTCTAAAAGGAAACTCTGAATGCTTTAGATCGTGGAAAGAATTATAGAATCCTGCCATGATTGTCATCTCTGCAAGGATCCGAGACAGGGATCTCGTCAATTCACACTTGTGTTTCTCCAGTTGTAGGTCTCTCCAACTGTACAGGAAACTACAGAATCAAATTCTGTCCTCTTAGCAGATTTGGTAACCTAGACAAGTTAGAGATTGGGACTCTGGGAGGAGTTTCCATGGTTCTCTTGTTTGGTTCTTTGGAACTTAGAAAGGTTGGGAGACCATTGGAGGAATTTAAGGAGGTTTGTCACCATGCCACCTCAACATTGTCTCCCATAGTTTCTCTCCCAACATCCATTCAAAATTCGAAAGAACTTGGAGAGTAGAGAGAGAGTAATGGGTCCATGTGGAGAGATAGAGTTACTTTCCATAAGTATCTCAGTTAAGTTCCTACTTCAAACAAAGGAAATTGGAAGAACTAGAAATGGGCACACAGCCAACCTCTTCCTAGGTATAAGTTCTCTTAACTTCTTCTTGATCCTTGGATTTTGTGGAACCAAACAGCTTCTTAACTGAAAAATTCATTATCTTAAACCAGTTGTGCATATTAATGATTATTTTTATCAGTGTTTTAAATGGCGGTCGATGCGGCCGCCTACCGCTCTCCGCACCATTTTTGTCGTTGGCAATAGAGTAGGCGGCCAACGGAGGTTTGGTGGCGTAGGCAGATGTCTAGACGGAGCAATACATGACTAGATGTTTTGACAAAACAGTTTGGTTCACTTTTACAAGACTGAAACTTCATAAATCTTTATTCTACAACTTAGTTATGCATAAAACACCCTTAAAATATGCATATTATGCAAAAAACAGTGGTAAGATAGTAAATGTCCAAAATGTATCAAGCGTCTTGGCGGTGCCTAGGCAGCAGGCGGACCCTCTCCGTCGTGCACCCACCTACTGTCATTTAGAACCTTGATTTCTATAAGAGTATCCATTACAATCTATTATAGCAAATAAAGTATTAATTAGAGAAGACTCCCCAGATAGAAGCAAGAAGATTGGGTTAACAAATGTCTTCTTAACCCAACCCTTGGATGATCATCTCTCTTTGATTCTATATATATATATATATATATATATATATATATATATATATATATACTCGTGGCTCCTCATCATGTGAGCTAAGCACAAAGGCTTGGGATTCTAGAAGCCAATGGTCCTCTAAGGAGACTTCAGTTGAAGGAGAAGAAGAAAAAAAGGTGCCAGAGGAAGGCATTTGTAGCTAAATGCTAGAACAATGAGAGACGGATCATGAGAGAGCCACGGGCACGAGGAACGAGGTGGACAGGGTGCAATTAGTACAATGAAAGCAGATACTCCTAAGGACACGTTGGATCTGGTTGAACTTATGAATATAGATAAGTCGGCATAAGAACTTAGAAACTCATATGGTAGACCAAAACCAGGTTCGAGCGATGAAGCCTAATGTACTATGGGGGCAATTAATGCAGACATGGAGATCACTGAAATTCCCCAGAGACTGACACAAGAACATTCTTTGTTGGTCATCACTGAAAAATCGAGACTCAGTAGCATCAGGAAGGAAGAACCAAAACCAGAAGGCTACTCAAGTGGCCATCCTGGAGAACTAAGGATGAATTGGACTAGCTTGCACTAAACCAGGAAAAGAGAGGGCCATCTAAAATTATGTGAGAAATAATAGCGAACACCTTTTTTCAATGCTTATATAAAAGATATATATTGAACCTCTATCAGCTGAAATTAAGTCTAAGGACAAAGAGAAGATGCACACTTTTCCAGGAACTAGCTGACATTAAGTTAGAGTTTAAACGGAAGAGCCAAGTCAAAGCTCCTGAAAGGATTGCAATCTCAGCTGCCACTTCACACATCGCATAGGAGTGAAAGTGATACATTGTAAGGGAAGAGGCAGTCCATGATGTCGCACCCTTCAAGCGCATCATTGATGATGCCCTGATATTGATGAGAGGATCTTGACAATCGATCCAATTGGAATAGGGAAATGCAAATAAGGGAGGTTAATCTCTATCACCTTGTACCCCTTAGTTTCTGATGAATACACTTGATTACTCTCCACAAAAGCAACAAAATAGAATATATAGCATGGAAGCAATAAGAATTACCCTTGTTTCAGCTTATAAGTTAAAAGTATGAATAATAGCATTTGTTATACAAGTCCCTTAAACCTACCCTGTTTCGACATATGCCCCCCTAGTCTTTCTATTTGCATAAAAATCCAGCAAATAACGAAGAGTGAATTATATGAGCTTACCTGGATAGGTTCTAGGTGTAAGTACTAAATCATAATTAGAATCCATGGATAACCACATTGCATGAATATAGCTTTTGAGCTCCAACAGTAAAGACATACAAAGAAAGTAAGTGTTCAACATTTGTAAACAAAAGCACTTTATCTCCACTAGTTACGTGCACGTCCACACCTGTCCTTTACGTAAGTAATCTTTTTCAGATATTTTTGTTTTTGGGCAATATGATCGATAAAAAAAAAAACCTCTAATATTGTTGAAAAATTGGTTAGGAATTTAAATTATATTAAAATAGTTTAAATATAATTAAAATATATTTTAATTAGGATTTGTTATATATATATCTTTTTGGGACTTTGGATGTATGTTTAGTTAGATAATATTAAAATAGTTTAAATATGATTTGAAAATATTTTAATTATGATTTGTTACAGATATGTTTTTAGGACTTTGGATATATGTTTAGTTAGATAATACCATGTAGTTAGATAATACTATGATTTTAGGATTTCATACACGTTTGTTAAGGTCTAGGGATTAATTATAATTTATTCTTTCTTTTCTTAATTATGCAATTATATACATACGACTTAGACGGCTCAAAAATGAGCCGTTTTGAAACCTCTATAATAGTAGGGATGTTTCATGCTTCAATTGATCTCCATGCTTAGTAGAACAAAATGACCATCGAGATGTTGCGACTTTTGATTTCTGGTTGAACACATCTACTCAGATATGTAAGCGTTACTCATAATGAGCTAGATTGGCATCCACAAAAAAGTTTGAAGTCTTGCACCCTCTGAAGTGACTATTGATTTACCTGGTCCCTCTTGGAAAGATTATTTAGTTGGTCCCTCTTTTGTTCTGCTCATTTGATTTAGCTGCTTTTGTGATTTGAAACCCCTGCTCCAAGTTCTCGTTAGAAGCAAAGCGCACACTAAAGCTCGTCGATTTGGAAGAACCATCTCCTATGGGTCATAACTTGGATACATAATACTAGACGGACACCACACCAATTTTGGCACGTCATATGCCTGATATGTGTCCGACACAATGCAAACACGGCACATGGATTTCTAAGAAAATAAATAAAGGCTATTTCTAAGGGCACTCCAACAATTGCTAGGGGCTAGCCCTTACTAGGGGACAGCCCACTTTGGTAGAACTTTGACTGGGGACAACCCCAATTTTGCTTGGGGCTAGCCCACCACTCCCCTCCCCCCCCCCCCCCCAAACCCTCAATCAACACTCATTTGCTAATTTTCATTCTCTCTCTTCCAATTCTGAAACCTTAAAAGAAGTAGAGATGGAGAAGAAGCAGTAGCCTCCGCTCATTCCCGGCGCCGCCAGGCCTCGCGCCTGCCGACGCTCGCCGCCATCGCCCGCTTCCTACGCCGCCCCGGAGGAGGACGAGGCGGAGGAGGAGGAGGAGGAGGAAGAGGCGTTGAAGGAGGAGGAGGCTGCTGCGGAGGAGGAGGCGGCTGCGGAGGAGGAGGCGGCAGCGGAGGTGGTGGCCCTCGGCCCTAGCCGAGGCATTGTCGGGTTCGAAGAAGAAGAAGACGCCTTTAAAAATAGGACTGCAACTAAGTTGGTAGTCCCACTTTATGTTACGACTGCCAACTTAGTTGCAGTCCTACTTGCTGAAAAATTTTGGGCTAGCCCCAAGTAACGAATGGGGATGACAAACTTGTAAAAAATTTGAAAAAAATTGGGCTAGCCCTTAACAAAATGTGGTGTGCCCTTAGAATTAGCCTAAATAAACTATACAACAAGCATGAATGCCCGCTCGAGTGAAGAATCAGACCTTGGTGAAGATGCCGACGCCGCATTCCATCCCGACCTTGGCGAGGAAGAGGTCGTCGGCGAGCAGCCTCTCCCGGAACCCCCCGAACTGCATCAGCCACCGGAACAGCGCCGACTTCTCCAGCTCCGCGAACCTCCTCACGATCTCCCCCGGGATCCTTCCCCCCTCCACCGCCGCCGCCAGGTCGGCCGGGAGGCTCTCCTTCCCCCTCCCCAACTCGGCCAGGGCCAGGGCCGCCTCCTCCCTGTTCCTCTTCCCCGACGGATCCTCGTCTCGTCCTCCTCCTCCTCCTCCTCCTCCTCCGCCGCCGCCGCCGAAATTACCGTTGTTTCCATTGCTTCCGCCACTTCCGTCGCCTGCGAGGGATCGCCGGACGGCGATCGGACGGTTGGGGCGGGGGCGCGCGGTGAATCCAACGGTGGAGATCCGCCGGAGGGGGAGGGACGTCCGGTGGGGAGTTGGGTTTCTGGATTGGGGGGCAAGATTGGAAGAGAGAAAAGCAGTGGCAGCAGCCATTGCTCAGTCAGTACTACTCTTCCTCTCTCCTCCTCCTCCTCCTCCTCCTTCCTCGATCGGCTATATAGAGAGAGTGCTGCAGTGGATGTGGAATGTGGATGGTGGATTGTGGACTGTAAAGATGGATCTGAAGGAGTGACTGACATGTGGGCCACACAAGAGAATTTTATGCGTTGGATTCTCTCTCCGCCAGGGGTGGGAAATGAATGATCGGATTTGGCAAAGGACGAGAGAAGTGGTGGCTGGTGTTTTCTCAGATACGGTACGGTTGCTGCCCTCTCACCTTACTTTTTAGTAGAACCAAAAGAGATTTTTTGGTGTGGAAAATGATGGGGCATCTAATTATCATCGAAATTATTTTTAATCTATTCTACTATATAATAGAAAAATTTGGATGGTAAAAATTTTAAATTTCAAAAATACCTTTGCATGTCTATACCAATTAAAAATTATTCATTAATTTTAATAAAGTCAACTTAATAATTAGAAAGACTATTCTTTGGTTTTTCTAAAGAGTCTTCCTAAGTTAGTTAAAAGAATGTTAAAATACGTACAAGGCACGTGCATATATGCTAGTCCATATAATAACTCTCTTATTCCTTTTCATGCAATTAAGACTATTATGCAATATACTTTGGATTTTATTAACATGTGTCTTAAGAGACTATTTGGTTCAAGTTTTTTAGACTTGAAATTTGATTTTGGATTCTCTATCCATATTTGGTAAGTGTGTGAATGAAAATATGGAGGAAAGTAAAAGCCAAACCCCTCTTGCATATATTTTTGTTTTCTTGAAAATGTTGATTAGGTGCATTAATTATAATCTTTTTAGACGATAATACCCTCAATGGCACAAACTATATTTAGGTAATAATAACATAATAAAATTAAAGAAAGAATATTTATAAAAAACTAAATAAATTAATATTCATATTTTTGTCCGAACCAAACATGAGAATAAAAAAGTTGATTTTTTTGGGCTAGACATTCTCAACCTAAGTAAACATGGGTATAGAAATATTTAATTCCTTTTCTCGTGGAAAATAAATAGAAAGTTGATTTCTAGGAATACAAAACCTTCATCCAAACTTTCCATAAGGTCTCGTTTGGTTTCCGGAATCATCGGGTTGGAAAAGTAAAGTGATTACTTTCCTATGTTTGGGTGCCAAATGAATTGAGGAGGAAAGAAAAGTGATTCCCAATGGAAGAAAAATTAGGAGAAAAAGTGATTCCATTCATCCAAGCAATGAATCAATTTCCCACATTGAAGTATTCACTTTCCTTTCCAACTTCCTTAGCATTTCCAAACATCGGAAAGGAAAATCAATAGGAATTGTAATTTCACAAAGGAAAGGAAATGCCAATGAATTGATATTATTTTCCTTCCATTCCGCGAACCAAACGAGGCATAAGGACATATGTTAATACATCGACAAATACATAATTTACATGGGTACTTTCACCAACACATTTATCAATGCACTTTTCATTTAAAATGTGTATTAACAAATGTAAAATGTGCATTGGTAAATGTATTGGTGAAAATATTCATAAAAAATATATTATCAACGTATTAGCATGTGTCATTAGATCACATGTTAACGGAACCCATATATTTTCTCTTGTTTAGATATTATAAACTTTTTTTCATTTAGTAACATGGATATCATAATAATAAAATTAAGTCCCTCTGGTGTCAGTGTGGAAGGATTTAGAAATTAGATGTTATTGGATGAGGATTATGACGTGATTATCAAGACTACTATTAGGCAATCTTTGATTTTAAAAAACAAAAAGGAATATAATTTTTAAATCACACATCTCCATCTTATAATTTTACAACTACATTGCATTCAATTTCACATGTTTAAAATACTATTAAATGGAAGGAATCTCGTTCCCCTGGTCATCACCATCTTCCTCTTCCCATTCCCTTTCAACCAAGAGAATGTTCGTCCACTGTCACCTGGTTTCCCCTTGCCTTTCGCTTCTCTTCTATGTCTCGTTCCCAACTTCAAGCTTCGTACAAACGTCATTTTCTCGCCTACGCATCTCAAAAAAATGTCCTCCCCTTCCTCACCTATGACAAAGTTCACAATCTACTTCTTTTCCCTTATGTCTCCCTCCTAACTCAACTTTTTCCCCATCAGTTATATATGGTAAATCAAATCCTTTTTGGTATTAGTTCAGATCTTACGGAGAAAAAAAATTAGAGAATGAGAGGGGATAGAGATTGATGAATATCCTTAAAAATCACAAACAAGTCTGATACAAAAACGCACTAGTAAATAACCACACTCATGGCCTAAGACATAAACCAAGTCCAGACCCATAAGAAGTGACACTTGATATCTTGATCGTTTCAAACAATCATGACAGAAGTAGAATATACTTTCACTCTTTAAACGAACAACCGTATTATCTCTTAATAGATAAAAAAATTCACTCTTAACAACAGGAGAGATAAAATGATCATCTCTTAAGAAAAGGGAGAACCCTTATAAATAGCATGACAAATAATAGTTCAAGTACACAAAATTTTCTACTTTAACAAATTACTTCCTTAAATCACATATTGTTATTTTTCAGCATAATCTAACTTTAGCATGGGTCATCGTCAAGGGCACCCCCATTGCAGGTCACATAGGGGTAACACTAGAGAAAATGCATACAAAGATTCTCGTGACCTCTCCGTTCCAAGAGCAGACACGTCATCAACATTATTTTTTTACAAACCTTCACGTTGGAATAAATATTCTTCCTTTCGTCTTCTTCCCTTTTGACAAACCTTCACTTTCACTTTTTCTGCTACCGTTGACTTGATGATTCCCCTGTTAGAATGTCCTTTATGTACCATACAGATTCGAGGCAAGTATACTTTGTTGTTTTATTGTCATATATTGTTATTTTCAGCATGTTATAGTATGTTTTACTATTTGTTTCTATTTTATATCATATAAACTGTATGTCCAAGCTATATTGGATGCGAATGACGGAATTCGTCGTTATACGTGTCTTATATTTATTCTATCCATGTTGGCCTAGTTTTAGCGAAATGTCTTATGATTGTGGGATATTCTTATATCTCTTTTGACCATGACACACACATGATGCGATTTATGATAATTTGTTAGAGGTACGGACTATCGTACTCAGCTAGGTATTGAAACGTATAGAACGTGTTATGGATAGAAACGTAACTGTCATAATTAATATATTAGATACTCTAGCAGTTATAAAACTGAACATATAATGTATACGACTTGGTCAATCTTAGGGATGAAGGGGAGGATGATCCCTATGATTATGAAATATGTGTAGTGCCACATCCCACTCAGTCAATCGGAGGAATTGAAACGCCGACGGCGTTCGGACTTAGCCATGCAACGGCTCGAAGACTCGCTCAAGTAGGTGGCTTCAGTGAACTTGCCTCAGCTTGGCCTTCACACTAATAAAATAAAAGTTTTCAAATACACAAGTAGGCTTGATAATAAAATAGACGAATCCACATAACTAAAGGAATAATCCAAAGTCGGGTCAGAATGAGTTAGAATATGGAAAGGTCCCACGGTCGGCTTATAGAATCGTTGCACGATGTGCTTTCAAAATGAAACTCGATCCTTCGTCCCGCGGCTTGGGAGAAGAAAAGTTGGTCAATGTTGCCACAAAGTTAAGAACTTAGCCTAAGTCATAGGCGTCCCCCGCATGAATGCTTGTTAAAGCATGCATGGTTCCATCGTCCAAGGCTTGGCATAGCCTTTGCTCGTCCCACGGGTTAAGCTGTATAGCACAGCTTGTGGCATAAGTCTAGGCACCCAAATAACTTGGTTGTTCATGTTGAACGCGTGCACGACACGTTCCTTCGAGGCAAGGCTTGACGCAGCCTTTGCTCGTCAAGTTGTTGCACGATTAAGTTATGTCACGCCCTAGAACCAGAATACTGGAGAGCGGGGGAATGACTCAGCCAGCTACGTATTACGGGTAGATGAATACCGTATAATACGATCAATGCATTCTAAAAGACGAGGGGGTACATACTACATGAAAGTCTTACTATGGTCACTTCACATCTATTGTCTCAATCATTCAAACAAGAAACAGAAATAGAGAACATGTCGGAATAAGCAGTAAGGCGTCCCGAATGCTCAGTCAAAAATATTCTTGATATCTGGCTTTACAAAATATAGCCAGATGATGTAGCAAAGTATACACAATTGTTTATCAGCTGCAGCCTGACTTTTGTTACAATTATGCAAAAGTAAGTACAAGACAACCCGACTAACATGTCGGTGCCAAACGGCAAAGTATAAAGTAAGTAACAAAACGAGCGAGGAAGTAAGAAACCCACTCGAGTCCTCCTGCGATCATCCCTCTAGTATTGACCATCTTGGAGGTAGAAGTAAGCTAGATCCTTGGGAACTGGCTCTAAATCTGGCCATGCAAAACCAGAGAGGTTAGACCTCTAATAGCAAGTACCGCAAGGAAGCACGATATGAGGAATAAAACCAGTAATAGGAAATATGATAAATAAATCTCTGCTGGCTACTGGGATTCACATCACATCACGACACTTCGAACCAACTTTCCAACCAAACAAGGACAGAAGTTGACCCGTCATGTCCTGACATTCCGATCATCTCAGTTAGTTAACAGAGTAGGTATAGTACACAAACAAATCAATTTAAACGGCCATGCAATTACTATGACTTGCTATTGTGAGTTCCAAGTTATCCTGGAATTATGCAATAGGGATTCCTCAGTTCTTACTATGTGCAAGCAAGGCTAGTCTATCCAATCAATCAATTGTACTAATCATGTATTTAGACGAGTCCCAGCGGGACGCCCGTCGTTAGTATACCATGTATATTTAAATAATATAAGCAGATACTGCTTCCTGCCCGTGTGGCAGATTTGTAGTATCTGTGGGAACCAGCCGACCTGTCGGGCACTTAATAGTCCTGAAGAGGGCTGCCATGTAAGAACTCGGGAATCCGTTCTTTCCATGTAATCATTATTTTATTTAACTTAATAGCCTCTATGTTAAGCAAAATTTCATGCCGTGGATCATGGTCATTCAAATGAGTACTTTCGTACGGGGTACGATATGCCCAACTCTACAATGATACATGTGCGGTTAGATTGTAGGTTTTACATAGCGTAATACAATAATCAAAACCAACCACGGAGTAATTATGCCTTGACCATAAAGTACACATGCTACTTTTGTAGAAAATAAATAAATAAACTAAAGCCTGCATGTATCTGTATGCCAATATTTGGGATCAGCCAGTCGATTACAGTAGTCCATAATATGAACGTGTCTCATTCATTCAATTCAATAAGACGACTAGCCAGCCTCTTAGTTCCAATTAGGAACGCATGATCAATTTACTAATCAAGATAACAATCCCTGTCAATCAATGACAATTAATGTTAATGAATTCCAAGACAACAATCAATGTTAATTAATGCCAAAATAACAATTTATGTTTAATTAATGCCAATTCAGGACAGAATCAGCCAAAAGGACATTATGGGCAGCCATACGCAGATGCCTATTTATGCGGCTAGGTAAGTCAGGCTCCATCTATGCGATCTGGAAATAACAATTCATATGAGGCTCAAAGAACAAGCCTATGTGGCTGGATGCAAATAAGCTTTATGCGGCTAAAATATAATGGGAGTTCATGCGGCTGCGGATGACTGGCCTCATGCGGCTCGGGTTTTGAATTCATACGGCTGCAAGCAACGTGAGCCCATGCAGCTGAGAAATATCTCATGCGGCTACGGATGACTTGCGCCTCTGCGACCAGAGAAAATTCCATGCGATGAAATAGGTGTAAGCCTATATGCGGCTGAGAAGTCATGCAGCACCATACGGCTGAGAATGATCAGCGCCATGCGGCTGTGGGACTGAATGCATATGCGGCTAGCTAAAACTCATGCGGCAGATAAGTCTCATGCGGCTGACTAAGCCCATGCGGCTATCTAAGCCCATGCAGCTATCCAAGCCCATGCGGCTAACTAAGACTTGCCGCATAAAAACTCATTCGGTCAAGCACTGTTCTTCTTCTCCACTTTTCCGAGAAGAAGAACCATGGGAAGCCATTGCTTCCAAGCTCCATAAATCCTTCATTCCAAGCCCAAATCTGGACTTCCATAGGTCAAAATTGGGTAGGACGAAATTCTCTACAACATGGAACCATCAAAACTTGACAAATAACAAAGCTACTAGATCAAAACTTAAGAAATCCGAAGATGCATTAAACTTAGATCTACAATAAATGAGCCATGAAAATCGAAAATGCTAAGTACTAAAGAGACTTAAGATTTTGTAAGGAAGATAATAGAACAATAAAACTGGGATTCCATCATGAAGCAAGTTTGGCACTTGTCTTGACGGCTGAGTAGGTGGGGAAGAGTTTATGAGGAAAAAGAAGTGATGAAGAGAGTAATGGTGAAGTAATGAAGATAGATAAAGGAGATGGGCTTTAAATGAAGGGGTGGTGGTAGGTGGGGGTTTGTTTCGGTTCATGATGAACCAACAACTTAAATCAATCCAAGCCGAACCCAAAGCAAAGCTAAAGTAGAGTATAAAAGTAGAAAATAAAATACAGAAATAAAATTGTAGAAATTTAATTAACATGAAATTAAAGTGGTTTAATTACAGAAAAATACATGATAAATATTAATAAATATATTAAAGCAGTACATATATTAAAAATACGTATTCTGGGAACGGGAAGTGACATCTCTACCCCCCTTAGAAAAATTTTGTCCTCGGAATTTTAAATCCAAGCAAGATAGGGACATCAAAGCTAAACTAATCTAAGCATAAGCAATTGAGTAAACAATCATTTTACAATGTCAACAGCAAGTAACATATCTATGTTTAACTATCGACGATACTAAGCAATTCTACTCATAAGGTGACAAGCATGAGGAGTTTAAAACAATCAAGGTATACAGAAAGAGATCTACCTTGTAGGTCAAACAGGTACGGATACCATGATCGGATATCATCCTCACGTTCCCACGTTGACTCCCCTAAAGAGTGATGACCCCAAGCAATACGGACAAGGCTAATTGTTCGATTTTTGAGTATCTTCTCTCTTCGGTCCAAAATGGACACCGGCTGCTCCTCGTAAGACAAGTTTGTACCAACAACCAGCTCAGAATGATCAAGGATATTGCTTGGGTCCGATACATACCTATGTAACTGAGATACATGAAATACGTCATGCACCTCTCGTAACGAAGGCGGGAGGGATAAACGATAAGCAACATCGCCTATCCTATCAAGGATAGTAAATGGGCCCACGTATCGCGGACTCAATTTTTTGCGAACGCCAAATCTAATGACCCCATGGGTAGGTGAGATCCGCAAGAACACATGGTCCCCAACAGAAAACTCTAGCGGCCTACGATGCTGGTCCGTCCAATGACGATGCCGATCTTGCACAACTCGAAGTCGCTCTCTAATTCCTTTAACTACTTCTACTTGTTTGCCATTAAAATTCTTTTATTGCAAATTTCAATTCAAACAGAATAGTGTTATAATATAGGACTTAGATGTAGTCCTAGGAGTACACTTTTGTTTATCTGGATCACTTGTGCCGATGGAGTGAGTGGTAATGCGTTGACTCTGTTGACGATCTGACGACGGTTATCGGTTCTCTGAAGGTTTAGATTGCTCTGAATGATGGAGCTTGCTGAGAGGAGGAAGATGTTGAGTGTCTGTATCTACCTCTCTGGTGGTGTGTTCCTTCGTTTTTCGTACGTAGGATCGTTCTGTGTGTGTGTGAAGGAAATGATCCCTCTATTTATAGTTTTGTAGGCTGGCTGCTCATGCACGCATGTAGGATACGCCTGTACGCGGGGATGCCACATGGTGATTGCTGATGGAGGCGCATGGACGATGCACCCTGATCGAGGGGTTGACTTCTTCATGCTGCTGTTGTGAGCCGACACGTAGCAGAGAAGAAGATCTTTCGGTTGCTGAGATCTTGGGTGAGTTGAGTCAAAGGACACGTGTCGTCGACTCATGGCTCGGAGATCTCGGATTTGATGGGGAATGATCTGGTAGGATGCGCCTAGGATTGGGCGCATGAGAAGACTTTGGCTCGTAACCTTTAGGAGTTACGAACCATTCTGGGCGCATGGCTTTTGAGGCGTATGCGAGGCTTCAATAGTGACTTTACTCCTGTCTTTCGGGATCAGAGAGAAGTCTGGAGCACATGGCTTTTGAGGCACATGCAGATTTGGGCGCATGGCTGCGGAGGCACATGCGAGATGATCGGGTGGCCACGCGACAGTAGTCGTCGGAGGACAGTAATAATGATGCTGACGTTGGCGATGCTTCGTCTTCTGAAAAAGCTGTTAACTGTTCAGACTTCGGGAGGCGTGCTGCCAACTCTGTCAGTTCAGCATTTAATGTTTTTGACATTCGATGGACAGCTGAGTGGGCGTATTGATTGGCGTTCTACTAGGCGTATGGGGGACGCATGGGGGCGCATCCCCTGTGATGCGCTTGATGCTGATGGGCACATCTGTGTGATGCGCTTGATGTTGAAGGGCGCGTCTATGTGATGCGCGGTCTGGCCGGTGCATCCGCTTCATGACACGTTCTTTAATGCAGCGACTGTTACGTTCTTCGAGTGCTTTAAATAGCCGTTTTGACTTGGCTGAATTCGAAGCGTCCGGTTCATCCATTAAATGCAAATTTATTGTACAAAATTCGGAGAGCCATCCACTTGGCGCATGGGTTTAATTTGCCCGGCCTATAAATAGTGGCATGGAGAGAGGGTTTGCTTCTCGTTCTCTCACGTTCTTCCGATATAAACTTGTGTACTCGAATGCATTCGGTTGACGAGATGCTTCCGAGGGCAAAGATGCGACGCAATGTCTTCGTTGATGCACTTGAAGGTGAATGTTACATCCAAAAAGTCGGAGTCGAGGGCTTTCGAGGCAGGCGGAAGGTGCATGTTGCATCCAAAGATAGGGATACTCGGGCCTCGTCTTTGTTGTGCAGGAAGAGCCGCAGATCGGAATGGCGGTGCTGCAGCTTTGGGGGCTCTTTTTTTCTTCAAAGTGGGCGTTGCCCACTCTGGTTGTGTTGAAAGTTGCTCATTTAGCCGCAGTTTCGATTACGGTCTTCCTTGGCCTTTGGAGGCTCTTTCGAAGCCTCCCCTGGCCACAGGTTGGCTTGTGGTGCTCTTCACTTCCTCGGCTAGAGGGTTGATTGCCACCCTCGTTTTGTTCAATAAATGCTTCATTAGTCGAAGCATTTTGACGGCGGTGAGCCTGGCTGGAAGAGCTGCACATAACTGGGCTGCTGAAGGGATGCACATAACTAAGCTGCTAAAAAGGATGCACCCTGCTGAGGGCGCATGGTGGGATACGCCTGACTGAGGGCGCATGGTGATTGCTGTACCTACTTGAGGGCGCAGGGTGGCTGCTGGCTGTAGACTTAGGATCTTTTTTTTGTTGAAATTCTCCTTTGTACAATCTTTTCTTTGACATGTAATAGACTTTTATATGTTAAATAAAAAGTCATTTTCAATGTCTATATTTGTGGCCTTTGCTGTGAAGTACTTTGTCCAAGCTCTGGCGTATGTAGTCTGGCGCATAGACTTTCTGGTTCTGAAATTCCATGCTTCTACAAGACCCCCTTCAAAGTTTTCAAAACTTTTAGATAAGTTTTAGAATACTTTGAATAAGAAGCATGGTGATAAAGGCGCATGACTGTCGGGGTGCATAGATACTCCGCGCATCAGTGATGGGGCGCATGCTCCGCTCAGTTAATGCAAATGATGACGCCTCGATAACCGAAAAAGATTAATGATGATATTTTTGGTTTTATTTGCAGTTATCTCTTCACAGAACCCGAGGCGACGGCTGAGATCACACATCATCGGTTCACGCGTGCGACCAAGCCTTATAAATAGGCGAGAGATGGAGAGAGGGGGAGTTCTTCTTCTCCTTGCTTTTGCTTTTTTAGAGTTTTTCTGCAAAAACCCTAACTTTCTTCTTCAAAAGGAATGGCTCCCAAGACTCCTCGCGGCGGTAGCAAGGGAAAGGAGCCGGCGGAGTTTGCCGAAGAGGATGCTCCTGTCACCATTGTGACTCCGGCCGACGTTCGACCCGCTGTGACGGGTGGGTGTCGTCTCTTCCACTATTTTCTTTGTTCAGACGATCTTTGGATCATGCGGCTGAGTTGGTGTGCCCTAACTCTCTGCTGCCGACGCGCATGGACCTCTGTCCGCGCTGAGGTTTTATTCCGCCGACATGCATAGGTTTAGGCCTTTATCATGCACCGAGGTTTAGCTGCTGACGCGCATGGGTTTACACCATGATGATGCACCGAAGCCTCTGCTGACGCCATGGGTTTACGCCCTGCTGATGCGCCGAAGCCTCTGTTGACACGCATGGGTTCACACCCTGATGATGCACCGAAGCCTCTGCCGACGCGCATGGGTTCACACCCTGATGATGCGCCAAAGCCTTTCTGCTGAAGCGCATGGGTTTACACCCTACTGATGCGCCAGGTTGCTTTGACACATTTTGTCTTTTTGTCTGACTTTTATTTTTGTTGTGCCAGTGTCGATGACAATCCCTTTGCTGAATGAGGTCCTTCTGGATGCTTCTCTTTGTCAAATGGGAGTTAATTTTGACGAGGCGGTTATCAACCCTGCGAAAGATGCTATCTTACAGAACCAACCTCCTGAGAGAGTGCTGCAGATCCAAAACCAGTTGCCGATTTTCCTCCAGAGTATGATGGAGAGCGGTAAACAGAAATCTGCTGAATCCGAGGATGTGACTTTCTTAAAACCTATCTTTTGTTCGGTGACCGACTGGTCTCTTCTGAAGCGAAGATACTGAAGATCAGAGAAGACTGGTTCTTTTCTGCAAAAGGTATGGTTCTGTACATGCGACAACTTGACCGTCAGTTGCCGCTGACGGCCTTTTACTGTTTTGCTTCAAAGAGAAGGATGCGCTGGGAACTTACTCCTTCTCAAGGAGGGGCCTTGGGAGGTACTCTTTCGATTGATGCTACCTCGAATCAGAGGGATACCTTGGTCGCTTTGTGAGCCAGTTCCTCATTTAGTTGTCGATCTTTGCGTCCGGGTAGCCTCTACAGTGAAGTCCCTAGTAACACATTTGCCTTCAGTGCTCCGACCTTTGTAAATCGGATGCTGACATCGAAGGTCACGTATCCGAAGGGTGGCTTTAGAGTTGAAGGTTGGTGTCACTATATCCCGAGGTGGGACGAGTTGACCATTTGGGTGCTATCGAAGTTCAAGGCTGAGCTTAAGGAGATGGGGTTGACAGTCGCTATCCGTGCCACACAGGCTGGCGTGGATCTCAATAAGCCTATGTTCCTTGCACTCTTAGAATTGTTCAATGCCCAGACTGACACCTTCTATACTCCGGTGGGGGAGTTGGGGTTGGCTCTCCATGAGATGTACGAAGTGTCCAAGCTTCCCTGGGGCTCGGAACCGTACGAAGAATATTTCTCGTCAAATGAAGAGATCCAGGTTCTGGAAAATAAGGACCCGAAGATGATGGTTGTTTTCAAAGAAGTGGCGAGCCATCATTATCTGATGCACCGGAAGGACAAAGGCAAGACCCAGCCTCATGTGACTGCTTGGAGGGATTATCTTTTCAAGCAGGATTTGGCGGACTCATCGAGGATCCTGTTTACGACTCCGCAAGGGCTGAAACCTGCGGAAGTGACTTCTGAGATAAGCCGGCTGGATGAGAGGACTCCTGGTTCAAATGAGAGTGGCGAGGACGCGTATAGCTGCTTCTGGCACTGTGCGCACCGGATGTCGTCTAAGGCGGTGCTGACGGCCTACTTGATAATATGGCTCCGAGATTGTGTGTTTACTGGCGGATCTGGTGCAGTGGAGAGGGTACACCGGAACCTTATTTTGCCCGTCGTAAAGTTGGTTTTTAGACGTCCTTTAGCTCTCCTTCCCGCGATGGTGTGTAACCTGTTGCGGGGTTTGAGGACCTTTGCTAATGACGTCATCCAGGGGAGAGGTAGAAACGACAACTTTCCCCGGGCTGAACTGCCATTCCATTTCTTATGGGATGGCTGATTCTGCATCATCCGAACGTGATGAGTCCAGGTCCGGAGGAGGATCATGTTGAAGGAGATGCCTTCATCCGTCGCTTCTACAAGAGGAAGTGGTTACATACTGGCATCCCCGTTTGTAGGAGAGTTCTGTCCTACCTTCAGGGGTGGGAGATTGTCAAGGTTGGCTCCATCTTTAAAGACTTCGAGGCTGACCAAGATTTGGACGACTCTGGTGAAGATGTGATTACTCTGCCGAAATAGGGTTTTCGTTGGTTGAAAAGTATTCGGCCTTCTCACTTGGTCTACCGCAACCAGAATAGATGTTATCTGGAGCCATATCTGCCCAGCCGGTTTGCTCGCCAGTTTGGCTATACCCAGCTAATGTTGCGGAATCCCAGTAGCAGTCTGGGGTTTATCGAAAGTTTGCTAGATGGAGCCCGGGGCTGGCAATTTTACAATGCCGGGTGTACTGGTGTTCGTTTTACTATGCCAGTTCGCAACCCTCGACCACAGATCCTGTATTCGGACGTTAAGCTGTATTGTATCATGAATACTGCGTCTCCTGGTTATGACAGGGAGACTAGTTTCATCGTTGGAACTCAGCTGGAGGCCACGGCGAATATATTGATAGCGGCCCGGTCATATCGTCCGCCAGAATTGGCAGGATATCGGGCTGCTGCTGCAGCATCAGTGAGAGATCCCTCTGTTGGGAAGAGACGGGCCGACGCAGAAGCCAGTTCGTCTGTACCAAAAAGGCCGAGAAAAATGATGACTCCAAAGGCTACGGGAGAGCCGTCTGTAACGCCAGTAGAATCAGTTCCTGCTGAGGTAAAGAGTCCTCCGTAATTTTGGCTCATCTTGTCATTTTGGTGACTTGTGTTTTTCTTCTTGTAGGGATCATTGAAGAAGAAGACCCGTGTTTCGAAACTGGATGTTAGTAAACCGAAGGAGGTGGCAAGCTCTTCTGATCCTGAAGATGTTCCTGCGGAGGTTTCAGTATCTCCAGACTTTGTTGAAAGAGACGCAGAGATTGCAGCAACTTTCGGGATGGTGTCAGCTGCCATGGAGGCCTTGGATGCTGAGGGTCCAGCGGACATGGGGCTTCGTGATGATGATGTGGAGTGAAGTTCGTCGTCTTCGGATGACGTTGCTCCAGAGTTGCAAGAGCCTGTTGCGGGGGCAACAGAGGTGGTTGGAATAGAGGAGAGGGTTAATTTCCCTCCTTGTCATGATGAAGGGGGGTCGACTGCAGCATTGCCGAGCCCTACCCCAGACTCAGCGGCGGAAGCTGAGGTGGCTACCAATCAGTAGGTAGCAACAGATCTTGTCCCTGTAGAGGGATTTGATGAAGAGGATGAGACTCGTCTGCCAGTCCTGACTTCAGGGGCAAGTCAGGAGACAAGTATTGATCTCTCCGTTCTGTCAGGGGAGGTACTGGCTGCTGATAGGACGTTGGGGGCTGAAGAGGCGGCTATTGACGTCGGTGGTACTTCCGAGTTCGAGAAGGGTAAGGGTGTGATGGAACCCTCTATTGCTCCTTCCACTTGGGGTACTATCTCGACGCCTGTGCCGGCTTCTTCTGTTTCTTTGGCTCCTCGGGCCAGTAGTCAAGCCCTTGATGATGAAGAGCCTGTCGACACCGAGGTTCCAGCCTCGCGGATTGAGGCAGGCGGACCTTCTTGCGGTCCGCTTTCTGGAGCAGCTCCTCCGACTCCTGCTATGACGCCGTAGGTGCTGGCTGATGAATACATGAAATTCATCGTCGAGGCAGTGTATAAAATGCTGTAGAGGGGGGTATCGGCAGTGATGGATGCCAACGAAAGCTTTGCGATGGCAAGAACTCTGGCACTGCCTCATATCAACCTGATCCGTCTTCACCACGTCCACGATCATATGACCGTCATTCTGGAAGCCATGGTGGCTGAGTTGGACCAGCGACTTTCCGAACTTCAGCGCATCCACCGAAATGACCTCTCCATCTTGATAGATACGGAGAAGGAGAAGCTGATCGCCGAGATTGAGTCTTCCTACCAGGCCACTGTGAGTGTCTGGGAACGTGAAGTAGCTGAGACTGAAGCCATGCAGTGGAGCGGTTATCCCAGTCTACGCGGGAGACAGTAGAGACGCGAGCTACTTTGGACGCTAATATCGCGGAGATTAACGCCCAGATACGCCGTCTTGAGGACCAGCGGGCCCGACTCCTTTAGACGCCGAACGTGTCCAGGCTGAGCACGTAGTATTCAAGAAGGAGGAGGCAGCTTTTACCCACCGAGCTCTTACCCTGGCTCAGCAGCGGCAGCAGCTGGATGAGAAGCATGAGAACGATACTTCTGCTGAGACTGTTGAAGCAATGCGTCAAGAAGCTGAACGTCGAGTCTTGGCGACTGTGGAGACTCGGGCGGCAAACTTGAAACGCTAAATTGTAGAGCTTTCAGCCAACCCTGGGGATATTTAGGATTTGTAGTCTCTTTTGTGTATTTGCAACTCTTGCTGGGAATAGTATAATCCTTTACTCTCCTTTTTAGAAATAAAGAAGTACACAACTTTTTTGTGATGTGTTCATTTTTGCTTGTCATAAACTTTGATGATTTGTGTGGACCTATTAACTTTTGCACACCTTGGTTTTTAGGTACAGATAATAAGTTTGAAAGAACCAACATGTTTGCTCAGAGGTAATGTGGACGTGGCAAATATGGGGTTCAAATGATAGAATCTTCCTACTCAGAGGTGTTATGGACGTGGTAGGAATGACTCTGGGGGATACGCGGAACTACTCAGAGGTAATGTGGACGTGGAAGTTCTGCGATCAACGTACGACAACGCAGGGGTTGTCTATACGGGATGTTTACTCAGAGGTAATGTGGACGTGGTAAACATGGTGGGTAGCGTAGTCTTATGGAATGTAAGATTTCGCTTTGTAGGGTGTAGGGGAATAACTCAGAGGTGATGTGGACGTGGTTGTTCTTCTACTGGAGCATGCCACAGAACAGCTGGGCCCCGAAAGTGTATGATTTTGTGGAAGGGAATTGTATGTGAGCCCTGATGATTGGGTCCACAAATTCCCTTGTGAAAGTACATGTCTGCAAAGATGTCAAGAGTAGTACTTCTTTAGGAACTTGTCATTGATGGGCATCATAAACAAGTCCCCATTGGGCTTGGTGAGGCGGTAAGCACCGTTTGAGTATACCGTCTCTATGATGAAAGGTCCTTCCCACTTGGGCTCGAACTTCCCTGGTGTCTTGTGAGTCAACACCATCGGCCTCCTGACTGCCAGAACCAGGTCGTCTACTTTGAAAGTCCTCTGCTTGACCTTCTTGTTGAAAGCCTGTGATATACGGGCTTGGTAGAATTCGATGCATTGTTGAGATAGGAGATGCTTTTCGTCAAGTGCCTCCAGTTCCCGCAGACGACGACGTTGATTGTCTTCTTCTGTGAGTTGGTTTGTGATTGCTATGTGGAGTGAGGGTATCTGAATCTCGAGAGGCAGTACCGCTTCGCTCCCATACACCAAGGAGAATGGTGTGTTGCCTATCGGGGTCCGTACCGTTGTACGGTAGGCCCAAAGGCATTCGTCGAGCTTTTTGTCCCAGTGGCATTTATTGGATGACACGACCTTTTTGAGTAGCCTGACGATAGTTTTGTTGAACGCCTCTGCTAATCCGTTTACAGCCGAATTGTAGGCGGTTGATGCCACATTTTGAATGCGATTCTTGTCACAGAATCTTCTGAAAACATGGCTGATGAACTGAGGACCATTGTCGTGGATGATCCTTCGGGGTACTCCGAAACGGTAGATGACGTGGTGCTTGATGAAGCTAATCACCCTGGAGCTTTTTACTTCTGCCAGCGGAACTGCTTCTGCCCATTTGGAGAAGTAGTCTGTGTTTGCTAGGATGAAGCGGTGTCCTCTCGATGAAGCAGGGGTGATCGGTCCCACAATGTCCATACCCCAAGCTTCGAAGGGCCAGGAGGCGACTGTAGGATGTAGTGGTTCTGACGATGTATGGATGAAGTTTGCGTGAAGCTGGCACGTATGGCACTTATTAGCATATTCGACAGCGTCAGCGGCCATGATTGGCCAGTAGTAGCCCATACGTCGCAGTCGGTCCTGCAACTTAGGGCCAGGTTGATGGGCCCCGCGGGTTCCATCATGAGCTTCTCGAAGGGCTTCGGCTGCTTCTTCGTTAGACAAACATCGAAGGAGAAGTCCATCGTAGGAGCGTCGGTACAGCATTTTTGTGGCTGTATCATAGTAAAATCGAAGAAAGCGTCTCCGGACTGAGATGACTTCTTTCGGGTCCTCTGGAAGAATTTCGTAGACAACAAAGTCGATGAACGGGAATCTCCAATCTCGGACGTTAACGCTGGCACCCGTTGACATGGCATGGGCCACTTATGAGCACAGGTTTTTTTAGGGCAGACCAAGTCTCGACCCACTACCGTGACGTAGTGTTGAGTCCCTAGGGGTGCCGCCAAGAAGGCTGTGAGGCCAGCCAGAGCATCAGCCTCCAGATTTTGTAGGCGAGGTACGTGTTCGATGAAGAACCCGGTGAAGGTTGAAACGATGTTCAATGCAACTTAATGGTAAGGGATCAGGTCTTCATGATAAACCTCGTATTGCCCTCTGATCTGGTTTACGACGAGTTTTGAGTCGCCGTAGGCTTCCAGATGATT
This sequence comes from Iris pallida, assembly GCA_029216955.1. Taxonomy (NCBI): domain Eukaryota; kingdom Viridiplantae; phylum Streptophyta; class Magnoliopsida; order Asparagales; family Iridaceae; genus Iris; species Iris pallida. Next base: position 30,443,197 of record JANAVB010001800.1, read on the forward strand.
CATCCCCAGCTGTTGCGCTAGCTGAAGTCCCATAATGAGCGCGTTGTACTCGGCAACATTGTTGGAGCACGTCTTTGAAAGGGAGTAAGCACGCTGGATGACCAGCTGATCGGGGGAGACTAATACCACCCCCACTCCTGCGACGATTTGGCCTTTGGGGCCTGTTCTCGAAGCGCCATCGAAAAATATCCGCCAGACGGAGCCTTCTTCGGTGACGTTTGATTCTTGAACTTCATCCGGGATGTCTTCATAGAATCTTGAGGACTCTGGAATGGGATGGACAGCTAAAAAGTCGGCCAGAGCTTGACCCTTAACAGCTTTTTGTGGAACGAATACCATGTTGTATGGCGTTAGCAAGATCGCCCATGTGGCTAGCCGGGAGTTCAATGATCCTGGCTTCGTCATGAGGACTCTGAGCGGGTTGACTCGGGAAATGACATGAATTGTCTGGCCCGAGACATAATGACGAGTCTTTTGGATGGCAAATACCAAAGCCAAGCACTCTTTCTCAACGGGGTTGTACCGATGTTCGGCCCCGATCAGAGTTCGACTGAGGTAGTAGATTGCTTGCTCATAGCCTGTATCGCTGTTCTGAGCTAGCAGAGCACCGAGGGAATGATCCATGGCACGGACGTAGAGGAGGAATGGTTTGCCGGTGACTGGTGCTACTAGGACTGGCGGGCTCGTCAGGTAAGCTTTGATGTCATCAAAATCTTTTTGGCATTCCTCTGTCCAGACGTAAGAGACTCCCTTCTTCATGAGCTGAGTGAAGGGTCGACATTTGCCGAAAAGGTTTGCTATGAACCTCCGGATGTATGCCAGACGCCCCTGTAGGCTTCGAATTTCTCGAAGGTTCTTCGGAGGGTCTATATCGAGGATGGCTTTGGTCTTCTCGGGATCGACATGAATGCCTTTCGCCGTAATGATGAAGCCCAAGAACTTTCCGCTAGAAACTCCTAGGAAGGATTTAGCGGGGTTCATCTTGAGTTGATGCGCCCGCATGAGATCGAAGACTGTCTTGAGGTCTTGCAGGTGATCTCCTTTGAGACAGATCTTGACTGCGATGTCGTCAACATAGCATTCGACTGTCTTGCGAAGATGCTGACGAAAAATGGTGCTCATAGCACGCTGGTATGTCGCACCAGCGTTCTTCAAGCCGAAGGGCATCACTGTGTAGCAGAAAATACCCTTTGGAGTCCTGAATGACGTATGTTTTGCATCATCAGGGAACATCTTGATCTGGTTGTAGTCCGAATACCCATCTATGAAAGACATGCGCTCGAAGCCACATGTGTTGTCGATCATCACGTTGGTGATTGGAAGCGGGAATTCGTCTTTCAGGCAAGCAGAGTTGAGGTCCCTGAAGTCGATACAAACTCGTATTTTCCCATTCTTCTTGGTGACAGGGACGACGTTGGCTACCTAATCTGGGTGTTGCTCTTCACGGATGAAGCCGCTAGTCAGGAGCTTGTCCACCTCCTGATCAATGGCGTTCATAATGTCCGGACGGAAGCGTCGTTGTTGTTGTTTGATAGGCTTGGCATCGGGTAAGATGTTCAGCCTATGCATCGCAATCTGGGGATCAAGTTCCGGTATATCTTCATAGCTCCAGGCGAAGACGTCGATATACTATTTAGCCAGCTGGATTAAAGATTCTCGGTCTTCTCCTTTTAGGCTTTTGCTGACGAAGATGGGTTTGGAAGAAGATCCATCCCCAAGGTCGATCTGCTCGACTTCGTCTTCGGTGGGAGGCTCACGTAATTCGAAGCGAGACTCCCATTGTTGTCCCAGGCGTTGAGCCCAGGGTTCTTCTTCAAAGAATTCTGGCGCTTGGTCTTCGCCTTCTTCTTCTAGAGATTGTGCAGATGTCATGTTGGCTGACAGCACTCTCTTGAAGACAGATCCGATACTGGTATCGGAGTCCTACGTTGATGCTTCAGATGAGTGAGAATGTTCTACTTCTTCTGCGTCTGAACTCTCTGGAGTTGACGGTGGCGTGACATAGCCTACCCCCCGTCGAGTTCTGTTGTAATAGTCTTGCGGCTTTCCTTTGGGTGTTGGAAGCCGGAGAGGGAGACGTCGACCTTTGCCGTAGTTCAGGCCTTTGTTGCTTTTTAAGTCGTAACCCATCTTTTGGATGAGGTACTTTGCCTTGTCCGTGTACCGATAGAGTTGCATTCTGCCGGCATCTGGTTCTGGCTCGAGTGGCGGGAGGTCTTGATGACGCTCAACCTTGTCGAAGATGATGGATTCTTCGTCTCGACTCCGTGGTGGGACTATGTAACAGACCCCCTGGGACGGGACTACTCGATTTACATGATGGACGGTCGTTATTTGTGTTTGCAACGACCGTAGAGCGTTATCTAATGTATACATGGCATTCCAATGTGGAAGACTAGCATAATTAAAAGATACTCTGTTATTGATGAAATACGAGATTTTATTCCGCGGTATTACATTGTCCAGAGATGGGGCATCTACATCAGCAGAGATATAATCCCCTAGTTCTTCATCTGTAAGCACTGGAGTAGGATCGGGAGAGGCCACCACAGCGTTGGTCTTGGAGTCCGAGAGGACTACGTAGGCCTTCTCTGGCGGCTGGGATGGCGGCGGCTTGCCTTTAAGACGCACCTTCAGAGGTGCCTCTGCCGTGCCTCCGATGATTGGCGCCTTCCACTGTAGTTTTGCCATGAGGGGAGCCGATGTTTGAGGCGGCTTTCCCTTGAGTCGTATCTTCAGGGGGGCTTCAGGAGCAACTGGTGCTTTTCCGGGTAGCTTAATGCTCATGGGAGGTAACTTCTGAGGCGGTTTGCCTTTGAGTCGGATCTTCAAAGGAGCGTCGGGAGTAACCTCAGGCTCCATGTCCGGCTCTGCTGCCGTTTCTGCTTCGTCGTCAGCATCATTGGCTTCCTCCTCGTCAGGTGACTTGTATAAGTCGGCGTCGGTGAAGTAGGCTTCAATCCCTTTGAAAGGGTCGATGTCCGCGAACTTCGTACGGATAACGTTGTTGGTGGACACGTACTTTCTTTATACATTGGTGGAGCGTGGATGGCACCACCATGTACTCGTGCAGCCATGGGCGACCCAACAGAAGGTTGTAGTTGACTTCGGCGTCCACGACATAACAAGTGACCTCGGTTCTGAGGTTACCGATGTGGCACTTTAGTCGTATTTTGCCCAGTGGTTCGCTTTTGCTGGCGTTGAAGCCACTGATTGTCGTGTTGGAGGGCGCCAGTCGGTACATTGGGATCCCCAGTATTGAGAGCAGCGTCTTCAGGATGATGCTGAGGAAAGACCCCGGATCGATCTGAATCCGCTTCACCTTGACTGAACCGATGTACCCTGTATAATACAGCGGCCTGTTGTGTCGATTGTGCTTAAGCAGCATGTCCTGTTGGATGAAGGTTATATTGGGGATAACCTCATCCGTACAGTGACAGTACGTGCACACAGTCGGGAGATCTTCAGGCTGCTTGACCTGACTGAGAAAGGATTCAGCATCCTTTAGAGCTTCGCAGAGAGCTTCTCGGGAGTCTTTGGAAAGACGAAGGAGCTCGAACAGAGATAGGCGGACAGGAGTACTGGCCAGTTGTGCCAGTATGTCAAAGTTGTGGGGCTTGGCTAGCCCCGAAGCATTCTCTTTTCGTAGAGGCCTATCGAAGCGGGCCTCTATCTGCTTTTGCTTATTGGCTGCTGGGGGCTTAGATGGGCCCTCGTCCTAGACAGCAGGGACAGTGCCAGGAGGCACCACCTCGACGGCAGCTTCGTCGGGTTGGATATTCTGTTGTGAACGCGTCTGCACAGGAAGTGCCTCTTCCGCTGAAGAAGATACCGTGCGGCAAGACTTGATCTTCCTGCCTTTGGATTTGGAGGTAGGGCGTACCTCCGGTTGAGTCACCTCGGAGACGAGATCGGGGTGAACCCATAGGATCTCTCCCCAAGATGTGGTGAGTGGGATGAGTCCACTCACGTTGTCACGGGTAGGTGGTAAGTTAACCACCTCTATTGTCGCCTTAGGGATGGGGACGACGCCATCATGTGTTGTAGTTGGCGGCAAGGTGCCGAACTGGAGTGACACCAAGTTGGCTGACACCGTTTTCTCCTCGTAGTCGACGGAGATTACATCCGTATTGATCATACACTGGATGTAATTCTTGAGGACATAGCAGTCCTTGGTCGGGTGTCCGACAAACCGATGGTAGTGACAATACCTCGGGTTGTCCACTTTCCCAACCTCATCGAGACGCTTCGGGTCCGGAAGCTTGATCTTGTCACCCTGCTTCAGTATCTCAAAGAGTTGCAGGGTGTCTTCGTCGTTGAACGAATAAACCTCCTTTGGCCTTAGTGCAAGTGGAGGCTTCTGAGTAGGTGCTGACGCACCTTTTGAGGCATTGACAGTCAACGCCTGTTTCCCTTTCGTCTCTCGTCCGGGGTTGTTGGCTGCAAGCCATTTCCCCTTGTCCTCGAAAGCAGGGAAACTAACTCCCCGAAGACGAGCATTGGCTGCCTTCTTTTTCGCAGCTTCTGCTTCAATGATCAAGGAGCTCCAGTCGGGAGGGGGAGTAGAGTTGAGCCAGAGTTTGACTGCAGACAGCATGTTCATGCTGCAGGAGGAGAGAAGTGCATGTTCTGGCATGCCCAGGGGCAGTCTGAAGCAGGCATGTCGAAAGCGTTCGATGAACACTCGTACTGTTTCCTTCTCCTTCTGGCGTATCTCTATGAGGGATGCCATTGTCATATCCTTCCCGCCGTCGTAGAAACGGTCGAGAAAGAGACGCGTCAGGTCGTCGAAGGAAGATATTGAATTATCGGGGAGACTGCAGTACCAGTCGTACGCCACTCCTTTCAGTGCCCCAACAAATATGCTGGTGAGTAGCGCGTCCTCCTTCGGAAGATGTCCCGTCTGAGACTGGAAGTACGTCAGATAGCGACGCGAAAAGTCCTTCCCGTCGTAAGGCGTCAGTGTTTGTGTTTTATATTTTGGAGGATAAACCACCTTGTTCCATTCGAGGGGATAAGGTTGGGGGATGCCCATCTTTTGGCGCTCCTCTTGTCTTGTCTTAGACTCAAAGCGCTCGCGTAAGTCCCTGATCATCTCGACCACGTCTTCTGTGGAGCTGGGAGTCGGAGAAGGTGGTACCACCGGGAGTTGAGCATTTGAGGGCTCCGACGTCCGAGGTGCTTCGCGTCGATCTATGTCCGAGGATACCCGTTGAAGGGGTACACTCGATTCTTCATTGGCCCCTGGGTCGGGACCGGTAGAAGGTGTCCGACCGTATCTCCAACACTGCTTGAGTCAGTGTTTGCATGGAGGCAGAGAGGGTTTTGAGTCCTCCCTCCAGGATATCTATGCGCTGGACGAGGTCTGTTGGCGGCGCATCAGACTCGACATCAGCCCCAGTCACATTTTCTGTCATGACGCGGCCGGGAGTGGATGGATGGGTCGAGGCTTCACTCTCGGCCTCACTCTTGTAGGGGAGTTGCCTCTCCTGGAGCTTCGTCTTGGCTACCCCCGGCTATGTTCGGGAGACCATTCACTACGGGCGCATCTGCAAGGGCCTGATTACCCTCAGCTCCGTCTTGAAGGGCCTCTTCGTCTCCGGAACTCGGGTCCGCAGATGCTAGACTACCCCCAGCTATGTTCTGGGGGATATCCTCGTCTTCAGGGGCTTCTGGGAGGCTGACTTCGCCTCGAGGATCCGCCCCAGGTGTGCTTTGGACACACTCGTCTTCGGAAGGAGGCTCGACAAGGGTCTGACTACCCCCAGCTTCCTCCAAGATCTTCTTCCTCCCCTGAGTGCCTTCGAACACTCCGGAGGACGAGACAGCTGTCTTGGTCTTCCTCGGCTGGCTTTTGGACGAGGAAGAGGAATTGCCAGTCGTCTTTCGGACTGACGAGGAGTTGGAGATCACGTTGCATGAAGCAACCCTTGGTTCTTCTTCTGTTGACACCTTCTTCTCGAGGCGACGTCGGAGGGGTGTCGATGATTACAGCCGCTGGAAGACCGACTGCCTTGGTGGGACTGCAGCTTTGCAACAGCAGTTGATGGTGACGACAGCACAAGTGTGCCCCGTGAGGGACGCATCGTGCTTGTCAGTCGACTCTCCTGATCGGCGCTTGTGAGTGATCACGTTGCGCAGATCGTTGGAGGAGAGTGCCACCTTTGCACCCCCTTCAGGCGCATGTCAAGGCCAAGCGCCGGGGTGGTCAAGTGAGTGCTGCGCCCCCTGATCTAACACCAAACAGGCATCCCGATCAGTAGTGGGGGAACCACATCATTTGAAGTGACTTGAACGGACCTCAAACGCACAACCAGAGGAGGCGCGGGAGTTCAAGCCCACTGGATTTGCCTTACTCGACTTGGTTGTGCACGCAATAGATGCGCCCAAGTGAGACAAGGACTTTGAAGGTCGGCTCATTTTCGGTGCCGCAGCACCCGAGTCGACCTTGTACAACTTACCATAAGCAGCGCGCATGATTGTGAGCGCATGCTTCTGGCTTGCTGCTGGCATAGCACGTTTGGGGCGCATGGCCCGTGCTGTCTTGGATTTTTTCGTACCAGTCCGCTGGGTCGCATAGTACTCAGAATCCAAATTCTCTTCGCTATTATAGCGAGTGAGTCTGTCAAAGACAGAGACCTTTTGTGGTGCATCAGAGGTGATGCTCGGGGCATTGGCTGCGCCCCTGCTCCGTCGACGCATCTTCCTCGCCTGAGAGGAAGATAGTTGGAGAATGTGGTTAGCCGCACGTTTCCCCGAGAGATGCACTGCACCAGCGGGCGCATCTTGGTTGCTGAGGACGTCAGCAGAAAGAGAAGTTGTAACACCCAGTTTTTCAGATGAGGGTAATTTTGAAATTTTGAAATTATATTTATTAATTATTGATATTTGATTCACATTATGATTTTTAGTGATTTTTAATAATTTTTATTTTTATTAAAAAAATTGGTTAAGTCATGACTTGTGATTTTGATGTGATACTGGTGAAACCTGAGAGACTGCATGACCTAGAGCCTAACCATGTCATTAGGATGACTTAATTATCATTTTTAGCCTAGGGGTAATTTGGTTATTTTGACTTATTTGAATTATTTGGTGATTTGTAGTATTGGTGAATTCTAGGTTGACTTGACTTGTTGAGACTTAGTGAACTAGCCTAGAAGCTAACCCTAGCCATGGTGACCCTAGTCTAACTTGAGTTAACCTATTTTAGTCATTAGAGAATAGTTGTAGAATGTCACCCCCAGTTTTCAAATTAGGGGTATTTTTGTCATTTTCAAGTTTTAAAATATTTTAGGAATTTATTATGATTTTATATGATTTTTTAGGAATTTATTAGAGTCGGTTTGAATTTTATCCAATTCGGACCCAATTTGGAGACCCGGGTAGCCTGGACTCATGTGGGGCCCACATACTAGCTGGGCTTGGCCCACATGACACCCCTAACTAGGTTAGAAATCCAAAACCACAATCCCATGGTCTAATTTGTCAATTAGAGGCTTAATTGATCATTAGTGAACCAAACCAAGTCAAACCCATTCCAAAACAAACCAAACCAAACCCAACTTGACTAATGGGTTGTGGGGGGGGGGGGGCTAATGGGTCCCCAACCCAAACCCATTAGCCCCAAGTGGCCGGCCACATATAGTAGAAACCCCCCCTTTTCCTTCACACTCAAGTCTCTTTCTCTCTCTCCACTTCATTTATTTCTCTTCTTCAAAGTTCTTCTTCCTCTTCAAAACCTACACTAGGTATGATGATTAAACCCTCATTTATTTCTTCATTCAATTTCCTCCTTCACAATAAATGTAGTGAGGATCTTCCTCTTCCCTTTGCCCCATTTTTATGGTTTTCCCTAAAACCTAGTTCTAGGTTAGTTTTGTGGTTCTTTCTTGTATATATGTATATATATATATATTTATGTGTTGTGTGGTGTTGAGAGGATGATGGTGGTGATGAGGTTGTGTCATGGTGGTTGTGTGTGAGAGTAGAGAGTGATGATGGTGGTGTATAAGTGTGTGTGTGTGAAGTTATATATGTATATGTGTGTGTGTATATATGTATATGCGTATTTGTATATATATATGTATATGTGTGTGTGTGTATATATGTATATGTGTGTGGGTGTATAGGTGTAGAGATATATGGATTTATATATATAAGTAGATAGATAGATATATAGATAGATATATATATATAGGTATATATATAGAGAGAAGGGAAGAAGTAGTAGTAGTAGTAGAAGTAGTAGTAGTAGTAGTAGTAGCCGTAGCATAGCAGTGGCAGCAGCAGCTGGAGCAAAGCAGCAGCAGCCAGCAGCTTGCAGCAGCAAGCAGCAGCAGCAGCAGTTGCAAGCTGCAGTAGCAGTAGCAGTAGCAGCAAGGGCTGCTCAGGCAGCCCTTCCCCCCCCCCCTTTGTGACCCCCCTAGCACCAATAAAACCCCTCCCATTAGTCTATATATAAGTATATATAGATAGATATATATATGGTTATGTAGAGAAGAATTAGATAAGGAATTAGAAAAAGAGAGAAAGAGAAAAGAGTTTAAGGATTTAGAATTAGAGAGGGAAGCTAGGGAAATAAGGAAATTAAAGAAGAATAGGAGGGAGGATTAAGAAGAGGAATAAGAGAAGAAGAGGGAGATTAGAGGAGTTGAGAAGAAGGGAAATTAGAATCGAGAATCAAGAAGAGTTAGAATCAAAAATCAAACGAGGGGTTTTAGTTAGAAATCGAGTTAGAGGGCGAATTTGAGCCCGGAGCATCGGATCGCGACGAAACTTGACATGGACCTAGGTTACGTGATTTAGATTTTGCGGGTAAGCTCCCGGATGGAAATCGGGGTCATAGGGCGCCGGTATCGCGCCGTGTCAGTGCGTATCTCGAGATATTCGAGATTTCTGCAATGGGCCGTAAGGTGGACCAAACGTCCACTTTACTTAGGTATTTTGGTGGATAACGAACCCATAGGATAGTACCCTACTACCCTAGGGAGATCGGGTCAAAATAAGTAGCGTAGGTAGGCTATCTAGAATATCGCCAAGGGTAGAAATTTACCCTTAAAAAGGGTAAATTAGGGAATTGGCCCACGGCCAAGAATTGAGTTTCCAAGTCCAAGATGGACTTGGATATGGATTGTATAGGTTGGTAATGAGTAGGATTAGCTGTCTAAACCTAGTCTTGGACCCGGTTGACCACGGTTGACTTTTTGGACTAAAAGTCAACCATGGGTCAACACTTTACCCAATTTGGTCCCAAATTCCATCCAACTTGGACCGTTGACTAAAAGTCAACTATTAGTCACCAGTGACCTAGAGTTGACCTAGTGTTGACCTCGAGTTGACCAGAATTGACCCGTTGACCAAAAGTCAACGGTAAGCCAATTTTCGACCTAGTTTGATTCGGATGGATTTCCAATGTCCTTCCATGACCAAGTATGACCCAACTAGAGTTGTCTTGACCTCGTATGACTTGTTAGGTCTAATATGACTTAGATTTACCCCGTACAATCTAGTTTGACCTTGTTTGACCTAGATTGACTTAGTTTGAGGTGTCTTGACCTATTTTGACTCAGTATGACTTAATTTCACTTCCAAACCATTATATTGATACAGTATTCCATCTATAGGTCCTCGAGGCACTGATCTTGGACTCAGTCGACTTATCCATCACAGTACAGGCGAGTACATTCTCTGATAATATTTCTGTTTTATGATATCGTCTTTGTTTCTAGTATTTAGTACAGATTATCCTTGTTCTCTTGACACATTGTTCACACGGATTGATATTTGTCTGGATCCCGTCATAAGATGTTATTCCTCTTATATATATGGTATACACTGGACAAGTCTACATTGTTTATTGTTCATTGTATAGATACGATTCCTGCGAAGGCTAGCTACCCTCTCAGAGAATATGTATCATGACGTGTCATGACTGGATCCACTATATTGGTCAGGGATGGGGGTGTTAGCGTAGAGATGTGATCAATACCCCACAGATATTATTGTATCATCATTGTATAGTGTTAATCATACACTCACGTATGATTAGCCAGGCCAAACATTGTATCAAGTTCTAAGCCGATCACATGTTGAAACTAATACTAAACTCACATAGATATAGTTCCAGATTCTTGTACATGATTTATACTGGTTTCCCTGTTCCTACATTCAGATTACAGTCTTGATATGCCTTACCATGTTTCATGTACACATTATTTATCTCGTAGATTCTCTCTATTTACTGCTACATTTTCAATATCGTCTAACTAGAACTGTTATGGAGGTTTGTGCTCGTTCCATCCTGACTGGATATGTTGACAAAATTTTACAGATAGTGGCGAGGAGGATTGTCCTACCTACTACGGTCCGGTTGACGTAGTGGGCGTAGACTTGGAGACCTTGGTTCAGCAGGGCTTAGCTCCGCCCGACGAGCCTTTATCTTAGTTTAGTTAGGTTAGACATTTTGGACTGGACCTTGTCTCCAGCTTGCTACTTGTTATTTTATTATATTCTGGGATTGTATTAGAGACTGGGACTTAGACTTGTATATTATTTGTGATGGACTTGACAGGTTATATTTTCTCGTCTTGTTGTCTTTATCTTTCAGTCTTTACTTTGTTATCTTAGAGTCGTGATTGAGTACTCGTATATATATCCATTGCTTGTCCTCCGTTCGGAGTTGACCATATTCTCGACAGGTTTTTGTTATATATATAAACTGTTTAGAAGTAGAGAAATCCACAGCGTTCCACGCCGATTTTTCGGTGAGGGCTGGGCGTTGTCGCGTCACGTGCCCTTTTAGCGGGTGCGGGTCGTGACATAGAATGAGGGGACTTGGTTTAGTGAATTTAAGTCATGGCTTATGACAAAATGGTTTAATTGATCATGACTTAAGCCCATGGGCCATTTAGTGAACCCTAACCCTAATTAATGAACCTATGAGCAGCCACATAGGGATCCCCACCCTATTTAAACACTTGTTCATTAGGGCTTGCCTCTTTTTATCATTCCTACACTTGGAGAAAAGAAACGTATGTTTTTCCCTTCCAAAAAAATTCTATTTTATTCATTTGATCTCCTTTTTCATCCTAGTCTTTTGCATTGGATTCTAAATTGAGTTTATGGACTATTGGTGGAGAGCCATTTCAGTTTTGGATCCATTTGGACCAATTGGCCATCAAGAGGAACACCCCCCATTTGGAGCTTTTCCATGCAATTTGCACCTATAGGTAAAACCCTTTAAATTGATTTAAATTTCGGTTTTCTTTGCATGTAGGGCTAGATCTAGGAGTCCCCTAGGTGTCCCTAAAATTTGGGTGAATTTCATGTCCGTTTGGTGTCCGTATCGGACACGTGTCGTAGTGTATGTTAGGTGTTCGATGAAATGCCTCAAAGGATTTTAATTTCGATTTTTGCTAAACTAATTACATGGTTGTGTAGCCCTATATATGGGGATTAATTATATATATGACTGAGCTTGAGTTGGACCCCTGTTCGTGTCCAAAATCGGATACGAACCTGCTGTTGGACACTGCACAGGGGAGTACTGTGCTCCCCTGCTGCCCGAGTGTCCTGTAGGACACGACACGGATTCGTATGGAATAATTTTTGGTCGACACGTGCGGGCAATCACTGTCAGCATGCATACCAAATTTGAGGCAATTTTATTGAGCGGATTGGAAGAAATCCCATCCGCACTGGAATCGCACACGCGCACACGCGCGCACAGACACGCCCTGATACGCGTCTCGCACACGCGACACGCTCCACGTGGACACGGTGCAGGGTGTGAGACACGCACCCCTATCCTTGGCGAACCCTGGGACATGAGCACGAGCTCTCTAGTGTCGTGTGTCGTGTCCTGGGACGCTCTACACCTCTGCACGAGGCTGCATGTGTGTCATTCCTGCTGAGTGTGTATTTTCGTGATTGGACACGTCGTGTCCACTTTTGTGGACATGAATCGACTAGTATAACACCCTGTCATGTGCACACACCCTTACCAACCATTAAATTGTATTTACATCATATTTTCAGTGTTCGAATTTCAGTATTCCTAATTTTTCTGATACCCAATTCGCAGGTTTGGTTATTTCGAGATTTAAATGTATTTTAAAACTGATAATTAGTGATTATTGAGTGTTGGTTCACCCGTACAAGTCTGGGATCAACCTTCATGTTAAGTTTTCATATTGGCATGGAGTAATTGGTTGTCGAACTGATTTGGAACTGTTAACTAAACTGGGTATCAGAACATTGGTTCAGTTCACCTATCTAATTTCAGTATTGGACATGGTTGAAATCCTATTTTAGCTTTGCCTATTCCTCTACTATAGTGCAAGCATGCATCCTATTTAAATTGTGTCCTTGTCTTTTGTTCAGTCTAGTATAGGTTTACATTTTGGTCAGTCAAGAGGTTTAGGAGTGCTAGTCTTTAAACTCTTTAAATCAGTCCTCCTTGAACTTGCATGCCTACCCATTCATTAGTTAGGTTTCAGATTTTTTTTGCATATATTTAACCTTGAGAACGGATGGTACATCTTGTATAAGCTGTGATGATCAGTTTCCTTTTCACTTGTGTACAGAGGTAAGGTAAAATGTGAGGCTCGAGTGAGGGTTGGCATTCCCTGTTCAGTTTTTTTACTGTGTCAGTTGCATACCCTCTGTTCAGACCTTAATTCCTTGTCCAGACTAGTAGGAGGGTCTTATGAGCTCGAGTTTGGTACTTTGGTATATAGATGTTCAACCCACTTCATGTTCAGTCATGAACATGTGACTCCTTGGATTAGAGTTCAGTCCCATATTGATCTCAGTTTTCCCACTTCACATAAGCATCAGTCCCTTACTTGGGTCAGCCCACAATTGTTTAGTATCATTCCCATTTTTTTTAAGTTCTATCTTTTCACTTTAATGTTCAGATATTGCCTGTATGTTAAGTCCCTGTTTGGAGTATAAGTTCAGTCCTTGTTTACCTTGTATTAGTCCGATTCATTGATTTCAGTTTTCCATACACACTCACACATTACATTGATTCACCACATCATGTTACACACACACTCGACACTCCTAAACTGTCACAGACACACATACGCAACTGTCAAGTTTCTGAGAATTTCTGAGTTTAAATACCAATTCCTGTGATTTTGCTCACTGATTTTATCACACACACACAATGCCTAAAACTGAGAACAATGTGCTCTCCTATACACACACACACATCACTAAATTCCTAACATATAAGTACCACACACATGGAATAACACTACACACAGATTTCTTGTAAACACACATTGACTCATGACACATACACATCACTGCCTTCCTATTTACACACTGTCACACATATGTTTACCACGCCACACACACACATGTGCCTTAATCTCTCACTCTATATCTCTTTACATATTTATGCCTCTATGTATATATACAAGTGTATGTAGTATAGAAAATGCATGCATGAATAAATGGTTAAATGAATGCAAATGTGATGATGATGACAGTGAATAGCATATATGCATGTATAAATGCAACCATGTACCTATGAAATAAAAACATGCAAGTATGTGTAAGGGTAATGAATAGATATAAATGCATAAATGAACTTGGATGAATAAATGAATATTAGCCTATGTATGCATCTATATGTGTATGAGTGCATATAGGTAATAGATGTATGAGTATGCATATGTATAATGAATACATGAATGAATAAATGTAGGCAATACATGCTATGTGTAGGAATATATACAAGTGAGTGCCTATGCACATGTATGAATGTATGTATATACATATGGTATATGCAATGTGTGTTGTTAGTGACTTTGTGTTTGTGCTTGGATGCTTGTCTAGGCTTGGTTAGGCCTAGTAAGACTGACTAGACTAGGATTGACTTAGTTGACTAGATGTTGACTTGAGTTGACCTAGTTTGACCTAGACAGTTGACCAGGTTTGACTTAGAGTTGACTTTGACCTAGATTGACCCAGAAATCATGTAGATTGCATCGTAGATTTAATTTCCTTATTTAAAATATGTTATAACATGTACTGCTCTATTTAGGACATTGTGACTCTGGTGCAGGCATCTGATATTACACTACTCTTCTCAGAGTAGCAGGCGAGTACATTCTCTGATAGTTCTTTCATTTACTTGTCAATTACTATACTTCAGTTCTAGTTAGTTTTATGTGATTCTTATAACACGTATGGATATTTCTGGATTCATGTATGTGACACACCTACCATCTGTCTGGTCTCTATTTCTGGAACCACTACTGGCATCACCTACTGGAATTACTACTGGAACCACCTACTGGAATCACTCTGGAATCTTTTGCTGGTATCATTATGTTTGGCTGGACTCATCTCGATTCTCGTATCATTTTCTGGATTCACTTGTACTTGTGGGCGGGGAAATATTGGAGTAGACATGTGAATATTCCCAAATACTGGAACCACTCCCTTGGAATTATACTGAAACGATAGCCATCCCACACTTGGCCGAGTGTGCGGTGTGCCGTATTACCTACAGTCGTTCACATATCGATCCCGATATTTTAAAACACACTGTTAGAGTATAGGCTGGACTCACCCTGGAACCTTTGATCACCAACTGGACTCACCTTGTACCGGACTCATCTTGTACTGGAACCACCTGGTATCAGATTCATGTTACATTCTGGACTTAATATGTTACTTTAGTTCAGCTAGATTTATTTTACAGTCTTCATTGCCATCATTCTTCTATTGTTTTAGTTACTTACTTTCCTTGTATCTTATTTGTTCTCCATACCATCACTTGTATACAAACTGCCATATTCATCAATAAAACTGTCTATAACTGCTTTATAGTTCTCTGTCATTTAATTGGGATTTTTTGATGAGTTGTACTCGTTCATGTCCTGACTGGACCTGTTGAAAATATTACAGATGACTGCCCTGAGGACATTTGCCCTACTTGCCCTGGAGCAGGAGATGGCTTAGCTACCTATGGCCCGACACTCAGGAGTGATCGGGAGTTTAGCTAGTCTGTTTTGTTTTAGTTTTCCTGTTTAGAACTGGAGTTGTATATAGAGATTTGAGACTTGAGATGTATTTGAGATTGTTTGAGTTTGTTGTTATTTTATTAGTAGTTTTGTTGTCTTCAATTCTTAGTTTATTTCTGTGTTATCTTATCGTGCTTAGACTGTGATTGAGTTACACCATATCTTATACTTGTCCTCCGTTCGGAGTTGATCATGATGAGTACATTATACACTGCATGAGTTGATGGTTAGTTAGAGACTTAGAACAGCGTTCTACCGCCGACACTGCGGCGTAGGCTGGGCGTTGTTACGTGCTCGTACCCTCACAGTGGGTGCGGGTCGTGACATATTTTTAGTGGTGGCCCATGCAGGTCGAGAGTCGCATTAGAGCGAGATCGTGGTAGTACGACGACTTAGTTGTGCTGCTACGAGCCTGCGATAGGATTGAGAGATAAGCTTTACCGGAGAGGCACTCAATCACAGTTAGGACTACTTGAGAAGATTCCTGGGATGACCCTTGAGAATCTCATTATAAACTATCTCGAAATTTGATTTTGACAGTATCTGTCTATCTTCCTTGTTCATCGTTGAATTTGATTCTTGGTATTCATTATTGACTTGATTTTCTACCAAGATAACATTATGGGCTAGGTTGCCTCAGTCATGGAATCTAGAGTCTTCTACGGCCATATCAGCTGGTTGGGCGATGAGATAGAGTCTGATTTTGGATATATTTTTCGGGTGTGGGAATTTAAGGTTTTCGCAGCCAATCTAGCGGCAATGCAAAAATTTTAAATACCATGATTCTAGATGTATGTACATTAGTTGTGGACTCTATGGATTATCGCAGCCATACTACTGGTGTGACAAGGATTCTGGTGACATGGTTCTGGATAGACGGGTATGATTATTAGATTGTAGGATAGATACCAAATAGATGGTGCCCTAGAGAATTTGAGTGGAATATCAGGGTGGATATTACTTGAGTGTCTTGGATTAGATAGAGGGAGCTAGGCCACCTGTAGCGCGGCACCGTGCCCCGCACCAACAGAGGGATACACCCTAGAGGGGCAGGGCTTCTGTGATGACAGTCGAGTAGACCGACTCTACGGGTGACGGGTTAGCAGGTCTGTCTTCCTGTTCTTCTTTTCATCTTGTTGTGTGATTCCATTAGTACCTGCCAGGATATTGCTTGTGATTGCCTAGATAGCATAGCTACCATGTTCGAGACCGTAAAATCACGACCAGTAGGATTGTGATGATTCGACTTTGATTGATTGGGGATTGACCTAGGAAGGGTGCGATCATTTTAATTTCGAGGACAAAATTTTTCTAAGGTGGGTAGGATTGTAACACCCAGTTTTCCAGATGTGGGTAATTTTGAAATTTTGTAATTATATTTATTAATTATTGATATTTGATTCACATTATGATTTATAGTGATTTTTAATAATTTTTATTTTTATTAAAAAAAATTGGTTAAGTCATGACTTGTGATTTTGATGTGCTGCTAGTGAAACCTGAGAGACTGCATGACCTAGAGCCTAACCATGTCATTAGGATGACTTAATTATCATTTTTAGCCTAGGGATAATTTGGTTATTTTGACTTATTTGAATTATTTGGTGATTTGTAGTATTAGTGAATTCTAGGTTGACTTGACTTGTTGAGACTTAGTGAACTAGCCTAGAAGCTAACCCTAGCCATGGTGACCCTAGTCTAACTTGAGTTAACCTATTTTAGTCATTAGAGAATAGTTGTAGAATGAGGGGACTTGGTTTAGTGAATTTAAGTCATGGCTTATGACAAAATGGTTTAATTGATCATGACTTAATCCCATGGGCCATTTAGTAAACCCTAACCCTAATTAATGAACCTATGAGCAGCCACATAGGGATCTCCACCCTATTTAAACACTTGTTCATTAGGGCTTGCCTCTTTTTATCATTCCTACACTTGGAGAAAAGAAAGGTAAGTTTTCCCCTTCCAAAAAAATCCCATTTTATTCATTTGATCTCCTTTTTCATCCTAGTCTTTTGCATTGGATTCTAAATTGAGTTTATGGACTGTTGGTGGAGAGCCATTTCAGTTTTGGATCCATTTGGAGCAATTGGCCATCAAGAGGAACACCCCCCATTTGGAGCTTTTCCATGCAATTTGCACCTATAGGTAAAACCCTTTAAATTGATTTAAATTTTGGTTTTTTTTGCATGTAGGGCTAGATCTAGGAGTCCCCTAGGTGTCCCTGAAATTTGGGTGAATTTTGTGTCCGTTTGGTGTCCGTATCGGACACGTGTCGTAGTGTATGTTAGGTGTTCGATGAAATGCCTCTAAGGATTTTAATTTCCATTTTTGATAAACTAATTACATGGTTGTGTAGCCCTATATATGGGGATTAATAATATATATGACTGAGCTTGAGTTGGACCCCTGTTCGTGTCCAAAATCGGACACGAACCTGCTGTTGGACACTGCACAGGGGAGTACTGTGCTCCCCTGCTGCCCGAGTGTCCTGTAGGACACGACACGGATTCGTATGGAATAATTTTTGGTCGACACGTGCGGGCAATCACTGTCAGCATGTACACCAAATTTGAGGCAATTTTATTGAGCGGATTGGGAGAAATCCCATCCGTACTGGAATCGCACACGCGCACACGCGCGCACAGACACGCCCTGATACGCGTCTCGCACACGCGACACGCTCCATGTGGACATGGTACATGGTGTGGGACACGCACCCCTATCCTTGGCGAACCCTAGGACACGAGCACGAGCTCTCTAGTGTCGTGTGTCGTGTGTCGTGTCCCGGGACGCTCTACACCTCTGCACGAGGCTGCATGTGTGTCATTCCTGCTGAGTGTGTATTTTCGTGATTGGATACGTCGTGTCCACTTTTGTGGACATGAATCGACTAGTATAACACCCTGTCATGTGCACACACCCTTACCAACCATTAAATTGTATTTACATCATATTTTCAGTGTTCGAATTTCAGTATTCCCAATTTTACTGATACCCAGTTCGCAGGTTTGGTTATTTCGAGATTTAAATGTATTTTAAAATTGATAATTAGTGATTATTGAGTGTTGGTTCACCCGTACAAGTCTGGGATCAACCTTCATGTTAAGTTTTCATATTGGCATGGAGTAATTGGTTGTCGAACTGATTTGGAACTGTTAACTAAACTGGGTATCAGAACATTGGTTCAGTTCACCTATCTAATTTCAGTATTGGACATGGTTGAAATCCTATTTTAGCTTTGCCTATTCCTCTACTATAGTGCAAGCATTCATCCTATTTAAATTGTGTCCTTGTCTTTTGTTCAGTCTAGTATAGGTTTACATTTTGGTCAGTCAAGAGGTTTAGGAGTGCTAGTCTTTAAACTCTTTAAATCAGTCCTCCTTGAACTTGCATGCCTACCCATTCATTAGTTAGGTTTCAAATTTTTTTTGCATATATTTGACCTTGAGAACGGATGGTACATCTTGTATAAGCTGTGATGATCAGTTTCCTTTTCACTTGTGTACAGAGGTAAGGTGAAATGTGAGGCTCGAGTGAGGGTTGGCATTCCATGCTCAGTTTCTTTACTGTGTCAGTTGCATACCCTCTGTTCAGACCTTAATTCCTTATCCAGACTAGTAGGAGGGTCTTATGAGCTCGAGTTTGGTACTTTGGTATATAGATGTTCAACCCACTTCATGTTCAGTCATGAACATGTGACTCCTTGGATTAGAGTTCAGTCCCATATTGATCTCAGTTTTCCCACTTCACATAAGCATCAGTCGCTTACTTGGGTTAGCCCACAATTGTTTAGTATCAATCCCAGTTTTTTTTTAAGTTCTATCTTTTCACTTTAATGTTTAGATATTGCCTGTATGTTAAGTCCCTGTTTGGAGTATAAGTTCAGTCCTTGTTTACCTTGTATTAGTCCGATTCACTGATTTCAGTTTTCCATACACACTCACACATTACATTGATCCACCACATCATGTTACACACACACTCGACACTCCTAAACTGTCACAGACACACTTACACAACTGTCAAGTTTCTGAGAATTCCTGAGTTTAAATACCAATTCCTGTGATTTTGCTCACTGATTTTATCACACACACACACAATGCCTAAAACTGAGAACAATGTGCTCTCCTATACACACACACATCACTAAATTCCTAACATATAAGTACCACACACATGGAATAACACTACACACAGATTTCTTGTAAACACACATTGACTCATGACACATACACATCACTGCCTTCCTATTTACATACTGTCACACATATGTTTACCACACCACACACACACATGTGCCTTAATCCCTCACTCTATATCTCTTTACATATTTATGCCTCTATGTATATATACAAGTGTATGTAGTATAGAAAATGCATGCATGAATAAATGGTTAAATGAATGCAAATGTGATGATGATGACAGTGAATAGCATATATGCATGTATAAATGCAACCATGTACCTATGAAATAAAAACATGCAAGTATGTGTAAGGGTAATGAATAGATATAAATGTATAAATGAACTTGGATGAATAAATGAATATTAGCCTATGTATGCATCTATATGTGTATGAGTGCATATAGGTAATGGATGTATGAGTATGCATATGTATAATGAATACATGAATGAATAAATGTAGGCAATGCATGCTATGTGTAGGAATGTATACAAGTGAGTGCCTATGCACATGTATGAATGTATGTATATACATATGGTATATGCAATGTGTGTTGTTAGTGACTTTGTGTTTGTGCTTGGATGCTTGTCTAGGCTTGGTTAGGCCTAGTAAGACTGACTAGACTAGGATTGACTTAGTTGACTAGATGTTGACTTGAGTTGACCTAGTTTGACCTAGACAGTTGACCAGGTTTGACTTAGAGTTGACTTTGACCTAGATTGACCCAGAAATCATGTAGATTGCATCGTAGATTTAATTTTCTTATTTAAAACATGTTATAACCTGTACTGCTCTATTTAGGACATTGTGACTCTGGTGCAGGCATCTGATATTACACTACTCTTCTCAGAGTAGCAGGCGAGTACATTCTCTGATAGTTCTTTCATTTACTTGTCAATTACTATACTTCAGTTCTAGTTAGTTTTATGTGATTCTTATAACACGTATGGATATTTCTGGATTCATGTATACGACACACCTACCATCTGTCTGGCCTCTATTTCTGGAACCACTACTGACATCACCTACTGGAATCACTACTGGAACCACCTACTGGAATCACTCTGGAATCTTTTGCTGGTATTATTATGTTTGGCTGGACTCATCTCGATTCTTGTGTCATTTTCTGGATTCACTTGTACTTGTAGGCGGGAAAATATTGGAGTAGACATGTGAACATGCCCAAATACTGGAACCACTCCCCTGGAATTATACTGAAATGATAGCCATCCCACACTTGGCCGAGTGTGCGGTGTGCCATATTACCTACAGCCGTTCACATGTCGATCCCGATATTTTAAAACACACTGTTAGAGTATAGGCTGGACTCACCCTGGAACCTTTGATCACCAACTGGACTCACCTTGTACCGGACTCATCTTGTACTGGAACCACCTGGTATCAGATTCATGTTACATTCTGGACTTAATATGTTACTTTAGTTCAGCTAGATTTATTTTACAGTCTTCATTGCCATCATTCTTCTCTTGTTTTAGTTACTTACTTTCCTTGTATCTTATTTATTCTCCATACCATCACTTGTATACAAACTGCCATATTCATCAATAAAACTGTCTATAACTGCTTTATAGTTCTCTGTCATTTAATTGGGATTTCTTGATGAGTTGTACTCGTTCCTGTCCTGACTGGACCTGCTGAAAATATTACATATTACTGCCCTGAGGACATTTGCCCTACTTGCCCTGGAGCAGGAGATGGCTTAGCTACCTATGGCCCGACACTCAGGAGTGATCGGGAGTTTAGCTAGTCTGTTTTGTTTTAGTTTTCCTGTTTAGAACTGGAGTTGTATATAGAGATTTGAGACTTGAGATGTATTTGAGATTGTTTGAGTTTGTTGTTATTTTATTAGTAGTTTTGTTGTCTTCAATTCTTAGTTTATTTCTGTGTTATCTTATCGTGCTTAGACTGTGATTGAGTTACACCATATTTTATACTTGTCCTCCGTTCGGAGTTGATCATGATGAGTATATTATACACTGCATGAGTTGATGGTTAGTTAGAGACTTAGAACAGCGTTCTACCGTCGACACTGCGGCGTAGGCTGGGCGTTGTTACGTGCTCGTACCCTCACAGTGGGTGTGGGTCGTGACAACTTGGTTGTGCACGCAATAGATGCGCCCAAGTGAGACAAGGACTTTGAAGGTCGGCTCATTTTCGGCACCGCAGCACCCGAGTCGACCTTGTACAGCTTACCATAAGCAGCGCGCATGATTGTGAGCGCATGCCTTTGGCTTGCTGCTGGCATAGCACGTTTGGGGCGCATGGCCCGTGCTACCTTAGATTTCTTCGTACCAGTCCGTTGGGGCGCATAGTACTCAGAATCCAAATTCTCTTCGCCATTACAGCGAGTGAGTCTGTCAAAGACAGAGACCTTTTGTGGCGCATCAGAGGTGATGCGCGGGGCATTGGCTGTGCCCCTGCTTTGCCGACGCATCTTCCTCGCCTGAGAGGGAGATGGCTGGAGAATGTGGTTAGCCGTACGTTTCCCCGAGAGATACACTGCACCAGCGGGCGCATCTTGGTTGCTGAGGACGTCAGCAGGAAGAGAAGGCTGGATTAGCGCATCCCCTTCGGTGGTGGTGCCGGAGGCGTCGACCTTGCGCACCCAGACTCGGCGAGTCTTCTTCGGCTTTGGCAGCCGCTTCGAAGGACTCGCACTTCCTTCAGAGATGAACTCCTCATATGCCTGTTGATTGAGGCGTACGACCAGCGTCTTGTGAGAGGAGCCCACCTTCACGTCGTCGGATTACGACACAGCTTTCTCGGTGGAGGAGAAAGAGGTTACAATACAGGACTTAGATGTAGTCCTAGGAGTACACTTTTGTTTATCTGGGTCCCTTGTGTCGATGGAGTGAGTGGTAATGCGTTGACTCCGTTGACGATCTGACGATGGTTATCGGTTCTCTGAAGGTTTGGATTGCTCTGGGTGCTGGAGCTTGCTGAGAGGAGAAAGACGTTGAGTGTCTGTATCTGCCTCTCTGGCGGTGTGTTCCTTCATTTTTTGTACGTAGGATCGTTCTGTGTGTGTGTGTGAAGGAAATAATCCCTCTATTTATAGTTTTGCAGGCTGGCTGCTCATGTGCGCATGTAGGATGCACCTGTACGCGGGGACGCCACATGGTGATTGCTGATGGAGGCGCATGGACGATACGCCCTGATCGAGTGGTTGACTTCTTCATGCTGCTGTTGTGAGCCGGCACGTAGCAGAGAAGAAGATCTTTCGGTTGCTGAGATCTTGGGTGAGTTGAGTCAAAGTACACGTGTCGTCGACTCATGGTTCGGAGATCTCGGATTTGATAGGGAATGATCTGGTAGGATGCGCCTAGGATTGGGCGCATGAGGAGACTTTGGCTCGTAACCTTTAGGAGTCACGAACCATTCTGGGCGCATGGCTTTTGAGGCGCATGCGAGGCTTCAATAGTGACTTTACTCCTGTCTTTCGGGATCAGAGAGAAGTCTGGAGCGCATGGCTTTTGAGGCGCATGCAGATTTGGGCGCATGGCTGCGGAGGCACATGCGAGATGATCGGGTGGCCACGTGGCAGTAGCCGTCGGAGGAAAGTAATGATGATGCTGTGTAACACCCAGTTTTTCAGATGAGGATAATTTTGAAATTTTGTAATTATAATTATTATTTATTGATTATTATTTTATATTATAATTTTTGGTGATTTTTAATCATTTTTAAACTATTTAAAATTATGACTTGTGATTTTGACATTTTACTATTGTTTGGTTTTAATTTCGAGGAAATTTGTCACCCCCAGTTTTCAGGAACAGGGATATTTTTATCATTTTGTATTTTTGAATTTTTTTTGAATTTTTTTATTCTTTATGATATTGTTTTGGGATTATTTGAGTCGGGTTCGAATTTCAGCTCAATCCGACTTGAAACGGGGACCCGGGGGTAGTGTTGACTTTAGTGGACCCACACAGTAGTTAGGCATGGCCCACGTGATATTAATTTTAGTCCACATGATATTAATTTTAGTTAGAGGTTAGACTAATTATTATGGATAAGGTTAGTGTGATTAGAGACTTTAGAATGACTAATTTAGCCCCAACCAATTAGCCATTTCCTAATACTAATAGAATAGGTTAGTGGAGGCATTTTGGACCTTACCATAATAGGACAAATAGCCCCATATGGCCAGCCACTTTGGGAGAGGATAGGCTCAAGTTCATTTCATTATTCTCATCCACACTCTCTCTCTTGTTCTTCTCCAAATTTCTAGAGAGCAATTCCTAGCAATTTCTCCACCAAATCCTTCCATTTTTCCACCAAATCTTCTTCTTTCCTTCTCCATTCTAGCCAAGGAGGAAGCTACCCAAGTTTGGGAGGAGAGCTCGTTCGTGTCCTTTTGGAATCTCTACGTGTCGGTGTCACTCCGGGAAGGCTTTTCTTCGATTCGATCTACCGGGAGGTATAAATCCCTTCTTCTTTTCATTTTCTCATGTATATAGGTCTATTTTGAACCCTAGGAATGATCCCCATGGTTGTATCTCCATTTCATGTCCATTTCGTGTCCATTTGGAGGTCATAGGAGTGTCCTTTGTGTTGTGATTATGTCCTAGTGGAAAAAACCCCCAAATTTGGACACACTATGTGTTGATGTTATGTATGAATGAATTATTACATGTTTAATCTCATATTTTTGTATTGGAGATGTGTTCTATAGTGTCTTATATATATATTAGTGTAGAGAGTGAGTTCTTGATATATTATGTTATATACTTGTGTTTCTTTTGTCTCAAACTACCTAATTTCGTCATAATTTTTATCCACGTTTTTAGTAGCCAAAGCAACTTAGAAATGTCATAACTTTTAGCTTAGAACTCTAATTTAGCTCCCGTTTTTTTAAAAGAACCGTATCGAAGTTAGCTTTCCAAATATATATTTTAACAAGCCAAATTCTTTTTGTAACTTTCTGTAGAATTATTTGAGTGTCAGCTGTACGAAAGACGAACGTGTTTCGGTATTTTTGCGATTCCGGGAGCTTCCGGACATGAAAATGCGATCCGTTTAAAGTTTTGGAAAGCTAACACGAAGAGATACAACATACTTTAATCCTAGAATTTAATGAATGCCCAATTGGTACAGTATTAGTTTTAAGTAGAAGAGTGACTATACGATATATGCATTTTGTGTAACCTATGAGCCTATGTAGTATGGATATTAAATGAATATAGAGTATGTAATGCATGATATGTTAGATGAATAAAATGATATATATGATATATATTCTCTTTACATTAATTTATATATATGGTTGAATGCAAGCATATAGGAATGCTATTAATATAATACATATAAGCAATGCATGAATGAAAGAATGAAATATAATGTATGCATGAAAGTATATAATGAATGCTAGATATGAATGCAAGATATATATGTAATGATAGATATGAATGCATAATGTATAAATATTGTAATGCAATATATAATGATAACATGTATGGTAATGTAGAGTATATGATGCAAGCATGAATGAATGGAGGAAATACATGTATATAGGTAATATAGAATGTAATATATGAAAGAAATGAATGATAATATATAATATGATATGTAGGTAATGCAAGGTATGAAATATATGATGTGTGTATGTTTGTATGTCTCTATGTTAATGTATGAAATGATATGAATATACAATGTATGCATATGTATAAAACATGTAGGTAATACATAGATGCATGAATGAAATGAATGTTTGCAATATGTTAATATAAATACAAGTATCTAATATGCATGAATGTAAGTATAATATAATACAAGTATACATGTATGTATCATGTAAATGTAATATACATGATATGTATGTATGTATGTATACAAGGTAAGTATGTATGTATGTATTTCTATAAACTGAGTTAACCTATAACCTTTTACACACATACATTCATACACCCTTTGACATCATGTATCCTATGTCACATACACCTACCTATCACTAAATTTTAGAACATTAACACGTATCCTTTCACACACATGTCAAACACACACATACTCACTTACTCTTTTACCTCTCTTTCTCTCTCTCTCTCTCTCTCTCTCTATATATATATATATATATATATATATATATATATATATATATATATATATATATATATGTATGTGCCTATATATATAGCTTTCCTATATATATCTATGTATATGAATACGTGAATGTGAATAATATATATACATTATATGACTAAGTTTGTGTGCCTTGTTAGCTTATGGTTTAGTTTTGTGCTTGGTTTAGCAAGTGACTTAGGCTATGAGTTAGTAGCTATCTTGGATACTTGATTTGCATATACTTAGTTTGTTTAGACCTAGAATAACTTGTTTGACCTAATTTAGACTTGTTAGACCTAGTTTGACCATAGTTGACCTAGGTTTGACTTTCAGGGTTGACCAAGAGTTGACTTTGGTCTAGATTGACCTAGAATCATGTAGAATGCATAATAGAACTTTATATTATCATTTTGGACTTGTTGTGACTTGTGCTGTTCTGATTAGGAGCCAGACACCTCTCATCGGACAGTATATTTACTTTGGACATTCAGACATCAGGCGAGTACATTCTCTGATAGTTCTCTTATTTATTTGTCAATTATTGTACTTCAGTTCTAGTTAGTTGTATGTGATTCTCTGTTACAATATGTATGGATATTCTGGATTCATGTATACGACACATATTTATTTTCTGGCCTCTATTACTGGTATCATCATTCCTGGCTTCTATTACTGGAATCACCTACTGGAATCATTTACTGGAATCATTTAACTGGAATCATTTACTGGTATCATTATATTTTGCCTGGACTCATCTTAAATTATTGTGTCGAAATTCTGGATTCACTTGCTGGGAGGGGAAATACTAGAGTAAGACATGTCGACATACCCCAATCTGGAATCTTTCAACTGGAATCTACTGGAATGATAGCCATCTCACACCCGACCAGGTGTGTGATGTGCCGTATTACCTACAGCCGTTTACATGTCAAACTCGGTATTTTAAAACACACTGCTAGAGTATAGGCTGGACTCACCCTAGAATCTTTGATCACTGACTAGAATCATCTCATACCGGACTCATCTTGTACTGGAATCACCTTGTATCAGATTCATGTTATCTGGATTTACGTTGGTCTTACACTTGTTTACATTTACTGTCTGAACTTATATCATGTTACCCTGGTTCAGCTAGTTCTATTTTTTTACAGTCTTCATTGCTATGATTCTTCTCTTGTTTAGTCATTTACTTTCCTTGCACTTTATCTGTCTTTCTTACCATCACCTGAATATAAACTGCCATTTTCATCAATACAACTATCTATAACTGCTTTATAGTTCTCTGTCATTTACTTGGATTTTCTAGATGAGATGTGCTCGTTCCTGTCCTGACTGGACCTGTTGATAAATTTTTCAGATAGCCTGGAGGTTGACTACTAGTCTAGAGGAGACACAGTAGAGGTTGTATAGTTAGTTATTTCAGTTGTATTGAGTTGTATTTATTCTATGGATTTCTGTATTGAGCTTTGAGATATTTTCTGGGTTTGTGTATCTTAGATACTTAGACTTCTATCTGTTGTATATCTTTTGGATTTCATATTTTACCTATCTTTTATCTCGCTCTACCTTAGTTGTGATTGAGACTGTATCTGCTATGTCACCTCCATTCGGAGAGTATATACTGTACAGGTACCTTTATATTGTTAGATGTTTGACCTAGGACAGCGTTCTACCGCCGACACTACGGCGTAGGCTGGACGTACCCACGTCTCGTGCCCTTACTCTAGGGTGCGGGTCGTGACACGTTTTTAGTGGTGCCCCATGCAGGTCGAGTTTATGTAGTGGTATTCGAACTAGAGTATCACTACAGCCTGCAGTAGGATTAGGATATTTTTGGAGGTACTCAATCACATTAGGAAAAACTCTTAATCCGATTCCTTTTGTCTAAAATTATTGCTTTTTGACTTCCCTTGAATATAAACTGTTCTCCTTTGAATTTTTGCTTCATTCTCAGAAATTGCTTCTTGTTTTGATCTGTCTTCATGATGGTTATGAAGACACGATCTCATCGTTTCAGTTCGGGGGATACTATCGAGAGGCTGGCCACCTCTCGTCCTGTTCATCAGGGCCTCGAGACCGCAGCTTCTGTTGTGCCGACTCAGGTTGACGTTTCTGCTACATTGAGGTGCACCTCCTTCTGTACAGAGACTTTTCCCTTCGTTTTCGATTTCTCTCAGCAGCAGCGATTCATGCAGCATCAGCAGCAGAGATTTGTGCAGTATCAGCATTAGGCTGGACGAAACCAGCAGGACGAGCTATCGTCAGGACAGTCGAGAATGCACAGACCGTTGGAGATCTTGCTGCAAGTTCCATTCTTCTCAATTCTATTCCCGCAATTGTCTTTTATAATTACCTTGAAATTCGATTCCATCTGTTCCTTGTTGATTGATTAATTTTGTCATGTTACTCTTTTGTTGTGTTGTTTTTCTTCTAAGAAAATCATATAGGCTAGGTCGCCTAAATTATGGGATCTAGAATCCTCGATAGTCGTGTTAGTTGGCATAGTGAGGATATGTAGTCAGATTTTGGATGTATTTTCGGGTATGGGAATTTAAGGTTTTCACCGTCGCATACGGCAGTGCAAAAATTTTAAATACCATGAACCTAGAGGTACGTACCTTAGTCAAGGACTCTGTGATTATCGTAGCCTTGCTCACTAGCATGATGAAGACTCTGGACAACATGATTTTGGACAGACGCATATGATTAACAGATTGTATCTTGAGAAGGTTTAAACATCATACCCTTTTGATTGTTATAAATGACTTAGGAGCAGGGATATTTAGTTTTGTAGAGCTTATTCATAGGTAGTTCCTTCATAGTATAATGGTATGATGACTTGTAGAGTGTCTGTACCCTAGAGGTGATAGTTAGCATTGGTGTTAGAATAGTAACACATTGCAGATAATTCTCCTGTTATCTATAATACGAACCAGTTACACATAGGATGTTAGTATGCCTTACAGCCTTGATGATTATTACTACTTTCCTTTACCTTTTCCAGTGAGGCACCCATGACCAGAGCCTGCCTTTGAGTATAGTTGTAGTTTCACCTAAAACCGAGAGGTCTATTTGCATAGATAGATTGCAGATGATATTGGCATATGGGATATAGGTTAGTTGGTATCTATAGGCCATTGTTGTATAGGGTTATAAACATGTTGTTTAGCCTATACTTGGTTCAGTTTTCCTTTTTAGTTAAGTTCTCTTCGTGTTGAGTTCCTTTGTGTTGATCACCTTTATAGGCAATATGCAGACCCTTCACTAGATACCATGTCCCCTTGATTCAGACCATTCATCCTTAGCCTAGTTCTAAGCATTGTTTCAGACCCTTATAAGTTTAGTCTGCCTTAACCCTTGGTTGATCAGTCATGTATATATATATAGATGATATACTTAGGATATATGTGATGGGTTGTTGTTCTTGAGCATATATATATATATATATATATATATATATATATATATATATATATATATATATATATATATATATATATATATATATATATATATGTGGTATTTGGTATTCATGTGCTTAGCTTGTAGGTATTTAGTTATAGGTGACTTGATAGGATTGGGAAGTTAAGAGCTAGTCTATTATAGAGTTTCTCTTTTGCTAAATTCTAGTTGCCAACACCTAGATAGCTAGCATAGGTAAAACCCTAAGAAGTTGACCAGTTGATGACCAAGTACTTGGATGTTGAGAAATTGACTAGTGATTGACCCTTGACTATGTTTGACATAGAAGGGGGTGCGATCATCTTAATTTCGAGGACGAAATTTTTATAAGGTGGGTAGGATTGTAACACCCAATTTTCCAGATGAGGATAATTTTGAAATTTTGTAATTATAATTATTATTTATTGATTATTATTTTATATTATAATTTTTGGTGATTTTTAATCATTTTTAAACTATTTAAAATTATGACTTGTGATTTTGATATTTTACTATTATTTGGTTCTAATTTCGAGGAAATTTGTCACCCCCAGTTTTCAGAAACAGGGGTATTTTTATTATTTTGTATTTTTGAAATTTTTTTGAAATTTATTTTATTATTTATGATATTGTTTTGGGATTATTTGAGTCGGGTTCGAATTTCAGCTCAATCCGACTTGAAACGGGGACCCGGGGGTAGTGTTGACTTTAGTGGACCCACACACTAGTTAGGCATGGCCCACATGATATTAATTTTAGTCCACATGATATTAATTTTAGTTAGAGGTTAGACTAATTATTATGGATAAGGTTAGTGTGATTAGAGACTTTAGAATGACTAATTTAGCCCCAACCAATTAGTCCTTTCCTAATACTAATAGAATAGGTTAGTGGGGACATTTTGGACCTTACCATAATAGGACAAATAGCCCCATATGGCCAGCCACTTTGGGAGAGGATAGGCTCAAGTTCATTTCATTATTCTCATCCACACTCTCTCTCTTGTTCTTCTTTAAATTTCTAGAGAGCAATCCCTAGCAATTTCTCCACCAAATCCTTCCATTTCGCCACCAAATCTTCTTCTTTCCTTCTCCATTCTAGCCAAGGAGGAAGCTACCCAAGTTTGGGAGGATTCGGAGCTCGCTCGTGTCCTTTTAGAATCTCTACGTGTCGGTGTCACTCCGGGAAGGCTTTTCTTCGATTCGATCTACCGGGAGGTATAAATCCCTTCTTTTTTCATTTTCTCATGCATATAGGTCTATTTTGAACCCATAGGAATGACCCCTATGGTTGTATCTCCATTTCATGTCCATTTCGTGTCCATTTGGAGGTCATAGGAGTGTCCTTTGTGTTGTGATTGTGTCCTAGTGGAAAAAAAACCCCAAATTTGGACACACTATGTGTTGATGTTATGTATGAATGAATTATTACATGTTTAATCTCATATTTTTGTATTGGAGATGTGTTCTATAGTGTCTTATATATATATTAGTGTAGAGAGTGAGTTCTTGATATATTATGTTATATACTTGTGTTTCTTTTGTCTCAAACTACATAATTTCGTCATAATTTTTATCCACATTTTTAGTAGCCAAAGCAACTTAGAATTGTCATAACTTTTAGCTTAGAACTCCGATTTATCTCCCGTTTTTTTTAAAAAACCGTATCGAAGTTAGCTTTCCAAATATATATTTTAACAAGCCAAATTCTTTCTGTAACTTTCTGTAGAATTATTTGAGTGTCAGTTGTACGAAAGACGAACGTGTTTCGGTATTTTTGCGATTTCGGGAGCTTCCGGACACGAAAATACGATCCGTTTAAAGTTTCGGAAAGCTAACACGAAGAGATACAACATACTTTAATCCTAGAATTTAATGAATGCCCAATTGGTACAGTATTAGTTTTAAGTAGAAGAGTGACTATACGATATATGCATTTTGTGTAACCTATGAGCCTATGTAGTATGGATATTAAATGAATATAGAGTATGTAATGCATGATATGTTAGATGAATAAAATGATATATATATGATATATATTCTCTTTACATTAATTTATATATATGGTTGAATGCAAGCATGTAGGAATGCTATTAATATAATGGATATAAGCAATGCATGAATGAAAGAATGAAATACAATGTATGCATGAAAGTATATAATGAATGCTAGATATGAATGCAAGATATATATGTAATGATAGATATGAATGCATAATGTATAAATATTGTAATGCAATATATAATGATAACATGTATGGTAATGTAGAGTATATGGTGCAAGCATGAATGAATTGAGAAAATACATGTATATAGGTAATGTAGAATGTAATATATAAAAGGAATGAATGATAATATATAACATGATATGTAGGTAATACAAGGTATAAAATATATGATGTGTGTATGTTTGTATGTCTCTATGTTAATGTATAAAATGATATGAATATACAATGTATGCATATGTATAAAACATGTAGGTAATGCATAGATGCATGAATGAAATGAATGTTTGCAATATGTTAATATAAATACAAGTATCTAATATGCATGAATGTAAGTATAATATAATACAAGTATACATGTATGTATTATGTAAATGTAATATACATGATATGTATGTATGTATGTATACAAGGTAAGTATGTATGTATGTATTTCTATAAACTGAGTTAACCTATAACCTTTTACACACATGCATTCATACACCCTTTGACATCATGTATCCTATGTCACATTGTCACGCCCCAGAACCAGAATACTGAAGAGCGGGAGAATGACTCAGCCAACTACGTATTACGGGTAGATAAATACCGTATAATACGATCAATACTGTCTGACCAGACGAGGGGGTGCATACTACATAAAAGTCTCACTATGGTCATTTCACGTCTATTGTCTCAATCATTCAAATAACAAACAGTAATAAAGAACATGTAAGATAAAGCAGTAAGGCGTCCCAAACGCTCAGTCAAAATGTTCTGGAGATCTGGCTTTACAAAACATAGCCAGATGGTATAGCAAAGTATACACAATTGTTATCAGCTGCAGTCTGACTTATTTACAATTATGCAAAAGTAAGTACAAGACGATCCGACTAACATGTCGGTGCCAAACGGCTGAGTATAAAGTAAATGACAAAACGAACGGTGAAGTAAGGAAACCCACTCGAGTCCTCCTGCGATCATTCCCCTAGTATTGACCATCTTGGAGGTAGAAGTAAGCTGGATCCTCGAGGACCGACACTAAATCTGGCCATGCTAAACCAGAGAGGTTAGACCTCTAATAGCAAGTACCACAAGGGAGCACGATATGAAGGATTAAACCAGTAAGTAAGAGAATATAATAATAGATCTTTGCTTTCCACTAGGATTCATATAACATCACGATACTTCGAACCAACCTCCCAACCAAACAAAGACAGAAGTTGGCCCGTCATGTCCTGACATTCCGATCATCTCAGTTAGGCAACAGAGTAGATATAGTACACAAACAAATCATCTTGAACGACCAATCAACTCTTACGGCTTGCTATTGTGAGTCCCAAGTTATCCTGGAATTATGTAAAATAGGGATTCCTCAGTTCTGACTATGTGCGAGCAAGGCTAGTCTATCCAATCAATCAATTGCGCCAATCATGTAGTTAGACGAGTCCCAGCGGGACGCCCGTCGTTAATATAGCATGTACAATAATATAAGCAGATACCGTTTCCTGCCCGTGTGACAGATTTACAGTATCTGTGGGAACCTGCCGGCCTGTCGGGCACTACTAGTCCCAAAAGGGCTACCATGTAAGAACTCGGGAATCCATTCTCTCCATGCCATCATTATTTTATTTGACTTAATGGTCTCTACGTTGAGTGAAGTTCCATGCCGTGGATCATGGTCATTCAAATGAGTACTTTCGTACGGGGTACGATATACGCAACTCTACAATGATACCCGTACGGCTAGGTTGTAGGTCTTACATAGCGTGATGCAACAATCAAATCTAACCACGGAGTAATCATGCCTTGACCATAAAGTACACATGCTATTTTTGTAAGATAAATAACTAAATAAATAAATAATTTGAAGCCTGCATGTGCCTGTATGCCAATATTCGGGATCGGCTAATCGAGTACAATAGTTCATTACATGAACGTGTCTCATTCATTCAATTCAATAAGACGACTAGCCAGTCTCTTAGTTCCAACTAGGAACGCATGATCAATTATTAGTCAATGTCACAATCATTATCAATGGTGGCAAGGCATGAAAATCAATTAGTATTACATGGGGTCGAGCCTATAACTCTCAGGGTTTAACTTCTAGTCATACTGGGTATCCATGGATCAATCAAGACACATGACACATCCCACATAACAATCGGTATTAATGATATTAACATATCATGATTTATCAAGTTCATGCAAAAAGGCGTAAGGATATAATAGGAGAATTATCATGCCATCCTTAAATGAATAAGTTATAGAACAAATAAAAACACCCAGGTTAGAAAGTCACGCCAACTAAGGCCAACAAGTCACGCCAACAAGTCTAGTCGGGGTGAGCGTGAAAATGGTTCATGTTGGCATGCACAGTGTGAGTGTGAAGGGGAATTCACGCACGCACAAAGTGAGCGTGGAAAATGATAAGAAATTCATGCACGCACTCAAGGACGTGTGCGTGACTTGAAATCCATGCACTCATGGATGTGTGCGTGACTGAAAATACACGCACGCTCATGAGAACGTTAGCGTGACTAAAAATACACGCACGCTCATGAGAACGTTAGCGTGACTAAAAATACACGCACGCTCATGAGAACGTTAGCGTGACTAAAAATACACGCCAACACGTAAAGACGTGTGCGTGACTCAAAATCCACGCTGACACGTAGAGACGTGTGCGTGACTGAAAATACATGCAGCCACGTAAGAACGTGTGCGTGACTCAGCCTTCGTCCCAAGCCAGAAAATGAAGTTCCCAGCCAGAAGACACGCTAAGTTGGGAGATCAAAACCCATGAATAACCGAAATACAACAACTTAGATCTAGAGAAAACAAGCCATAGAAATCAAAAATGCCAAGAACTAAACTCTCTCAGGATCATGAGAGGAAGAGAAATGAACCATAAAAATGGTTCTCCAAGCAAGAAGCAAGATTTGCACTTGCCTGCTGATGGGTTGGTAGGTGGAGAAGTGATGGGAGGAAGAAGAAGAAGTAATGGTGAAGGAGAAGTTATGAGGAGAGAGAAGGAGAAGGAAGCTTTAAATAGGGAGGGTGGTGGTAGGTGGGAGTTGTGGGCCGGGTTGGTCCACCATGAACCCGAAAACCCTCCATAGCCGAACCCAATAAGACCAAAGCAGAGAATAAAAGTAGGAAGAAAATGCAGAAATAAAATGCAGATAATTAACTTATCATAAAAATTAAAGGAATTTAAATACAGAATAATACATAATAAATACTAAATAAATATATATGAGTTGTACATGTATAAAAATACGCATTCCGGGAACGGGGAGTGACACAAATACACCTATCTATCACTAAATTTTAGAACATTAACACATATCCTTTCACACACATGCCAAACACACACATACTCACTTACTCTTTTACCTCTCTTTCTCTATATATATATATATATATGTATGTGTCTATATATATAGCTTTCCTATATATATCTATGTATATGAATACGTGAATGTGAATAATATATATACATTATATGACTAAGTTTGTGTGCCTTGTTAGCTTATGGTTTAGTTTTGTGCTTGGTTTAGCAAGTGACTTAGGCTATGAGTTAGTAGCTATCTTGGATACTTGATTTGCATATACTTAGTTTGTTTAGACCTAGAATAACTTGTTTGACCTAATTTAGACTTGTTAGACCTAGTTTGACCATAGTTGACCTAGGTTTGACTTTCAGGGTTGACCAAGAGTTGACTTTGGTCTAGATTGACCTAGAATCATGTAGAATGTATAGTAGAACTTCATATTGTCATTTTGGACTTGTTGTGACTTGTGCTGTTCTGATTAGGAGCCAGACACCTCTCATCGGACAGTATATTTACTTTGGACATTCAGACATCAGGCGAGTACATTCTCTGATAGTTCTCTCATTTATTTGTCAATTACTGTACTTCAGTTCTAGTTAGTTGTATATGATTCTCTGTTACAACATATATGGATATTCTGGATTCATGTATACGACACACATTTATTTTCTGGCCTCTATTACTGGTATCATCATTCCTGGCTTCTATTACTGGAATCACCTACTGGAATCATTTACTGGAATCATTTAACTGGAATCATTTACTGGAATCATTTACTGGTATCATTATATTTTGGCTGGACTCATCTTGAATCATTGTGTCGGAATTCTGGATTCACTTGCTGGAAGGGGAAATACTAGAGTAAGACATGTAGACATACCCCAATCTGGAATATCCTAACTGGAATCTACTGGAATGATAGTCATCTCACATCCGGCCAGGTGTGTGATGTGCCGTATGACCTACAGTCGTTTACATGTCAAACTCGGTATTTTAAAACACACTGCTAGAGTATAGGCTGGACTCACCCTGGAATCTTTAATCACTGACTAGAATCATCTCATACCGGACTCATCTTGTACTGGAATCACCTTGTATCAGATTCATGTTGTCTGGATTTACGTTGGTCTTACACTTGTTTATATTTACTGTCTGGACTTATATCATGTTACCCTGGTTCAGCTAGTTCTATTTTTTTACAGTCTTCATTGCTATGATTCTTCTCTTGTTTAGTCATTTATTTTCCTTCCACTTTATCTGTCTTTCTTACCATCACCTGAATATAAACTGCCATTTTTATCAATACAACTGTCTATAACTGCTTTATAGTTCTCTGTTATTTACTTGGGTTTTCTAGATGAGATGTGCTCGTTCCTGTCCTGACGGGACCTGTTGATAAATTTTACAGATAGCCTGGAGGTTGCCTACTAGCCTAGAGGAGACACAGTAGAGGTTGTATAGTTAGTTATTTCAGTTGTATTGAGTTGTATTTATTCTATGGATTTCTGTATTGAGCTTTGAGATATTTTCTGGGTTTGTGTATCTTAGACACTTAGACTTCTATCTGCTGTATCTTTTTTGGATTTCATATTTTACCTATCTTTTATCTCGCTCTATCTTATTTGTGATTGAGACTGTATCTGTTATGTCACCTCCATTCGAAGAGTATATACTGTACATGTACCTTTATATTGTTAGATGTTTGACCTAGGACAGCGTTCTACCGCCGACACTGCGGCGTAGGCTGGACGTACCCACGTCTCGTACCCTTACTCTAGGGTGCGGGTCGTGACATGCTGACATTGGCGATGCTTCGTCTTCTGAAAAAGCTGTCAACTGTTCAGACTTCGGGAGGCGTGCTGCCAACTCTGTCAGTTCAGTATTTAATGTTTTTGACATTCGATGGACAGCTGAGTGGGCGCGTTGATTGGCGTTCTACTAGGCGTATGGGGGACGCATGGGGGCGCATCCCCTGTGATGCGCTTGATGCTGATGGGCGCATCTGTGTGATGCGCTTGATGTTGAAGGGCACGTCTATGTGATGCACGGTCTGGCCGACGCATCCGCTTCGTGATACGTTCTTTAATGCAGCGACTGTTACGTTCTTCGACTGCTTTAAATAGCCGTTTTGACTTGGCTGAATTCGAAGCGTCCGGTTCATCCATTAAATACAAATTCATTGCATAAAATTCGGAGAGCCATCCACTTGGCGCATGGGTTTGATTTGCCCGGCCTATAAATAGTGGCATGGAGAGAGGGTTTGATTCTCGTTCTCTCACTTTCTTCCGACATGAACTTGTGTACTCGAATGCATTCTGTTGACGAGATGCTTCCGTGGGCGAAGATGCGACGCAATGTCTTCGTTGATGCACTTGAAGGTGACTGTTACATCCAAAAAGTCGGAGTCGAGGGCTTCCGAGGCAGATGGAAGGTGTCTATTGCATCCAAAGATAGGGATGTTCGGGCCTCGTCTTCGTTGTGCAGGAAGAGCCGCAGATCGGAATGGCGGTGCTGCGGCTTTGGGGGCTCTTTCTTCCTTCAAAGTGGGCGTTGTCCACTCTGGTTGTGTTGAAAGTTGCTCCTTTAGCCGCAGTTTCGATTACGGTCTTCCTTGGCCTTTGGAGGCTCTTTCGAAGCCTCCCCTGGCCACAGGTTGGCTTGCGGTGCTCTTCACTTCCTCGGCTAGAGGGTTGATTGCCACCCTCGTTCTGCTCAATAAATGCTTCATTAGTCGAAGTATTTTGACGGCGGTGAGCATGGCTGGAAGAGCGGTACATAACTGGGCTGCTGAAGGGATGCACATAACTGGGATGCACATAACTGAGCTGCTAAAAAGGATGCGCCCTGCTGGGGGCGCATGGTGGGATGCGCCTTACTGAGGGCGCATGGTGATTGCTGCGCCTACTTGAGGACGCAGGGTGGCTGCTGGCTGTAGACTTAGGATCTTTTCTTTGTAGAAATTCTTCTTTGTACAATCTTTTCTTAGACTTGTAATAGACTTTTATATGTTCAATAAAAAGTCCTCTTTCAATGTCTATATTTGTGGTCTTTGATGTGAAGTACTCTGTCCAAGCTCTGGCGCATGTAGTCTGGCGCATAGACTTTCTGGTTCTGAAATTCTATGCTTCTACACTACTGTCTGAATAATCATCTCCGGGCCTAGTATATTCATCTCCCCGATGTCATCCCATGCTAGTGGCGACCTACACTTCTTACCATATAGAGCTTCGAATGGCGCTATCTAGATACTGGCTTGATAACTGTTGTTGTGCGAGAACTCGACTAAGTGTAGGTGGCTCTCCCAAGATCCTCTAAAATCTTGGGTGCAAGCTCGCAACATGTCTTCCAAAGTCTGAATTGTTCTTTCTGATTGCCCGTCCGTCTGTGGATGGTAAGCCGTGCTAAATCTTAACTTGGTACCCAGACTATGATGTAAGCTCTTCCAGAAATGTGATATGAAACGGGTATCTCTGTCTGACACAATACTGACAGGGACCCCATACTGCCTGACTATCTGTTGCATATACAACTCTGCCAACTTTTCTGTAGATTTCCCTACTCTGAAAAAAAAGAAAATGTGCTACCTTTGTAAGCCGGTCCACTATCACCCAAATAGCATCTTTACTACTTGGTGATCTCGGTAAACCGGTCACATAGTCCATTGTGATGTGCTCCCACTTCCATTCTGGGATAGGAAGCGGTTGCAATAATCCAGCTGGCCTCTGCTGCTCTGCTTTCACTTGCTAACATATCAAGCAACGGGAAACGAATCTAGTTATCTCCCTCTTCATTCCATTCCACCAGAAGTGTTGCTTGATATCTTGGTACATCTTGGTCCCTCCAGGATGTATAGAATACTGGAAACTGTGAGCTTCTACCATAACCTCCTGTCTGATATCTTTATTAGGCACACATAGGCGTGATCCAAACCTAAGTGTACCATCTTCATGGATTCGCATCTCCTTCCTGAGTCCTAACTCGCATTCTGTCCTAAGCTTCTGAATCCCTGGGTCCTGTGCCTGAGCTGCCTTGATCCTATCTACCAAGTCAGATTGAACTTGTAGACTTGTCAGAACTCCTACATCACTAGGAAGTATAATCTCTATGCCCATCTCCTGAAGGTCTTCTAAAATGTGCTTCTGTGTTGTCAACATAAATGCGCCGCCTCTTCTGCTGAGAGCGTCTGCTACCACATTAGCCTTGCCTGGATGATACTGAAGCTCAACGTCGTAATCCTTGATCAGCTCTAACCATCTTTTCTGCCTCATGTTCAGCTCCTTCTGAGTAAAGATGTACTTCAGACTTTTATGGTTTGTGTACATGTCCACTCGGTCACCATATAAGTAATACCTCCATAGCTTCAAAGCAAATACCACTGCTGCCAACTCCAAATCATGAGTTGGATAATTTTTCTCGTGGTCTCGAAGTTGCCTAGATGCGTATGCTATCACCTTTCCATGTTGCATTAGGACGCACCCAAGTCCTTTACTTGACGCATCGCAATATACTGTAAAACCTCCGGGTCCAACTGGCGATGTAAGAATAGGCGTTGATATTAACTTCTGCTTCAGATTCTCAAATGATGCCTGGCATTCTGTCGACCAAACGAATAGCACATCATTCCGTGTCAAGCGAGTCATGGGTGCTGAAAGTCTTGCAAAGTCTGATACGAACCTTCTGTAATATCTTGCAAATCCCAAGAAACTCTGCACATCAGCTACGGTCTTGAGTACTGGCCAACTCTCTACTGCTTCTACCTTCTTGGGATCCACTGCTACTCCAGCTCCTGATATGATGTGACCCAAAAATGAAATATGATCCGTCCAGAACTCATACTTGCTGAGCTTGGCATACAACTGGTTCTCTCTCAGAACCTATAACACTTTTCGGAGGTGGTCTTCATGCTTCTCTTCACTAGCAGAGTATACGAGAATGTCATCAAGAAACACAATGACAAATTGATCTAAGTACGACATAAAGATGTGGTTCATCAAATCCATAAATATTGCTGGAGCATTGGTCAAACCAAACGGCATTACTAAGAATTCATAATGCCCATACTTCGACCTGAAAGCTGTCTTGGGAATATCCTCCTTCCGAACCCTTACTTGATGATACCCTGAACGAAGATCTATCTTGGAGAAAACTCTAGCTCTGCTCAACTGATCAAACAAGTCGTCGATACTGGGTAATGGGTACTTGTTCTTTATTGTTGCCGCGTTAAGCTTCCTGTAATCGATGCACAATCTGGATGACCCATCCTTCTTCCCCACAAGTACCACTGGTGTTGCCCATGGTGATATGCTAGCTTGGATGAACTTTTTCTCCTTCAGTTCTTCTATGTGCTGATATACCTTGGCCTGCTCTGAATCCGCCATTCAGTAAAGTCGATCTGATATTGGTTTAGTTCCAGGTGCCAATTCTATACTAGACTCAATATCTCTAACCGGTGGTAGACCTGGAAGTTCTTCAGAAAATATGTCTAGAAATTCTTCAACTACCTTCGGAACCTGAACTTCTTCTATTGTTGTTACTACTCCCTGCTCTTGCTGAGTTGCTTCTGATCTGACTAAGGTGAACCACTTCGTGCCTGGAATATCAAAAGATATACTCCCACTACGATAATCTATTGTCGCATGACTGTCTTTCAACCAGTCCATGCCTAAGATAACGTCAAAATTTCCAGAAGGAAATTCTATCAACCGGGCGGGTAAAGAATGCCCGCAAACTACAATGCTACATGCTAGAATAATCCTACTAACTCCTACGAGCCCATTACCAGTGAGTATATTCAACCTCCCTGGCAATGCCTCAAACTCCATTCCTAGTCGTGTCGCAAATTATGCATATATAAATGAGTGTGATGCTCCCGAATCAAACAATGCTACTGCGGGATATGAGGCGACGAGAATGTTACCTGCCACAACATCTTCCGATGCAAATGCCTCTTCCAAGGACAGAGTGAATGCCTGCCCTCGACCTCCTTGCTGGTTCCCATGCTGCGGCCTAGCCTGGTGCTGCTGCTGCCCCTTCCTCGATGATGCTGGGGTGGTCTATGCTGGTGTTGTTGCATCGGCGGTCCCTGCTGCCGAAACATCTGAGCCTGTGGCATCAACGGACGCTGGGCCAATGGTCTCACTGCCACCGCTGGTCCTCGATACCGTCCTGTCCCTGGTGCTGGTAGAGCAGAAAACTGCTGCACTTGTCCTCCTGACCTCGAATTCATGGGACAGGTGGTAACCCGATGATCTGGATTTCCACATATCAAACACAGTCCGTTCAATGTCCGACACACATCTCTAGTGTGCCCTATCTTCCCACAATAAGTGCAGCCCGCTGGGGGTTGCTGGTTCTTCCTTGGTTGTTATTGTTGTTGCCTGGGTGGTGGTGCTGGACCTCGTATCGCCACATCATGGATACGAATGCCAAGGGATGGTGCTGTTGTTCGGGGCGCTGCTCCCTCTCCTCCTTCAATCTGACTGTGGGATCTCTTCTGACCTCCAGTCCTTGCTGTGATCCTCTGAATGGTGATCTCATGCCTTTGAGTTGCCGTCAATACTTCATCGAAAGTCTGGTAATTGTTTCCCTCTATCAATTGCAAGAGCTCAAGATGAAATCCTTGCTGGAACCTCATAGCCCTCTGGCTCTCCGTTGCTACCATATCCGGGGCGAACCTGCTCAATCTGCAGAACTCCGCTGCATAGGCATCTACCGTCTTGCCGGCCTGCTTGAGGTTGATAAACTTCTATTGTAGCTCAAACTGTACCACAACTCTATAGTACTTCGTCTTGAATCTTGCCGTGAAATCGTCCCAAGCAACGGGACGTCTGATACCTACTTCCTCTGATTCCCACCAATCACGTGCGAGATCCTGAAGTAACAACTTCACCTGATCCACACGTTCTTCTGCCGGTACCTTAGCCGCTGTCAAAATAGTCTCAATATCCTTAAGCCACGCATTTGCTGAGATGGCATCTTCTGTGCCCTAAATGGCAGGGGTTGTACTTGTAAAACCTGGTTGATGCTCCTGAATCTGGCCTCGCCCCTCTTTCCAATGCCGTCTGTAATTCTTGGTTGAGTAGTACATTCTGCTCTTGCATCTGAGCGTGCATGCGCTGCTGGGCTAACATCTGGTGTTGCTGAGTAGCCATCATTCCTCTCATGATCTCTAAAAGGGCCGGGGTGTCCACTTCCACAGGGGTGGACGAAACTATCGGTGGTGTTGGAACCTCCGGATACTGCGGTCCAACTGCTGGCTCCACTATCACTTCTTCTTGGATAGTCTCTTGAGGTAGTACTGGCCCTTGTTGCTGATCAACATGGTCAGGTTGCCCATGTTGCCCTTGTTGTTGTTGCCCAGTCCTGACAGATGCGGACGAGGTACCCCTAAGAAAAGGGATAAGAGAACAATCAAACGATCGGACTTGAAAGATCAATGAAGTCAAAGGATACCGGAATGTCAAACTAAAGTCGAGAGTAACGAATCGTGAGATCAAGGGGAACATGTGTGATTGAGACATCCTATAAATTAAAACACCCCACAAGTCTGAAATTAGACCTGCATGGGCCACCACTAAAACCTTGTCACGCCCCAGAACCAGAATACTAGAGAGCGGGGGAATGACTCAGCCGGCTACGTATTACGGTTTGATGAATACCGTATAATACGATCAATGCTGTCTAAAAGACGAGGGGGTGCATACTACATGAAAGTCTTACTATGGTCACTTCACATCTATTGTCTCAATCATTCAAACAAGAAACAGAAATAGAGAACATGTCGGAATAAGCAGTAAGGCATCCCGAACGCTCAGTCAAAAATGTTCTTGATATCTGACTTTACAAAACATAGCCAGATGACGTAGCAAAGTATACACAATCGTTTATCAGCTGCAGCCTGACTTTTGTTACAATTATGCAAAAGTAAGTACAAGACAACCCGACTAACATGTCAGTGCCAAACGACAAAGTATAAAGTAAGTAACAAAATGAGCGGGAAAGTAAGAAACCCACTCGAGTCCTCCTGCGATCATCCCTCTAGTATTGACCATCTTGGAGGTAGAAGTAAGCTGGATCCTCGGGAACTGGCTCTAAATCTGGCCATGCAAAACCAGAGAGGTTAGACCTCTAATAGCAAGTACCGCAAGGAAGCACGATATGAAGAATAAAACCAGTAATAGGATATATGATAAATAGATCTCTGCTGGCTACTGGGATTCACATCACATCACGATACTTCGAACCAACTTCCCAACCAAACAAGGACAGAAGTTGACCCGTCATGTCCTGACATTTCGATCATCTCAGTTAGTTAACAGGGTAGGTATAGTACACAAACAAATCAATTTAAACGGCCATGCAATTACTACGGCTTGCTATTATGAGTTCCAAGTTATCTTGGAATTATGCAATAGGGATTCCTCAGTTCTTACTATGTGCAAGCAAGGCTAGTCTATCCAATCAATCAATTGCGCCAATCATGTATTTAGACGAGTCCCAGCGGGACGCACGTCGTTAGTATACCATGTATATTTAAATAATATAAGCAGATACCGCTCCCTGCCCGTGTGGCAAATTTGCAGTATCTGTGGGAACCAGCCGACCTGTCGGGCATTTAATAGTCCCGAAGAGGGCTGCCATGTAAGAACTCGAGAATCTGTTCTCTTCATGCAATCATTATTTTATTTAACTTAATAGCCTCTATGTTAAGTAAAATCCCATGTCGTGGATCATGGTCATTCAAATGAGTACTTTCATACGGGGTATGATATGTCCAACTCTACAACGATACCTGTGCGGTTAGGTTGTAGGTTTTACATAGCGTAATACAACAATCAAAACCAACCACGGAGTAATTATGCCTTGACCATAAAGTACACATGCTGCTTTTGTAGAAAATAAATAAATAAACTAAAGTCTACATGTATCTGTATGCCAATATTTGGGATCAGCCAGTCGATTACAGTAGTCCATAATATGAACGTGTCTCATTCATTCAATTCAATAAGACGACTAGCCAGCCTCTTAGTTCCAATTAGGAATGCATGATCAATTTACTAATCAAGATAACAATCCCTGTCAATCAATGACAATTAATGTTAATGAATTCCAAGGCAACAATCAATGTTAATTAATGCCAAAATAACAATTTATGTTTAATTAATGCCAACTCGGGACAGAATCAGCCAAAAGGGCATTATGGGCAGCCATAGGCAGATGCCTATTTATGCGGCTAGGTAAGTCGGGCTCCATCTATGCGGTTTGGAAATAACAATTCATATGAGGCTCAAAGAACAAGCCTATACGGCTGGATGCAAATAAGCTTTATGCGGCTAAAATACAATGGAAGTTCATGCGGCTGCGGATGACTGGCCTCATGCGGCTCGGGTTTTGAATTCATGCGACTGCAAGCAACGTGCGCCCATGCGGCTGAGAAATATCTCAAGCGGCTACGGATGACTTGCGCCCCTGTGGCCAGAGAAAATTCCATACGGCAAAATAGGTACAAGCCTATATGCAGCTGAGAAGTCATGCAGCGCCATGCGGCTGAGAATGATCAGCGCCATGCGGCTGTGGGACTGAATGCATATGCGGCTAGCTAAAACTCATACGACAGATAAGTCTCATGCGGCTGACTAAGCCCATGCGGCTAACTAAGCCCATGCGGCTATCTAAGCCCATGCAGCTATCTAAGCCCATGCGGCTAACTAAGACTTGCCGCATAAAAACTCATGCGGTCAAGCACTGTTCTTCTTCCCCACTTTTCCGAGAAGAAGAACCATTGGAAGCCATTGCTTCCAAGCTCCATAAATCCTTCATTCCAAGCCCAAATCTGGACTTCCATAGGTCAAAATTGGGTAGGACGAAATTCTCTACAATATGGAACCATCAAAACTTGACAAATAACAAAGCTACTAGATCAAAACTTAAAAAATTCGAAGATACATTAAACTTAGATCTACAATAAATGAGCCATGAAAATCGAAAATGCTAAGTACTAAAGAGGCTTAAGATTTAGTAAAGAAGATGATGGAACAATAAAACTGGGATTCCATCATGAAGCAAGTTTGGCACTTGCCTTGGCGGCTGAGTAGGTGGGGAAGAGTTTATGAGGAAGAAAAAGTGATAAAGAGAGTAATGGTGAAGTATTGAAGAGAGAGAAAGGGGATGGGCTTTAAATGAAG
Source organism: Iris pallida (assembly GCA_029216955.1). Lineage (NCBI taxonomy): Eukaryota > Viridiplantae > Streptophyta > Magnoliopsida > Asparagales > Iridaceae > Iris > Iris pallida. The sequence goes on from JANAVB010001800.1 coordinate 30,487,674, forward strand.
GGGTGGTGGTAGGTGGGGGTTTGTTTCGGTTCATGATGAACCAACAACTTAAACCAATCCAAGCCGAACCCAAAGCAAAGCTAAAGCAGAGTATAAAAGCAGGAAATAAATTGCAGAAATAAAATTGTAGGAATTTAATTAACATGAAATTAAAGGGGTTTAATTATAGAACAATATATGATAAATATTAATAAATATATTAAAGCAGTACATGTATTAAAAATATGTATTCTGGGAACGGAAAGTGACAAGTTAGCAAAGTTATGTTGGTCTATCGAAGGTATTTTAAGAAATGTCCTGCCCTTTCTGCGGTTGTCAAGTCGCCTAGTCCCACGATCTCAAGGCTCGTCACATAAAGTATGATTTGGCCGATAGTGTTGTACATAACGTAAGTCGGTTTAAGGCACGAGCCACGGTTGTTTAGTGGAAAGTTAGCCACGGTCTATTGGCACATAAAGAACACGTTTTGTGCAAGATATGCTTGAAGGCTATGAATTAGCCTTTCATGAGTTAAGTCAATAAGAGTATGGAAATACTGAAAATATGTCGGGACTGTAGGTCAGTCACCGAGAAGAAAACATGTCGGAACTGTAGGTCAGTCGTCGAAGCAACCCTGGTTTGGGCTCTGCAAATGAAGTATGATAAGTAAAAGAAGTAAAGCTAAGGAAGCTAAGTTGTGACGGTTAGGCCATGTATTTATGTTGAGTCTAGGAGTTATCGTAAGTACGTGGTCATGGACAACTTGTCGATAAGGTTTCGTACCCTCGATTCGGAAACCTGGGGCCACAGGACCGTATCGGCCTAGGAGGGAAGTAAGGTAGGCAGGCAAGAACACGCCGCCGGTGATTCGAGGACTTGAGCAGGGCTAGCTACCCTTAGTTGCAAGGGTCTCATCTTGCACTACCTACATGTCCAAGATGGCTTGAATTGTCAGTGACCTTTTATATAGTCGAATTGGTGTGATGAGCGGCAATCCGCATCCACGGTGTCGGTCGAGTCAAAGAAAGTGCAAGCACGACACGAATAGAGTACTAAAGATGGTATGCATGGTTGCAAGACAAGTCTTAAGAAGCCTAAGATCTGGCTATAGCAAAGACACGTGCTTCGGCACGAGATGTGACGTCAAGTATTAAGTCGTTGGCATAGAGTTGCATAAGTCAGACTTGAGTCGTTTCGAGTTAAGTCAAGAAGGGCCGTAAGACAAGTTTGGTTAAATCGTGCTAAGTTGTGAGACACGGCCTCGATGTTGAAGCACGAACCAAGTCGATGACATAAATCATGTTGTTGCGTCCCAAAGTATGAGCTATAAGGCAAACACGAGTCAGTACGTTGATGTTGCAAGCTCGAGAATGGTCTAGAGGCAAGGATAAGGAATTTATCGGTACGATAGCACGATGAATGGTCTAGAGACACAAATAGACCAAGACCACTACATCTTAAAAACTGATCCTAAGGCAAGACTAGAAAGACAATCATAAGGGGCTATATTGTACAAAGTAAATGAACGTATCGGTTTTGTATGGGTGGACGGGGAGCTCACTCCACTAGTACAGTTGAGTGCTGACACCCCACCAGTTTCATGTGCAGGTGACATGTACCTGCTTGCTCGAGGCGGAGCTCGCTTGGATGCATCGAGGTGTAACGTCCCAGTCCCAAAATACGCAGGACTAGGAACATAGACATGCCAGCTATATACATACGAAGTACAGGGCCCTTGTATATATACATAAGCTGTAAAATGTAGTAATCCAACACAAACAAAATCTCAATCACAATGAAAAGAATAAAAATATAAAAAAATCAACTTGAATATTTATGATACAATCGTTGGGCGGAGACAAAGTCCACTACCAACTATCTCAATGAAAGAAATGTACAAGAATCGATCAATAAGATGGCAAGATGAACCAAGCGCAATTATCTTCGAAGGAATGGAGAAGACCACGGCCTTCGCTAGAACACCTGCAGTGAATCATGAACACACACCTAAGAAAAAACCAGGTCCTCAGACGGACGTACCAAGATACAGGAAGAACAAGCTAATATGAACTGTCAGAATAATAAAATATTATATAAAAACACTATTCTAGACACAAATATGCAAAAGAGATTCTAACCGCCTAATGTGCAATTTAGAGGACAACTTTTATGCGCATTGGTGAGATTTTAGGCTATGTGTACGTAACTGGCATCCAGTCATCTGTATCCGTCCGTAACGTCTAAAACGTCAGAGGGCATCTGCAAATAAATCGCCGCAGTTCCATCCGGAGACTGTGGTTTACCTGTTTGGATTCCCATACGCACTAGCGACTGTCCTCCCCCAATATTTCCCACACTGTTCAAGTCATGTCCATGGCTCGCCCAGTTTTGTAACTGCTTGAGTCTCTAAAACCCTAGTCATAGCAGTTACGATCATCTATCCGTCATACGACTTTAGAGATAGCTAGTCAATAAGTCGTGCCCCTAGCAACATGTCTCAATCGTGTAGTGTGAGTGTCACAGCCAAAGGAAGATATAAAGATATCCTCCAACAAGAAGGTAATCCGCTAATACTAAGTCAACATGCATAAAATAAAGTAACGACTAATAAAGTCGCTCGCACCCAAGTATGGCTTGGACGCGCAGTTTATAACAAAGGAAACTAACAATATGAAACAAAATAAATAATGCAGAAAATAAATAATTCGATAGTTAATTAGCAAGGTATGCTTGCCTGTTGAGTCGCCTGGTGAGCTGTCTGGTGTGGTACAATGATCAAGGTGGCACAAGATCGACTTCGATGTTACAACTACGCAAGGGAGTTCTGATGATGGCAAGGACTGGTCCATCTGGTCCAAGATGGTTGGCTAGTTTGGGTCGACGTAGAGTACGAATTGACAAGGGAATAAGTATAGTGCGATTGGACAGGATGGTAATCGAAAGAATTTAGTGACTATATATATAATTTTTAGAAAATTATCTATTATACTCGAAAAAATAATTTTACGCAAATACTTGTAAATATTGTATATATATATATATATATATATATATATATATATATATATATATATATATATATATATATAATTTGAAAACTACATTATTGTTAGTCAATATAGTTAGATAGATATTTTTGATACCTAGAAAATATGATAAGAAATACAAAATAATATATTAGTATCTTCAAGGTTTCGAAATCCATGGATGTAGCGCCAAACCCATTAGTATTTATAATATAAAAAGTACAGGTAAAATATTTAGACAATAAATTTTATCAAGCCCAAATATATTTCCAAAAACAGTTGATCACTTTTTAAGGCGTAAAGTAGAAATAAATTTCAAATAATAATAACTAATAATTAACAGAATTAATATCAAAATTTCTAATAATTATTAAATACCACCTCATGGTATATGTACCTATTAGCACATACACCCATGTGCAAACTTAGAGAATGAAATAACGAATTAGAATATATAAAAATCTTTTTACTGTAACCCAATATCAAAAATGCACTAAAAACATCTTAAACTTCTTTTTATTTTACAACAAAAATACAATAATAATAATAATAATAATAATAATAATAATAATAACACAACAGATAAAATATTAATAATAATAACAATAATAATGTTGACATATAGAAGTATATCAGTTAAACACATAACTTAAACAAAACACACAAAAACACAAAACCCAAATATCAACCCATGTTCCCGAAGAGAACCAAAGCATCACAATTACACAGAAGAAGGGAAAATGAGGAGCGAAGAGGGGGTTGGGGAGGAGAGGGGGCGACGGGACGCGACGAGAGGCGGTTGAGCTCGGGGCGGACGGCGAGGAGAGTGGCGGAGAGGGGAAATCAGCGGGAGAGACTCACAAAGGAGAGACGAAGGAGGGATCGGGGTGGAGTTAGGGCGGATGACGTCGGCGCCGGCGCAACGGCCAGGGCGGAGCTCGCAGGGAGATGCGGCTCGACGAGGCCGGCACGGCGAGGGTTTTGAGGGGAGAGGCGGCGGGACGCGGGCGTGCGGGAGGAAAGTTAGAGGCTCGCTAAGGGACGACGAGTAGGGCTGCTCTAGACGAGGCAGCACGAAACACTGAGCCTGCTGGGACGGCGTCGAGTGTCGTCGTGTTCTCGTGCGTCACCGGGGACGTCGGGCTGGGCGTGGCTCTGGGAACGAAGATGGTCGTGGTGGTAGTGTAGATCGGAAGACTAGAGAAGACGGAAAGAGGAGATGGCTGACTAGGATTGTGGCGGAGAGGCACGGCAACACAGGCCGGCCCGTGTGGTGTGGTACGGTGGTCCGTTTGCCACCGACCGCAGAGGGCGACGCTGGTGCGGGAAGCACAATGGACGTCGAGGTCGTCAAAGGAACGTCGGGAGCGGATGCCGCAGAGGTAAGGGTTTCTCTATGGTGACGGTGGTGGTCAAATTGGAATTATGGGGTTAATTTGGGGATCGGAGGTGTCCGAACACTCCGATGGGGTAATGTCGGGTTTTGGTGGCGGTGGTGGTTTGGGCTCGGTTATCTCCGAGCCGAGAGTTCGATTGGACGGGGTGGTCGGGTAGCCGCGTCTGGTGGTCATCATCTGTAGTGGGGGTGGTCGAGTGGTAGTCTTGGGGCTGGGTCGGAGGTGGAGGCGGAGGCTGTGGTCGTGGGATGGAGTGGTAATGTTGGAGGCCAGGTGATGGCGGCAATGGTTTTGGGCACGGGTCTTGGCCAACAGAGGGTTCGGGAGGAGAGTGTGTGCCGGGACAGTAGGAGGCAATGATGAGGGGGTTCTGATGGGGATTGAGTTTAGGTTAGAAATTTCGATTGTGTCGGGGGTGTGTCCGACACGGAGAAAATTTGTATGTGTAAAAGTGGAATAAGATTTTTGGATGGTCACAGACACGATGCACGCATGGATATTTGTGGAGTAAAGTTGTGGAGAAATTTTGTGGAGAAAAGAGGACAAGTACCTCTCCTTTTATAGGAGGTGGGAATCCCATTAGGATAAGGATTTGGGAGGATTTAAATCCCCTTTAGATAAATCCATTATTAAATTAAATAAATTTAAACCAATCAAATCCAAATTCAAATCAAAATTCAATTTAAATATAATTAAAATCCATCATTTAGTATAAATTCAAATAAGAAAAATTCAAATTTCAATATAGATATTAATTAAATCAATCCATGAAATCAAATCGAGATTTAAATTGCTACAATAAATTCAAAATATATTTTCCAAAATACTAATAATAATAATTTTAAAAATTACATTATTATTTAAAAATGAACTAATAAATAATTACGAAATATTTATCTATGACCAAATAATATTTACATAAATATATTTTTCTAAAATACAATTTTATAACAATATTATTTATTATTATAACTGTCTAAAAAAGACTTCTCATAAATAAAATCATAAATTTAGAAATTTTGATAGCTAAAAATAATTATTATATATATTTTCTTGAAACTATAAAAAAATAGAAAATTTTTTTTTTTTAAAAATATGTACGCTCGCACATATTCGCACCCGTCGAGTAATTACGAAAAATAAAGTTTCATGTGCAACGTACAATACGACTACGCGACGTACAACACAAAATTTTTAAATCAGTATCAAATATCAAATTTTTTTAAAAAAATAGTAGAAATTTAGGGGATTTACATCCTACCCAACTTACAAGAATTTTGTCCTCGAAATTAAAAATGAGTAGGGGGTTGAGAGGGTACAAGGGTATATCAATGAAGAATCAAATCACGATGTTCAAAATATGTATTAGAAAATCGTAATTTCGATAATTACGGAAATAAATCACGAATTTAATTTAGGGAGTAAATGATGGTCGCGACAATGAATCTAGGGTCAAGGGAAAGGACGAGTAACTTTAGACGAGGATATAATCACATTGGTTGGTCAGTGGCTAACTATCTGGTCAATAGATTATAGGGCAACTAAGGGTGATACTTTGGGTCTAGCTATCAAGTACGAGTCTTCGTCTAAATAGGTGAAAGACGAAAACCAATATGAGTCCAAAGAAGTTATTTTCGAATACCAATACGTGGTTCAAAGGCGAGCGAGTAATTCAAAAGAATTGCCAAGGCTGTCGCGGATGGGACTCTATAGGGCAAGTTTAACTATGTCTCCATCCACGTATAATGATAGATAAAAGCGAACCAAAGTGCACTCGGTTGATCAGACCATCATGCACCGGTTCTGATTAGACAATATGTTAGTGAGCGCGCGCTCAATAGCATGTGTCTTGAACAAGTTTGATAACGGTTAAACTTGTAAAACTAGGCTATAGTAGCAACATTTAGTCAAGATGGTAAAAATATAGGCACGTGAGATTATTATTGAAAGAGACTAGAATTTGTTCGAACTACTTAAGAATCTAAGTCTTGTTTGGTGCTTATACAGTCGACCTATTGTCTCCTTGTCTAAGGCTTTGGTCGACCAATAAGGCATGGTCTTTAAAAATTTATAGTCTAGGCAATCCACTTAGTATCTACTATGGTGAGTCATAAGGACGAAGTCTTATGCTAGGTCATGAGGCATTCTACCCAACTTACATGAGCTAAACTAGTAGGGTGATGGAACAATGGGTCATGTCCACTTAGTATGGGTTACCCTATTACTCTCTATCAAGTACGAAATAAGGGCACGAATCACGATAGAAGGGATCAAGCAAGATGCAACTCGAGGAGTCAAGCGAGAAGGCGGTCAAGTATGTGGATGAGATCCTAGACTCTAATCCTATACGCAGGCTTGCTTGGTTCGGTAAAGTAACCAAATAATTTATCTTCACCTGCATGGGCCACCACAAAAACATGTAACGCTCCAGTCCCAAAATACGTAGGACTAGGAACGTAGACATGCTAGCTGTATACATACGAAGTACATGGGCCTTGTATGTATACATAAGCTGTAAAATGTAGTAATCTAACACAAACTAAATCTCAACCACAATGAAAAGAATAAAAATATAAAACATCAACTTGAATATTTATGATACAATCGTTGGGCGGAGACAAATTCTACTACCAACTATCTCAATGAAAGAAATGTACAAGAATCGATCAATAAGATGGCAAGACGAACCAAGCGCAATCGTCTTCGAAGGAATGGAGAAGACCACGGCCTTGGATAGAACACCTGCAGTGAATCATGAACACACACCTGGGAAAAAACTAGGTCCTCAGACGGACGTAGCAAGATACAGGAAGAACAAGCTAATATGAACTGTCAGAATAATAAAATAATATATAAAAATACTATTCTAGACACAAATATGCAAAAGAGATTCTAACCGCCTAATGTGCAATTTAGAGGACAACTTTCATGCGCATGGGTAGGATTTTAGGCTATGTGTACGTAGATGGCATCCAGTCATCTGTATCCGTCCGTAACGTCTAAAACATCAGAGGGCATCTGCAAATAAATCGCCACAGTTCCATCCGGAGACTGTGGTTTACCTGTTTGGATTCCCATACGCACTAGCGACTGTCCTCCTCCAATATTTCCCACACTGTTCAAGTCATGTCCATGGCTCGCCCAGTTTTATAACTGCTTGAGTCTCTAAAACCCTAGTCATAGCAGTTACGATCATCTATCCGTCATACGACTTTAGAGATAGCTAGTCAATAAGTCGTGCCCCTAGCAACATGTCTCAACCATGTAGTGTGAGTGTCACAGCCAAAGGAAGATATAAGGATATCCCCCCAACAAGAAGGTAGTCCGCTAACACTAAGTCAACATGCATAAAATAAAGTAACGACTAATAAAGTCGCTCGCACCCAAGTATGGCTTGGACGCGTAGTTTATAACAAAGAAAACTAATAATATGAAATAAAATAAATAATGCAAAAAATAAATAATTTAACAGTTAATTAGCAATGTATACTTGCCTGTTGAGTCACCTGGTGAGCTGCCTGGTGTGGTACAATGATCAAGGTGGCACAAGATCGACTTCGATGTTACAACTGCACAAGGGAGTTCTGATGATGGCAAGGACTGGTCCATCTGGTCCAAGATGGTCGGCTAGTTTGGGTCGACGTAGTGTACGAATTGACAAGGGAATGAGTATAGTGCGATTGGACAGGATGGTAATCGAAAGAATTTAGTGAGTATATATATAATTTTTAGAAAATTATCTATAATACTCAAAAAAATAATTTTACGCAAATACTTGTAAATATTGTATATCTATTCTACTATATAATATGAAAACTTAGATGGTGAAACTTTCGAATTCCGAAAATACCCTTACATACTTATACTGATTAAAAATAGTTCATCTATTCTACTATATAATAGGAAAACTTAGATGGTGAAACTTTTGAATTTCGAAAATACCCTTACATACTTATATTAATTAAAAATAGTTCATTAATTTTAATAAGGACAACTTAGTAATTAGGGAGACTACCCTTTGGTCTTCCTAAAGAGTCTTCCTAAACTAATTAAAAAATGTTAAAATACGTGCAAGATACGTGCACATATGCTAGTATATATATATATAATTTGAAAACTACATTATTGTTAGTCAATATAGTTAGATAGATATTTTTGATACCTAGAAAATATGATAAGAAATACAAAATAATATATTAGTATCTTCAAGGTTTCAAAATCCATGGATGTAGCGCCAAACCCATTAGTACCTATAATATAAAAAGTACAGGTAAAATATTTAGACAATAAATTTTATCAAGCCCAAATATATTTCCAAAAACAGTTGATCACTTTTTAAAGCGTAAAGTAGAAATAAATTTTAAATAATAATAACTAATAATTAACAGAAATAATATCAAAATTTCTAATAATTATTAAATACCACCTCATGGTATATGTACCTATTAGCACATACACCCATGTGCAAACTTAGAGAATGAAATAACGAATTAGAATAAATAAAAATCTTTTTACTGTAACCCAATATCAAAAATGTACTAAAAACATCTTCTTCTTCTTTTTCCTTTACAACAAAAATACAATAATAATAATAATAATAATAGTAATAATAATAATAATAATAATAATAATAATAATAATAATAATAATAATAACACCATAAATAAAATATTAATAATAATAATAATAATAATAATAATAATAATAATGTTGATATATAGAACTATATCAGTTAAACACACAACTTAAACAAAACACACAAAAACACAAAACCCAAATATCAACCCCTGTTCCCGAAGAGAACCAAAGCATCACAATCACACAGAAGAAGGGAAAAGTGAGGAGCGGAGAGGGGGTCGGGAAGGAGAGGGGGCGACGGGGCGCGGCGAGAGGCGGTTGAGATCGGGGCGGACGACGAGGAGAGTGGCGGAGAGGGGAAATCAGCGGGAGAGACTCACAAAGGAGAGACGAAAGAGGGATCGGGGTGGAGTTAGGACGGACGACGTCGGCGCCGACGCAACGGCCAGGGCGGAGCTCGCGGGGAGATGCGGCTCGACGAGGCTGGCGCGGCGAGGGTTTTGAGGGAAGAGGCGGCGAGACGCGGGCGTGCGGGAGGAGAGTTAGAGGCTCGCTAAGGGACGACAAGTAGGTCTGCTCTAGACGAGGCAGTCTCGCGCGTCACCAGAGATGGACGTCGGGCTGGGCGTGGCTCTGGGAACGAAGATGGTCGTGGTGGTAGCGCAGATCGGGAGACTGGAGAAGACAGAAAGAGGAGATGCTGGCCAGGATTGTGGCGGAGAGGCACGGCAACACAGGCCGGCCCGTATGGTGTGGTACGGTGGTCCGTTGGCCACCGACTGCAGAGGGCGACGCTGGTGCGGGAAGCACAATGGACGTCGAGGTCGTCAAAGGAACGTCGGGAGCGGACGCCGCATGTAGTGTCCCGTCCCGCTCAGTCAATCGGAGGAACAGGAACGCCGACGACGTTCGAACTTAGCCTTGCAACGGCTGGTTAGAGACATCGCTCGGTCGAGGCGACCGCTCGCTCAGGTGGGGTAGTTTCGGTGAACTTGCCTCATCTTTGCCTTCACATAATAATATGCATGATTTTAAATTGCACAAGTAGGCTTGATAATAAAAGAGACGAATCCACATAGCTAAAGGGAATAATCCCGACGGGTCGAATTGAGTTAGAATATGGAAAGGTCCAACGGTCGACTTAGAGTTGGTCCACGACGTGCTTTGAAAATGACACTCGATCCTTCGTCCCGTGGCTTGGGAGAAGGAAAGTTGGTTGAGTTGGCGAAGTTATGAACATAGCCTAAGTCATAGGCGTCGCCCGCATGAATGCTTCATAAAGCATGTACGGTCCTGTCGTCCAAGAATTGGCATAGCCTTGGCTTGCCCCATGAGTTAAGTTGCGTTGCATAGCTTGTGCCATAAGTCTAGGAACCCAAATGACTTGGTCGTTCAAAGTTGAACGCGTGCACGGCACGTTCTATCGAGGCAAGGCTTGACGCGGCCTTTGCTCGTTAAGTTGTAGGCTTGAGTAAGTTAGGCAAAGTTATGTCGGTCGACCTAAGTCATTCCAAGTGTTATTCCGTTCATTCTGCGGTTGTCAGGTTAAATAGTCCCACGATCCCAAGGCCCGTCATATAAAGTATGACTTGGGCGATAGCGTTGCATAGATCGGAAGTCGGCTTAAGGCACGGTGCACAGACTTAGTGTCTAGGGCATGAACCACGGTTGATTGAATGAGTTTTGGAGAAAGGATTTTTGAATAGACATTGAGTTGAATGAAATGATATGGTAACATGAAAAGAATGCTCACGACCGTGGGTCATCGAGGGGTCTCAAATGGTAGAAAGAATACTCGCGACCATGGGTCGTCGAGGGGTCTCAAATGATAGAAGGTTTGATATTGGTTTTGAAAGAGATGGTAACACTGAAAGTTCAATGACTGTGTGAGACGTCAGTTTGAGTGAAGGGTCTTGCATGGTCATTGGACAACTTGTCGACAAGGTAGAGTTTTCCCGCACGGCAACCTGTGGCGCCACGGGGCCGATGCGGCCTAAGGAAACACGGTGGTAGTTGTGCGGGCTCGACAGCACCGGGTCAGTCGGGGACTTCCAGGGGGCTAGCTAACTTGCCGGAAGGGTCCCGGCCGACCGCAAGCTACGTGTCCAGGTATAGCTTGTTATACTAGTGACCCCATATAGATGAGTCGGCATGGGCGGCGATCCGCGTATATGCCTTTGGACTGAGTCGAGTATTAGAAGAAGTGAATCAAGAGTCGAGTCGAATGCGTGCTCGGTCAGAAGATAATATTTGGGCCTAAGATTTGGCTGCAACGAAGACATCGTGCTTCGGCACGAGATGTGGCATCGAGTCTTATGTTGTCGGCATATAAGTTGCATGGTTATGGTTCAGTTGTTTGAGTTTAAGTCAGGGAACCACCGTAAGGCAAAGTTGGTCGAGTAACCCTTAGTTCACAAGTTGGATGGGTCAGTTGGCGATCAAAGTAGCAAGGGTCGCGAGGCGGCGATATGATCGAGTCTCATTGAGTTGCGAGGCACGGCCTCAACAAGGGTTTGTAGCACGGTCACAAGGAAATGGAGCCTCATCGCGTAGTTGTATCTCTGATTTAAAGCCGTAAAGGCAAACACGACTCGATAGGTTAACGTTGTTGGCACGAGAAGGGTCTTGAGGCAAGGTATGAGTTAACGTTGTCGTTGCAAGCACGAGATGGTCTAGAGACACGGAATAGGCCAAGGCGTCGGTCCTAAAACTGATCCTAAGGCAAGAGTAGAAAGACAATCATAAAGGAGACTAAGTTACACAAAAGTAAATCAAACGTGTCAGGTTTGTATGGGTGGGCGAGGAGCTCATTCCACCAGTACAGTTGAGTACTGACACCCACATAGTTTCTATGTACAGGCACAGGTAGAAGCTCATGGTGCGGAGCTCGCTTGGATGCGTCAAGGAACGGAGTCCCTTGGCGATTCGAAGCGCGCGGCCGCATGGAGTAAAGACTTATACAGGACATAATGTATGGACGTCGCCTTCTGAAGCATCCGCTGGATCAAGACTTGTAATTGAGGGATAAGAGAGAGCTGAGTGAACTTGTAAAATGTGAGAAGAGTAATCTTGAGTGATTGTAATATTGGCCTTGCATCCCCAATGTAACCGTTGTTTCAATATCAATAAAGAGCTTCTTTGAATAACTTGTGTTTGTTCTTAATTTTCGCTGCTATCATTCAATGTCTCTGCTTGGGACTTCTGTGCGACGACCCCGTCGCAGCCGCTGAAATCGGCCGTTATGGAACCCGCCTTGCACGAGCGCAATCTAGGCTCGTGCGGCATCACGCCTTAGCGAGGACGGTCGCTCCTGCGGGAGCGGGGTGTGACATAATGGTATCAGAGCACGGTTTTACGTCCTTGGACTATCGATTGAATTCTTTAACTTGTTGTTTCCGCAAACTCTGTTGCTTCCGCAAGTTGATGTCGTTGGTGCGCTCTCTCTCAATTGTCCCACGGGATGTCCATACAATAAGTCTATCTATTTTACAAAATATAGGAGAACAGTTTTTGACAACAAAATAAAAAGATGGTTCGCGTAAGCACGGTTGGCTAAGTCGGGCTGGGCATATACACCAAAGTTGCGTCGACCTTAGAAAAGTCGAGTACAGGAATTGAATTGTGTCAGACGAGAATGAGTTGAACTCGATTGAGTAAAGTGAGATGACTATCGATAGGGGTACTAGCGAGCGACGATAACGTCAATGTGATATAGATAAGCGTGCTTGGAATTCGAGGAATGGTTCGAACGGGATTTGAAGAAGTGGATTTTGATTCGAATGATAAGTTGAGGATTTGTTGAATAACTTCATCCCTGAGTGGTGTATGCGATAGCCTCAGGAATGTCGATCAATTGATTAAGAAAATTGATGTTGTGAATGATTCGAGGGATAATGATCAAACTTGAATTGAATGTCGAGGAGATTATCCAGTCGGACGATAGCATCATTCGCACGACTCAGAATTCGTTGCAAACGAAGATCGTCAAGTTACGTATATCATCGATGGTATTGAGGCGTATCAAAGATCGCTATGCGATAACTCGGGGGTACTCTAACTCGGCGAATGATGATCGTGCAAGTGTTATTGTTCGATTGGATGGTATGCTTAGGATTTTGATTGAGATGAATGCCGGATAAAAATGATTGTGTCTTGATGGTTACGCGGATAGCCACAACGTCGACGATCTTGTCTTGTGCGAGCGCAACTCTAGCCTCGCGCATGCGTTGTGTCGGATTTGGGGCGATCGTTTCGCGTGAGCGTTGACATGGTGATTCATGTCGCGGGAATGATCGAACTCGGAAAATCAGGACGCGGCAACTTTGATTGTCTCGACTTGTTGGCTTGATGCAAAGGAAAATTCGAGGATGTTTGGACTTGCGACTGATGAATGAAAGAGACTTGAGGATTGAGTAGGTCTAATCCGTGTATCGAGAATGAACTAGTCTAGACGCAAAACAAGAGTTACGTCCCGATGAGGATAATTATTCCGCGGGAGCGTGCATGGTGATTCATGTCCACAGTGGATAATCTGACTCGCGTGAGATCGGGGCGTAACATATTGTTAAGCTAGACGACCCCATAATCGATTACGTGAATTGGAATAGATGACTTAGGAAATGAGAAATGTGAAATTATGGTTTAGCGATGAATTATATCATAGCGTGCTTGAATTGGAAGGATTGATAGACGGATTATGTCGAACGTGTTCGAAGAGATTGACTATGCGAAGATGGTTTGTTGAACGGGCGATTTTGTTACATCGTGAAATTGGTTGAATGTGAGTTATCGTAGGATGGCTTTACTGAATGACTCGAACCCCGTGCGATGATTATTGGGATGTATGTAGGGAATCGATGCTCGATGTTTAGAAATCGGAGTGATGCGAGCTTGGGTAGAAAATCCTCGTACTATCAACTTGGTTTGACCTTAGGATGGGGTCAGTGTTGATATCGTTGTTTGGGAACTGGGATTCCAATACTTACAATTGACTTTAGCCTAAAGAGATTGCCTACCGGCTAGACGAGATGTCCATGTCGCGAGGGTTAGCATCGGTAGGATTGATTTCAAGATTGAGTGGATGAATCGATAGGTGGGATTGGATTCACTATCATAAGGCTTGGTTGAAATACATGTATTTTGGGGACGCCTGAAATATGTGCACGATCCAAACTAAGTGATACGCTGAATCAAGTGAGACTTGAGGAACGAAAAAGTGTCGAGGATTTTGAGATCGTGAGTTTAGAAGAAAAAGATTGTGGATAGTACGAGCGTGGCTCGAATTTGGGAAACGCATAGGCATAGTGTGTACGAGAGTCCTTGAATATTGAGGAAAGTGATAAGTCAAAATAAGTAAGTACTTAATTATTTCGAGGAAGAAACTTTTTCTGAGTGGTGTATGATGTAGTGCCCCGTCCCGCTCAGTCAATCGGAGGAACAGGAACGCCGATGGCGTTCGAACTTAGCCTTGCAACGGCTGGTCCGAGATATCGCTCGGTCGAGACGACCGCTCGCTCAGGTGGGATAGTTTCGGTGAACTTGCCTCATCTTTGCCTTCACATAATAATACGCATGATTTCAAATTGCACAAGTAGGCTTGATAATAAAAGAGACGAATCCACATAGCTAAAGGGAATAATCTCGATGGGTCGAATTGAGTTAGAATATGGAAAGGTCCAACGGTCGGCTTAGAGTTGGTGCACGGCGTGCTTTGAAAATGACACTCGATCCTTCGTCCCGTGGCTTGGGAGAAGGAAAATTGGTTGAGTCGGCGAAGTTATGAACATAGCCTAAGTCATAGGCGTCGCCCGCATGAATGCTTCATAAAGCATGCACGGTCATGTCGTCCAAGGCTTGGCATAGCCTTGGCTTGCCCCATGAGTTAAGTTGCGTTGCACAGCTTGTGCCATAAGTCTAGGCACCCAAATGACTTTGTCGTTCAAAGTTGAACGCGTGCACGGCACGTTCTATCGAGGCAAGGCTTGACGCGGCCTTTGCTCGTTAAGTTGTAGGCTTGAGTAAGTTAGGAAAAGTTATGTCGGTCGACCTAAGTCATTCCAAGTGCTGTCCCGCTCATTCTGCGGTTGTCAGGTTAAATAGTCCCACGATCCCAAGGCCCGTTATATAAAGTATGACTTGGGCGATAGCGTTGCGTATATCGGAAGTCGGCTTAAGGCACGGTGCATGGACTTAGTGTCTAGGGCATGAACCACGGTTGATTGAATGAGTTTTGGAGAAAGGATTATTGAATAGGCATTGAGTTGAATGAAATGATATGGTAACATGGAAAAAATGCTCGCGACCGTGGGTCGTCGAGGGGTCTCAAATGATAGAAAGAATGCTCGCGACCGTGGGTCGTCGAGGGGTCTCAAATGATAGAAGGTTTGATATTGGTTTTGAAAGAGATGGTAACACTAAAAGTTCAATGACTGTGTGAGACGTCAGTTTGAGTGAAGGGTCTTGCATGGTCATTGGACAACTTGTCGACAAGGTAGAGTTTCCCCGCACGGCAACCTGTGGTGCCACGAGATCGATGCGGCCTAAGGAAACACGGTGGTAGCTGTGCTGGCTCGACAGCACCAGGTCAGTCGGGGAATTCCAAGGGGCTAGCTACCTTGCGCTGGAAGGGTCCCGGTCGACCGCAAGCTACGTGTCCAGGTATAGCTTGTTATGCTAGTGACCCCATATAGATGAGTCGGCATGGGCGGCGATCCGCGTATATGCCTTTGGACCGAGTCGAGTATTAGAAGAAGTGAATCAAGAGTCGAGCCGAATGCGTGCTCGGTCAGAAGACAATGTTTGGGCCTAAGATTTGGCTGCAACGAAGATACCGTGCTTCGGCACGAGATGTGGCATCGAGTCTTATGTTGTCGGCATATAAGTTGCATGGTTATGGTTGAGTTGTTTGAGTTTAAGTCAGGAAACCGCTGTAAGGCAAAGTTGGTCATTGGCGATCAAAGTAGCAAGGGCCGCGAGACGGCGATATGATCGAGTCTCATTGAGTTGCGAGGCACAGCCTCAGCAAGGGTTTGTAGCACGGTCACAAGGAAATGGAGCCTCATCGCGTAGTTGCGTGTCATACTCTTAATTTTATCATTATTATTATTATTATTATTATTATCATGATAATTATTTTAGTATTATTATTATTGTCATTTATTTTCATGACATGTCATACCCTAACCCTAACCCTAGATAGGACCAAGTGTCCCTAACCCTAACCCTAGGTAGGACCATGTGTTCCTAACCCTAAGGGATTATGTGTTCATGGAATTTATGTAGGGTGGACACCTCACCATTCTCCCCCTCTATATAGTCCTTCCCCTCCAACACACAAACACACACAAAGCTCCTACACCACCAGCACCTTTCCCCTTTATAAAAAACCACACACACACACACCTTTCCCTATATAAACCACACACACACACACAAAAGAAAGGAAAGAGAAGAAAAAAAAAAAAACACTCACACACGCACCCGACCCCCCCGACCACCTGCTGCCACTGCCCCGACCCCCTGCCCCCGCCCGCTCGCCGCTGCCGCCGTCCGCTCGCCGCCGCCCGCCGCCAGCAACCGCCGGCTACCTCCACCACTTCATCCACCTCCTCTTCTTCATCTCCTCCTCTTCCACTTCAACTCTCCAAGGAGGAAACCTAGGTAATCCTCATCTTCTTTCCCCAATCCTTATTTTTTTCCAATTCATACTAGGTTAGAGTACTAACAAGGGTTATTATTTGCTATTTGGTTCAAATTAGGGTTTGTGGAGAAATCTAGGTCATTTCCAACCCAAGGCAAGTCCTCTTCTCCTTCTTCTTCTCTAATCTTTTTCCATCTAGGTTAATATGAATCATTTAAATCATATTAAATTCTGAAATTTTAGTTATGATCATACAAAATTTTGTTAAGTTTTGGTAATAATATGAAGTTGAATTTGTATAGGTTAATCTTTTAAAATCTGAAATTTCATGTTACATATTAATTTCTTCATCTCATAATATTATAGTTTGGAATATAAGTTAAGGAAATATCCCTAATTATGGTTTAATTAAATTCTGAAATTTTGGTAACATTTAACCCAATTCGAGATATTTTAAAATGTTGCAATTTTGATTTCTAGTAAAGGTTCAATTTTGATAGACATAAGAATTAAAATTTGGCACTGGAACTATTATTTGTGACATATCACGGGTAAGTATGCACAACTAAAGGAACTGATTGTGGACCTGAACTATTTGGACTTGAATTTCCATGAACACATAAACATACATGAACATGGGACTCTCCAATGGTAAGTTTGTCATAAACATTGGAACTGAACAACTGGACCGCACGTCGGGGAGGTAAAAGTACAAGGACCCTGCGTTTCTCTACTCACTAAATATTTACTCAATCTTGTGTGTGTCCATAGTTAGAAATAATTTCCTTTTATTTTTCCTTTTCCTGCTTCATGCATTTATTACTATGGAAGAGTTGTGTTTGATTTAATTTTCCTTATCCTATCTACATAATATATATATACATATACATATATAGATATATGTTATAAAGTCTTCGTATAGTATAGTTGGATGGATATTAGCTTTATTTTGATAAACTGTAATCCAATTAGCAAGCCGCGGCCCGACTAATTGCTAAAGGAAGGGTATTCATTGCTTGCTCAGGTAAGAGTCTCAAGTTTCTTCTGTTCTTTTATAACTGCGTGGTTCCGGTGTTGAGAGTTGCTCCACCGAAGGGGTCGGCGAGCCCATATCTTTCTTTTGTCATATATATGTTTTTTTGTAAATTTTCGGGGCTCCTAAATACAAAGGAGACTCTGCCGAAATTTTTGAAAAATTTAGAAGATAGATAAATTTTTGACTTTCGAAATTTTTTTGAAAATTTCTTATTTAGAAAGCATTTGGGAGGGGAGAACAACTGAATATCCCTAGATATCCCATAACATAAATAACAAAAGCTGATCAGTATTTCGAAAATCTCGTGAATCAGTACATCTAGTTTCGACTAGGATGTACTAGCCCAAGGGAGGCTCGGAAATCAATTTCATCTATTTGACAGTAACATCAATAGATGATTCTTTTAGCCCAAGGGGGGCTCGAAAATCACAGCCTGATCCCAGGTTAACGGGATTGTTCACGAAAAATATTTAGAGGATTATTCGGAGTATTGTTCTCAAAACTGCATCTGCATTTCATTTCAATCTTACTCCAGAAACAATGCTGCCTATTATAAATAAGCAGTGTCCTTAATTGCTCAAGGAAAGCAATTCCTACTAAAAGCTTAAGGGAAGCTCGAAAATCTTATCATTCATAGAGTAGGACGTTGATTTCATTCATGTTTTACTAAAGCAGATATATATATATAATAGTGCAATTTGGCATACTCTGTTTCATCTTTTTTTCTAAACTACATATTCCTTGTTTTTGTTTAACTTTCACCGTTCTTGGCCGATGCCTTGCTCGTCGTTTTCTAAACGACCTAGTATTTGTTCACTAGGTGAAGAAGAAGAAGATGCCTCCGCCGAAGTGTCGCCGTACTATAACGAGGAGTAAACTGTCTGGACTACCTACAGTTATGACCAGCAGTATCGTAGTATCTTATAAATTTACTTTTGTAATCGTCTGTAATAGTATTATTGGAAAAGTTCCCTTTAATATTGCTACACTATACTTTAATACCATGTAATTCCTTGTATTTTCCATTCTGCTGATGATTACGGGCGACAATCACAAATTTCGGTGCATAGCCCGGGGATGTGTTCATGACGTCACCCTTCCATCCGGGAAGCGGGACGTGATATTGCGTCTCTAATTTAAAGCCGTAAAGGCAAACACGACTCGATAGGTTAACGTTGTTGGCACGAGAAGGGTCTTGAGGCAAGGTATGAGTTAACGTTGTCGTTGCAAGCACGAGATGGTCTAGAGACACGGAATAGGCCAAGGCATCGGTCCTAAAACTGATCCTAAGGCAAGAGTAGAAAGAAAATCATAAAGGGGACTAAGTTACACAAAAGTAAATCAAACGTGCCGGGTTTGTATGGGTGGGCGAGGAGCTCATTCCACCAGTACAGTTGAGTATTGACACCCACATAGTTTTCATGTGCAGGCACAGGTAGAAGCTCGTGGCACGGAGCTCGCTTGGATGCATCGAGGCACGGAGTCCCTTGGCGATTCGAAGCGCACGGCCGCATGGAGTAAAGACTTATACAGGACATAATGTATGGACGTCGTCTTCTGAAGCATCCGCTGGATCAAGACTTGTAATTGAGGGATGAGAGAGAGCTGAGTGAACTTGTAAAATGTGAGAAGAGTGAGCTTGAGTGATTGTAATATTGGCCTTGTGCCCCCAATGTAACCGTTGTTTCAATATCAATAAAGAGCTTCTTTGAATAACTTGTGTTTGTTCTTAATTTTCGCTGCTATCATTTAATATCTCTGCTTGGGACTTCTGTGCGACGACCCCGTCGCAGTCGCTGAAATTGGCCGTTATGGAACCCTCCTTGCACGAGCGCAATCTAGGCTCGTGCGGCATCACGCCTTAGCGAGGACGATCGCTCCTACGGGAGCGGGGTGTGACACCGCAGAGGTAAGGGTTTCTCTATGGTGA
This sequence comes from Iris pallida, assembly GCA_029216955.1. Classification (NCBI taxonomy): domain Eukaryota; kingdom Viridiplantae; phylum Streptophyta; class Magnoliopsida; order Asparagales; family Iridaceae; genus Iris; species Iris pallida. The sequence goes on from JANAVB010001800.1 coordinate 30,507,259, forward strand.
CGGTGGTGGTCAAATTATAAGTATGGGGTTGATTTGGGGATCGGAGGTGTCCAGACACGTCGATGGGGTGATGTTGGGTATTCGTACTCAGTCGAATTAAATTTAATCATGATCTAAACCTCCATCATTGGATGCTCGTGCTCATACTTTGATTTTATTGATTTCCCTTCTTGCCCAAATCTCGTTTTATCCCGAAATTGATCAACTTAGATCGTGTCAAGACAAAAATCTATTTGTGATTTGTTGTGCCTAAATTTTAAATTTTTGCCATTTTATGGAATAGTAACCTTTTAATAATTTCTTAGTTGCTTGTTAATGACCAATTTTTATATAGGATGGTAGACAGCCCTACAACCTTGATGATTGTTGTTCCCTTACCTTCCCAATTAGGACACCCTAGATTGTTTGTGTGTTGATACCATAGTACTGTTTTGACCTAGAATGATTAGTGTACCTAGGTGAGACTTCCAACTGCTACGGTATGCCCTGACCTTGTATACTATTCCTTCAAATTGCATGATTTAAAAAGAAAAAAATTTAGACCTTGATTGTTGGGAAATAGGGACATCACCCCATTAGTATCAGTTGTAGATATATATAGGTTAGTCCTTGATGTGGGGATGTGTGTCTATAAACATGTAGCTTATAAGATTTATGAGAGATTATAGTATCAGCCTTGATAGGATGTACTAGTCTTTTGGTGAGTATAAATGTGTTATGAGAGATAGGGGCCTATATGTCTTAGTAATGCATCGTTCCTATGGTAATAGAATGTATTAATAGATGGTTAATAGGAAGATAATAGTTTGAGCATACCTATAGCCTATGATCAGTTCCTTTTCATCCTTAGTTAAGACCACTTTAAAATAGGTCCAGTCCCTTGGATATAGGTTCCAGTCCATATTTTATTGAAGTTCCATTACCGCCGTACAGCAGAGCAGTATTGGAGGTATTCCTAGATTGACACTATTTAGATGTCCGTTTATTATTCCAGTGTTAGGAAGTGTTACCTTAGATATTGGGTAGGTTAGAGGCTCTAGAAGGAGTACTATCGATCTTAAATTTCGAGGACGAAATTTTTCTAAGGTGGGTAGAGTTGTAGCACCCAGTTTTCTAAATGAGGGTAATTTTAAAATTTCATGTTTATAATTATTTTAATAATGATATTTAATTCATGATATAATTTTTGGTGATTTTAAATCATTTTAAAATTATTTAAATCAATGACTTGTGGTTTTGACGTTTTGCTAGTGAAACCCTAGAGACTGTTTGACCTAGAGCCTAACCATGTGATTATGATATTTTAATGTCATTTTTGGCCTAAGGATATTTTTGTATTTGACCTCTTTGAATTATTTTGATATTATTTTATTATTTATGATATTATTTTGGGGTTATTTGAGTCGGGTTCGAATTTCAACTCAATCCGACTTGAAACGGGAACCGGGGGGTAGTTTGAATCTAGTGGGACCCACACACTAGTTAGGCATGGCCCACATGATATTAATTTTAGTCCATATGATAGAAATATTTTAGTTAGAGGTTAGACTAATTATTATGGATAAGGTTAGTGTGATTAGAGACTTTAGAATGACTAATTTAGCCCCAACCAATTAGCCCTTTCCTAATACTCATAGAATAGGTTAGTGGGGGCACTTTGGACCTTACCATAATAGGACAAATAGTCCCATATGGCCAGCCACTTTGGGAGAGGATAGGCTCAAGTTCATTTTATTATTCTCATCCACACTCTCTCTCTTGTTCTTCTCCAAATTCCTAGAGAGCAATCCCTAGCAATTTCTCCACCAAATCCTTCCATTTCGCCACCAAATCTTCTTCTTTCCTTCTCCATTCTAGCCAAGGAGGAAGCTACCCAAGTTTGGGAGGATTCGGAGCTTGTTCGTGTCCTTTTGGAATCTCTACGTGTCGGTGTCGCTCCGGGAAGACTTTTCTTCGATTCGATCTACCGGGAGGTATAAATCCCTTCTCCTTTTCATTTCCTCATGCATATAGGTCTATTTTGAACCCATAGGAATGACCCCCATGGTTGTATCTCCATTTGTGTCTATTTCGTGTCCATTTGGAGGTCATAGGAGTGTCCTTTGTGTTGTGGTTGTGTCCATGTGGGAAAATCCCAATTTTGGACACACTATGTGTTGTTGTTATGTATGAATGAATTATTACATGTTTAATCTCATATTTTTGTATTGGAGATGTGTTCTATAGTGTCTCATATATATATATATTAGTGTAGAGAGTGAGTTCTTGATATATTATGTTATATACTTGTGTTCTTTTATCTCAAACTACCCAAATCCGTCATAATTTTTATCCACGTTTTTAATTTCAGCCCTAACTTAGAAATGTCATAACTTCTAGCTCAAAGCTCGGTTTAATCTTCCGTTTTTTTTAAAAGAACCGTATTGAAGTTAGCTTTCCAAAAATATGTATTAATAGGCCTAATTCATTCTGTAACTTTCTGGAGAATTATTTGAGTGTCAGCTGTACGAAAGACAAACACGTTCTCGGTATTTTTGCGATTCCGGGAGTTCCCGGAAACGAAAACGCGATCCGTTTGAAGTTTCGGAAAGCTAACACATAGATCTATAACATACTTTAATACTAGAATTTAATTCATGCTGAGTTGGTACAGTATTGATTATTAGTAGGAGTTACTATTCGGCATATGCATTTTGTGCACCCTTGTGTGTAATATAATGTTCTATTTGATTTTAACCCATGTTAATATATATACATTATGTAACTAAATAGAGAATGCAAGCATGAGTAAATGATTAAATAAATGATGTATGAGGTGTAAATATCCTATCTAATGTAAGCATGTATAAGTATGGCTTGTAATAAATATGTAGGTTCCATAGTATGTAATGTATGGTGCATATAGTAGTGCAAGAGAATAAATGAATGATGAATGAATGCAAGCATGAATGTAATGTAATAATAGATGTAATGTGTGCAATATACAAGTTAATGAGATGTAATGTTCTATGTTAACACAAATTCTATATTACCTCATGTACCCCTTACACTATGTTGACACTATCACACTTGACACTTTGTTCACTTACACTTTGACACTCTTTGAAATGTATACACTATGTATGCCCATTTAACCCTCACTTGCCCCTTTGCCATGTTCACATACACACACATAGCCTCTTAAATAAGTATTTATGAATATAGTTAACTTAGCTATGTATGTATATTATATATATGTTAGCATATTGTATTGTAATATATAAGTTTATACAACCATTTGAAATGCCATGATTATAGACCTAATATTGAATACCAATATATGCATGTGTATATATGTGTAGACATGTATAGCTTAAAGTAATAGATTACCTAGTGTATATCTAATGTGAATTCTTGCCTATTTGAGTATTGAATAATTGCATGCTATATAGAGTTGGATGTATGTTGGCTTGTATAGCCTTGTATTGATGTGTACTTGCTAGGATAGTCTTGGTTAGGCCTAGTAAGACTTGCTGGGTTAGGACATGACCTAGTTTGACCTAGTTTGACTAGTGCAGTTGACCAGAGTTGACCAAGGGTTGACTTTGGCCTAGTTTGACCTAGATTCATGTAGAATGCATTGTAGTGCTTTATATTACCCTTCTGGACATGTTGTGACTTGTGCTGTTCTGATTAGGAGCTAGACACCTCTCCTCGGACAGTATATTTACTTTGGACATTCAGACACCAAGCGAGTACATTCTCTGATCATTTCATATCTTGTTTAGGATTATATTTCCTGCTTTAGATTACTTTACATGATGCTGACACGTTGGAAACACGGATTAGTACTATATGGATCTTGTTGTGCGATGTTATCCCCTTAGCGGATACATCGGGTATTCGTGTACTTTATCGTGAGCATCGTGTACTCCTTGTATTCGTGACATTCGTGTACAAATCGTGTAAAATCGTGTATATTCATGTATTCATAGATCTCGTGTACGACTATACTTTGTGTGCAATAACATATCATATCTAGATCCTTGTGTATTGATTGGGGCGGGGGAGTAGAAGTGGTTATGTAATCAATCCAGTAGATTACTCGTGTACAACCTCTGTAGATTACTCGTGTACAACATCGTGCCAGTTACATAACCATCTTATGCTCTGAATCACTAGTCACTGATAGTTCTCTATATAGTGTAGCTATTTACTTACAGTCTCTCTCTTTTTCATTATGTTATTTCTTCAGATCTTGTATCTTACTCTCTAGCATGTTTATATTTCCTAAGCTGTTATGATATTGTTGAGATGTACTATACTCGCTCCTGTCCTGACTGGACCCGTTGATAAATTTTACAGATAGCTTGGAGATTGCCTGCTAGCCTAGAGGAGACACATTAGAGGTTGTTTAGTTAGCTATTTTCAATTGTCTGGAGTTGTATTTACTTTATGGATTACTGTATCTGAGTTTGAAGATTTGAGATATATTTTTGGATTTGTGTATCTTAGACACTTAGATTTCTCTCTGTTGTACCTCTTTTGGATTTCATGTTTTATCTATCCTTATCATGCTCTACCTTAGATGTGATTGAGTTTGTATCTGCTATGTCACCCCCATTCGGGGAGTATAAACTGTTTAGCCTTATACTGTTAGATGCATAAGACCTAGGACAGCGTTCTACCGCCGATACTGCGGCGTAGGCTGGGCGTTGTTACGTTCTCGTGCCCTAACTCTAGGGTGCGGGTCGTGACAGCGTTCGATTGGACGGGGTGGTCGGGTAGCCGCGTCTAGTGGTCGTCATCTGTAGTAGGGGTGGTCGAGTGGTAGTCTTGGGGCTGGGTCGGAGGTGGAGGCGGAGGCTGTGGTCGTGGGATGGAGTGGTAATGTTGGAGGCCAGGTGATGGCGGCAATGGTTTTGGGCAGGGGTCTTAGCCAACAGAGGGTTTGGGAGGAGAGTGTGTGCCGGGATAGTAGGAGGGGATGATGAGGGGGTTCTGATGGGGATGGAGTTTAGGTTAGAAATTTCGATTGTGTCGGGGGTGTGTCCGACACGGAGAAAATTTGTATGTGTAAAAGTGGAATAAGATTTTTGGATGGTCACAGACACGATGCACGCACGGATATTTGTGGAGTAAAGTTGTGGAGAAATTTTGTGGAGAAAAGAGGGCAAGTACCTCTCCTTTTATATGAGGTGGGAATCCCATTAGGATAAGGATTTGGGAGGATTTAAATCCCCTTTAGATAAATCCATTATTAAATTAAATAAATTTAAACCAATCAAATCCAAATTCAAATTGAAATCCAATTTAAATATAATTAAAATCCATCATTTAGTATAAATTCAAATAAGAAAAATTCAAATTTCAATATAGATATTAATTAAATCAATCCACGAAATCAAATCAAGATTTAAATTGCTACAATAAATTCAAAATATATTTTCCAAAATACTAATAATAATAATTTCAAAAATTATATTATTATTTAAAAATGAACTAATAAATAATTAGGAAATATTTATCTATGACCAAATAATATTTACATAAATATATTTTTCTAAAATACAATTTTATAAGAATATTATTTATTATTATAACTGTCTAAAAAAGACTTCTCATAAATAAAATCATAAATTTAGAAATTTTGATAGCTAAAAATAATTATTATATATATTTTCTTGAAACTATAAAAAAATAAAAAAAATATTTTTTAAAAAATATGTACGCTCGCACATATTCGCACCCGTCGAGCAATTACGAAAAATAAAGTTTCGTGCACAATGTACAATACGACTACGCGACGTACAACACAAAATTTTTAAATCAGTATCAAATTTTTTTTAAAAAATAGTTGAAATTTAGGGGTTTTACACGAGGCTCGAAGTTCCTTGGCGATTTGAGACGTGCGACCGCATTGAAGACTGGACTTATACGGGACATAATATATGGACATCGCCTATTTGAAGCATCCGCTGGCTCAAGAACTGTATTGAGATATGGGAGAGAGCAGAGTGACTTGTATTGTGAGGAAATGAGCTTGAGTGACTTGTAATTTGGACGTGGTTGAGCCAGCGGTTGTAATTTGGATGTGGTTGTTGTTGTTTGGAAACTTGACTTGTGGATTTTAGGGTATTTTGTTGTAACACCCAGTTTTCTAAAATGAGGATAATTTTGAAATTTTGTGTTTTAATTATTCAATTATGATATTTAAATAATAATATAGATTTTGGTGATTTTTAATCATTTTAAAACTATTTTAAAATCATGACTTGTGATTTTGATATGCAGCTAGTGAAACCGTAGATACTGTCTGCCCTAGAGCCTAGCCATGTGATTAGGGTGTTTCATTTATCATTTTTAGCTTGAGAGTATTTTTGGTCATTTTGGCCCTTTAGATTATTTTGTTATTTAATGCATTGGTGATTGTTAAATTTAACTTTTTATAGGTGTGACTTTGTAGACCAACCTATCTGTTGACTTTGACCATAGTGAATTGGCTAGCATGGTGGGACCCTAATCTAACTTAAGTCGACTTGGTTTTGACTTGAGTGACTTAGCTCTTGAGAAAATTAGGAAGGATTTTAATGTTGGACTTAAGGCTAAGGTAGAGAGCCCATTGCTCATATGACTTAGCCCAAAGCCCACTAACTAGAAATCCTAACCCTAATTTTATCCTTTATGACCAGCCACTAGGTCATTCCCAACCTTATAAAGTCATCTCCTCTATGTTCTTGCCTCTTTTGTAATGTTTCAACATTTTGAAGGAAGAGGTAATGTCATTTCTTTTCCAATCCCTAGATTCTTCAATTTTAATCCTTTTTCACTATAGTCTTTTGCATATGATCCTAATTTAGCCCTATTTTGTATTCATGGAGAGAAATCTCAGGTTCAAATCAATTTGGAGATTTTGGCTAGCAAGGAGAACCCCCCCATTTGAAGCTTCTCTTGAGATTGACACCTATAGGTAAAACCCTCAATCACCATTAGATTTTAATTTTTTTGCATGAGTGCATAGCCGTAGGAGTCCCCTAGCTGCTAGCATAGGTTTGGTGCCGAGTCATGTCCATTTCGTGTCCGTATCGGACACGTATCATAGTGTATGTGTAGGTGTTTGTTAAAATGTCACATAGGATTTTATTTTCGATTTTTGAAAAACTAATTACATAGATACCTAGGTCTATATGTGTATGTTAATCTTTGTGTAGACTAAAATGGATTTTATGTCGTATTCGTGTCGGAATTGGACACGCACACACGCGCACAGACCCCGTGCACGTGCCCTGCTGCCCGTGTCCTATATCTCACTGGACACGCCATCTCTTGACACCAAAATTTGTGTGGACACTCCTTAGGTGACACAAGGCCCACAAAATTTTGTGGGACCTTATTGAGTGGTTAGGAAGAAATCACGCGCGCACCGATTCCTCGCTGTGTGCATGCGCGGGAATTCGTCCCTCTGACACGTACTCACACACGCGACACGACACCATCTAGACACGATTTAGGGTGCTAGACCCCTAGCCCTATCCTAGGCGAACCTATAGGCACGAGCACGTATCCTCTTTCGTGTCGTGTCGTGTCCACGAATGATGTGCATGCGTGCACGATGATTGTGTACACAGAATTGTGTCTGTGATGTGTGGTTATTTTGGACACGTTCGTGTCCACCTTGTTTGACACGAACACCCTCCCTATAACACGTATCATGTGTACACCTGACTGCACACCTTATTTACTGAATTAATTGGGTTTTGAGTTAAATTTGGTAATTTGGTTTGATTCCTTTAACTTCTCTGGTACTCTGTTTACTGTGTAAGTATTTCGAGTTCTAATTCTTTTTAATTATATTTTTTTAATGTAAGTTATATGTATATATGTATGTTAATGCTGATTTCATGTTTGGGTATTGGGGAAAGGCTTGTGTATTGATTTGGGTTTCAAAATTCTAGATGTAAAGTTGTGAACTGATGAGTTCACTAATATGATTCCTTTTTCACTGATTTCCTGAGATCCTTCACTGAATCATCCTTGATTTTTCGAGTGCTTTAAAAACCAATTTCAATGATCAATTTACATATTTTTACATATGTTTATATAGCTGGATATGTATGGGGATGTGGGGTTTATGTTGGTGTAGGAAATTGGGATTTCGAAATGGGTTAGGACTACTAACTGTCACACTGAGAACTGTTATATGTGTTCCTTGATTTTTGAATGATTTCAAAATCTGCAAACCAAAACTGAAACCTGAGACTTCCCCTATGTTAAAACTGTTCCTGAGACACACACCCACATTGGTTCACATGATACACTACTGAACACATTCCTCACTGGAAAACTGAGACTGACACTGAGAATGAAGTTTTCAACAGAGATATAATGTGGACTGAGTTGAAATAGATTGGATTGATTTTGGAGTTAAATAATGTTTTCACTGAGATCACTGAGAACATACACATGACACTGATTTGACACTGAAATTCTGAGCTTATGTTACACATTAATTCCTGAGTTTAAATTGTTCCTTTACTGAAATCTAAATGATTTTGCAGAGAATTCACCTACATATGTAATTTATGCATGTTTTGGTTTGATGATAACACAACATAGGATTTCGAATTTGGGTTTGGGTCTGATATATGTGTAACTGTCATGCGTTGAATCTTGAGAACTGTTATGTAGGCTCACTGAAATCACACATTACATTGCACCCCACCTAATGTTTTCACTGAGACACACATGTATAAACACACACACACACACACACACACACGTAGACACCCTACTGTTCCTGAGAACCTAAAGTTTAGTCCCTATCACACATTAAATGAGATTTTCCTATGCAAATGTTAACCGAGAGGTTCATGAAAACCTGAGTTGACTGAAAACAATAAACCTGAGAAATTTTCCTTCTTATTCAAAACCTGTAGACTAAGATGCCACACCCCTAATAGCTATGAAACATTGACACATCACTTCTACCTAGCTACTGTTTGGGGTTGCCACCATAAGATCTCTGTTCTATGTTAGGTGGTCTGTTCTATTTGTTGGATGTGGGATTTGATAAGAGGTGTTGCACTTGAATGTTCACTGCTCCAAATTCATGTTCTACATTTACTGTTATCGGAAATCCTGAATTGCATATTCACATATTCATGCAGTTTTGCAATAACTGAGATAGGCATGTACACCCACTGTCAATAATGTTACACTCACTCACACTAATCTGAAGTTGACACATTGTTCACACGCACTCTCTACACACATACACACATGCATGTGCATGATTTTTCCCTAATTTTTATATGTATATATATATATATATATATATATATATATAACTTAACGTGATAATGTGATGTAATGTAGATATTTCATATTATCTATATAAATAAAATGTATATAGAATATGGTAATTGATATGGATGTATAACCTATAATGTGTGAATATGGCTCATGGCCTAGGTGGCATAGCCTATGGCATATAGCCTTGTAGTATAGCTTACGGGTGTTCTAATGTGCAGCCTTTTGTATATGGAATATATACTCATGGTGTTGGGTTGTGCCAGTCTAGTGTGACTTGTGTATGGTGTGTACATGCTAGGCTAGACTTGGTTAGGCTTAGTGAGACTTGTTTAGACTAGGACTTGACCTAGTTGACTAGAGTTGATCAAGAGTTGACTATAGTCTAGTTTGACCTAGACAACATGCAAATGCATTATACATTTCATCTATCATCCACTGTATATGTCTTGACTTGTGTTACTCTAACTAGGAGTCAGGTACCTCATCTCGGACAGTACATTTACTTCAGATATTCAGATACCAGGCGAGTACATTATCTGATCATTTCATAACTTGCTTATAATTATATTCCTGCTCTAGTTTACCTTATTTGATGCTGTCACTATATTATCACGGATTGGTACTATATGGATCCCTACATTGAGATGTTATCCCCCTCGGGAGCATCGGATACATCATGTCATATGTGTTCATGTACATCGTGTATTTTTCGCTCTCATGTTATTTATGTTTCTCATGTGCTTCATGCTCGTTCATGCATGCTCATGTACTCTCATGTGCTCTCATGTTCGGTCATGTTTCTCATGTATAATCTATACTTCATGTGCACTCATTTATGAGCCCTCATATGAATTTTATGTGCACCCATTTATGGGCCTTCATGTGAATTTCATGTGCACTCATTTATGAGCCCTCATGTATACTTCATGTGCACCCATTTATGGGCTTTCATGTGCGTAACATAACTTGTCTGGATCCTTGTGTATTGATTGGGGTATGGGGGAGTATAAATAGTCATGTGAATAATTCCAAAGTAGTATAACCATGTGCGCCTCTTTAGTATATTCATGTGCAAATCCAGCCGTTCACATGTTGACTTTGTACTCTAAATCACTAGTCACTGGTAGCTCTCTACTTATAGTAGATATTTCTATTACAGTTCTCTCTCTATTTACATTATGTACTTTCTTTAAGTTTCATGTATCGTACTCTCTTGCATGTTTATATTTTCTAACCTGTTATGATCTGCGTGAGATGTATTGTGCTCGCTTCCGTCCTGACTGGACATGTTAACATTTTTACAGAGGATGATGAGGAACCCTACACCCTTTACTATGGAGTTTGCCTAGATGACACTCGCGACCTGGACCCCTGGGGAGGTTCAGGCAGCTGCTGAGGATGATACCCATTGTACAGTTTAGATAGTCTAGACTGTTTTTCTTTTTCATGTTAGTTGTTGTCTTGATTTCAGAGTTGTATATTTATGGAGATATTGAGACTTATGTTATTTCATTTCTGTTGTACCTCAGTTGAGGATTTATCTATCTATTCCATCGTGCTATATTCTACCTTTAGATTGTGATTGAGTTGTACCTTCTGTGTTTGGCCTCCTTTTGGAGAGTATTCATATTATGCTAGTTATAGTTCATGACCTAGAACAACGTTCTACTGCCGACACTGCGGCGTAGGCTGAGCGCTGTTACGTACTCGTACCCTCACGGTGGGTGCGGGTCGTGACATTTGTCGTATACTTCATTTTGGATAATTTGTCGGATATTTTTTGAAGGATATGTTGTTGTTTGAAAACTTGACTTATATTTTGTCGAATATGTTGTTATTTTTTTTATGTAAGTTGGATCTGATTGTCGTAATTTGGATACGTAATAGTAGATATGTTGTTATGTGGACATGTGTGTGTATAAACTCTCTTTGGATACCTAATTGAAACTCTCTGTGAGAAGAGTTTGTATTTCAAACTCTCATCACAGAGAGTTAGTATCAGGACTGCCACCCACAAGGCAGTTCTACACTAATGTAGGATTGCCTGAGTGGTGGCAGTCCTATTTGAAACTCTTTGTGAGGAGAGGTTGACAGTGTTTCAAATAGAACTGCCACAACCCTGATAGTCCTACACTAATGTAGGACTGCCAGGGGTGTGGCAGTCCTAATTGAAACTCTCTGTTAGGAGAATTTTAAATACAAACTCTTCTCACAGAGAGTTTCAATTAGGACTGTCACACCCCTGAAAGTCCTATCCTACACTAAAGTAGGACTGCCAGGGTGTTGACAGTCCTAATTGAAACTCTCTGTTCGATCATACTGGTAGGAGCTGGCTCTTCCTCTTGCCTCCAACTTTTGTGGCATGAAACATTAGGGTCTCATAACCTTTAGCTTTTAGTCTTTCTTTCACAAAATTTACGCATGGAGTTGTAACACCAAATATAGTTACAATATACTTAATATATGAAGATAATGTTTATACAGGACTGCCAGTACCCTGACAGTCCTTTATTAAGTAAGGACTGTCAGGGGCCTGACTGTCCTGACCCAAACTCTCTTCGTTTGGGTATAAAACTCTCTTCACAGAGAGTTTTATACAGGACTGCCAACACCACGGCAGTCCTTTATTAAGTAAGGACTGCCAGGGACCTGACAGTTCTAACTTAATGTAGGACTGCAGAAAGTCTGGCAGTCCTACTTTACATTAGGACTGCCACAACCCTGGCAGTCCTAATGTTGTAAGCCACGACTGTAGCAGCCGAACGGCCACAACGATTTGTCGTGTTCTAGGGTTAGGGTTTCAAGAAATATGTGAGATCATGTTCGAAAAATTCATTCATGAACCCTAAAGTGATTCTAAACCTAATATTTATGTTTATGTTTTCTGATTTTGAGTATGAGTGAATTTTTTTTTGGTAGCTGATCTTAGACAAATTTGGGAAAAAATTTGTGTCAAACATGATTGAGATAGAAGAATTTTTTGGAGATAATTCTCGGAAAGAAAGGAAGAAAAATTTGAGAAAAAATTTGGACTAGGGTTTAATTCTATGACCTAGAAATGTTGGAAGAGAAGAAAAAAGTAGAGGGAGAGAAGAAAAGAGTTGAGAGAGATAAAAAAAGAGTAAAGGGAGGGAGAAAGAAAAATTAGAAAACTTGTCTTTTATACCTAATGTTGGACTGTCCCCAAGTAAAAAAAACTGATAGCAAACTTATAATATTTGTAAAATTTTTTGGGCTGCTTCCGAATAAAATTGGTGGTGACCTTAGAAAAAAAAATCTATGAAAAGTGGATTTGACTCGAGTTGGAGTTGAGCCTCGAAATCTGTCACAAATTGGGTTGTACATCTTTGGACTTGCAAAAGAGTGTGCAAGTGTGCAACTCCACTTTCATACCAAGTCGCCTCCAAGACCCCAGATAGAAAAAACAAACAAGAAAGAAAGAAAAATGGAGAAAAAGCCAAAAAGGTTGAAAGACATGAGAGAGAAAAGAAAGTAGATATCCCATTCTACACCTAAGCTGCCTCAACCCGGCCGGAAGAAAAGGTGGGCGGAGAGAGAGAAAAAGTCTAGCCAAAGAAAGAAAGAAACCAATCAACAAAAGAAAGAAAGTGAGCGCGAGAGAGAGAGAGAGAGAGCAATCAGCAGCTACTACTATTCCTGCTTCTGTTGTTGCTGCTGCAGAAGCAGAAGAAGAAGAAGAAGAAGAAGAAGAAGAAGAAGAAGTGATGAGGAAGAACAGATCTGAGCAATTCCCAAGCTGATCCCAAAATTCTTCCGATCTGTTGTTTCAAAGAGAGAAAGATGAAGGTCCCGTGCTGCTCGGTGTGCCACTCGCGCTACGACGAGGCGGAGCGCGTCCCGCTCCTCCTGGCGTGCGGCCACGGGTTCTGCCGCGCGTGCCTCACCCGCATGTTCGCCGCCTCCCCCGACACCTCCCTCCCCTGCCCCCGCTGCCGCAGCCCCACCGTCGTCGGCAACAGCGTCTCGGCCCTCCACAAGAACTTCCCCGTCCTCTCCCTCCTCTCCTCCTCCCCCTCCCCCTCCTTCGACTGCGACTCCACCGACGAAGACGACGACGACGACCCCAACTCTGACGGCGACGAGGACGACTACTTTCGGCAGCGGCGGCGGCGGAGTGGGAACACCGGTCCCTCCGTATCCGGCCGCTGCTCCCCGATCGACCTCACCTCCCACTCGGACCTCAAGCTGCTGCGCCGGCTCGGCGAGGGCCCGCGGCCAGGGCTGGAGGCCTGGTCTGCCACGCTGTCCAAATCCACACCATCGGCGGGATCAGACAAGTGCAGGCACCGTGTGGCTGTGAAGAAGGTGGCGGTGACGGAGGAGATGGACGTGGGGTGGGTGCATAGCAGGCTGGAGAACCTGAGGCGCGCGTCCATGTGGTGCAGGAACGTGTGCGCGTTCCACGGGGCGGTCCGGATGGATGGGCACCTGTGCCTCGTCATGGACAGGTGCGAGAGCTCAGTCCAGGCCGAGATGCGGCAGAACAGGCTATCGCTGGAGCAGATACTCAGGTTGCTACTCATCATATTAGGTTGTCATCATTGGTTTCTTTAGTTAGTAGTGGATACCAAAGTAGTCAAAGGCGCAAGGCGCACTTGAGGTGCAAAGGGTCTATATCGCTGGAGGTGCAAGGCGCACTTAAGGCGCACACCCGAGTAAAATGAGGCGCAAAATAAAAAATAACAAAAAAATATATAAATAAATTAGTAACATAAGAAATAAAACTAAATAACATATTAAAATCAACAAAAACATGTTAACATAACCAAGTGAACTAGCATAGCAACAATAACCCTCAACAAAACTAACAAGAATTTGTATTTTTCCTACTACGCTTTTAGTAAATTTTACTTTTTCAAATTCAATTTTAGCCAACTTTGGCAACCGTGGAAGGGCAACCTCCCTACCAGGCTACCACTTGTATGAGGTAAGGGCTATCTCCTTGTCTCATTTTTTTTGGTAAAAAAAAAAAATACATAAGACGCGCCTTTTCTTTGTTGCGCCTTGCTAATAGGCGCACCTAAGGCGCGCCTTGGGTGCGCCCGGAGAAATATGTCTCGTCTAGAGAAGTGCGAGGCGCAGATGTTGTGCCTTGCTCCGAGGCGTGCCTTAGGCGCGTCCGAGGCGCGCCTTTGACTACCATGGTGGATACTATAAAAACGACAAATATGTCGGGAAAATAAACTTCTTAAACAGGAGTAGAAGCGACGAGTAGTTCCCTTTTGAGAAACTGATAATGGAAAAGCTGTTTTCCCAGTGACGCGGGACTCGTAGGACCTGGAGTGTGCAGTTAATGGGTTTACGTCGAGTTCATGTACTTGAAAATTGAAACTTGACATATATTCTGATAATTAGGTCTTTCTGGTTTCTATAGTTAGTATAGACGCACAAGAGGCACATAGGTTAAAAGAATTTATTAAACGTAAGTGTTAAGCTAAAAGTAGCATGCTTTTGAAACAGGAGTATATAAGGAAGACATTTTCCCGTGAGGTAGGGACTCATAGGAAAATGTAGTTGATAATGAGGGTAGGATCTTTAGAGATCAAATAGTGGGTTTGCAACTTTGTGTCCTGTTCCTAAACATGGAAATGAACATGGACAATGGTATTCTGATTTTGGCACCTTATGGACAACTGGACTAGCCATAAGTTACTTAGTTTCCAGATCCTGGACATCTGCTGTAGGCTATTCATACTAGGTTGCATTGATCGAGTTAATGAACATGAGTGAATCTTGACGTATATTCTGACACCTTCTAGACGATTGGACAACACATAAGTTCCTACTTTCCAGATGCCGTGGGTTTTCTGTAGCCTAGCCCCGTGAAAAGGTTAAAGATAATGATGGCAATACACAAAAAAAACACAACTTATTCTGCCTATTACAGGATCATTTTTAGTTGGGTGTTACCAAATATATTTCTTAAAAGCGTTTATTTGAAAGCTGTGGAAGGACTTCCAATGAGCTATGTCATCACACATGGAGATATTCTTTCAGTCCCGAGAGAGATGCTGGCAGTAGTATACAGAGACCAAGATGGTTCAGATTCATTGTTGTAATGCACATATAAGTTCTATATGATGCCCTTGAAGAGGATGGCTTATCCAACTGAAAATACATAGCCGATAACTGAAATAAGATGGAAAATGAGAATCAGGATCAAGCTAGGTTGATGTGCAACACACTTCCGTAGTATAATCTCAGAATGTATTGTAAATTTAGGAAATCTTATTACTAAGCTTAACTAGTGTAGGTTCAAGGAGCTGCTTATATCATTCTGAGGTGATGCACATAGTTTTGCCTGAAGTACGTTATAATAATTTCTTGATACTTAGTGCTTCTTCTCGTAGGACTTCTAGAGCACTGGTCAATACGAAGTGCCAATTGACGATAAAACATCTCATCTCTGACTATTATTTCATTTATCATTGGTAATCCATCGCCATATGGCAACAAGCTTCGTGATTATATAGACTCTTGTGATGGCATGTGTGTCTTACCAATGCACTCGCACTCTTTACATTTCACCTCAGTGTAGTGGTTCTAGATGTCAGTACCGAGGTCCGAGTATACTGACATGTTTTATATTACGGTTTGTAGATATGGTGCAGATATTGCTCGTGGAGTGGCAGAACTTCATGCAGCTGGTGTTGTATGTATGAATATAAAGCCGTCAAATCTCCTCCTTGATTCAAACGGCCGTGCGGTGGTTTCTGATTATGGGCTTCCAGAGATTTTGAAGAAACCATTATGCCGAAAAGCTCGACCCGTTCCTGAGGAAAGTTCTTCAAGGATGCATTCGTGCATGGATTGTACAATGTTAAGTCCACATTACACTGCCCCTGAGTTAATGGAGCCAGTAAAGAAGTCATTGAACATATTTTGGGATGAAGCAATTGGTAGTATATCTAGAGAGTCGGACGCTTGGAGCTTTGGATGTACCCTTGTGGAAATGTGTACTGGTTCTGTTCCGTAAGTGACTTAAAATTGTAACCTTTAACTCTATAGTTTCTGTAGGTGACTTAAAACTTTTTACTCATTAGCTCCTTAATGCATGCCAATCTTTATGCAGATGGGCTGGACAAAGTTCAGAGGAAATATACCGATATGTTGTCAAGATGCGGAGCTTGCCACCTCAGTATGCTAGTGTTGTAGGTGTTGGAATTCCCAGGGAGTTGTGGAAAATGATTGGTGAATGTCTACAGTATAAAGCATCAAAGAGACCAACTTTCCATGCAATGCTAGCAATATTCCTTCGTCATTTACAAGGGATACCTCGGAGTCCTCCTGCTAGCCCTGATAAGTAAATTATTGCATCCTTAAGCATAGATTGATCTCCTAAACAATTTTCAAATTGTAATTTCTGTTGCTGAGCCTCTTATCCTGAAATCATAGAACGAGACTATGGATTGGAACGAAATAGAAGAACTGATCAAATGAGATCCTTTTAGCACATTTAGGTGTTCTTGTCCAACTGGTTTTCCAGTTCTTATAAAGCTATTCCAAGCAATTGCTAGCTTGTTTATAACATTTGTTCTTATTGGGGAACTCACATATTGGATATATGGTAATATAATTGTTTCACCTAGTTTATATTTTAAGAAGTAAACATAGCCCCTAGACCTGCTGCCCTCCAGCAATCAAACACCAATAAAAGAAAGCGTTTTGAACTTGTGAGAATTGAGATTACATTCCATAGGTGTTTAAACTTCTCTTACCCTTTTTCTATTTTTCTTTAATGATGTTTACTGTAGAAAGTTTTTTATTATGATTAAATTAGACTTGAAGAGAGCATAAAACTTAGATAAAGCTTACTATTTGACCATTTAGACTCTTTTAATGGGATCTCTCCGTCTCATAATTCCGTCATCCTTCCTTTTTTTATCAGATAATCTTGATCTCTTAAATTGTTTTTTTTGAAGCATAGCTTACTTCCTGTCCTTGCTACATCTGCCTAACTTTGCAACCTCTCCAAGCATGTCATCTTGCCTTCAGTATTGCTAAGGAATGCAGTGCTAATCCATTCTTCTTATTGCTTGTTCGCCTCTTCACTGCGTGTTGCCAACTCTTACAATGTTGTGATTGACCTCCGAATTTCCACTACTTGCTTCCTCCTGTCACCATCAACGTGTCCATCTTTTGCTAAACTTCATAGTAGTTTCCTGCCAAATCACCATCATTTGAGCTTTATCATGGTGTTTTTTACTCTATATGCTGCAATAGAATAGGGACAGCTGTGAATACTGCAAAATATGTGGTTCCTATTTTTAATAAACTTATTGTTGTAATATATTCCTATTCTAGCAGTATATCATTGGAACCAAATTTTGTTTAATTTGAGCTTCATGCCCTTCTTGAGAGCTTGAGAGAGATTTACGTTTCTGAAAGGATAATGTCCTCTGTCTGATACAGTTGTTTCATGAATGTTCCTTCAACGAATTCCACCGAACCGTCCCCGACATCCGTTTTGGAGGTTTTCCATGATAATCCTAATGTTTTGCATCGTCTTGTATCTGAAGGAGACATAAATGGTGTCAGGTATGGCTGCTTTCATAAAGTAACACCTTATCGGTTCAAATGCTGGAAACTGCGCGTTTGTTTGAATTTTCTATTCCCTTTTGTGTCTGCATTTTAGAGATCTTCTAGCAAAGGCTGGATCATGTGGAAATATCAGCTCAATTTGTTATCTTTTGGAAGCACAGAATGCTGATGGTCATACTGCACTGCATTTAGCATGCAGGAGGGGCTCTGCAGAGCTTGTTGAGACTATACTGGAGTATAAAGAGGCTAATGTCGACATCTTAGATAAAGATGGTGAACCGCCGATTGTGTTTGCTTTAACTGCTGGTTCTATTGGGTGTGTTCGTGCTCTCATCAATAGATCTGCTACTGTTAGATCTCAGTCGGGAGAAGGCTTTGGTCCGTCTATCTCTCAAATTTGTGTTTTTCATGGACAGCCTGAATGCATGCGTGTAAGTCATTATAGGCACATTGTCTAGTATGGATTTTATTTCCTCCGAATGCAATCACTTCTCACTGTTATGATTGATTCCAGGAGCTACTACTGGCAGGCGCTGATCCGATCGCAGTGGATGATGAAGGCGAATCCGTTCTGCATAGAGCAATTGCCAAGAGATTCACTGAGTGTGCTATTATCATATTGGAAAATGGAGGCTGCAGATCAATGTCCATTCTGAATTCAAATAGAAAAACGTAGGATCCCATAAGCATTCTGGAAGCTTTATTCTGAGCTTCATTCGCCTAGCCGGAGAAGCATTATATATATATAGCTTGTATTTCTAGAGGATTTTATAAAAAAATATACCATTGTCTAAATCCAGATCTCAATCCATAGAATGGACGTCTGACCCGCGCGGGGTGGTTGTTGTTGTTGGGGTGTGTGTGTGTATTGGGGGGGGGGGGGTGTTGCATGTGGGAATAAATTAAATATTCAACCCTCAAGAGATTTTCGGTGTAGTGGAACTTCAACAGTATGTTAATTAGACACTTGAATTATGGAAATGTTAAAAAAAAAAAATCATATACCAAAAGTTTATTGAAACTGATAGCAGAATAATAATTTATGTCATTCAACATAGGTTGTGTTCAAGAAGAGATGACTCTTGAGTTTTTGCACAAGAACTTGTAGATGATGAGATTTGACCTTTTGCCTATCTTGCATAGAAATAACCATGACACTAGTGTTTATTACATATGAATTGAGAAACCATTAGTTGTTTTATATGATATGATGAATTGGTTAATGTTAAGATATAAGTTTAATGTGATATCATTTAAGAAACGTCCTGGCTTGCCCTCTGTAATAATGTTGTGTCTTATGCCTGCTTTTAAAACTATTCTTACTCTTAAATTCGTCCTTATACAACCGTGTCTAAGGTAGAACACTTATTATCTGAATATAACATGTAGGATTGAGATATCCTATTCCAATAGTTAAACTACTGTTTTCTCTCTCAAAAAAAGTTTACTGGTTTTTATGTTCCATTTTGTTATTGAAATTTGCAGTTCTCTTTTGGGCTTTGACTGAAGGTTAAAATGATTTCCACTTAGTTAATTATGACAGTTATTCTGGAATTACATTCTATTTGTTCTCCGCACAAATGAGAGTACGGATAATGTTACCATTAGAGGATATGAAACTAGCTTGTTTTGGCAATACTAGTCATCCTTACCATAATATGATTTAGATACCTAGGTATATGGATAATGGATTCACTACTATAAGTTGTAATATTTTATAGAGAAGGAGTGACCATACTTTTTTCTTTCTTTCTTTTTGTTAGATGTTTAATCTTTCTTCTGCTACAGACCATTACACTTGTGTGTTGAGTCGTGGAACGTGGCTGTTGTAAAAAGATGGGTAGAGGTTGCTTCACAAGAAGAGATAGATGAAGCAATTGACATACCAAGTCCAGTTGGAACAGCGTTGTGTATGGCTGCTGCTCTTAAGAAAGACCGTGAGATTGGTAACTTACATTGACAACTCTCCTTTTAACTAATATTAGTTAAGCATATTTCTCTCTTGTGTTTGTGCATTCTTTGATAGTAGTCAACAACAAACTCAGCTATCTGAATCTTTTTCATGGCCTTCTTTCAAAACTGTCATATCATTATAGGCCTTCTTACTAGCCATAGATGCATAAAACAATTTGGTGTTAGCATCACCAACCGAGATCCATAGGCCTCTCAAACTGTCTGGTTTGGATTTCATCACATTGGCCAGAGAAGCACGATTGGTACAGAATATATTGCATTTTCTTGAGCTCTTTGCTGATCCTATTGCCTCTTAGACATGACTGTCGTGGTTTTGAAGAATGATTTATTTCTCATGGAATAATAATTTTGCTACAATTCAGTTAGAATAATATTTTGGTTTTCTGATTATATACCAAGAAACATGCTTGACAGCTTACGATGGTTCAGCGAACCACCTCTTGTCTTTGTCCCCAAAACCATTCTCTAGAGGAAAATGAGAGTTCAGTAACAACATTTTAGTTGGATTTTGAGATAATGTATCTAAATATCTAGTTCACAGACAATTTGCATTTCGTTTATATTGCAAAGAAAGGGAGCATTATGGTGAATAAACATTTTACAGAAATCTTCTGTACCTTAGATTTCAATATTCGTGGTATAGTTTGATACTTCCTCTCAGCATGAGAATAAAAAGCATTTTCATTCTGTTTTTCCCCCTTGAGAAGAGCATCTACCTTCACAAATGATGGAAATTGCCATCTTCATGACTAAAGCATTCAAGCCGAAGCTTCTGCTCCTAAATAAAAACACATTCTAAATGACACAGTGACATATTGACGACAATGCTATTCTTAAATATGACTAAATAAGTAATTGAGACATGTTTAACTATCAACAGCTTAGGAAGTGTACAGTTGTAGAACTTGGAAATAGAATACAAGAGAGAGAGAACTTGTGCTTCCAAATAAAAACACATTCTAAATGACACAGTGACATATTGAAGACAATGCTGTTCTTAAATATGGCTTAGTAAGTAATTGAAACATGTTTAACTATCAACAGCTTAGCAAGTGTACAGTTGGAGAACTTGGGAATGGAATACAAGGGAGAGAGAACTTGTGATTTTCCTTTCGGTCCTGTGAGGATGCTGAATGTATGGTCTTTCTAGGCTTCCTTGCAAGCTTCATTCTTTTGAATCTCATACTAACCTCTTAAGCTTTTACAGCTTTGGTTGTTTCTGGCGATGGCACGCTTCGTATGGGAACTGTAGAAGTTTACCCAATAGGCCAAAAGCATATACCTTTAGTATGATTCAGGCTTGCTGCTTTGAAAAATTGCATGAAAACTAGTGTAGGAGACCAGAGCTACTTTGTCTATACTTCTAAGCATAACGGCTTCTTTGCTAATTTGGTTCGAGGAAGTGCATCAGAATATTTAGATGAAGGATCTTGGATTTATGGTAACATGAATTGTGGTTCGACGTATGGTTTAACCGTTTAGGATATTGGAAATGGTTAAGAACTTATAAAGTGTCATCAGTCTTGTCTTTTTGTGGTTGTAGGCATGGGAGATGAAAGGGAAGATAACAGTGGCTAACCATAGGTTGTCAAGGAAATCAATTCATCTCCTTAATGTCGAGTTCAATCTTAAAAAACAAGTAAAATTTAACCAAATACCCTTGAACTAAAATTAACACAAATAGTTGTCCTTGAACTTTATGGTCTCTCCAGAACCTATGTTTGTCTGGTCCAGGAAAGAATTTATTTCCTCTTAACATCCTTCAAGTTCAGCATGGCCAGTGGACAAGTTTACCTTTCTCCAACGCTTTAACATGGTTAAAGAACAAGTTCAACTAGGACTAAACAAATTCTAACAGCGACATAGAAGAAATAGAATGGGCATATTGGTTTACTTTCAATCGGGAAAGACACCATTATCAGCTTTATCGTGTTCTCATTTGGAAATGCTGAGATAGTTATCCATCTACTATCTGACTATCGTACCCACAAAATAATCAACGAGAAGCACAAAATCTACTAGACTTTCATGGAAAGAAGCCCAAAAATTTTTATGCATAACAAAGCTTATGCACAACTCTCAGTCTTATGTTGTTGTTTTGGCCTTCTTTACTAAAAAATAGACCCACATTGCCTAGGCCAAATGGGATGTATCTCTTTATATAGCTTCTCTTGTGGAGAGATGCACATGAGGCTTGGATAGGCATATGGGTGCCGTGTGGGGGTGTTTTTCTAGTGGAAAGAAGACTAACCCAACAAATGAAGCATTAATGCTTTTTGTCATGCTCTTGGAATTAATTTCCTTTGTAGCTAAGCCCCGTAGGGGCTTAGCGACTCGGACTCGGACTCAGACTCATGGGCTCATGAGGCGTAATGTGGCATTTTGTTGGCGCACTTTGCACTTAGTACGTCTGCCTGATGGCGCACCAGTTTGTGCGCAGTGAGTGAAGCGCGCACTGTGCGCGATTGTGCGCGAGTGCTCGAGTGCGCGTGCTATCCGCAGTTGGTGCAATTGGCGCAGTTGGTACGTGCTGTGCGCCAATTGGCGCAGTCGTGTCTGTGCACGATTTGAACGGTTACTAAACGTTCGGGAACGATTTTTTCCATGTCCCGAATGTTTTGCTTATTGGGCGGTTACTACGCATGCCTATATAAGTTCCTCTTTTCTCTCTCATTGCTGAAAGTTTATTTTCCAGACAATTCCTTATGAATTTTCAGAGGGCAGAGAAGAGAGTAACAATGCGCCATTTCGTGCCATCCGAGGAGTCTTTGCGTCATCCGAGGAGTCAGAAGAGCATAGTGTTTCATAAGTAATTTTCTGAACTTGCTGGTTCCTGGAAGCTATTCGTGTGGGACGAATTTAGATTTGAGCGCCGGTGATCAGTCACCCTAGCAGACTTTCTTTTCTTCTGTTCATTTCCTTCTCGACTTGAAATCTCGTTCTGAATGAGATTTTTTCTGATCTAATCAGAAACTTTCTGTGTTATTTCGACGCTGATACTACGAAATCATTTGTACCTTCCTCGAAGTGCTGCATCTGATTTTGTCTCTCCGAATCCTTCGGGATCTCAATAGTGCTTCTTCGAAGTGTTGCCAAAACCAATTTTTCATCTGAACATCATGCCCCGGGATTAACAATCTCAAAGCTAAACTTTACAAGATGGAAAACTCTCGTGCTGCACTCATCAATTCCAACTTTAACAAGTTAGAGAAATTCGATAGAGAGCAATACCAAATCTGGAAGAGGAAGGTTAGCCTTATTAATCTTCAACTTGCGGAAGTCGACCACGTGCTAACTGAGGAAGAACCTAAGGTTCCAGAAACTGGGTCTGCAGCCGCAATTACTGCTGCTACTACCAAATAGACCAAATGGAGAAGGAAAAATAGTCTCTGTAGGCTTCTAATCCTTAATGCTATGGAGGACTCCCTGACAGAATCTTACTCTAAGAAGACCATTGCCAGAGAGATATGAGAGTCTCTGAAAAAATTATATGAAGATGACACAGGAGCAAGATATTTATCGTCGAGAAATATCATAAATGGTTTTTTGAAGATGAGAAGATGCTGCCTCAGGTGAAGGAGTTCCTGAAGTTGCGTCAAAAATTGGAAGACGAGGGGATGCCCCTCAATGCCACGTTCGTTGTTGGAGGGATCGTCTCCAAGCTCCCCGCAGGATGGATCAAGTTCTATGCGAACATGCATAAGAAGAAACTGGAGATCAGTCTGGAAGATCTCCTACAAGAAATTTATGTTGAGGACCAGATGAGGGCTCAACTGAAGGTGGACGTTTTGTCCAAACAGATAGCTAACGCCAATTTGGTCTACACGAAGGAATCCAAGGGAAAGCAGGTGGCTTCCCACAACAAGAAGAAGGATCTCAAAAATCTGAAAGTGAAGGGGACTTCTTTCAAGCAACAGAAGCCAAAGTCCAAAGTGACTTGCTTCAACTGTGGCAAGAAGGGCCACTACAAGAGTAAATGCAAATCCAAGCCCAAGCAATCAGAGCAAGGTGAGCCTAGTAAGGTTTCTATGGTTACTGAAGTAATTGCTATGATCGTTCAGGTCACTGTGGTGGGGGCAGACTCTGACCGATGGGTAGACACTGGTGCCACCTGCTATGTCTGCTCAAACAAGGAATGGTTCACCACATACACACTAACTTCTGAAGTTGTTATGGAGTCGAACCAGGCACAAGCTGAAGTACAAGGGATCGGAACGGTGGTGTTGAAGCTGACTTCAGGGAAGTCTCTGACGGTTCAAGACGTGAAGCATGTTCCTGCTATCGCAAAGAACCTGATCTCTGGAGGCATACTCTGTAACGCAGGCCTAAGGATGAACATCAATGCTGGCCAGATGGTGATGTCCACAAAAGGAACATACTTCGGGAAAGCGTTTTATATCGAAGGAATGTTTAAACTTCAGCTTGTAAATCAGTCTCATGAAATTAATGCAATCGCTCATTCTGATTATACTCTTGAGTTGTGGCATAATAGACTAGGACATGTTTATTGTAAAAGAATAAACAAAATGTCTAGTCTAAGACTTATCTCCAAATATGGGGGTAAGGTAGAGAAATGTGAAGTGTGTGTTCAGACGAAGATCACAAGGAAATCCTTTCCTCGGGTTAATCGGAGCGCAAATCTTCTGGAGTTGGTTCACTCCGATATCTGCGACTTTAAACAATTCTCTACGAAAGTCGGGATGAAGTATTTCATAACCTTCATCGATGACTTCTCAAAATACGCTTTTGTCTACTTGCTGAAGTCTAAATACGAAGCATTCGAGAAGTTCAAAGAGTTCAAGGCCGAGGCTGAACGGCAAACTGAACAACTCAAGAGAATAAGAAGTGATCGAGGCGGAAAGTATCGGTCTCATGAATTTGCATCGTTCTGCAAAGAACATTGAATCATCAACGAGACTACTGCCCCGTATTCTCCTCAATCTAACGGAGTAGCAGAAAGGAAGAACAAAACGTTGACAAAAATAATAAACTCAATGCTGTTGACTGCGGGTCTTCCAAAATGCTACTGGGGAGAAGCTGTATTAACGACCACTTTTATTCTGAATAGAGTGCTTTATGCAACTTTGGACATCACTACTCATGAACTCTGGTTTAAAGTCAGACCTAACTTGAATATCATTTGAGTGTGGGAGTGTCTGGCATATGTGAAGCTCCCAGATCTGAAAATTCAGAAGCTCGGGACAAGGACTACAAAGATGATCTTCTTGGGATATGCCGAGAAGAGTGATGCTCGGAGATTTTTTGATATATAATCAAATCATATCATTGAATCTCGCGACGTAGAATATTTTGAAGATAAATTTGCAAGGCACAAAAATATTGTTCTTGCGGACATTCCGAAAAATAATAAGGGTGCACAGGAAATTGAAGTTTCCAATGAGAACGTAGTCCAAGAAGAAGTTGTTGAAGAAACAACTGTTGAACTAGAACTCGCTGAGCCGTCAACTAAGCGAGTGAGGAGACCGAAGGACTTCGGAGATGACTTTGTCACCTATCATGTGGAAGCAGATCCGCTTAACTATGATGAGACGATGAATGTAATGTCCCGCTCCGCACTGCGCATTACGCTGAGGCGTTAAGAGTCGCGTTGACCGAATGAAATGTATCGATGCGAATCGATACGAGAGTTAAGTTGTCCCGAGCAATGCATCGAACTAAGTCGATGCGAAGAGTTGCATTGTCCCAAAGAATGCATCGAGTTGAATCGATGCGAAGCGCCGCATTGCCCCGAAGGATAAGTGCGTTGAGTTGGCTCGAAGATTCTAAGAAATCGAATCGACCAAGGCGCAAGTCCGAATCGATGCAAGTATTGATTTTAGTTGGTTTCATGTGCATGCTATACGTTTACGTTGAAATATTAGAGGTCGACATTTTACCTTATTCAGAAAGGGGTTCGCGAAACCAATCGTCGTCTTGTGACGGACTGAGGAGTTGGCACGGTAAGCCAATTCGGACGTATAATTCAATGAAGCACGAAGTGCTCGAATGGCTAAGTCAGGAGAGTTGGCCGTGCAACGAAGTTATGAAATCGAGCCGCATCGGCTCGGCGAAATGACAAGGCGTATCGACTCAAGGTGGGAGGATTGACTCTTCTTTTTACTCCTTCATGCCTAAGTCAGAATATATCATTGTATGCTAAGTTAACCTATCGACGCCACGGACGTGGTCGGATCGGAAGATAAATCGTAGTGTGTGTCGAACACTAGTTAGAACAATTGAAATGAAACGTACATCAAATGCACGAGTCGCTATGGAACATTGTATATCGCAAAGGCGAGCGCCTCGGTGCGCAAGCCGCAAGAACATGGGATAACTGTATTCGGCAAGTGCCTTCGTGCACGAGCCATTCCGTGCCTTCGCGCACGAGTTAGAAAGGCTAGCACATTGAAAGACAATAGGCGAGCACCCTAGCGTGCAAGCCACGAACATTGAACACTAGGTCATAGAACATAGAAATACGGCTTCGATGCGTGCATCAAGTGCACGACGCGAGGTAAAATATGATAAATGTGTCGAAACGTGCCTACGTGCACAAGATCATAAAAGATGGCTTCGTTGCGAAAGAATACAGTTGTGGCATGAATGTGGCAGAACTGTCGGATATGACATGATGTCTCGAAAGGTGTTCGGGACCTTCGGATCGTTCGGTTGACGAACATTGAGTTGAGGCATTATGCCATTGAACATTGAAACGAAGTATGAAATGTAAGAACATAGAAAGTAAATGGAAGAAATACGAGATGATAAAGTCCGAGTCTCGGATTCAAGACTATATTTGGTTGTTTGATAAAGTCTGAGCCTCGGGCTCAAGACTATGTTTGGTTGTTTGAATAATAGGTCGTTGCATGGTCGAATGGACTTAAGATAATTGTGATAATCTTCCATGTACGGAACGTTCCCTCTGAACGGGTACACCGGGGCACCGTGACCGTTCGGCCTAGGAGGGATATAATCTTTGATGGACGCTAATCTGTAAAGACGATTAGCACCCGGTTATAGATGTGAAAAGCCGCAAATGATGGTAGGCACGCGGTATGTTTCAGTTGTTGGGATAGCAACCCAACCCATGAAACGCCGGGCTACCCAAATTCGAGAAAGAAAAGAAAGAGAGAAAAGAAAGAAATGAAAAGAAATAAAGAAACGCCTTTAGTCCATTTTGGTGCGAATATGCCAACGATCATTTCATATAGTTAAGGAACGATGGGTTGAAAGTGCAGGCGCGTATGTGTCCCGCACATCGATCCTGCATGGAGAGCACTTATAACATGACAGGGAAGGAATGTGGCGTATTCACCTTGCGTCGGTGCAAGGACGAGTGCGTCTATGTTGGTAAGAAGTCGCGCCACGAAACAAACACGAGATTATTTGCCTGCTTGCCTATTCAATTCGAATAACATGCTTGCCATGATAACATGCTTTACTGCTTTCGAATATGCCATGAAATCGACCCTAAGAAGAATATAGCAAAGATCATAAGCTAAGTTGCATGCTTGAACATAAATACTAAAATGTCGGTTTAGAAGGAAGGTCTTTGCATCAGTACATGCAAGGACGAACCTACTGATCCCCCACCAGCTTTCATGCAAGGTGCTGGGAATGGATTGCTCACAGCAGAGCTTCGCTTGAACGCGTCGAGGCTTTGAATGCCGAAGCGTATTGAGGCATGCGACCGCATTGACGCTCGGACTTGCAACAGGATTGATGCGGCCGAGATATAGAAGGCATGATGTATGGAACGGTGAAATCCTTTGTGGGCAAGAGAGAACCTGAGTGTTGTAGCCAAATCTGGCATATATTGTTGGGCTATTGAAAGCCTTTGTAATCTCAGTTCGAATATCAATAAAGAGAATTGTTTCGTATACTCTGTTTTTCTTTTGTTGTTAATATTAAATCAAAGATAACCATTTGAGAACTTGTCATCTTGCCTTGTACGAGCGCAACTTCAGGCTCGTGCGGCATCACACCCCCTGCGAGGACGACGATTCGGGTGATTCCGGGTCGGTGCGTGACAATGAAGACCAGATACACTCTTTTCTGGAAAGAGGCGATAAACAATGAAATTGATTCAATCACCTCTAATAACACTTGGGTGTTGGTTGATCTTCCTGAAGGAGCAAAATCCATCGGATGTAAATGGATCTTCAAGAAAAAGATGAAAGCAAATGGAACTATTGACAAGTTCATGGCTAGGCTAGTAGCCAATGAGTTTTCTCAAAAGCAGGGGATCGACTACTTTGACACGTATGTTCCAGTAGCCCGGATGACCACCATCAGAATGTTAATTGCTCTCGCAACAATACATAAGTTGGTGATACATCAGATGGATGTAAAGACAGCTTTCCTGAATGACGAGCTGACCGAAGAGATTTACATGCAACAATCAGAAGGATTTGTCGTCAAGGGTCTTGAAGACAAAGTCTGCAAGCTGGTAAAATTCTTGTACGGTTTTAAACAGGCTCCCAAAATGTGGCATGAGAAGTTTGACAAAGTCATAAGGTCAAATGGCTACAGGGTCAGCGAGACGGACAAGTGTGTTTACACGAAGTTCGCTGAAGGAAGAGGTGTAATCGTTTGTCTGTACGTGGATGACATGCTGATCCTAGGTACGGATATGGGCTGTGTCACGGAGACAAAGAAATTCATCTCAACCAAGTTCAGTAGGTGTAATTGTTTGTCTGTACGTGGATGACATGCTGATCCTAGGTACGGATATGGGCTGTGTCACGGAGACAAAGAAATTCATCTCAACCAAGTTCAGTATGAAGGACTTGGGTGAAGCTGATGTGATCTTAGGCATTAAGATCATCCGGACAGACACTGGACTGGCGTTGTCACAGTCTCATTATACTGAGAAGATGATCACACGCTACGGGTATCAGTATCTTCCAGTGATCGATACGCCTTACAAGTGTGACATGAAGCTGAAGCCTAATTCGTGGGAAAGCGTCAGGCAGCTGGAGTATGCAAGCGTCATCGGGAGTTTGATGTACGCTACTGTTGCCACTAGGCCTGACATAGCTTTCGTTGTGGGAACGCTGAGTCGATTCACGAGCAATCCAGGCATTGAGCGTTGAGCACTGGAAAGCTGTGAAACGGGTAATGAGATATATCAAGAAGACTCAGACATATGCACTGTACTACAGCGAAGATCTGCCGGTAGTAGAAGGCTTCAGTAATGCGAGTGGGTGTTCAGAGGTGGAGAGCGAGAGATCCACATGTGGATTCATTTTCACAATGGGTGGAGATGCTATATCGTGGAAGTCAAAGAAGCAGACTATGCTCTCTCGTTCCTCCATAGAATCTGAATTCTTTGCACTAGATTCCGCAGCAGAAGAAGCAAAACGGCTTGGGGAGCTCATGTATGATCTTCCAGTGGTTGGGTTGGGCCGCAGATACCGGCAATACGATATACTGCGACAACTAGACGACTGCGGCGGTGGCATCAAATGATATCTTCAACGAGAAGAAGAGAACTGTGCGGTTAAAGTACATGGCAGTGCACGATCTCATTAAGAGGTGTCATTGCAGTGATTGATGTTCGGAGTCAGGAGAACCTGGCGGATTCGTTCACAAAAGACCTCAAGCGCCAGCCATGGTTTAAAGTATCGGCCGATACCGATCCGATACGGCCGATACCGATACGGTTTGGCATGTTCCGATCCGATACCGACCGATACCAAATATTGACCGATACCGACATTGGGGGTCTTTGTTCCGGTCAATTCGGCAAAGAAAATTAAACAAAAAAGATAAATCAACAAGGGTTTAAAGCATAACAAGGTTGTAGAAGCATGTAAAAGAAGAAAATCACATCTATTGTATGTGTGTGTGTGTCTATTGAGTGTGTGTGTGTGTGAAGAAAATCACATCTATTGTATGTTAAACCAATCGGTAAGGGTGACTACTATTTCATTTAATTTCAAAACTACTAAGAAATAACACTGAAAATACTTAAAATTATGCCTAAATGTATAAAATATATGTTTTTAAATGTAAATAATTTATTAATAATTATTTGTTTTCCGATACCAAAGTCCGATACTCCGATACGATACCGCCGATACTACCGATATCGCCGATACCAATACTCATAGGAATAGTCCGATACCGATTCCAATACCGATATTGTGAACCTTGGCGCCAGCTGGTCGAAGACACAGCTTATAAAATAGGTTTGAAGGCATTCTGATATTGTGTTATTGTAATCCTACCATAAAGTTTTATGCTATTAGTTTAAAAAGAAATCTTATAGTCATCTAACTTTTGGTTCAAGGGAGGACCATTAACTGGAAAAATATTAGGAACAGTGGGTACATGTCCTATGTGGCATGGAAATGATACAGACCTACAACCACTGTTGTCTACTATATGTTTTCTGCGGAGAACAGATCCTGTGGTGATGATGGCTTAAACGCCTTAATGAGTTCTCAGGTAGAGTGAATGCCTGTTTTGCTTTGCAGGAAGCACGGTAGCACATCACTACAAAGAGTGTAACTCCATGCTACAGTGGGTTGACTCTACCATGAGGTTCCCAGGGCAGGTAGGGATAATGCCTCGGTCACCCCAGTCATTAGCGGCGTAGCACCGCAAATAGGCAGATAGCCTAATGTTGTATGATAAAATTAAAGAGTTGTAGACAACACTACAAAGGGGACGATGTCCTTATGTTACAGTGGCACAACACCACGAAGAGGTACCCAGATAGGGGTAAAGCCTCGGCCTCGCAAGCCATGTCGTCGCGGCGTAACACCGCAAAGAAGCGCAAGACTTTATGCTGGATAGTTTGGCACTACAGAGAGGCTTGTGACCTTATGCTACAGTATGACACTACGATGAGGTTCCCGGGTAGGGGTAATGCCTCGGCTTTAAGCCATGTCATAGCGGCGTAGCACCGCAAGAAAGTGCAAGGCTTCATGCCATGTCTCTTTAATAAAGAACTAGAGTGTATGAACAGAGATAGCAGGGCGTCTCTTGAGGGTAAACTTGTAGACGTCCAAAATACATACACCGAAACCAGGCTGGCACATGACCTTTAATGTACAGCCAGAAGCATATGTGACTACATTGTGTGAGTGGGAAGAATTGCAATTATGGTACAGAATTCAAGGCTTAGTCCATTATTGTATCATACTGTTGTTTGATCTATGCGGAAAGATTCAAGTCGTGAGCGACATCTATCCTAATGCGTGATGGACAGTCACTGTGGGGAACATTCAAACCCATATAAAGAGATATGTGGGGAATTGTTGTTGTTTTGGCCTTCTTTACTAAAAAAATAGTCCCACATTGCCTAGGCCAAATGAGATGTATCTTTTTATATAGCCGTGCTTGTGGAGAGATGCACATGAGGCTTGGATAGGCACATGGGTGCTATGTGTGGGTGTTTTTCTAGTGGAAAGAAGACTAACCCAACAAATGAAGCATTAATGCTTTGTCATGCTCTTGGAATTAATTTCCTTTGTAGCTAAGTCCCCTAGGGGCTTAGCGACTCGGACTCAGGCTCATGGGCTCATGAGGCATAATGTGACATTTTGTTGGCGTACTTTGCACTTAGCACGTCAGCATCGTCACTAGGCGCATAGTGCGCTTCAGTTGCGCGAGTCTCTGCGCTGCCGATCGCACGCCCGTTAGCGCGGCCTGATCGTGCGGCCAGATGGCGCTGCCGATGGCGCCCCAGTTGGCGTGGCCAGAAGGCTCTGCCCGATGGCGCGCCAATTAGCGCAACAGTTTGCGCGCAGTGAGTGCAGCGCGCACTGTGCGGGTTGTGCGCGATTGTGTGCGAGTACTCGAGTGCACACGCTATCCGCTGTTGGTGCAATTGGCACAGTTAGCGCAGTTGGTATGCGCTGTGCGCCAATTGGCACAGTCGTGTCTGTGCACGATTGAACGGTTACGAAACGTTCGGAAACGGTTTTTCCCACGTCCCGAACGTTTTGCTTACTGGACGATTACTGCGCATGCCTATATAAGTTCCTCTTTTCTCTCTCATTGAGGAAAGTTCATTTTCCAGACAATTTCGTTCAAATTTTCAAAGAGCAGAGAAGAGAGTAACAATATGCCATTTCGCGCCATCCGAGGAGTCTTTGCGCCATCCGAGGATTCAAAAGAGCAGAGTGTTCCATAAGTTCTTTTCTGAACTTGCTGGTTCCTGGAAACTGTTCGTGTGGGACGAATTTAGCTTTGAGCGCCGGTGATCAGTCACCCCAGCATGCTTTCTTTTCTTATGTTCATTTCTTTCTCGACTTGAAATCTCGTTCTGAACGAGATTTTTTCTGATCTAATCAGAAACTTTCTGTAGGATTTCGGCGCTGATACTACGGAATCATTTGTGCCTTTCTCGAAGTGCTGCATCTGATTTTGTCTCTCTGAATCCTTCGGGATCTCAATAGAACCTTCTTCGAAGTGTTGCCAAAACCAGTTTTTCATCTTAACATCACGTCCCGGGACTAACATCTTATACACAGACCATTGCCAGAACAAATAAGTAATCCAGCATTGCACCTTTTCTCCAACCACCAAACTCAACAAGGGTAAAATGCCACGGCCAACTGGAAGATGCTGCCCAAGCATGCAAAAATCCTGTTGTTGTGATTGTTCGTTTCATCATTAATATTAATTCGTTGTTCACTCTCCCTTAACTAATCGCCAAGGCTGCATTGGGTAGGTGATTCCCATCTTTATTTTTGCTCTATGTTTTGTCTCACAACAGATTGCAATGGCCACTGGTAGCAGACGTGGCATATTTCCTTATTCTTTTCATTGGATTTTAAAGAACTGGCATACAACATCCAATTAGAATGGGATTGGCTAAGGAGCCTAAGAAAGGTCTATAAAGGATTTGACAAAGCTGTAGGACTGGATGTCAACCTGAGGTCAACCCTCTATGTTGGTGCTAAATTCCTAGCCAAGGTAGCTATGAGCATGAGAGAGAGGGTCATGCCATAAAATCTACACGGTAGTTGGCAAGTATGTAAACCTACCTTTGTTAAACTCATTCAAGTGAGGAGCATCCTTAAGTTCCCCTAGACTACAAAAGAGTAGACAAAGAAGTAAGATGATATAATTTTCTTTAGGAAACTGCATTCATCTGAATGACACATTAAACCAAAGAGTGGAAATGAATGACAATCGAGTTCATTTTCGTGTTCAAGCTCGGCTCATTAATGAACCCCAGTCGAGATTTTATCAAGACAAACTGATTGAGTTCACGAGCTCCTCTGTTCATGCAGCCGTATTTCTTTTGATTATGTAGTATCATCAGTTGGGTTCGTAGGGACAGTTTCATTTCTGTGTTTCTAGAATTCAGATGCAGGGATTGCATCTTATGTTACAGTCAGCAAGGTGCTACTACTCTGGTGATGTCAATTCTGTAGTCTAGCAACTATTCTTTCATTGATCTTGCAGAGTTTCCATTTGAAGATCCTAATCAACGTTCGCAGTTTCGGTATTGGAATTGGTATCGGATCATTCCTATGTGTATCAGGATTGGCGTTATCGGATCGGAGTATCGGAAAGAAAATAATTATTAACAATTTAGAAAATATATTTTATACTTGGGCATAATTTTAAGTGTTGCTTCTTAGCAGTTTTGAAATTGAATGAAATAATAGTCACCCTTGCCAATTGGTTTACATGCGATAGATAAATTTTCGTTTTTTATGCATGCTTTTACAATTTTACTATGCTTTTACACCCTTGTTGATTGTTCTTTTTCGTTCAATTTTCTTTGCCGAATTGACCAGAAAAGAGACCTCCAATGTCGGTATCAGTCAGTATCGGGTATCGGTCGGTATCGGATCGGAACATGCCAAATCGTATCAATATTTGCCGTATCGGATTGGTATTGGTCGATACTGCAAACTATGATCCTAATTTTGTATGCAAAAGAGGATGCTACTTGTGCTATTATTTGCATCTTAAATGTGATGTATAAAAAAGTATACATTCCACTTGAACTTTCAAGTCCGGTTAGTTGTAATCCTGCAACTATTAGCTATTCAATATGAAGATGACATTTAAGAAAACAAAATGCATAGAAGAATTTAACAATTATTAGCCTAAGTTGTGTCTTCTAAAAGTATAACTAGAAGTCTTAGAAATAAGGGGATTGTTCTTCCCTGAGTTTTTAGAAGAGTATAGCTTCTTGGAAACGAGGGAGATTTTTGTTAAAGGCTATTTGAGGATCACCACTTATGTATATTAAGGGTTGAGAACTTACTTGTGAGGCTTTTGCTACTACTACTACTATGATTGAGAACTATTGTCTGTTTCCTCACCAATAAAACCTACCTTTGTCATTTGGAAAATAATGTCTTGATCGGAATTGCTTCAATAAAAGATTGAGATTGCTCGTTGATAGAGTCATAAGTTTTCTTATTTGGGTACAATCAAGTAGTTGTGGGTGTATTTATCATCATATATATATATATATATATATATATATATATATATATATACATATATATATATTGAGTTGCAAATTAGGGTTTTATTCCCTTGCACTGTCTTCTCTTATTTCTCTCATCTCCTTTTTCTGCTCTCTCTTCTTCTAAATTTGACTTGGTATCAGAGCAACTTGAAAAGTATTATACATCTCTTCTTCTACTAGTACTTTGTGTGGCATTGTTTAATGGGGCATGATCTTTTTGTGATCTTGTTGTTCGAGGTTGATCGTTGTTGTTTGTTGCGAAATCTAGGATTTCTATAGATCTTAGTTGGTTGTTCATTGTTGGTCGCAATGTTATAATTTCGCTAGACGGGTTCGGTGTGCCTAGGCACCGGACTAAAATTTATCTATTTATTAATTTTTTTGAGTTGGGGTTTGTTTCTTATACTCCACTATAACAAATCAGAGATTTAGAGAAACAAAATACAAATGATCTACTATTTAGTTCAGATTGTTCACTGTTCAGAGAAACAAATTAGTGATTACATGGTAGGCTAGATAGTCCAGAGTGTTCACTGTTCAGAGAAACAAATTAGTGATTAAATGTGGTGTTCCAATCTAAGTCTAGAGTCACATAGTATACACTCTGTAGAAAGTGTAGTTCAATAGTTCAATTTGTGTATACTGAATGCTACTTGAATATGCTTTATAAGGGAATTGAAATGATTCATACTCTGGACACTTCAATATAACAAAAAAATGACACGAGGAAGGAGAAGGATTCATACCAGAGCTGAAGTCCTGGAGTCGACATGAGATCTAAAGACAGTGAAGGAGATGTGAAGTCGACACGAGGGCAGCAGAAGGAGATCTGAAGTCGACAGTCGACACGAGGGCAGCAGAAGGAGATGAAGTTGACACGAGGAAGTGAAGTCGACACGGTGGAGAGGTAAAGTCGACGATGATAGAGATCGACGATTAGAATTTTTTTGTGGTTGTGAGAAGTCAATCGACCTTGTGCGAGGGGGGAGGTGTTAAGGATTACGATTTTTTATTGAACCATCGGCCCGACTTGGCCCGATTAGGCCCATATAGCGAATTAACCAACTGATTTTGCCATTTTCGTTTCGGTTTGGCTCCGCCTACCGTCTAGGCGCCGAATTAGACGAAATTTAGAACACTGGTTGGTCGTGGCTCTTTGTGAGATCTAGGGTTTCTGAAGTCTCTTATTTTGTTGCATTTGTATAGCGGGGTCTACCTCTTCTAGCGCGGTTACTAGTGGTGGTGGTGGTTCGAACAATCATTTAACTGTTATTCACAATAATGAAGTGGGGAAAGCGATTACCATCAGTAACACTCAATGGTGCGAACTACCTTACCTGGTCTAGGCCTATCAAAGTAGTATTGAGGGCGAAAAAGAAATTGAAGTTTTTGGTAGTAGAGTCCCCTCATGAAACTTGGGCTAATTTTAAGGAATGGATGAGTACATATGCATATTTTAAGTCATGGTTGTGACATAGTATGGAACCACACATTGTCTTTAATATTTAGTGGTGTGAGTCCAAACAAATTTGGGCATTTTTGGAAGAGGCCTATTCACAGAAGCAAAACGTAGCCCGCATCTATGAGTTGTATGAGTTGTTTAGTACAAATCAAAATTGAAAGTCTATGAACGAGTATTTGGCTTCATGAAGGCTCTTTGGGAGAACTCTTGCAGTGTCATCCTATTACTACTGATTTGAAGGAAGCTCAGCGACAGGAGGAGTTCCGTGTTTCGCTCATCTTAGCTGGCTAGGATCATGCACTCGAATCTTATAAGGTTCAAATCTTTGCTGGAGATGAGTTGTCTAAAGTGGCATATACCTTCTCTTGTCTTAATCATTCTTTTCTATGACAAAGTTCTATGGTACATAGTAATTA
Source organism: Iris pallida (assembly GCA_029216955.1). NCBI lineage: Eukaryota > Viridiplantae > Streptophyta > Magnoliopsida > Asparagales > Iridaceae > Iris > Iris pallida. The sequence continues at coordinate 30,543,413 of JANAVB010001800.1, forward strand.
CTATAATGCCTTATTGGTGTTGGTGGTTGTGGTGATGGTAGCCGTAGTGGTTGGGATGGTGGGCCCAGTGGTGGTTGAGGTAGTGTTCACAATGGCTGCCGTAGTATGCCATGAAAGTGTAACTATCATGGCATGCTTGGCCATGTCGAAGCGTACTGTTGGGACAATTGAGGTAAACCCGAGTATGCACATCACGTGTATGATGAAAACATGCAGTCTCAGGTCACTACGTCTGTTCCTGGACATGATGCTTCTGGTTCTAATCTGACTTCAAGTTTTGATACCTCCAATTCACTTGAATATCCTCCAGAAGTTGAATGCACTTGCTAGTACTACCTCCGAACCTACTGCAACCATGGAACATATAAACAATCCGACCTTTGTGACAACTCAGTCACCATCCACTCTTGGGTCATCGACTCCGAAGCAACCTCTTACATGTCTGGTATAAATTTTCTCTTTCATAATCGTTGTCCTAAGAAATATAACATTATTTTGGCTGATGGACTTACTAGTCATGTGTCAGGCACCATCCACCTCTTGGGTCATCGACTCCGGAGCAACCTTACATGTCTGGTATAAATTTTTTCTTTCATAATCGTTGTCCTGTGAAATATAACATTATCTTGGCTGATGGACTTACTAGTCATGTGTTGGGAAAATGTGTTATTCACCCTAAACAATCATTGTTATTATCTAATTCATTATATATGGCTAATTTTTTTTAAAATTTGTTATTCATGAGTCAGTTAACCAAATTACTATACTGTTTTGTAACATTCTCAAATTCGTGTGTTTTTCAAGACCTTAAGACGAAGAAGATGATTGATAGGGGACATGAAAGAGATGGACTCTATTACTTGGATTTACCTTAAATTGCTTTCACTTCAGTTTCTACCTCTCCATTGTAGTAGCATTATTGTTTGAGCCATTTGTCTTTGGCTAAGTTGCGTCAAGTTGTTCATAGTCTAAGGTGGTTTCTGTTTTAGCATGTGAGGCTTGTCAGTTAGGCAAGCATCACCGTAGTCCATTTTCTTGTCGTGTTGAGAGTCGTCAGTTACAATTCTTTGATCTTGTTTATATTAACATTTGGAATCCTTTTAGAGTCAACAACTTGAAAGGATTTTAGCATTTTGTTATCTTTGTTGATGGTTGTTCCCGAATGACTCGGTTATATTTAATAAAATAATGATATGAGTTTTTATGTGTTAACTATTTTTATAATAAAATTTGTATTCAATTTAGTAAATTTTACGTTTTGATAATGCTTTGGAGTATACTCGATCGTCTGTTACTTCTTTTTGTGCTGATTGTGGCATTATTTATCAGACTAGTTCCGTCCATACTTCTCAGCAAAATAGTGTAACTGAACGCAAGCGCCGACACCTTTTAGATGTAGTTGGGACTCTCATGTTCAATATACATGTCGCTAAACAGTATTGGACAGATGCAGTTCTTATTGCATGTTATTTGATTAATCTCATGCCATTACCTGTGTTGAATAACCAAGTCTCCTTCTCCATGTTACATTCAAGAGTCCAAGTGTCTTTCTTTTTCTTTACCTCCTCGTGTGTGGGTGTGTTTTTGTTCGCAACTTGGAACCTAATCTAGACAAGTTGGCTCCTCGATCTATCAAGTGTCTTCTTTGATTATCCTCAAACTCAAAAAGTCTATCGATGTTACGGTCCTCAATCGCGTAAATATCAAGTCAGTGCATATCTTGCATTCTTTGAGTCCATTCATTTCTTTCCTCCAGGAGACCATTCTCTTCCGTTCACATCAGATTTGATATTTTTCATACCACTTTCAGTCATTCCTGAATCCTTTTCTATATTCGCTCCTCTTTTACAGGTTTATTAGACATCCAAGGACATACATGTTTTGCGTGGTTTAGACCCCACCACGTCATCTGTTGTATCTTCCTGCATGAGGATCCATCTCCCTCTACCACAGTTTCAGACGATTTTTCTATTGTTCTCAAGAAAGGTAGCCATAGTTGTACCACTAAACATCCCATTTTAAATTATGTTTTCTTACGTCGTGCTTCTCTTTCTTTATATGCTTTTGCTGCTTCATTGTCTTCTTTTACCATTACTAACACTTGTAAGCAAAATATGCATCTTCTAGTTGGAAAAGTGCAATGGATGAAGAGATGTATGCTTTGTATCAAAATTAGACTTGAGAGCTTATCTCGCTTTCTATTAGGGAGCAAACAATGGGTTGTAGGTGAACACACTCTTAAGTATCATCCATGGTTCTGTTGAGCGTCTCAAGACGCGATTGGTTGCGAAAGGGTATACACAGACATATGGTGTAGATTATCTGGAGACTTTATCTCCTGTTCAATGGCCTATGTATGAGTTGGGCATCAAGAATGTCTTCTTGCACGATGACTTACAAGAGGAGGTTTATATAGATCAACGACCATGATATGTTATGTATGATAGTGACAATATGGTGTGTCTATTGAAGAAGTCTTTATATGCTTAAAACAATCTCCTCGAGCTTGTCTGATAAGTTTAGTTCTCATTCAATATGGATTTCGACGCACTACATCAGTTCATTCAGTATTTAGCTAATCTTCTACTTGAGGTGTTATTGTGTTGATTGTTTATGTTGATGATATCATTATCTGGGAGTGACTATGTAGGTATTTTTGATTTCGAAGGCCTACCTTAGTCGTTAGTTTCACACTAAGGATTTAGGTACTCTTCATTATTTTTTTTGGAATCGTGGTTGCTCGATCTAAGATGGGTGTGTATCTATCGCAGTGCAAGTATGTTTTGGGCTTGCTTTCAAAGACATGGATGTTGGACTCTCGGCATGTTGATACCCTTACGGATTTTAATGTCAAACTTGATGTTGACGTGATAGACTTATTTGAAGATACAAGAATGTACAGACGACTGGTTGGGAAGCTTATCTACTTTATTTTTACATGATCGGATATCACATATGTAGTTGTAGTAGTTAGTCAGTTTATTCATGCTCCTCGACCGTCATATTAGGTGGCTATATCTTGTATTTTGCAATACTTACATGGTGCACCTGGGAAGGTTTGTTTCAAATGGTTTGCTATATGTCTCACGGCGACTGGTTTCAGTGTTGCTGGTTGAGCATGTAGTCGGAGTGATAGGAGATCTACTTTTGGATATTATACCTTTGTTAGGGTAATATTGTGACATGGTGTAGTAAGAAGCATAAAATTGTAGCTCATTCTAGTGCAGAGATCGAATACCGTGATATGACTCATACAACTTCTGAGATGACGTAGATGCGGTCTCCTTTTCATGAAATGGAGGTTATTGGAGATATATTGTGACAATACATCATCAATTTTTATTTTGTTTCATGAACACAGTAAGCATATCGAGGTGGATTGTCATTTTATTCATAATCTGTTGGCAAAGAAACATATTGTCATTCCACATGTTCGGTCTGAGAATTATTTGAGTGATATCCTTACCAAACCGCTTCTTTGTAGTCTATTTACTGATTTATGTAACAAAGTTGGCACATCGGATCTCTATGCTCCAACTTTGGGGGAAATTAGAGTCATAAGTCGGTCTTATTTTCTCAAGTAGTTGTGGGTGTATTTATCTTCGTATATTAATATATATACATATGAGATGCAACTTAAGGTTTTATCCCCTTGCACTCTATTCTGTTCTCTCTCTCTCTTCTTTCTAAATTTCACTCTGCTAGGTGAAAAGTAACTCAAACTTTACCGCATGGACAATGATTTCATCCTTCTATATTTTCATCACATAATCCATTCTTGAAACAATTGCGATGCGTTTTTTTACAGTTACCTGGATTTTTGTCGTTTTCTATTACCATAAAGTTGAGTTTCCTATTTGACAATGCAAGGTGGTCGAACTCTTTTACTAGTGGACCTAAGATCTACTTTGAGTTTGTTTTCAGTTGCTTGCTGTAGATAATTTGTTAGGTTTTTTTGGGCAAACCAACCAATATTATCCTTTTCTAGTGCATTTACATTTTCAACAAGCTTCCAGTTGCTTTGCATCCATATGATTTTACAGGGCTCACATATTATCTAAAGAACTGGCACTTGGGCACACAATGGCATGAGAAGAGATGGAATTATGATGTAACACATAATTAACAGGCTATGATGCATTGTTTAATTTTCAATTGTCTAACATTCACTTCCAACTTCATAAGTAAGGCATTTCACCTTGGAATATTATGACCTTAGCAACTATAGCTTCAGCAGTAAACTCAAATATGTATGCTTATTCCTGTTTTACTCTCCATTCTACAATTCCAAACATCTTATATATAAAGGATTAGTTTAGTTACATACCTTCACACTTATACTTGAAAACCATAAGCTGAAACTTTCCTGATGATAATTATAGCAATTTTAGTTGATAAGGAAGGTAGGCATATTAAGTAAAACATCCCTGCACAGTTAATACTAAATGAGCACTCGTGGCTATTAGACATCCTTTCATATGCCATTAAATGTCTCCATTTGAAATGCCATTCTTAAAAAGTTTGTTCGCAGCTTTATGCTGTACTAGGTTCATTTGGCAGGGTGTAGGCTACTAGGAATTTTTACTAGTACTGTATAAATTATATCTTTTCATGCATATGGTATACCCTGTATATGTGCTGAAAGATCAATTGTCTATAGTACAAGCCAGGTAGTTTTACTCTCCCAAGTTACTAACTTTTTGGCTTGACCTTGTTCAACAGAGGGCCGAGAATTGGTGAGAATATTGCTAGCTGCTGGCGCGGATCCAACAGCTCAAGATGAACCGTACTGCCGAACAGCTTTGCATACTGCAGCTATGGTTAATGATGCAGAGTTGATGAAGGTAATCCTATGTCCTTCGTAGCATGGAGATCACTTCGTTTGATTTATAACTTAGTCGTCGGTACAGTTTGATGTGAAACCTACTTCATTCTGGGTTCAGTTTCTATGTGCTTAAATCTTATTCTTTTTGCGAAGATTATTCTGGAAGCTGGAGTTGATGTTGATGTTAGAAATGCACAAAATACGCTGCCTCTTCATGTTGCACTGAACCGAGGGGCAAACTTATGTGTCGATTTACTTTTGTCTGCTGGTGCTGATTGTAGTTTGCAGGTACTGTTACCATTTCCTATTTCCAGAAATATACGTGTTCTTTTTTTCATGTAATAATTCCTTTGAAGAAGCTTCATCCAATTGTGAACTTATTTCCTTTTGAGTCTCCGCTCATGCTAAATTGCTAATCCATCCAAATGTTATAATTTGAATATTTTTGTTTTAGACTTTGATACTATAAAATCTTTCAGGTCTAATTGGAATCTTAGCATGACATCATTTAATAATTTAATTTCCATGTATATTATATTTTTCCGATAATAGCATGCCATTATAGGATGTAAAAACTTACATACATGTTATGTGGGTGCATTTAGTTAGTTGATCCTATTGGCAGGTGGGAATATGCCTTTTCTGTATCACATATCAGAGCAGTACATTTAGTTGGATCTCCTATTTATGTGAATCATATTTGAAAATGGACCAAGCTTCAGTCTTGGCTGACATGTAAACAACTCTGAACTTTGGAACTAGAACTTTATTCTGTTTGAGCCATAAGAACAGATTACCTAACAAAGTGAAAGCTTAAAGGGGATCTAAAGCTTGCATCTCGATTTTTGATATATGTTTTGAATATTTTGGATGTTTTGTGGGGACATACGTAACTAGGTTGGGCCTCTGGAAATTTTTGTTATAAGTAGTTGATCACAAGTCATGGGTGTGATAATGTTAGCTGGGTTTCAATGATGTCAAAATCAGTCATTAGCAGGCTAGCATTAGTTCAGTCTTGTTAGGTTTTAGTCTGTATTTAGTTTTAATTGCAGTTGTCATGCCGTAAATGCTTGACATAGGACTTAGGGGACCACGTGGTCATGAGTCATGATCCTCTAAATCATATGGGTCACGAGACCTCACTTGGCACTTGCAAATAGCTCATAAACTTTTACAACTTAGCAAATAATATAACACAATTCTCCCATTAACTTATTTTTCCTAAGCAAGTATTCACATTTCACATATATCATAATTGACAATTTGACATATTAACTCCAACAAATCTCTTCCTAAACAATATTATCGCAATGAAGTGATGAACCTAAGAAGCCAATTATAATACCACTAACTACAGTTGTCATATGGTTAAACTTTCTTAGCATCTAATACATAAACATCAAGTTTAATAGCCGATAGTATTAGAGATTTAAGTAGGCTAAGCTACTTGAAAGGAAGATGCCCAGCACGTCGAGGTCTGAACAAATCATGATAGAGATGCTACACTGTGCCATGGACGACAACTGCAACTTGCTGCACTACTCTGGAGAAATATGTGGAATTAGGGAGCATTCTACAGCTCAGCAAGTAGGTCCCATATACCTAGCAATTCATCATTTTTGTATCAGATAATCATCTAATGCATCAAGCTCAAGTAGGCAGCATAGAGAATGTGATACTAGAAGATGTCAAAGGTATACAAAGTCTCAAATGTCAGTTTTCCAAATATTTATCAGAGTATAGTAGGCAAACTGGACAAGGGAATTGAGTTGGTAATTAAGTACATATTAGTATTTTGTAATTTGTTGTATAGTCCATGTAAGGTTTATAGTATGAATTTTTTATTGAAACCCAACCTGATGTACTATATTAGCTAAATTCTATATTGTAGTTTATCTTTCTCAACTAGACAAAATATGTATGCCAATACATAGTACTGTAAACTGTATGTCAATGCTAGATAGGCTTAATATCTAGTATAAGGTAGAAATGACTGATATCTAGTGGTTGCCTTGTGTCCATCTGGACTTTATACCATGTAGAGTATTATTTGTAATGGGTGAATAATTAATATATGTGATGCATGTTGCTAAAATGGAAGTTTGAAAGGAGCAATACAGATAATGCAGTATTTAATGAGCCGCTACGATCTAGGTAGTCCTAGACGAACATGATTTAAAGTTTTAAAGAAGGACATGGTTTTTGTTAGCATTACGGAGAGCATGTCCCCCTTAGCAGAGTTGAATGGAAGAAGAGGATTCAAACAACTGACCCCAAAAGTTTAGGGTAAAGGCATTGTTGCTGTTGTATGCTGCTAAAGTGGGACTGTCATTCCTTTTCTCTTTGGCTTACTGTGTCATAGAGATGGATGTATTCCCATATAGTAAATTGTATCATCTTATCTCTTCGTTTAGACTCTTTATAGTCTAGGGAAACATGGAGGGTACTTGTTGGTTAGTTTAAACTGCATATCCGAAATGTAGGTCTCCTATCCATCAGCTGGCACCCTAGGTTTTATGGCATGACCCTCTCATGCTCATAGATACCTTGGCTGGGTGTTTGACACCGACAGAGAGAATTGCTGTCAGGTGCGGAGCCGGTCAAAAAACTTCGTCAAATCCTTATGGAGATTCCATATCCGACAACATTCTGATGGGAGAATGCTTGGATGATGATGATGGTGCATGCTGCTAAAAGAAAAATGGTGTGGTTGCAAGCATTTCATGGTGGCATATTCTTCTGCATTTATCACAGTTCATACTGAATGTCATACATAATAGGGGAATTCAGCCGATGCATTATATAATTTGGATAGTTAGATCTTCCAGTGAACGTTGTAAGATTTATTTGGATTAATCAACCATTTAGTTAGATTCAGCATTCTTTTACCTCACTTATTTCTTCATGCTGTCATTTTCTTTGAGAAAGCTGGTAAGTACGTAGCCAGGAACACCTGCACTAAATACCGGCTAAGCCATTATTAGTTTGTTACTAATTCATATTCAAATTCAAGTTCAACCACAAGGTCTATTAGATTATTACCATAGCCCACTCAGGCTATAACAAAGAGGAAATCAAATTATTTTAGGGTGTGTTTGATTGCAAGGTGGAAAATAAATTAAGTCCATGGAATTATTTTTCTAGGAAAAAATTTCCATGGAATTTAAAAAAAATTCCATAGAAAACTTAATTTGGGTGTTTGATTGTCATTATTTTCCACGAAAAATAGTTATTTTCCATGGAAAATGATATTTTCCCACGGGTTGGGCAAGTTTCATTTTCCACCATTTTAGAAGAAAATATGGAAAATAATAGTTTTTTGAAAAATAATTCCGTGGAAAATATAAGCTATCAAACACTACAATTGGTGGAAATTTTGTGATGGAAATATTTTCCATGGAAAAAAAAGCCCAATCAAACACAGCCTTAGAGGATAATAGTTTCTCTTGCTGTTATGTGTTTGTTTTCTTCATATATATATTTGAAAATTTAATCAGATCAAAACTTTCTGCACTCTTTGTATGTTTGAAACACTAGTTTGAACATAATGGAATGTAAAAGTATCTTTGAAGGAAAATAATGGGTTTTATCAAACATTTTTTTACTGTCTTCACTGATTATGTTCTTTTTCCCCCTCTGACTTAGGATGATGATGGTGATAATGCTTTCCATATAGCAGCTGATGCAGCAAAAATGATACGTGAAAATCTCAACTGGATTGTTGTTATGTTGCATTCCCCATCTCCTGCCGTGGAAGTTAGAAACCACAGGTACTCAACACGTCGACAAATACCATTTTACTATGCTTAGTATATCAAATTGTACCTATCATGTTTTGTAGTTTTGTCACAGATCGAGATTAAGTTCTTAAGAAACATAATAATATGACATTCAATTTTAGTTCTTCACTAACCAGTTAAGTCAATTTGGTTATGTACCAAAAGCAAATACCGAGTTTCACAATAGTGGGACTGAATATGGATGGGAAAGGTTAAACAAGATCTTCATGCCTTTCTATGAACAATTTTGGTCCCTTCTGCATTTGATATTACTTTATTCTCATTGAGTGTTCTTTGTAAGTTTCCAAGAATTGACAATCCTTCACAGGATGTTCAGGATTAACTTCGTTTTGGAATCTTCTCCCAGTTTATTTTTAGTGCTTCAGATAGGTGAAGTATCTGATAATATAATGCGTATTTTGTCACATAGGGTTCCTACATTATGATACGGAGTGGATATGGGGCAACAATAGATCTAATGGATTCTATGTACTACCTTGTAAGAAACTTGCATCTTCCTCTACAAGCTGGGGTTTATGAGAACTTGGGTGGTGAATTGGCTATGTAGATGGGGGTGGAGGTAGTGCTGGCTGTTTAGATCTTGGGATAAGAGTAAAGAGGTGGGAGAGGTTTAAGTGGGTTTTTCTTTTACGGCTATTACATTTCTGCAATAGTTGTAGAACTTGCAGCAATTTATAAGAATAAGAGGAATAAGGTATCAGAGGTGGCAAGAAGTAAGATTGAAAGGACTTCTAGATTTGAAGATAAATTGCTATCCACAGCCATCATTCTCTTCAACCTTTTGAGTCTGTTTTAGTAAGTCACATATTTTTTTATGTGATCTCTTTTTCGATCTATTTTAATTATGAGAGTAGCCTGGACTTTTGATTGTTCTACTTGGAGAATATACTCCTTTGTTCTCTTGTAGACTTTCACGCCATGATATTTGACCTAGGATACACTGTTTGGCAAGTCTAACCAAACCGATGGCTGAAGTCAAGGATTTCTAATAATCAATGTTACCAGATGCTGCATTCTGATTACATAAAAAAAAAAGAACCAAGAAAATTTTAAATTTTTTAAACAACAAAAATCTGCCTAATATAATGAAATATAGTATTTAACATTAGAGGCCCTAATGCAGCTAGATGGAGTTACTTGATTCTAAGGCTAGATTAACTCTGCTACTTTTTACTTTCAATAATCTTGTTTGAGAAAAACTTGATGTAGATAGTTGTTACTTTTATTATTGAATCTAAATTGAATAATGTATTCCGGTGTTGAAGTCTGAAATTGAGGGAATGGACATCTAATATATCATTCCCCTAGCCCAGTTCTGTAATATCTAGCTTGAGCTTATCCTGTATGCTCGACGTTTCATTTATAGTGAAACATGGTAACAGCATCTGTTCTTTGTATGTTCAATGTACACAATTTTAACTCCTAACATTCTGCAACCATAACCATTTTTTTATCTGTTCGACAAGAAGGCCAAAAGAAATAAATCCTGCTGTTCTTGATGAGTGACAGGGGCTGGACATTATGTGATTACTTAGAATCATTGCCTCGAGAATGGATTTCAGAAGACCTCATGGAAGCACTAGCAAGTAGAGGAGTTCATCTGTCCCCGACAGTGTAAGTTACCTAATAACCTTCCTTTCCTTACACTTGTCAGCTTTATTGCTCATTAATTATAATGATCCTTTGCTTTAGAGTCTATTAGGATTGTATTACTGCACATAGATGTAGTACTTATATGTATATTTTTTATGTTTAGATATGAAGTTGGGGATTGGGTGAAGTTTAAAAGAAGTGTTAGAACTCCTGAATATGGTTGGCAAGGTACAAAACACAAGAGTGTAGGTTTTGTTCAGACTATTCTGGACAATGACAATCTCATTGTGTCATTTTGTACTGGTGAGGCTCGGATTTCAACAAGTGACGTTATCAAAGTCATTCCCTTGAACAGGGGACAACATGTCCAGCTAAAGGCAGATGTTAGGGAGCCAAGGTATGAGCAGAAAATAGTTTTATTTGGATTGTGTACATATCTTATGTCATGCATGGGGATGAACGTTTATAAATTGTTCTCATATCAAGATCCATCTCATGCCATAATATTGTCAACTAAATTAAGTATTCAGAGTTGTATATACAGTAAGGGAATTACCAATGGTAAGTCAAACAACTTTCTATTAGGTAATGGCCCTTAATGGAATTGAATTAGCATGATTGTTATCAAAGGTCTCATGAAATCCATAATAAATTGTTAGCTTTTGGTCCTTGGGATTTCTTAATTGAGATCGGTTCTCATGTTTATTATTAAATGTTTACCATAATAAACAATTGAGAACAGTGTTATTAAAATTGTTTTATAAGGCCAACTAATCGTATGATTTCAAGTTTTTGGCTAACCGCCGGTTAAAATTCCATTAATCAGTTCGGTTACTATGCGTAACTGGCAAAAAAAGGAGTAATCATGCCGGTTTTTGTTAACTGGCCCGAGTAGCCATTGTCCTGGTTGGTTTAGAAGCTTGTCTGGTTAAAATCAAATACCCGAAACTCAAACAATTCAATTTTCTGAATAAAACCCAATTGAAACCCCAGATTCCAATTGGTAATATTCTTAGCCCTCTTTCTTCCTCTTCCCAAACTCCCTTCTCCAACTTCTTCTTTCCTCTCACGAGAGTCAAAGAATAGAAGGACATTGCATATGCAATCTGCGACGACACATCGATGAACTATAGTAAGTATAGTTTTGTTTTATTTTCCATTCAATATATATGATTCTACTTTTTTTTTTTTCCCTAGAACATGCACCTTTTTTTACTTTTTTTTCTTTCTAGAACATGCTATGGTTTTTCGCTCAAGCACTATTATCTTTTTTTTTCTTTCTAGAACATGCTATGGTTTTTTTTTTGTTCCTTGATGTTTAAATAATTAATTATTGTTGTTTCACAATTGTTAATGTTAAATTTTATATATATATATATATATATATATATATATATATATATATATATATATATATATATATATATAGGAAGGTAATTTATATTTCCATTGTTTCAAAATACAGTACAGACACTAGTCATGAACTCCCATTGGTAACCTCATACTTAGTATATCGTGCTCTACATTATGAATAACTCCAATGATGGTGTTGCTTTGCCCCTCAATTTTTTTGTTATTTCTCTCCCGCCAAACATGCCAAACCGGAGCCGCCAATCTGTTACATGCCTCCCGATACCACATGCCACCCCGTTGCTTGGACGCTTTAAGATCCCGTACCACCGTCGCCCAGTGAAACGTAAGTCTACACTACGGTCTGGCTTAAGCTTGGGTCTTTTTATTACATCAAACTCTTCGGGCATCTTTGCACGACGATCCTAGATTATTATGTGCGATGTTATCTTCCTCGATTCACCGCTTGGATCAATCTGCCATTACACGAAAGCTCAGACTGATCGTCGGTACCACAATCTTCTTGTGTAGGTAGACCGTTCCATGTCCAACTTAGTCAGCCGCTACCTGCTACCCGCTACCCGAATATCTCGATTTATCCCCCTTTAATAGTTAAGCGTATAGGGTGCTCGGGAGGTTTGAACCTCCGACCCAGCTCTCCGGATGTTTGTCTTCAAGCCATAACCACTCGGGGCACTGCTCGTTCGAACCTCATATTGTTCAGAGCCACTCTTTCCTACTAGACAAACTCTCGAAGGTTATCGAGGTAGCTCCCATATCTGCTAGGAAATTTGCCTCCCCCGATTGCTCGTGTATATATATATACCCTTGGCCTCTGGCCCAATAGAGTATCCATTCTCCTGTTCATACCACTAATTCTATCAGAAACCGTCAAATCGCCAATACTGTACTCATAGGAAAGGCCCAAAACCATTTCTTATGCCGATACTGCGAACCTTGCTTGAGAGCATTGTTGAGGCTTGTTGGCATCAGTCTTCTTGAGTTATTTCTTCTTCCTTTTGAGTTACCTCCCACTTATCAACCCTTTGTCTTGTATATGAGGGATAGTTCGGAGTGGAGGTCCTCCACGGAGATCCTTGGATTATTCTTTTACGAGCATTAAAGTTGCTTTGCTATATCCTCTACAGCCCCATGTTTCCCTTTAGTCTTTTTACTCATTTGATGCTTAAACTTGTCTCATGTTTGCTTGTATTTTCACTCGTCATTGGGTTTCTTAGTGCTGTTACTGCAGGAATATATGATTCGATCATAATTAATTACTTATCTGATTTCCGTAGTAGGGCTTAAGTTGAAACTATACTCCTCTTTTGTCCATAATTGTGAGATGGGAAAACAGTATGGAAAGAATATTGGCTAATAGAAAGGTCAAGCATGACAAGTCAGTTATGTCAAGAAATAACAGAAATTTTTACAAGGTAGAAACTAGTTTGATGTTTTGGACTTTGATATGGAGCAGTGAAAAAGTCATAACTGTATTATGCGATGGAAAATTGAGAATACCTATGATAGACCTGAGATATTAAAAAGAACAAGTACTCATAGTTTGAAATTCAAATGTCAATACAGGAGTTGGGTGTGGGACTGTTGGACGAATACAAATACGGATATGGACATGATACATATATTTTCAAACAGGTACAAAAGTAGTTACCTATGTTGCACGAGTACTGACATGATAGGGATATGGACACCATTTTGCCGTGTCTGTGCAACATTGGTGAGAGTAAATAGATATCTTATTGCATGTATTAAGGAGAAATCCCTGGCGATGACTTCATCGGAGCCTTCATAAAGGAATACAGTTGACATGCAGGGGATTTGCTTCCAGTTTGGACTTAGCAGAGGAACAAGTATTACCTATGTTTGATAGTTAGCCGGTTCTAAGAGAAGGTGCAAGCTAATGGACAAAACTGATACATTTGTAGGATTTCCTTACAATGTGAAGTAGTCATCGGAGGCATCATTTTGTAGGAGACGAGTTGAGAGTTCAAGTTCTAACTCATGTTTGAATGGATTCTCAATAGGAATATCCATGTGCTATGTGCTCCCAGGATTCCGACAGACATTATCCTCTATTACAAGCACCAGGATCTAAGGGGCCTGGAATGATGTAGGTTTTTCCTCTCATGACACTCTAGAAGCATCAGGGTCTAATGGTCCTGGAACGATATAGAAGGTATGGGTGTTGCACTTAAGCTCAACAGTTATTTTGTGAGCTTTAATACAATTGTGGTTTTTCATTCTTCCAGGTGATTTTTGTTGTTGTTGTTTAATGGATAGTTGTAAATCCACTTGCAGAGATGCTAACATTTTCGTCCTATCACAGGCATGTAACTAAGCCATTTTTGTTTCGATATCTTGAACATGGTTAGGAACTGATCCATAAAGCTGAGCCTGGTTACTAGACAAGACTTGTACATTATTTGTATACCTAGTGCAGTTTATTTGTCATCTATAATCAATTTGTTTATTCTGCATGATCCAATCTTCTGATGTTTCATGCAAAAAGTATTTGCCATCTTATACCTATTTTCTTCTCAATATGATGTTTAATTACGACAATTTAATTATTTTGTTCTGATTGCTGGAACTTTATATACCATCTGACTATTAATCAGGTTTGGGTGGCGTGGTCAGTCACGTGATAGCATTGGGACTGTGCTATGTGTCGATGATGATGGAATTTTAAGAGTTGGTTTTCCTGGAGCTTCTAGGGGATGGAGAGCTGACCCTGCTGAAATGGAAAGAGTGGAAGAATTTAAAGTTGGTGACTGGGTCCGTATCCGTCCTGCTCTAACTGCTGCTATACATGGTATGGATGCAATTACTCCAGGTAGCATTGGGATAGTGTATTCAATTCGGCCAGATAGTAGTCTTTTGCTTGGTCTCTGCTACTTGTCTAGTCCGTGGCACTGTGAACCAGAGGAAGTTGAACCTGTTGAGCCATTCAGGGTAATGATATCAAATACATTTTGTTTGTGTTTGTGAGTGCTATTTATTTTTTTGATGGGCATTGTCTGCCTTTTTCATTTATTGATTTTACATTTTATGTCAATATGTTGCAGATTGGAGATCAAGTATGTGTAAAGCGATCTGTGGCTGAGCCTAGGTATGCTTGGGATGGTGAAACTCATCATAGTGTAGGAAAAATAAGCGAAATAGATAGTGAAGGTATGCTCATAACTGATATCCCAAATAGAGCGAGTCCATGGCAAGCTGATCCAACTGACATGGAAAAGGTGGAAATTTTCAAGGTACATATGTGACAGTATCATAGTTTAACTTTACATATTACCAGGTGCTTTCTCACCTCTAACTGTTTGGAAAATGTCACTTTATTTTGTCAATCCCTGATATTCCTCCATGCAGGTGGGGGACTGGGTTAGAGTGAAAGCTTCAGTTCCATCTCCAAAATATGGATGGGAGGATGTCACAAGGAACAGTATTGGGATAATCCACAGTCTTGAACATGATGGTGATATGGGTGTTGCTTTTTGCTTTAGGAGAAAGCCTTTCTGTTGCTCTATGGCGGATATGGAGAAGGTGCTGCCATTTGAAGTAGGAGAAAAGATTCACGTGATACAATCTGTTGTTCGGCCACGACTTGGATGGTCAAATGAAATGGCAGCTACTATTGGGTCAATATCAATAATATTCATGGATGGAACTTTAAATGTGAGCTGCAATTTAACTTTTCAATCACTGGTCTTCTGTTGGTTTGTTTCCTTCACGAGCAATTTAGAACAATATTGCTGCATGACTCTGTGCAGGTGAAGGTGGCTGGTAGAAGCAGCTTGTGGAAAGTTGCTCCAGGTGATGCTGAGCGACTTTCAGGGTATGAGGTTGGAGATTGGGTGCGTACAAAACCCAGCAGCCTTGGTGGGGCTCGTCCATTGTATGACTGGAACGGCATTGGGAAAAATAGTTTAGCCGTGGTTCATAGCATACAAGATTGTGGGTATCTGGAGTTAGCTGGATGTTCAAGGAAAGGCAAGTGGAAAACCCATTACATGGATGTGGAGAAGGTTCCATGCTTCAAGGTTGGTCAGCATGTCCGGTTTCGCGCCGCACTAGCTGAGCCAAGATGGGGATGGAGAGATGCTCGTCCTGATTCTAGAGGCATCATAACTGGTGTCCATGCTGATGGAGAAGTGAGGGTGGCTTTCTTCGGTGTGCCAGGGCTCTGGAAAGGAGATCCTGCAGATCTTGAGAAGGAAGAGATCTTTGAGGTTGGAGAGTGGGTGAGGCTCAGACATGAAGCTGGGCCCTGGAGATCTGTGAAACCTGAGAGTATCGGTGTAATGCACGGCATTGGCTATAATGAAGGGGAGATGTGGGATGGAACACTCCATGTTGCCTTCTGCGGCGAGCAGGAGAAGTGGGTGGGACCAGCCAACCACCTTGCCAAAGAAATTAGTCTTGCTGTGGGACAGCGAGTGAGAATAAAGGAGTGCGTAAAGCAGCCTAGGTTTGGGTGGTCAGGTCACAGCCATGTCGACATAGTGACCATAGCTTCAATAGATGCTGATGGGAAACTGAGAATATATACACCTGCTGGATCAAGGACATGGATGATGGACCCAGCTGAAGTGGTTAAAGTGGAGGCAGAAGAGGAATTATGCATTGGAGACTGGGTGAGAGTGAGAGCATCAGTTACAGCACCAACATACCAGTGGGGAGATGTTAGCCCTTCCAGTATTGGGGTGGTGCACAGAAAGGAGGACGGAGAGCTCTGGGTTGCTTTCTGCTTCTTGGAGAGGCTGTGGGTCAGCAAGGAGTGTGAATTGGAGAAGGTGAGAGCATTTCAAGTTGGCGACAAGGTCAAATTTAAGCCTGGTCTGGTGATGCCAAGATGGGATTGGGGAATGGAGACATCTGCGAGCAGGGGCGAAGTGTTAGGAGTTGATGCAAATGGGAAGCTAAGGATCAGGTTCAAGTGGAGGGATGGCAAATTGTGGATTGGCGACCCTGCTGATATAGTTCTTATCGAGAGCACGCCTAGTACAGCTACGACTACTGACTGCCTCAGTTTGTAGAGACGAGGGATCACATCTATCCTTTGTCAATTCTTTTTCCTTTTTTTGTAATTTATTAATTAGTCATTGCCTTTTCGTTTCTTTTTTTTCTTTTAGTTTGGTCGGTCTGGCACCAGTCTGTATAATTATTATCATCGTTATTATTATGATGTTTTTCAATGACCTTTCTTTGAGCTGGTTAGCTAAGTTGGTGGTTGTATATCTACTGATCGTCGGCGCTTCTCACCTGGTCGTCGGAGCTGCTCACCTGGTCGTGGTGTCTAGATATGAGTGTACCCGTAGTTTTGTTTTCGTCACAAGTAAATTAGCAGTTGACTGTTAGATATGTATATGTATAGGTTAGTAAGACCTGCTCAAGGATTCTTGATTTTGGAATAAAATTTACCCTTTTTCCGGAAAAAAAAAAGAAGAAGACCTGCTCAAGGATTCAGATGCTTTTTTTTTATTCAGTGGTGATTGTAGTTGAAAGAGATGTTGCACAATTTGAACTCTCAGTTAGTTCTCTGCGTAGAAATGTGTGATGTAGTTGATTGCCAAAAGAAAGAAAATGAGGACCTTGCTTGCTTGCTTGGCGGTGCGGTTCTCTCCTGTTAGCAATAATCTTTAGCTCCATTTTAGAATTTTGGAGACACTTTATGGTAACTATTGAGCAAGCTAAACTCCCCCCAAAGGATAGCTTAAAATAATGGAAATAAACAAGCCACACAGGACCAAAGTCTTAATTGTTCTCATTTTTATATATTGGTAAATATGTTGGTAACTTTTATATTACGAGTATGTGTAAAATCTGTTTGCTATCACCAAGAAATATCCTAAGAAATATCCTCCTAAGAATAGAGCAATCCTCTACCCAGGCTTCATCTGTGCAACTTCCACTTTTGCAACAAAGTTTTCTGCAACAGAATATACATAGATATATATAGAAGACCAAGGTTTTCTAGAACAGAATATACATAGAAGACACAAGGATGAAGGTCCCCCGCTTTAGTGAAGAACTGAATAAACTTCACGCGTTAGGACTTGTCGAAGGGTTATTTAGTTTTGTGGTATTGTATAATATTAAAAATTTGCGTTTAGGTCTCCGGTTGACTTGGACTAGACATAAACGTAAATTTTGAGTATTATATGAAATCCTAAAACTAAATGAAAATATGTGAGGGTTGTGTGACTTGGGTTAGAATTATTTGACTTGGGTTATTTAGTTTTTTCATAACCAATCGCGAATGAGACTTGTGACATTGTTGTTTATGTAGTGTTCCGTCCCGCTCAGTTCAACAGGATGAATCAACAGACGCAACGACGTTCGAATTTGGCTATGCAGCGACTTGTTCGGAGTCCCGCTCGGTCGAGGCAACTCCTCGTTCAGGTGGGTGACTTCAATGAACTCGTCTCTGCTTCGTCTTTACATTTAATAAAATAGATATTTTCTTACACACTGAGTAGGTATGCTAATAAAAGAGACGAATCCACATAGTTAAGGGAATAATTCCGTTCTGTATCATATTTGTGTAGAACATAAAAATAATGAACTTGATGTCTAAATAGTACTTCACGTTGGATTTCAAATTAGCACTCGGTATTCCGATCCCACAAATTGCGTAAAGTAGAATATTTGGATGACTTGATTTGGTGAACTTAGAACATGCATGAATGGATGATAGTAGGTCTCAGTGAAATTAGAATGTTAACGGGTTTAGAGGATTAATGAGTCGATGTGATTCGGTTGAATCAGATGGTATGATCAATGACTTCAGGATTGTTATGACTCGAAAATTGTAACTAGGCGATCTTGGCATTTTGTGACGAGATAGATACACAAATTGAGGACTTATAGGATTTAGTTTTGAGGTCAGTTATAATGGATGAATGTACAATTGAGGTATTACGACTCGAAATTAGGAATCGACATTGTGACTTGTGATCGAGGATTATGATTCTTGATTTTATAGTCGAGGTATATGAGTTTGGATTAGTAGGTCTATCGAGCGAATAGAGGATTGCGACCTTGAGAGTAGTGATATTGATGTCGTGGAATCATGTTATGGTCGAGGATGATCGTGGATGAGATTACCCTAGGAATGACTTTGCTGAACAGACTCGGGCCCCTTGAACTAGATGTTACAGATGCAAGTAGGAAAATTTATGCTCAATATTTAAAAATCTGAGTGAGGCGAGCTTTGTCACGACCCGCACCCTGTTTAGGGGCACGAGCACGTGGGTACGTCCAGCCTACGCCGCAGTATCGGCAGTAGAACGCTGTAAAGGTCATCTAGAATATATATAATCTAAGACACAATAATATAACCTGTCATCTCCGCACGGAGGAATATAACCACAACTCAATCACATAATTCTAAGGAAGATAAACACGATGATAATGATAAGGATAAAGATGAGATAAATAGTCTGAAATAGTACCGAACCACAATCACAAGTTCAAAGACCAAAACATAAAATAATATCCCAAAATAAATACTACAAGTCTCAAAGTATCAAACTGGAATGTAATCAAGACAAAATCTAGATGAACTAGGTCACTACTGGCGGTGCGTCCTCTACGAACACCGGGTCCACAGGCTGGTCCTGGTCGTAGGCTCCATCTATGCCAAACCCGTAGTAGGTCGGGCAATCTGCATCTAAATCCTCTGAAAAACAACGGGGGTTATCCTGTCAGGATATGAGCAAGTACAAACGCCAATAGCAGTTCCATGTGAATTGACAAATACTATAAGAGACAATCATAATGAAATACAAGATGGAATATCAAGACTGAAAGTAAAACGGTACAAGAGAACTGTATATCATGTCATGTGTGAGATATATAAGATGAAACTGGAATATAAACAATGGAAAGTAATCTGAGGTATGATATAAACATAAAAATAAAGTGCCATGAGATATTAGAGCGTTATGGTGATCGGCTTGGGTCAAGATCAGGCTGTTCTATTTGACCGGCTATGCACAAGTAGTATAATAATGTAGGAATCAGGCCGGCCAAAATGGAAAGCTATGCACAAGTAGTATAAGGTCAGGCTACACCCTACGTGTGGTGAGGGTGGAGCTATGCGCAAGTAATAAACAAGTAAGGATAATGATCACATAATCTCTAATAACTCCCCCATTCCCGAGTAGTATAATGAATCCAGACATGACAGGTCATGACACGGGATTCGAAGAGCAGGGGGCCAGCCCACTCCCAAATCGGTGTCTATACAAGTACAGAAAACAATATCGAACAATGTACTCATATACCAGGTAAACCAGGAATGACATCTCATGACGAGATTCACGTATACTAGTCCGTGTATCCTCGTGTCGAGAATCAAGTATAACACTACAACTGAATCGGATATAGTAGATATCAAGACAATGAAAACTATCAGAGAATGTACTCGTCTGTCGTCCTGAGCTGAGAAAATCGAAACTACCACCCACTCAAAGAGCCACGAACAGTCAACTCGCACAACTGTCTCCTAATGCTGAAACAGACATTACCAACGTTCTCAGAATGGTCAAATTAGCTAGAAACGCCTACCCATAAGTCCAATTCTGGACACAGGGGTAAACGATAATTTCAGATTAAAATGGTGTCCGCCGCTGGACCCACTTTGCACCGAAAAACGTACCAGAATCTATGGTCTCTAAAGTCATCAAACTATGTCTACAGGTCCGGTTTGACGAGACGAACCCAACGGTATATCCAATTTTGGATTCCGGTGGACTGCGCACAAAATCACCCGTTGAGTGGGATTGTGGGCCCGCCAAAATGGCGTCCCGATCAACGGTCTCAGAATCGGACCAAACTTGGCATACAGGACCAGAAAAATATTTTGAGTCCAATGGCGCAAGTTTTGTCGCGATTTGATGAGTGTGCACAAAGTAATTGACAAATATGCAAAAGGCCGATACGGCGAATTTTTGACGGATACGCATCAAATTCGTCGCGCACACGCGACCAATTTAAATTCCGTCAAAGCCCACACGACCACGAAATCGATACGCACCTTTCGATGCTTTCGGTTCGTGACCACGTCGTCCGGATTGACGGGACGAACGGCGTATCGGGACAATTTTTCTAAAATTCCACTTTTGAAAATCAGTTTTTTCTCCAACTTCACAAATCAATAACTTTCTGTAAAGTGCATAAAATTCAGTTCTACAAAAAATATTTTAAAGCCCTATAGGTTGTCTCCAAGTCTCTTTAGACCGATTTTGAAAAATCACAACACACTGGTCGCAAATTGACCACAAAGTTGGGGTTTCGGGACAGTTTCTAAATCCAGAAAATCGAGTTTTTTCTCGATTTTGGAACTCGTTTTTCGTCGCACAAGGTGCGAATCAGCACGAACTATTTGAGAAAAATTAAAGGGGTATGTGTTGGGATATACCTGACCAAGTGGTTCGCAAAACGACGGAGCGAGGAAGGAGAAATATACTTCCGAAGTTGGCCCTTCGCCGACAGTTTCTGCGCGCGGGTGGGATGCGCGTTGCACTTTTTCCGGCGATGGACGGCCACGGACTGGTCGCCGACGACGTCGGGGTGCACGTTGGGTTGGAGGTGACGGCTAGGGTTTAGTTTTGTAAAAAAAATTCCTCTCTCTCTAACGAAATATATAAAGGGGGAAGAAGTTTCGGTTCGTTCGGTTTCGGTTTCGGGCTCAGTTGCAAAAAGGGCTCGACCCTTTTGCTGTTGTTGTTGTTTTTGTTTGATTTCGTGTGTGTGTGTGTATGTGTTGCCGTGACTTTGTTGTTAGCTAACTTTAGCTTTTGTTAGCATTTGATTTTGACTTTTCTTTCAATTTTCTTTATTCCTTTCTTTGATTAAATAAATAAATATATATATATATATATATATATATATATATATATATATATATATATATATATACATAATATTATTTATTTATATAAAAATAAACCCATAATATTTACCCATTAATATAAATATATATATATTTATATATATATCCCAATAAATGAAATATTACCTAAATATATATTAATAAAATCAGAATTTATTTATAAACAAAAACTATATATATATATATATATATATATATATATATATATATATATATATATATATATATATATATATATATATATATATATAAAACTTTTATAAATAACAACTCTATCAGTAAAATACATATTTTAAATAATAATATAAAAATACTAACAATAATATTAAAACAATATTAAAATAATAAAATAATGTAAATGACCATATTAGCCCTATTAAGGAAAGTGGGGGTGACAAGCTTGGGTAGGAAACCCTGTACTATCGACTATGGTTTGACCTTAGGATTGGGGGTGAGTATTTTGCTATTGGTTGTACGGAAAGGATGATCATGACTTTGACTTTGGCCTGATGAGTTAGCCTAGCGGTTAGGCAGACGTCCGTGTGTCGAGAGGTAGAATTGGTGCGAGCGACCTTAGTGAGAGTTGCCTGGGTAAAGTATAGAGCTGGGGTTGCTATTTGAGGAATTGATTCGTTTAGTTACGCTATTGGATTTAGAAGAGTTGAGGTTTGTAAATTGGACAAGTGTTCTTGGAAGTTTTGATGATCGATAGGATTGAATGGACTACGATATTGGATATTGGTGTTTGATGGATAGATGGCTTACGAACGAAAGAACGAAATAGTATTGATGATTAGTCAGATCGGTCGCATATTGATGGTTTGCCTCATTTGTGCTACAAAGTAAAGGTGATAGAAGAAACATTGATGATGAGTTGATAAGAGATTCTGAAATCGTGTACTCGAAGGAAATGTTGATGAAAGTGCGACCGTTGAAGTAGAGTGGACTTGGATTTTGATCGATCTGGATCGAGATAACATGTTAAAATTGCATAGGCTGATACTTGGAACGTTAACGTTGATGTCATAAGGATTGATCAAAAGAATTATCATTGGTGAGAGAATGATTCAGATATGTTGGACTTAGCTTTTTCTAGTGTAGAAGAAAGTTGTCGATTAAAAGATGAACTTGTGTTTCGAGGAAGTCGAATTTGTTATTGTGGATGGAATGAAAGCAAAATTTTACTTGGTCATATTTGAAACGATATTATCGGAGTTGAGATCGTATTTGAAAGAGTGTAGTGATGTGCATAAAAAGTGATACAAATGTCGATTGGTTGTTTGAAGGGTTTAGAAAATTTCGAAAGATAGAACATAAGAAATACAAACGATAACATTGGAATATAGTAAAATTGGTTGGTGAGAATAGAATATCGATACATGTAATTGTGTTTGAGGCGTTGAAGCAGTCAGGTTTGAAAGAATGATTAAAATTCAAACTTGGAGTCTTGAGGATTATCGAGATTTGGTTAAGGGGTAACACTGGGTTTCGATTAGGAGACGATGAGTAAATGACTTGGTTATGTTTTGATTCGAAAGGATTGAGGATATCGCTCGGGTGGCTCTACCTTAGAACTAAGTTGTCCATGTGTGCGGCGAGTTATAATTGCCCATGTTTGGAAATATAGCAGCACGAAGTGCAGTATGGATAGCGGTAGAAAATTTGATTGTTAGGTTTCGAGATATAGTTAAATTGTTGAAATAATATAGTTGTTCGATAAAATTGGCTAAGGCTTGAGCATTCCTTGGATTGGGGAAACAAATAGGAACTTTTGTTCGAGAGATTTATATTGTTATGCCAGGTGAGTTCAAGTTAAAGTATAAAGCGATTTAGTTGATGAGTGTGTACTCAGAAAGTTTCGATGATAAACCTTTTTCTGAGTGGTGTATTAAGTAGTGTCCCGCCCCGCTCAATTCAACAAGATGAATCAACGGATGCCGTGCGGCGGCCATCTCGACCTCCTAAGTAATAACTCGCCTTGACATCGTGGGTGATTGTTCTTGAATGTGCTCGTATAAGCTACCAGTCTCGTCTCGCATCATGTCTAGGACTTGCATCCCTGGTTACCATGGTCAGGAATTCATACTGAATCTGACTAGGTTAATAACTAGAATGACCAAAGTAGCTCATATAGAGAGATGTGTCACGTCCTAGAACCAGAATACCGGAGAGCGGGAGAATGACTCAGCCAGCTACATATTACGGGTAGATGAATACCGTATAATACGATCAATGCTGTCTAACGACAAGGGGGTGCATACTACATGAAAGTCTCACTATGGTCACTCGACATCTATTGTCTCAATCATTCAAACAAGAAGCAGTAATAGAGAACATGTAAGATAAAACAGTAAGGTGTCCCAAACGCTCAGTCAAAATATTCTTGAGATCCGGCTGTACAAAATATAGCCAGATGATATAGCAAGGTATACACAATTGTTATCAGCTGCAGTCTGACTTAGTTACAATTATGTAAAGGTAAGTGCGAGACAGTCCGACTAACATGTCGGTGCCAAACGACAATAAGTAAAGTACGTAGTAAAACGAGCAGAAAAGCAAGGAACCCACTCGTGTCCTCCTGCGGTCATTCCTCTAGTATTGACCATCTTGGAGGTGGAAGTAAGCTGAGTCCTCGGGAGCTGGCTCTAAATCTGGCCATGCAAAACCAGAGAGGCTAGACCTCAAATAGCAAGTACCGCAAGGAAGCACGATATGAGGAATTAGAACCAGTGATAAGAGTTAAGAATATGATAAATAGATCTCTGCTTGCTACTGGGGTTCGCACAACATCACGACACTTCAAGCCAACTTCCCAACCAAACAAGGACAAAAGTTGACCCGTCATGTCCTGACGTTCTGCTCATCTCAGTAGTTAACAGAGTAGACACAGTACACAAACAAACCAATTTAAATGGCCATACAACTACTGCGGCTTGCTATCGTGAGTTCCAAGTTGTCTTGGAAAATGCAATAAGGAATTCCTCAGTTCTTACAATGTACAAGCAAGGCTAGTCTACCCAATAATCAATTGTGCCAATCATGAATTAGACGTGTCCCAGCGGGACGACCGTCATCAATATACAGTAAATATAAACAGATACCACTCCCTACCCGTGCGGCAGATTTACAGTATCCGTAGAAACCAGCCGGCATGTCGGGGCACTAATTGTCCCGAGATGCCTGCCATGTAAGAACTCGAGAATCTATTCTCTCCATGCAATAGTTATTTTTTATTTAGCTTAGTAGACCCTATGTTAATTGAAATCTCATGCCGTGGATCATGATCATTCTGAATGAGTACTCCCGTAGAGAGTACGATATGCATAACTCTACAACGATGCCCGTGCGGCTAGGTTGTAGGTCTTACATAGCGTAATGCAACAATCAAGCCTAGCCACGGAATAATTAATGTCTTGACCGTAAGGTACATATGCTGCTTTTGTAGAAAAATGGAAGTCAACATGTATCCATATGCCAATGTTCGGATCGGCTAGTCGATCGTAATGTTTCATGGCTCATACATGAACGTGTCTCATTTAATTCAAAAAGACGACTAGCCAGACTTTTAGTTCCAACTAGGAACGCATGATCAATCATTAGTCAAGGTAAAGATCAATGTCAATTTGGGACAAAAAATAGCCAAAAGATGGCAGTAGATGGATGCACATCTATGCGACAGGGTAAGGGGTACCCATCTATGCGACCAGAGTCAAGTCAGAATCCCATACGGCAGTAGATGGATGCCCATCTATGCGGTAGGGTAAGTGGGTACCCATCTATGCGGCCAGAGTCAATTTAGAATCCCATACGGCCCGGGAGCCAAGGGCCATGGCCTATGCGACCAAGGATCGCCATGCGGCAAGGGCCAAATGGCCATGCAGCATGCGGCTAGGAGGAAACAGGGGCCATACGGTCAAGGCTGCCAAGAGCCATGCGGCAAGGGAGAAACAGGGCCCATGCGGTCAAGGCTGCCGAGAGCCATGCGGCAAGGGGGAAACAGGGGCCATGCGGTCAAGGCTGCCGAGAGCCATACGGCAAGGAGGAAACAAGGGTCATGCGATCAAGGCTGCTGAGAGCCATGCGACAAGGAAGAAACAGGGGCCATACGGTCAAGGCTGTCGAGAGCCATACGACAAAGGAGAAACAGGAGCCATGAGACTAAAGTCAACCAAAGCCATGCGGCTAAAGTCAACCAAAGCCATGCGGCAAGCAGCCACGCGGCAGAGGCCTATGCGGCATGCTACCATGCGGCACGCGACCAAAGGGATAATACGGCAAGGAGGGGGGCGTATGAAGACTGGAGTGCCTATGCGGCCAAAGAGGGGCCGTAAGGGACCTTGCCGCATGAGAAGGCCATGCGGGAGGCACTGTTCTTCTTCTCCAACTTTTTCGAGAAGAAGAACCTGGGAAGTTGGGGGTTCCCAGACTTTCCAACCTTCAATCCAAGCCCAAATCTGAACTTCCATAGGTCAAAATAGGGTAGAACGAAATTCTCTACAACATAGAACAACTAGATTTTGAAAACAAAGAAGTTTTATAGGTCAAAACCAAGAAGAACCGAATGTAACATAAACTTAGATCTACAAAAATACACCCATGAAAACCAAAAACTCCAAGTTCTAAAGAGACTTAAAATCAAGTAAGGAAGAGAATGGAACAATAAAACTTGAGATCCATCATGAAGTAAGTTGTACTTGCCTAAGCTCTCTAGATTGGTGGGAGAGTAATGGAGGATGAAGAAGAAGTAAATGAGAGTAATGAAGAGAGAGAAAAGTAAAGGGGTATAAATATCAAGTCCAAGTCAAAATCTCCACCACCCATTCCTTCCTACAAGATCTAGGCCATCCACCCCTTATCATGATGAACCGAGCTAAACCAAGTTGGTTCAACAACAAAAATAAACCAAGAGCTTAAGCAAAAGCAGAAAATAAAAATACAGAGAAATTAATTAGCATGAAATTACAGAATAAATGTATGATAAGCATTAAATAAATATATTCAAGAAATACATGTATAAGAATACATATTCTGGGAACGGAGAGTGACATCTTTACCCTCCTTAGAAAAATTTCGTCCGCGAAATTTCAATTCTAAGCAGGCTAGAGACATCAGAGCTAGACTAACCCAAGTACAAGCAATTTTTAGTGAGCAAGCAGTCATCTTACAATATCAATAGCAAGTAATATATCTATATTTATCCATCTACGACATCAAGCAATTCTATTCATAGGGTGATAAGCACGAGGAGTCGAGACAATCAAGGTACACGAAAAGAAATATATCTTGTGAGTCAAATAGGTACGGATACCGTGATCGGATATCATCCTCACGTTTCCACATTGACTCTCCTAAGGAGTGATGACCCTAAGAAACTCGGACAAGGCTAATTGTTCGATTCTTGAGTATCTTCTCTCTTCGGTCCAAAATGGACATAGACTGCTCCTCGTAAGATAGGTTGGTACCAACAACTAGCTCAGAATGATCGAGGATATGGCTTGGGTCCGATACATACCTCCGTAACTGAGATACATAAAACATATCATGTACCTCACGTAACGAAGGTGGAAGGGACAAACGATAAGCAACATCGCCTACCCTATCGAGGATAACAAATGGGCCCACGTATCGTGGACTCAACTTCCCGCGAACGGCAAATCTAATGACCCCACGGGTATGTGAGATCCGCAAGAAGACGTGGTCTCCAACAGAAAATTCTAGTGGCCTATGATGTTGGTCTGCCCAATGATGATGTCGATCTTGCACAACTCGAAGTTGCTCTCTAATCCCCTTAAACACTTCAACCGTCTGAACATTCATTTCTGGGCCCAACATCTTCCTCTTCCCAATATCATCATATTCCAGTGGCGACCTGCACTTCTTACCATATAGTGCTTCAAATGGCGCCATCTGGATACTGGCTTGATAACTGTTGTTATACGAAAATTCGACTAAGTGTAGGTGACTCTCCCAAGACCCTCAAAAATCTAGGGTGTAAGCTCGTAACATATCTTCTAAAGTCTGAATTGTTCTTTCTGATTATCCGTCCGTCTGTGGGTGGTAGGCCGTACTAAATCTTATCTTGGTATCCAGGCTATGATGTAGATGCTTCCAAAAATGTGATGTAAAACGGGTATCTCTATCTGACACAATACTGACAGGGACCCTATGCTGCCTGACTATCTGCTGCATATACAACTCTGCCAACGTTTTTGTAGATTGTGCTACTCTAAAAAGAAGAAAATATGCCACCTTCGTAAGCCGATCTACTATCACCCAAATAGCATCCTTACTACTTGGTGATCTCGGTAAACCGGTCACAAAGTCCATTGTGATATGTTTCCACTTCCATTTCGGGATAGAAAGCGGTTGTAATAATCCAGCTGGCCTCTGTTGTTCTGCCTTCACTTGCTAACATATTAAGCAACGGGAAACGAATCTAGCTATTTCTCTTCATTCCGTTCTACCAGAAGTGCTGCTTGATATCTTGGCACATTTTGGTCCCTCCAGGGTGTATAGAATACTGAAAACTGTGGGCTTCTGCCATAACCTCCTGTCTGATATCTCCACTTGGCACACATAGACGTGATCCAAATCTAAGTGTACCATCTTCGTGAATTTTTATCTCCTTCCTGAGACCTGACTCACATTCTGTCCTAAGCTTCTGAATCCTTGGGTCCTGTGCCTGAGCTGCCTTGATCCTGTCTATTAAGTCGGATTGAACTCGTAGACTTGCCAGAATTCCTACATCACTAAGAAGTATAACCTCGATGCCCATCTCTAAAAGGTCTTCTAAAATATGTTTTTGTGATGTCAACATAAATACGCCGCTTCTCCTGCTAAGAGCATCTGCTACCACGTTAGCCTTGCTTGGATGATACTGAAGCTCCATGTCGTAATCTTTGATCAACTCTAACCATCTTCTCTGTCTCATGTTCAGTTCCTTCTGAGTAAAGATGTACTTCAGACTTTTTTGGTCTGTGTATATGTCCACTCGATCACCGTATAAGTAATGCCTCCATAGCTTCAAAGCAAATACTACTGCCGCCAACTCCAAGTCATGAGTCGGATAATTCTTCTCATGGTCTCTTAGTTGCCTAGATGCATACGCTATTACCTTCCCATGTTGCATTAGGACACACCCAAGTCCCTTTCCTGACGCGTCACAATATACAGTAACACCTCCGGGTCCAACTGGTAATGTAAGAATAGGTGCCGATATCAACTTCTGCTTCAAATTCTCAAATGATGCCTGGCATTCTGCCGACCAGACGAATGGCGCATCCTTTCGTGTCAAGCGAGTTATGGGTGCTGAAAGTCTTGCAAAGTTTGATATGAACCTTCTGTAATAACCTGCCAATCCTAAAAAACTTCGCACATCTGCTACAGTCTTAGGCATTGGCCAACTTTCTACTGCTTCTACTTTCTTGGGATCCACTGCTACTCCAGCCCCTGATATGATGTGCCCTAAAAATAAAATACGGTATGACCAAAACTCATATTTGCTGAGCTTGGCGTACAACTGGTTCTCTCTCAGAACCTATAACACTTTCTTGAGGTGATCTTCATGCTCTTCTTCACTAGCTGAGTATACGGGAATGTCGTCGAGGAACACAATGACAAATTGATCTAAGTATGGCATAAATATGTGGTTCATCAAATCCATAAATATTGCTGGAGCATTGGTCAAACCAAACGACATAACTAGGAATTCGTAATGCTCATACTTCGTCCTGAATGCTGTCTTGGGAATATCCTCCTCTCGAACTCTAACTTGATGATACCCTGACCGAAGATCTATCTTGGAGAAAGCTCTTGCTCTGCTCAACTGATCAAATAAGTCGTCGATCCTTGGTAGTGGGTACTTGTTCTTTACTGTTGCCGCGTTGAGCTTTCTGTAGTCAATGCACAATCTTAATGACCCATCCTTCTTTTCTACAAGTACCACTGGTGCTGCCCATGGTGACTCGCTGTCTCGAATAAACTTCTTCGCCTTCAGTTCCTCTACGTACTGATACACCTTGGCCTGCTCTGAATTCGACATTCTATAAACTCGATCCGATATCGGTTTAGTTCCAGGTGCTAATTCTATAATGAACTCAATATCTTTAATAGGTGATAGACCTGGAAGTTCCTCGGGAAACACGTCAATAAACTCTTTAACTATCTTCGAAACTTGAACTTCTTCCATTGCCGCTGCTATTCGTTCTTCTTGTTGAGTTGCCACTGATCTGACTAAGGTAAATCGCTCCATACCTGGAATATTAAAAGATACACTCCCTCTACGGCAATATATTATGGCACAACTGTCTTTTAGCCAGTCCATGCCTAGGATAACGTCGAAATTCCTCATAGGAAATTCTATCAACCTGGCGGATAAGGAACGTCCGCACATTACAACTCTACACTCTAGAATAACTCTACTAACTCCTATGAGCCGATTACCAGTGAGTATATTCAACCTCCCTGACAATGCTTCAAATTCTATTCCTAGTCGTGTCACAAATTATGCAGATATAAATGAGTGTGATGCTCTCGAATCAAACAATGCTACTGCGGGATATGAGGCGACGAGAATGTTACCTACCACAACATCTCCCGATGCCAATGCCTCTTCTAAGGACAGATTGAATGCCTGCCCTCGGCCTCCTTATTGGTTCCCATACTGCGGCCTAGCCTGGTGCTGCTGCTAGCCTCTGCCTGGGTGATGCTCGGGTGGCCTATGTTGTTGCTGCTGCATCGACGGTCCTTGCTGCCGAAACATCTGAGCCTGTGACATCAACGGACGTTGTGTCAACGGTCTCACCGCTATCGCTGGTCCTTGGTACTGGCCTGCCCCTGGTGCTGGTAGAGCAGGAAATTATTGTACTGGTCCTTCTGACCTCGAATTCATAGGACAGGTTGAAACTCGATGATCTGGACTTCCACATATCAAACACTGTCCGTTCAATGCCCGACACATATCTCTAGTATGCCCTGCCTTTCCATAATAAGTGCAGCCCGTTGGGGGTTGCTGGTTCTTCCTCTCTTGCTGTTGTTTCCTTGCTGGGGGTGCTGGCCCTCGCATTGCCACATCGTGAATGCAAATGCCAGGAGGTTGTGCTGTAACTTGGGGCGCTGCTCCCCCTTCTTCTTCAATCTGATTGTGAGATCTTTTCTGACCTCCAGTCCTAGATGTGATCCTCTGGATGGTGATCTCATGCCTCCGGGTTGCCGTCAATACCTCATCGAAAGTCTGTTAGTTGTGCCCCTCTATAAATTGTAAGAGTTCAAGATGAAATTCTTGCTGAAATCTCATAGCCCTCTGGCTTTCCGTTGCTACCATCTCCGGGGCGAACCTACTCAGTCTGCAGAACTCTGCTGCATAAGCATCCACTTTCTTGCCAGCCTGTTTGAGGTTGATAAACTTCTGTTGCAGCTCGAACCGCGCCACAACTCTATAATACTTCATCTTGAACCTCGCAGTAAAATTATCCCAAGCAACAAGACGTCTGATGCCCACTTCTTCTGATTCCCACCAATCATGTGCGAGGTCCTGAAGCAACAGCTTCACTAGATCCACACGTTCTTCCGTCAGTACCTTAGCTGTTGTCAGAATAGCCTCGATGTCCTTAAGCCATGCATCCGCTGAAATGGCATCTTTCGTGCCTTCGAAACGATAGGGGTTGTACTTGCAAAATCTGGTTGATGCTCCTGAATATGTCCTCACCCCTCTTTCCAAAGCCGTCTGCAATCCTTGGTTGAGTAATACATTCTGCTCTTGTAGCTGAGTGTGCATGCGTTGCTGGGCCAATATCTGATGTTGCTGAGTAGCCATCATCCCTCTTATGATCTCCAAAAGGGCTGGTGTGTCTACTTTCACGGGGGTAGGTGGAACTGTTGGTGGTGTTGGAACCTCCGGGTACTGCGGTCCAGCTGCTGGTTCCACTATTACCTCTTCTTGGATAGTCTCTTGAGGTAGTACTGGCCCTTGTTGCTGATCAACAGGGTCTTGCTGTTCATGTTGCCCTTGTTGTTGCTGTCCAGCTCTGACAGATACGGACGAGATATCCCTAAGAAAAGGGACAAGAGAACAATCAAACGATCGGACAGGAAAGATCAATGAAGTCAAAGGATACCGAAACGTCAAGCTAGGGTCGAGAACAACGAATCATGAGATCAAGAGGAAACATGTGTGATTGAGACATCCTATAAATTAAAATACCCCACAAGTCTGAAATCGACCTGCATGGGCCACCACTAAAACCTTGTCACGCCCCAGAACCAGAATACCGGAGAGCGGGGGAATGACTCAGCCAGCTACGTATTACGGGTAGATAAATACCGTATAATATGGTCAATGATGTCTAACGACGATGGGGTGCATACTACATGAAAGTCTCACTATGGTCACTCGACATCTATTGTCTCAATCATTCAAACAAGAAGCAGTAATAGAGAACATGTAAGATAAAACAGTAAGACATCCCAAACGCTCAGTCAAAATGTTCTTGAGATCCGGCTGTACAAAATATAGCCAGATGATATAGCAAGGTATAAACAATTGTTATCAGCTGTAGTCTGACTTAGTTACAATTATGTAAAGGTAAGTGCGAGATAGTCCGACTAACATGTCGGTGCCAAACGACAATAAGTAAAGTACGTAGTAAAACGAGCAGGGAAGCAAGGAACCCACTCGTGTCCTCCTGCGATCATTCCTCTAGTATTGACCATCTTGGAGGTGGAAGTAAGCTGAGTCCTCGGGAGCTGGCTCTAAATCTGGCCATGCAAAATCAGAGAGGTTAGACCACTAATAGCAAGTACCGCAAGTAAGCACGATATGAGAAATTAGAACCAGCGATAAGAGTTAAGAATATGATAAATAGATCTCTGCTTGCTACTGGGGTTCGCATAACATCACGACACTTCAAGCAAACTTCCCAACCAAACAAGGACGAAAGTTGACCCGTCTGTCCTGACGTTCTGCTCATCTCAGTAGTTAACAGAGTAGGAACAGTACACAAACAAACCAATTTAAACGGCCATACAACTACTGCAGCTTGCTACTGTGAGTTCCAAGTTGTCTTGGAAAATGCAATAAGGGATTCCTCAGTTCTTACAATGTACAAGCAAGGCTAGTCTACCCAATAATCAATTGCGCCAATCATGAATTAGACGTGTCCCAGCGGGACGCCCGTCATCAATATACAGTAAATATAAACAGATACCACTCCATACCGGTGCGGCAGATTTGCAGTATTTATGGGAACCAGCCGGCATGTCGGGGCACTAATTGTCCCGAGATGACTGCCATGTAAGAACTCGAGAATCCATTCTTTCCATTCAATAGTTATTTTTTTATTTAGCTTAGTAGACCCTATGTTAATTGAAATCTCATGCCATGGATCATGATCATTTTGAATGAGTACTTCCGTACATAGTACGATATACATAACTCTACAATGATGCCCGTACGGCTAGGTTGTAGATCTTATATAGCGTAATGCAACAATCAAGCCTAGCCACGAAATAATCAATGCCTTGACTGTAAGGTGCATATGCTACTTTTACGGAAAAATGAAAGTCAACATGTATCCATATGCCAATGTTCGGATCGGCTAGTCGATCGCAATGGTTCATGGTTCATACATGAACGTGTCTCATTTAATTCAATAAGACGACTAGCCAGTCTTCTAGTTCCAACTAGGAGCGCATGATCAATCATTAGTCAAGGTAACGATCAATGTTAATTTGGGACAAGAAATAGCCAAAAGACGGCAGTAGATGGATGCCCATCTATGCGGTAGGGTAAGGGGGTACCCATCTATGCGGCCAGAGTCAAGTCAGAATCCCATGCGGCAGTAGATGGATGCCCATCTTTACGGCAGGGTAAGTGAGTACCCATCTATGCGGCCAGAGTCAATTCAGAATTCCATGCGGCCCGGGAGCCAAGGGCCATGGCCTATGCGGCCAAGGATCGCCATGCGGCAAGGGCCAAATGGCCATGCAGCATGCGGCTAGGGGAAACAGGGGCCATGCGATCAAGGCTGCCAAGAGCCATGCGACAAGGAAAAAATAGGGGCCATGCGGTCAAGGCTGCCGAGAGCCATACGGCAAGGAGGAAACAGGGGCCATGCGGTCAAGGCTGTCGAGAGCCATACGACAAGGGAGAAATATGGGCCATGCGGTCAAGGCTGCCGAGAGCCATGTGGCAAGGGGAAACAGGGGCCATGCGGTCAAGGCTGCCGAGAGCCATGCGGCAAGGGGGAAACAGGGGCGATGCGGTCAAGGCTGCTGAGAGCCATACGATAAGGGAGAAACAGGGGCCATGCGGTCAAGGCTGCCGAGAGCCATACGACAAAGGAGAAACAGGGGCCATGAAGCTAAAGTCAACGAAAGCCATGCGGTTAAAGTCAACCAAAGCCATGCGGCTAAAGTCAACCAAAGCCATGCGACAAGCAGCCATGCGGCAGAGGCCTATGCGGCATGCTACCATACGGCACGCGACCAAAGGGATAATACGACAAGGAGGGGGGCGCATAAAGCCTGGAGTGCCTATGCGGCCAAAAAGGAGCCGCATGGGACCTTGCCGCATGAGAAGGCCATGCGGGAGTGTAGAAGCATGGAAAATAATAAAAAACCATGCGGCCAGGAAACCCCATGCGGCTCAAAAAGACCATGCGGCTCAGGGAGCATGCAGCTCAGAGAGTCACGCGGCACAAGGGACTATGCGGCTCGAGACATTCCATGCGGCTCAGAAGACACGTAGCTTGCAAACAGTTCTCTCCTCCGTCCTACACTGCATTAATTACTTTGACTGCTGACAGCTCTGACAAAGTAACAGCCCTGACACGAAGAGGTAATTATGACTCTGTCATAATGACAGACCCCTAGGGAAACAAAAACGATCTCTGACACAATCTCCCCCGAGATCCAGAAAATGCCACGTAGCCCAGACACGTGGAGAGTCATATGCGGCTCGAGCAGAGGCTCCCCATGCGACTCAGACCGAGGTCGCCCTATGCGGCCTAGATTGAATCACCCCTATGCGGCTCAAGCAGAGGCCTCCCCATGCGGCTCGCAAGGATCATCTCCATGCGGCTCTCTATCCATTATGTGGCCCAGTTTATCATGTGGTTCGAAGGTTCGGGGGCCACTCCCTAAGCAGTCCTGATACGTGGCCAGTCTTCTGCGGTTCAATCCTTATACGGCTCAATCCTTATGCGGCTCCGTCCTCATGCGGCTCTAATCCCTTCAGAGGCTCCCAGGACACGTGTCATGAAGCCAATCAATTTCCCAGATTGACTGCAATCATAGATTGGGTCAAATCCCAATAATCTGGGATACGTGGCAGAAGAATGAATTAAACTTAATCATTCAGATTCGCAGACATCATCAGATCATCATAAGGGAGATTTATTCCAATCAGCATTAATTACTGAGAGGATTTGGCCCAATCTACATTAAACGATCCAGATTCATCACGCTAAAAAATAATAGCCCAGATGGATCAATCAACAGGCCGCCGCCACTTTGAGGGACAATCATTGTAAACCCTAATGATTGCATTCCCTTCTTATAAATAGCAAGGTGCCATTCCCTTGCAGAAGGACCCCTTTTTTCGAGATCAGAGAGAGCACCAGAATACTTGGAGAGAAAAAGCAGAGAGAGACCTAAGAGAGCATTTCTTCAACGCCAAGCAGTCTTCTGGAGCCAAGGCTGCATACCGATCGTCTAAGGAGTAAGGCAGAGCTGCCGTAGCTTTTTCGAGCCTCTATCGTCACCTTCCAGAATTTAAAATAAATAATTGTACTTAGACTGATGTACCTAGATTTTCGTCCCTAGGCTTTCTTTGTACAAGCGAGTTTGTAACGTGAAGTAAAAGTCCAGTCCTCCGATGATTGTTCTGCTATTTTATATTTTATGGCAAACACGATGGCGACTCTGCTGGGGACAAACTTCTCCATGGCTGAGGAGTTGGTGACGCAATCGGATGCAGCCAAACTTGGCTCCATACAACAGAAGATGGTCGTCCGCTTCGACCAACAGGCGTTCGAAGAAATGCTCTCCGAAGAAAGCGCTGGCCCGGTCCAGAAGTGCACTCGCACAACGAAGGCTCGCAAAGAGTGGAGGCCAAAATTATTCGCTCCTTTTCAGGCCCTCGATGGAGTACTCTCTGCTACCCAAGACGGCGAAGGCGACTCTCGTGCGGCCCCACTTCAAGCCATAGAAGACTCTGCTGTCCCCAAGTTCGACAGAGGAAAGCACTACGATGCTGGACTTGCAGGGGCAAAGAGCGGTTCTATGGGCTCCAGAAAGAAACCTAACAAGGGCACCAGCTGTACAGCGAAAACTCATGCGGCCCAGATTGCCAGCCGCATGAATGATGACCATGCGACTGAAATCGCTTGCCAAATGCATAGTACTTATACGACCAGGATTTCCAGCCGCATAGAGAACACTCATGCGGCCAGGGTTTCCAGCCGCATGAGGATTGCTGATTCCAGCTGTATGACGCCTACTCCGCGTGGCTCTGTCTTCAACCGTCTCTCCTATGGTCCTGATCTCCTGTGCTCCCAAGAAGACATATCTGATTCTCTCCAGCACCACTTAGACACTTCCTACTATGTGCCCTTACGCGCTAGAGTGAAAAAGTCTAAGGCAGCACGAGCTTGGCAAGCTCGGTCCGTTGATCCGAGCTCTGACCATCCGAGCGTCCCGTGTACTGTTACGCGAGCCTCTGATGGGAAGTTGTACAGAGCCACTCGAGTCCAGCCCCCGACGGCAAACGGACAGAGAGGTTCCCAAAAGTCTCCCAAAATCCAGGGAGCAAACATGGTCGATCCGGACCCGTCTGACTTGCGTAAGGCCATCCTCCACAAATGCAAGGAAGAAGAAGGTGCCCCAGGATGCCAAGAGTCCTCCCACGGACGTCACTGTACCCAAGTCATCGTCAACTGTTGCTGCAATAATACGACAGTACAAGAAGACCGGCAGTCCGTCTTTCAAAGACTGTAACAGTCGTCTTCCGAGGACGAAGCATTTTTCGTCGTCCCCTGTAACTCTGCTCAGAAAGTCTCCACTAATGGAAGAGGAAAGAAGACAAATTTTCCCAGTCCGAAGATTTCAACCACTGCAACTAAAAGACGGTCGTCTAAGCGGATGCCCACCACTGGAGTTTTTCAGGGTACTCGTTCTAAGACGAAATCTGCTATAGCGGGAGATTCGTCGTCCACAACCCAGGAGGTTGCTGGGACTGGGGGTAGCACTCCTCCTAACCTCCACAATAATCCGATGTTCCAAGAAGACGAGTCAGGGGAGGCAACTCTCCCATCAGATGCAGCAAACCTCGATGTCCCCGAAGATGTCCATGACTCTCAAGATGAAGCAAGCTCTGAAGCTGGGGGTACTGCTCCTTCTGAGTCCGAACTCGAGGAGAACATTCCCACATATCCCGATGATTTCTCGATACATGGGTATGATTCGGAGGGTGCTTCTTCCACCGCTCTGTCCATCTTCCCTCATGTAAAGACGATATTTATGACAGATAGCAGCCAAGATGGTATCGGTGATCGCCAACAAATTGACACTCTGGGGGCCATATTGCTTGCCTTGGTCAAATCTGTGGACGAGATCAAAGCGGCCCTTCTAGCTTTGCAAGGAGGGACGCCCGGCCAGACAAGCACGGGTCCCGCGGTCAATGTGGACTCGAATTCAGCAGCACCGAACCCGGGCAACAATCCTCCTGAAATATTGGCCCCCACCGCCGTAGATGAAGCCCGCGAAGCGAGAAGAGAGGTCGAGGAGCTCCGAGCCATGTTTTACGCTCGAGAAAACTCTCAAGACCTCAGAATACGGCAACCGTACCCTGTCGCCTGGAGGGACGTTCCATTCCCACCAAGATATAAGCCGTTCAATATCAATCCATATGATGGCAAGACCTCAGCAAGTCGGTACATCACTTACTTCGAGGTCACCACCTACCATCTGCCCCATGACGATGCCATCCTCACACGATTATTCATCGGAGCATTGGAAGGGGTCGCCTTCGACTGGTACCGTAACCTGCCAGACAACTGTATCCACTCCTTCGCTGGCTTCAATCATATGTTCTTGGAGAGATTCTACAAAGTAGGGCAGGACATCACAATGTCCACCCTTATGGACGTCGTTCAAGGAGAGAAAGAGCTGACAAGAAATTATATCGAGCGATTTCGCCAAACCGTAATGAAGCTGCCATCTGGAAATCCGGATTCCTCCTTGATTGAAATTTGCCAAAAGAGATTGCTCCCAACAATCAGTCTCTGGATGGGCAAAAGTCAATTCAAGGACTGGAAGATGTTCATCATCAGTACCACAAGCGCCGAAGAACGATTGAAGAAAGCTCACCAATTGGGACTGCACATCTCGGACGGAGAGAACAAGGGCAAGCGTCCTAACAATGACAATGGGGGTAGCCCCTCCAACAATCGGGACAGCAGGGGTAAGCAGGATATGGTGGCCGACACAGCCCAAATACCTGAGCCAAAGTCGGCAGACAAATAATGGCCGCAAACCACTTACTTCTTCGAAGACGGTCACGTCAAGCCCATCTTGGACATGCTCATACAAGGAGACAAAATTCAGCTTCCCCCACCAAGACGGGAACCGTGGCCGGTGGACATGGAGAACCCAAAGTACGGCCATTACCATCGTTACGTCCACCATGCCACACACGACTGCTACCAACTAAAACGGTACATCCAAAATCTTATCGATTCGAACGCTCTGGCCATCGATTTCAAAGAGGTAACAGTCGCAGCCAATATGGTGTCAGTACAATTCAGCAGCTCCTCTCCAACGGAAACTCAAGACAATGTGGTCCCTATCCCTCTGGCGACAATGGAGATTGCTAATCTTCCACCTCCCCGAGATCAGGCTGCTAGTCTAGTGCCCCTCACCACATCACGAAGGGAGGTCATGTGGGTCCATCTAGACTTAGTATCGAAAGTGACTCGGCCCACATCATCTTCCATCTGCAAGAAGAAAAATGGAAAAGTTAGGTCCTGCCGTACGATCTCGGCAGACACCGAAGAAGCTACAGCCGTCGTCACGCGGTCTGGGACACAATCCTAACCCGTGGCTGACAATCCGGCTGTAGATCATCAGCCCGCTGCAACTGACACTCCGGGACCGGCTCAGCCTCCGACGACCGACAAGCCTAGGCCGAAGGAGACTCGCTTTGACAAATCCCTCCGAAAGGAGGCACCACAAGGGCTGGAGAAGCCCTACAACTTCGATATCTTAGCGCAATTGGCCAACACACCGGCCAAGCTGTCATTATACGAGCTTCTGAGACTTTCAAAGGATGTTCGTGCGGCTTTGAGCGATGCACTCCAAAATGCCGACGCATACCTGGCTCAGGTCAACCTCACGGGAGAGAACCCGCCTGCAGATCTCCAAGAGAGCGCCTGTACAGGAGCGATGCCCAACATTGTCTTCACGTCGTAGGACATGCTCATCAAAACCAACCTGCACGACCGCCCGTTATACTACACTGGGTACATCGGCGACGTAAAAGTGGATCGGATGCACATTGATCCTGGCTCTTCCATAAGCATTATCTCGAAGGGTCTGCTACATCATCTTCGTATCCCAATGCATCGCCTGACGCCTATAAGCACCGCCATCAGCGGTTTTAATTTGGGCAGGAGCTACCCAATTGGAAAGATTCGACTGAAGTGTCAAATTGGCGATCTCCAATCAGAAGTCACCTGCTACGTCATAGATGCAGACACTTCTTACAATATCCTCTTGGGACGCCCGTGGATACACGACTATATGATCGTGCCTTCCACGCTGCACCAGTACTTCAAATATCTCGACAAACACGGCTTCGTAAGGACATAATTTGCTGATATTGATCCCTTCAAAGGGGTCGAATCCTACTACTCAGACTCCTGCCTATACGAAAAGTCGAAGAGGCACCTTGATGAAGGAGATGTACAAGCTCATAACGAGATAGCCACAGGATCAGAAGAACCTCTGACGATCCACCTCCAAGCTCGTAAACCTGGCAAGTCTGTACCCCTTACCGCCACTCTGCGTAAGGACGCAATCAGCCTCTCGGCACAGGAAGAGCAGATGATAATCCGGCTGCCAAGGTCTGGCTAAATGCCAAGACCCTCAACGGAGCCATTGACAATCAGGCTGCCGAGAGTCAGCAAGCCGCAAATAGGGATGCTCAATCCTTCTGACAAGCCAATGACGATACGCCTTCCCAAGAAGGGTCGTCACCCCAATACAAGGCCTGGAGTTTCTAGCGAACCAACCACTCTCCGCCCAGCATCGAGTACCAGACTGGGGGTCGCTAGTCTGCCAACAACTTCTCGCTCCGCTCTACCAGCTAAACCTCTGACGATCAAGCTGTCCAGGTCGTCCTCTCAGTCGTCGTTTATACAGGGGGTAGCCGATGAGGAACCGGAGCTAGCCAAGTATGTGGCTACCCACACTGGTGTTTCCTCCGCGGATGATGTAATCTCCCTAGAAAAGATACCTTACTTCATCAATAAAGGGCTATCTTTGAACTACCTCGAGCTTAATAAGCTTTGTACAATGTATGCTATGGAACACGGTATAGGCACTCACCTACACACACATGTGACAAATGTGCGCACCACAATCCAGATTACTCCAGTGGAAGACGCTTACCACATAATTGAGGGAGGGGACCATCAAATCATCTTCGGCCGGAAGGACGATCCGCATCCCTTTACCATAGAGGAAGTTAACCTTGGGTCAGATATCGGAAGACTGCCTCTGTATCTTTATAGCCCCTAATCCAAATATCTCATGCCGAAACAGGGGTATAATCTGGAGACAACACCAGGCCTAAACTACGGTACTGGACGACGATTGCCTTTGAAGCCACCAGTTCCGGCTGGTAAACCACGGGACTACTATAGCAAAACTCGATGCGGATTAGGGTGTGTGACACCCACAACGACCCCTGAGAGTTCAGATGAAGAATGTGACTGGCAGTCATATTCAACCGGGTCACCAACTTCTGATACCAGCATCGAAGACATATTCAGGCAAGTCTTGTCAGTCAACATGGCATTCGCCGATGCTTATGAAGAAGATGAAGACATCCCTGAAATCCTCGAGCTAGAGCTATGGGTCCAACAGCTGGATGAACAATAGGAAAAGCGGTTTGAATAGAAAGAACCCCCTACTGAAGACGAGGTCATACAAGTAGATCTCGGCAGCGAATCTTCTCCAAAACCGATCTTCGTCAGTAAAAGCCTAACAGACGGAGAGCGAGAATCGTTGCTGGAACTTATCAAAGAATATATTAATGTGTTTGCCTGGAGCTATGAAGACATGCCAGGGTTAAATCCCGATATTGCTCTTCATAAACTCAACATTCGGCCAGATGCAAAGCCTGTCAAACAACAACAGCGACGCTTCCGCCCGAGCATCGTGGACGTGATCGAGGCCGAAGTCAACAAACTGATAGCCAACGGCTTCATTCGTGAGGAACAACATCCGGATTGGGTCGCCAACATAGTACCAGTCCTCAAGAAGAATGAGAAGATTCGAATCTGTATCGACTTCCGCAATCTGAACGAGGCATGCCCCAAAGATGAATTTCCCCTCCCTATCACAGACATCATGATTGACAACACCTGCAGCTTCGAACGTATGTCATTCATGGATGGTTTCTCGGGGTACAACCAAATCAAGATGTCTCCTGACGACGAAAAACATACATCATTCCGAACACCGATTGGCACATACTGCTACACAGTCATGCCTTTCGGTTTGAAGAATGTCGGCGCCATATATCAAAGAGCCATGGGCATCATCTTCAGAGACCACTTACGTAAGACAGTAGAGTGCTATGTTGATGATATCGCCATCAAGAGTCGCTCTAAGGGAGACCATCTGCAGGATCTGAGGACGGTATTCGACCTGATGCGAGCATACAATTTAAAAATGAACCCTACAAAGTCCTTCCTAGGCGTATCCAGTAGAAAGTTCTTGGGTTTGATCATCACCGCCCAGGGTATCCATGTAGAACCTGAGAAGACGAAGGCAATTATGGAGATGGGTCCCCCAAGAAATCTTCGTGAACTCAGAGGCCTTCAAGGGAGACTAGCTTACATCCGGAGGTTCATCTCTAACCTTTCCGGGCGATGTCGGCCATTCACCCATCTCATGAAGAAAGGCATCTCGTTCGTATGGGATGAAGAGTGCCAACAAGCCTTCGACAGCATCAAAGAATATTTGTCGAATCCTCCGGTCCTGGTGGCCCCGGTTGCTGGGAAACCATTCCTACTATATGTACGAACAATGGAGCATTCCCTGGGCGCTTTGCTGGCACAAAACAACGACGCAGGCTATGAACAAGCCATATATTACCTCAACCGAATGATGATCGGGCCAGAGCACAGATATACTGCTGTGGAGAAGGAATGCCTCGCCCTGGTGTTCGCCATTCAAAAGACGCGGTACTATATCACAGGATAAACCATACATGTGATCTCACGAGTCAACTCTTTCAGAGTCCTCATGACTAAACCAGGGGCACTCAGCTCCCGCCTCGCTACATGGACAATATTGCTGTCTCCTTATCATATGGTCTTCGTCCCGCAAAAGGCTGTTAAAGGCCAAGCTTTGGCCGACTTTCTAGCAGCCCACCCAGGCTCGGAGTCATCCACAATATATGAAGGAATTCCAGATGAGGTCGCCAACTCGCATGTGACCTCCCACGAAGATATATGGCGAATGTTCTTCGACGGTGCTTCGAGAACTGGACCCAAGGGCAACATCGTCGTTGGAGTCGGGGTGGTGTTGATTTCTCCCTCCGGATTAGTGATCTATCGCGCTTACTCCCTCATGGAGCCCTGCTCTAACAATGTGGTCGAGTACAATGCTTTGGTCATCACCCTTCAACTTGCAAGAGAGCTGGGGATAGAATATCTTGAAGCGTACGGCGATTCGCAGTTAATCGTCAATCAGATCTGGGGTTCATATGAAGTCTACCATGAAGACATGATCCCCTATCACCAATTGGCGATCAATATTATCTCGTCGTTTGAGGGATTCTTCATCGAGCACGTTTCCAGACTCCAGAACATCGAAGCCGATGCCCTGGCAGGACTTGCCGTTTTCCTAGCAGTGCTGAACCATACTCATCATTCGGTTGACGTGATAGGCCACGAACTGGTCTGTCCCAAGAATAACGTTCAAGTCATGGCGAGTTATTCTGCCCAGACGATCGACGAAACGCCAGATTGGAGACAACCATTCATGGACTTCGTAGTCTACGACATTCTGCCCAAGAACCCAAAGGAGGCTACTTCCATCAGAAGGCGTTCTCTCAGATTCTTCTATGACACAGAGACGAAAATACTGTACCGACGATCCTACGACAGGTTATTGCTTCGATGTCTGTCAAGCACAGAAGCCAAAGAAGCCGTACGCGAAGCTCATGACGGTGTCTGCGGGGCCCATCAGCCTGGCCCCAAATTACAAGACCATCTTCGCCGAATGGGCTACTACTGGCCCACGATGGTAGCAGATGCGATAGACTATACAAGAAAGTGCAAAGCCTGCCAAGTTCATGCGGACTTCATCCACCAACCATCCGAGTTTCTACATCCGACAGTGGCGTCCTGGCCATTTGAAGCATGGGGAATGGACATCATCGGTCCAATTACTCCACCTTCCTTCCGTGGATATCGCTTCATACTCGTGATCACGGATTACTTCTCCAAATGGACGGAAGCTATTTTGCTTACAGAAGTAAAGACTTCAAACGTGATCAGCTTCCTCAAGCATCATGTTATCTATCGCTTTGGACTGCCCCGAAGGATCATCCACGATAATGGTCCACAGTTTGCAAGCCACGCCTTCTATCGGTTCTGCGACAAGTATCGCATCCAGAATATTGCTTCGACACAGTACAATCCAGCGGCCAACGGTTTGGCAGAGGCATTCAACAAAACCATCATCAAGTTACTCAAAAAGTTTGTCTCTTCCAACAAACACGATTGGAACGAGAAGCTCGATGAATGTTTATGGGCATACCGTACTACAGTCCGAACAGCTACTGGGAACACACCATTCTTCCTGGTATACGAGAGTGAAGCAGTCCTCCCATTGGAGACTCAAATACCCTCACTCCGCGTCGCCTTTGCTTACCAATTGACGACAGATGATAACTACCGTCGTCGACTACAAGCGTTGGAGGCCTTAGATGAAAAACGCCTCTTGGCCCAGCAACGAATCGAGCTATACCAAGCACGCCTCTCTGGAGCCTTCAACAAGAAGGTTAAAATCAGAACATTCCAAGTAGGCGAGCTCGTTCTGGCAGTTCGGAGGTCGATGGTTATGACTCACAAGACAGTCGGCAAATTTCAGCCAAAATGGGAAGGCCCATTTATCATTGAGGCTGTATTCTCCAACGGAGCCTACCGCTTCGTAAAACAAAACGGAGACTTGCTCATGTTGTCCGTCAACGACAAGTTCCTGAAGAAATATTATATCTAAATGACATTCTCCAGATT
Source organism: Iris pallida (assembly GCA_029216955.1). Classification (NCBI taxonomy): domain Eukaryota; kingdom Viridiplantae; phylum Streptophyta; class Magnoliopsida; order Asparagales; family Iridaceae; genus Iris; species Iris pallida. Next base: position 30,587,429 of record JANAVB010001800.1, read on the forward strand.
CATCGAGTCATGTACCCACTGGTACCGCTGAACTCACTTTCACAATAGTCCAGATTCATCGAGTCATGTACCCGCTGGTACCGCTGAACTCATGTTCACCATTTTTTAGATTCATCGAGTCATGTACCCGCTGGTACCGCTGAACTCACCCTCACAATTTTTCAGATTATCGAGTCATGTACCCGTTGGTGCCGCTGAACTCACACTTTCACAATATCGAGTCACGTACCCGCTGGTGCCTCTGAACTCACATTCCGGTCACTCTTTCAGATAGTAAGTCATGTATGATCATACCTCTGAACTTTCTTCCTGGAAGAGATCCTCCCTCATGATCCACTACCCACACTCCCAGTGCACAAATGGGGTAATCGATCCACAAATTTCCAAAATGGTCATGTCCTCATTACCTCTGAGTCGTTTCACTTCCGCCAAAAATAAATCACCCCTACATAGAACTTCCATGTCCTCATTACCTCTGAGTCGTTCTTTGTACCCCTCTTCATTGAGCCCACTCCTGCCATGTCCTCATTACCTCTGAGTGGGAAGGCTCCGTCGAAGAAACCCTCATGCTTGCCATGTCCTCATTACCTCTGAGTAAGTATGTTGATTCTCCTTCGACTTACTATCCGTACCCACAACCGGAGTACGCCAAGGATAGTAGGTCCACAAATGTCCTCTGTTGACCACTAAAATCCTCCGTTGAGTCCACTCCTACTATGTCCTTATTACCTCTGAGTAGGAAGATTTCGCGGTATACAAGGCCTTCATACTTGCCATGTCCTCATTACCTCTGAGTAAGTATGTTGGTTCCCTTTTTATCCTATTATCCGTATCCTAACCCCGGCTACGCCAAGGATAATAGGCCCACAAATATCCTCTACTAAATTTTTTAGCACAAGCCCACCATCTCTCATCATGCCCCAGGAGCCCAGCTGCTCTACGGCATTCTTTTTTCCGATACCAGGAGCATCCATGACCACTTTGCCATGACTGTTCCAGATATCCGAACCAAACTTGTTATCCGTACCTAAAACCAAGGTATGCCATGGATGACGGGTCCATGAACAAGTCCCCCGCATGGGGTAAACACCACTATCATATCACAGGCACAACAAGCAATACAAATGAAGGGTAGAATGGAAAGTACTCTTTATTTGAAGGAAGAAAAAAGCATTACATGTTTCGGGACCACGTCCCTCTCAAAAAGGAAAAAAAGAGGAAACAAAAGAAGAAAAGGCCGACTATAGTTCGGCATTACATAACTCCAAAAGACGATTTTTTTACCAAGGCAGTCCCCCGCTCAAACCTCTGTTTAGCTCGGCGCTCTGCCTCTTGGGACAACTTCTCGGCGTCATTTAAATACATATACGCCTGCCAGTCATCCTCTATCTTTTTCAGGGCAAGTTCTAGATTGGCAGATACTAAACTTGTCGGCCTCCTGAATGGCAATCCCTTTCTCAGTACAAGCAGCTTCAAGCTCGGACTCCAAGAAGGCCAGCTTTCTCTGGAGCTCAAGGATCTGCTCCCGGGTGTCGGTTACCCCGCGGGAGGCAGCTGCTTCCCGAGCCGCGCAATCTTCAGTTCGACTACTCCATTGATCGGACAACCGAGTCAAATCCCGGCGGTCCTTCAATATAGCCGGCTTGAACGATTCTCGGGCAACCATCACCTTCTCCACCGTGGTAACGAGGAAATTGCGCTCTTGATTTATTGCCGTGGGTAAATCAGCTTGTTGCAGCATGCGAAACTGGGCCACGAGACGATCAGCCTCTAACAGCTTAGGCTCCAGAAGCGCGGCCAGTTCCCCGCCACCAGGGAGTGTTCTAAGGATATTGATCTGACCACCGGCACATTGACGGGCCGGAGCAAAGGGAGTGCCCCTTTCCACAGTTGCTTCGATTCCCCTCTTCAGGTGGCGGTGGAAACTGTCAACCACATCATGGGATACTTCATCCAAAACCTCTGTAGAGGACGGCGTCAAAGGGAGGGTGGCAGGTAATACCGAAGGAGTAGCCATCCCCGCAACCAAGGAAACAAATTCTGTGCGAAAAGATGCATGAATGGCAGCTAGCTCCTCTTCCGCCGCCCGAAGAGCCTGGATGCTGTGTCACGACCCGCTCCCGAATAATCGGATACGAGTCGGACACGCCCAGCCTTTGTCGTTAGAATAACAAAATAAGCTGTACCATTCTAGGGAAATTAACCAGATACCAAGACAAGAATGAAACACAGCATCTATAAAATGTATCCCAGAGTAAAGTACAATATCTGAATATATTACATTCCAGAATGATAGAAATCTACTAGTCTTAATACATGGAAATAATAGAAAAAAACTAAGGAAATCTCTAGGCTTCTGCAGCCTCTAAGTCATGAGCTGCACCAGCTAGCTCTCATGCATCAATAGGCTTCTCGCCATAGAAGGTATCGCATAAAGCCTCCAACTCACCTGCAACTTATCCAGTCAGGAGCGGAGCTAGTATATCCAGAGAAATGAACATGTACATCATGGTATGAATCAAAAAAACAGGAATAATGTCAAGTACAGGAAATGAGAACAAGACATGAACTGAATAGGAATACTGAAAGTAAAACAGGGAAACATGGTAAGAGTCCTGAACATGAAATACAACCTGAATCATGAAATACAAACTGAACATGAAATACAGCCTGACTAGAAAATACAACCATAAAATCCTGAAATACCAATTGAATCCTGACATGTGCAATATTTGAAATACTTCTAGATTGTGATCGGCTTGGGTAGATGCAATGATAATAAAATGGTACGGCTTTGACCCCACGTGCACGGTACGGGATCCAAGCTATTCACATAAATAGTAACAGGGTTTGATCACATATCTATGGTATTTCCCCTCCCAGACACAATGAAACATGGAACATGAACGAGACAATATCGTGGTATATCATGTCATTAAGAGATACAAGAATGAATATGAAGACATGAGAAATGGACAAATCAGAGGAGTATACTTGCCTGTCTCCGGATGATCAAATGTAGGCAATAAAGCTGGATATCCTCCTGTCAATGATTTATAATCTTATTACTACTAGATACAATTTCAGTTAAAGAGTTAAAACTTCTACTAGGCTAACTTAATACTATTAATACAAGAGTGTAACATTCAACCCATTTAGACCTTTATTCCTATTGAAGAGATTAGCAGAATTTACCCTTAAAGCTATCACTGCACTCTTCATACATAACTTATTTATCATATGACTTAAATGGTCAAATTCAATGGTACAACCTATAGGTTTGTTAGTTCAACTAGATTATTAATTCCAACCATCAGTTCAGTAGCTTTATCTAAAAGCCAACTCTTCTAACATATGCCAATGTGACAGGTGATTGTAACCTAATCTTGGTCTTCCATCAATTCCATCCTTCAACTGAATTACATCAACCAGGAAAAGAAACTAAGGTTTAAGATTGAACCTAGTATCAACCTAGAAATTTCTAACCAATCCTGAGATAAATGCTAACATCCTTTATAATCCAGTCTTCAAGTAGTAGCCCAGAATAGGACTAAATAATACCAACTGAATCCTAAGACTGATACTCACTCCTAGGTTGATTTTCTTGATTAATACCATAAGCCTGCATTCCTAGGCAACCAAAATATATAACCTTTTACTGAAAAAGGGAAAAATAACTAATACTCTCAGGATAAAATGGTAATTCAGTATCTAGAAGGACTGGACAACTTGTCCTGCTCATCCTCCACTTAATCCTAACTAAAACAGAACTGGAACTTAGCCTTTGCATGTCCTGACACTGCTGTAGGACTGATATTCTCACAGGTATTAATCCTAAGTGGTTGAAATCCTGGAAAGTCCTAATCCTAGTACATTGATTTGATTCAGTCCAAAAAATAGGACTGATACAGATATTGTCATAATTAGGACTAAAACATGGGCTGATACCATTCAGTCTCAGTCCTAATTGACAACTAGTATCAAAACCTTATATCAGTCCCATGTGAATTCACATATCAATTTCATGTGAAATCACATATCAGTCTCATGTGAATTCACATATCAATTTCATATGAAATCACATATCAGTCTCATGTGAATTCACATATCAATTTCATGTGAAATCACATATCAGTCTCTTGTGAATTCACATATCAATTTCATGTGAATTTACATGTCAGGCTGAACAACAAACCTCAGATTCAGTCCACTACAAACTCAAATCCAGTCCTATACACAGTATTGTTTACTGCAATCAGTCTACTGATTTCATCAGTTATGACTTAACATAACATCCACCTTCCGAGCATACTATCTAACCTTCTCTCTAGTCTAGTTTATCACTCGATTCCAACTATAAGATCTGTATAGGACAGGGCTTCCTATACCAATCCTTATTAGTATGGATATGCATCATCCAACTCAGGCATGGTTACCAGCTGCCTGAATGACAGTTCAATTATGTTTAAAGTTACCCTCTGAAAATCAATAGTTACTAGGAAAAATCTGATGGCCATTTCTAGGTCACTGAATCGAAAACAATCTGAAATACCTTCTGAGTGCAAACCAAAATAACAGACCCCTCTTAGTTCTAGCAACACTTGCTGAGCCTTCATCAGGAAAAAAAGTTTACTAACAACCAACTCATCTACAATTTCAGTTATAATCTCAACATTGGCTAAATGAACAATTTCTACTCGAAGTACCAATAAACTCCACAAGTGATTACCAATTGTTAGGCAATTGCCAAGGCCTACACTTACTGGTTATCAATACCATGATATTCTTGATTTTAAATATCAGTTGTGAATCCTGTTATCATCAACCGATAACCAAATATCATGCTATAAAATTCAGATCGAACCTGGAACATCTAAAATTCATTCTCGACTGACTACTAGATACAACTAAATAGATCTTTCAGAAATTAAATAAGGTTGTAAATATACCTGAATGAATCAGATCTGGAATAGGCTAATACAACCCCTGCCCTGGATATTCATAGTTCCTAACCGATCTGCCCTGGATATTCATAGTTCCTAACCGATCATCAACATAGCAGACAAAACCCAATAGGTCAAAAATAATAATATAACTAAATTAGCTTAATACTGAGGAGGCTGGATACTCACTTGTATCAGATTCAGGATTTGATCACTGATCGTTTCTACAAGGTAGCTTGGGAAAACAGGGAGACTGCTAGATACATGAAAACATAATTCTCAAATCAACCGGCCCAATGATTCAATATAATGTATCATCAACACATCAAGAGTAGATCGAGATCCAAAATTGACTCAAGAATCTTGGGAATAGGAATAAGAAATAGCAGTTGAACTAGATTACCAGGGAATGATCTTCACCTTGATCGATTTGTTGAATCGACCAAACAATCAATCGAAGAACACTCAATCAGGATTATAGATCTAAGAGCAAAAGATCAATATTCCTAGCTCAGATTCAATGGAAATTCAGAAATAAATTAAAGAGTTGTTTTTAAATCGATCCTACTCACCTCGATCCCTGATGATGTTCCGATCTAAAATTCAAGCAAAAGCTTCCTCACAGCTTGATGATTGACTGCAACCCTTGCCAAGTCTTTCATGATCACCAAGCTTTGCCAAGGAGAAGAACCGAAATGTGAGGAAGAAGAAGAAAGTGATGGCTGAAGAATGAGGGAAATTGTTGTCCTTAAATAGGTAGTTAGGGAAGGAAATGGAGAGAAAAATGAAATGGCCAGGCTGTTGCACATGGCTCAACTTGTCAGAGTCGGTTAGAGCAATTCAAATTCCCACAGGGAATCAAATGAAAAGGGAAAATGGTTATTCCTACAGCTCTACGAATCAGAAGAGGAAAATGAATTTTAAAGAAGAGGGAAAATGAATTCTCATGACTATTAAGTTCAGGTTTTACATAGAAAGAGCTGGTTTAAGGAGGATTGGCCTGGGAGAAAAATAGTCCAACAGAATACTACAATTGGACTGGCTTAGTGAAGCCCAATAATATCTAAAATATTTAGTTGGCTTTGAATTGCAAGGAATTAATTAGAAGGTAGTCCTAAGCCTTAGCAGGCCTGATGTAGGTGGGTTATCCAATGGGCTATAGGTTTAAAACTATAGCATATTTAAACTAGTTGAGAAATGATATAGAAAGGAAAAAGAAATAATAATAAGTAAATAGTTTACTTCAAGAATGATTTAAAGAATTTATTTAAAATGTAAAAATATTTGAGAGGTGGGGTTACAAATCTCCCCTCCTAAAAAAAAATTTTGCCCTCGAAATTAAAATATAGACACAGATTCTAAAATTAAACCAAGGATAGTGAATCTAATAAGTTGTTTATTGAATTCAATTCATTTGAAACACAAAATACACTCAAGTGAACAAACTAGGATATCGCTCGCGCATCTCATCCTTACGCTCCCATGTGAACTCTCCCGGAGAGTGGTGCCTCCATATGACGCAGACAAGAGGAATGGTCTGGTAACGCAGTCGCTTCTCCCTCCGGTCCAGGATTTCTATTGGCTGATCCTCATAGGTCAAACTCGGGCCCACCTCTAGCTCTGAGTAGTCTACTACATGGCTCGGGTCTGGAATGTAGCGTCGAAGCTGAGACACGTGAAAGACGCTGTGTACTCCCTCCAAGCTAGCTGGAAGCCACATCGCCAATCCGTGCTGTCACATCGAAAGGCCCGATGTACCTCGGACTGAGCTTCCCGCCTCTGCCGAATCGAATGACGCCTCTGGTCGGTGAGATCTTCAGGAACACCCTATTGCCAGCTGCGAACTCTAATGGCCGTCTACTGCTGTCCGCCCAGTGCTTCTGCCGATCCTGCGCAACTCTGAGACGATCCCTGATCAGCCTGATATTCTCAGCTGAGTCTACCACCATCTCTGGCCCAAGCAAAGCTCTCTCACCAACGTCGTCCCAAGATAGCGACGTGTGACATCTCCGTCCATACAGTGCCTCGAACGGGGTCATCTCGATGCTAGCCTGATAATTGTTGTTATAGGCAAACTCCACTAGATGCAAATTGTCCTCCCACAAACCGCCAAAGTCGAGTGCGCAAACCCGTATCATGTCCTCCAGCGTCCGAATGGTCCCCTCAGACTGTCCGTCCGTCTGTGGATGATAGGCAGTGCTGAACTTCAACTGTGATCCCAAGCTCATCTATAGACTCCTCCAGAAGTGTGATGTAAAGCGGCTGTCTCGGTCTGAAACGATGCTCACCGGCACCCCGTAAATCCTCACGATCTGATGCATGTAGAGGTCTGCAAGCTTCTCGGTCGACAGCCCAATCTTGAACGGAATGAAATGAGCAGACTTCGTCAGTCTGTCCACGATCACCCAAATAGCATCCTTGCCACTGGGAGTACGCGGCAATCCAGAGACGAAGTCCATGGTAATGTGCTCCCACTTCCATTCCGGAATAGGTAAGGGCTGGAGTAGTCCTACTGGTCTCTGGCGCTCTGCCTTGACTTGCTGGCACACAAGGCATCTGAAAACAAATCTGGCGACCTCTCTCTTCATCCCATACCACCAAATATACTCACGCAAATCCTTGTACATCTTGGTAGACCCAGGATGTATAGAATACTGCGACTGGTGGGCCTCCTGCATCACCTCCTCCCGCAAGTCCTTGGACACACACAGCTGGCTCCCGTGCCTCAAGGATCCGTCCCCTGCAATGGTGAAATCATCGAGCAAACCTATCTCCGCCTGAGCTCTAAGACATTGGAGCTCCTCATCAAGAAGCTGGACCTCCTTGATCTTCTCTAACAATTTCGACTGTATCTGCATATGCATCATCTGACCTCCATATCCTGGGAGAACAATCTCAATCCCAAGGCTCTCAAGATCCTCTAAAAGATGACGGTCCATAGTGAGATACATAGCAATAGGATATCGACTGAGAGCGTCTGCTACCACATTCGCCTTTCCAGGGTGGTACTGCAGACTGATGTCGAAGTCCTTCATAAGTTCCAGCCATCTGGGCTGCCTCATATTTAGCTCCTTCTGAGTGAAGACATACTTCAGGCTTTTGTGGTCCGTGAAGATGTCCACTCGCTCTCCATACAGGTAATGCTTCCATAGTTTCAAGGCAAATATGACTGCTGTAAGCTCCAAGTCATGTGTGGGATAGTTTTTCTCATGGGGCCTCAACTGTCTAGAAGCATAAGCTATAACCTTCTTGTTCTGCTCCAGCACGTATCCCAAGCCTTTCCCTGAAGCGTCGCTGTAGATGACGAATCCTTCTGATCCCGATGGCAAAGCAAGAACTGGTGCCGTCGTGAGTCTTCTCTTCAATTCTTCAAATGCTGACTGGCAGACGTCACTCCAGATGAACTCCTCGTCCTTCCGCGTAAGCTTCGTCATGGGCTCTGCTATCCTAGCGAAATCCTTTACGAACTTCCTGTAGTATCCTGCTAGCCCCAGGAAACTACGAATCTCAGCTACTGATGTGGGAGGTGCCCAAGCTTCCACTGCTTCAATCTTCTTGGGATCTACTGAAATCCCTTCTCCTGTCACCATATGTCCCAAAAACTCCACCCGGTCCAAAAAAAACTCATATTTTGAGAGTTTCCCATACAGCTTCTCCTTCCGTAGTATCTCCAGCACAATCCGTAGGTGCTCCACATGCTCCTCCTCCGTCTTCGAATAAATCAGAATGTCGTCAATGAAGACTACGAAAAAATTGTCCAGATACTTGTGAAAAACCTTATTCATCAAGTTCATAAAAACTACGGGGGCATTGGTGAGTCCGAACGGCATCACCAAGAACTCATACTGGCCGTATCGAGTGTTGAAGGCTGTCTTCGGAATATTCTGCTCCCGAACCTTCATCTGGTGATACCTCGATCGAAGGTCAATCTTGGAAAAGACCCTCGCTCCACTCAGCTGGTCAAACAGCTCATCAATACGTGGCAAAGGGTACCTATTCTTGATCGTGATATTGTTAAGTGCACGGTAATAGATGCACATCCTCACCGTCCTATCCTTCTTGGGCACGAAAAGTACCGGTGCTCTCCAGGGTGAAGCACTGGACCGAATGAAACCCTTGCCCTCCAGCTCATCAATCTGGGCCTTCAACTCTGCAGCTTCCTTCGGGTTGATCTTGTAACAATGCTGGGACTTTGGCGCTGATCCGGGCACTAGGTCGATGCTGAACTCCACGTCTCGATCTGGCGGCAATCCTGGCAAATCCTCGGGGAAGATGTCGAGATACTCTGCAATCAGCGGATGTGGCAACTCCTGGTCTTCTGCAACTGCTCCGAAGTAGATTCCCTCTGGCCTCTCTGTAACTCGTCTGTTGATCTCGAACTGTGGAAGTCCTGGCGGGCTGAAAGTCACCTTTCCTTCATGGCAGTCTATTACGGCAAACTGATCGCTCATCCAGTCGATGCCGAGGACTACGTCGAATCTGGGAAATGGCATCACCAGAAGTCGAGCCCTAAGTTCTCGTCCAGCTACAGTGATAGGGCAATCCACCATCTCACTGACTGGCATAATCCTACCTCCTGTCATAATCTGACAGTTTCTCCTAGTGGGCTTGGGTGTAAAGCCGTATCTATGCAGAAACTCATATGATACAAAGCTATGTGTGGCTCCAAAATAAAATAAGGCAATGGCAGGAAATGAATGAATGATAACAGAACCTGTGATGACATCTGGAGCTGCCTCCTCCTCAACTGCGGCCAAGACGTAAGCACGTCCCTGCTGTGCTCCTTCCCTCTGCTGCTACTGGTGCTGTGCAAACCTCTGATGCTTAGGTGGTAGAGCTCCTCCTCTCTGGGGTGCAGGTAATGCTCTGGGTGGTATAGGCGGTGGTCCTCCAGCTCCTCGGGGTCCTCCTGCTAGTCTAGCTGTAGCCTGAGCGCAGTCCCTCATCTGATGTGCGTCTGATCCTGTCACGCCCCAGAACCAGAATACTGGAGAGCGGGGGCGTACATAGCTAGCTACGTATAACGGAGTGGAATCCACGCCGCTATACAGTCACGGCTGTCTAGATATGTGAGGGTTTTACTACAATCCATCAGTCTCTTAAGGTCATAAAATAGCCTATTGTCTCAATCTCAACCAACTAATAATAATTACAAGATGTCAGATCCCCGAATACATAATAGTAAGGCGTCCCATACATTACATATTCAGAATGATCATGAAGCTAATCGCTACAAAAGGTGAGGACTAGCAAGAGTTCAGTCATACATGATCAACCGCCGGGGCTTGTCAATCATGTTACAGCCCGTAGGCAGAAAATAAGTAAAGCTGCAATCGAGCTAACACTTGCTCGTCGGCTAAACGCCTCAAAAGAATAATTTACAATATTACAGTAGAAGAACAAAAAGAAACCCACTCGATGCCCTGGTTACGCCTGGTGACCACCATCGGGCTGGAAAGCAGGGAGATCCTTTGGTGCTGCTCCGGTATCTGGCCATATAAAACCAGCTGGGTCAGACCCAGAAAGAGCAAATGCCACAAAGGAGGCTTCACTTAAGAACTAAAACCAGCAATTAGCACAAGAATATAATTAAATAAATAAAGATAGTAATTTAAGAAGGAGCATAACAGGTGAATATAAAGAAAACAATCTTGTATAGAATCACTAAAAGACAGGACATATTGGAAAAAGCATGACAGGATGATAAACGATGAGATAACCATGGGACTATTCAGATAGCCAGGTTACAACCCGTAAACTAAACAAGGACCGGGGTTGTAACCCTTCGTCTGAACGGAACTTGGTTTCTCCCACCATTTATCGGCAAGATAAATATAAAAAATCAGGTCAAGTAACAATCTTGTACATGATCAAGACAAGGCTAGACTGATTGAACTTCATCCAACATTTCACGGCCAAGCAATAAGTACGGCTTGATACTTTAACTAACTAGGGTTATCACAAGCCTAATTACTAACAAGATGCAATGAGATGTTCCTCCAGCCACAAGCCATGCAGCTAATCCAGGTTATCCAGGCGATTTGGATTCATTAAGCAGTTATCAATAATTATGTGCCCCACACGACGGTGGGCTGGAAATGTGCCCTAGTCGACGGCAGGCTACAAGTCCAAACAATTACGGCCGGAATAACGGGATTGCCTGTAACTGGGGAAATCTCTCATGACTACTGTATTAATCTAGTTATTAACCTTAGTCCATTTTAGTAGGTACTCCTGACCGTGGTACTCAGGAGTCCCTGTCCTAGACATGATGCAAGACAGGACTGGTTCATTCGTACAAGCACAATCGTCCACGGTGTCCAGGATGTTCATTCTTGTCAGGTCATGTCATGTCAGGTAGCCGTCGCAACAACTTATCAAGATATAATATGTCAGGTTATCAGGTCAAGTGTACTAGTCAGGAGTGCGCCATGACGGGCCACTATCAGGTCATGTCAGGTTACTCATGTCAGGAGTGCACCACTACGGGTCACTATCGTGTCAGGCTCAGTTATCAATTCCAAACATATTATATAAATTTGTGATTATCAAGTTCATGACAAAAAGGCGTAAGGATATAAAATGGGCGTAAAATATCTAATAAAATATCAATATACAGGGCTAAAGAAGAGCCAAGCTTAAGGAAAATAAAACCAAATCTGACACGCTGACATAAGACCAAGTCAGCCAGAGGCCATACGCTCAGTGCAAAAGTCATACGCTCAGGTCAAGCCACGCTCAGGTCAGGCTACGCTCAGGTCAGGCTATACAAGTCATACGCTTCCAAAAGGCAGCGTATGTACTCCATACGACTCCTCGTCAAGCAAACGAGCGTATGCGAATCATACGCCTCCAAAAGGCAGCGTATGGGGTCCATACGACTCCTTGTCAAGCAAGCTAGCGTATGCGAGTCATACGCTCCCAAAAGGTAGCGTATGGGGTCCATACGACTCCTTGTCAAGCAAGCGAGCGTATGCGAGTCATACGCCTCCAAAAGGCAGCGTATGGGGTCCATACGACTCCTTGTCAAGCAAGCGAGCGTATGCGAGTCATACGCTCCCAAAAGGCAGCGTATGGGGTCCATACGACTCCTTGTCAAACAAGCGAGCGTATGCGAGTCATACGCCTCCAAAAGGCAGCGTATGGGGTCCATACGACTCCTTGTCAAGCAAGCGAGCGTATGCGAGTCATACGCCTCCAAAAGGCAGCGTATGGGGTCCATACTGCGCTGCACTAAAGAGCACGCACAGCTCAGTGACGCAGGCTAAAAAGCTCGCGCACTGCTCACTGTCTTCTCCAAATCAACAGGAACTCCATGGTTGAATCCAAAGCTTCAAAGCCCATAACTTGGTCAAAACAAGTCCAAATCTAACTTTTCAAAGGTCAAAATTGGGTAGAATAAAATTCTCTACAACATGGAACCATCAAATTTGAAAACAAAGAAGTTTGATAGATCAAAACCACCAAAAATCCGAAAATAAGTAAATTCTAGATCTACGAAAATTAAAGCCTCAAAATGGAAAATGACAAGTTCTAAAGTGTCTTAGAAACATGGGGAGAAGCTAATGGAACAATAAAAATGGGCTCTCTTGTGGAAGCAAGTTGCACTTGCCTAAGGGGTGTTGGTGTTGTGTAGAGGAAGGAGGAAGAAGAAGATGGAGAAATAAATGAGAGAATAATGAGGACAGAGAAGGTTGGTGGAGATAATAAAGAGGGTGGTTGTGGTGGAAATGAGGAAAGAGCATAGGCTAAGGTGTTCCATGCATATTAAACCAAACCAAACCAAATCAAACCAATTCTCCTCTACAAAATAAACCAAGCCAGGTAAAACCCAATCACGAGAACCAAAATCCGTAAGTCGAGAAAATAAAATATATGCCAAAATCCAACTTCGAGTATAATTACGAAATATGGGAAACGAGGGTGACAACTCTATCCACCTTAAAAGAATTCCGTCCTCGGAATTTAATCAAGGGGCTAGAGGGGCAATGACAAGCTATACTAATAATAAGCAAGCTATACTAGACAATCAATCAATCATGCAAGCAAGGAATCGAAGACATGAGGCATAAGAAAGACATTATACCTCACGAGTCAAACAAATTGGGATATCGCGATCGGATATCATCCTCATGCTCCCACGTTGACTCACCCAAAGAGTGATAACCCCAAGCAACTCGGACTAACTTGATAGTCTTGCGCTTGAGGTCTCTCTCTTTGGTCAAACATGGACACGGGCCTCTCCTCATACGAAAAGGTTGGTATCAATAACCGTTTCGAATGATCTAGGATATGGCTCGGGTTCAGGACATACCGTTGTAATTAGGATACATGAAACATAACATGTGTCCCGTATAACGACGGTAGAAAGCAAGACAATAGGACACAGATACCTCTCTGCCGATTCTGGATCTGGGCCTGGGCCAGGGCGAACTGCTGAGGCCTCTGCTGCTGGAAGGTCTAGGCCTGAATCGGCAATGGCCTCGGCGGCTGGTACTGTTGCTGCTGTCGGACTGGTACTGGAGCTGGTGCTGGTGCTGGTTCTGGTCCCATAACCGAGGGACTAGATACTGTCGATGCTGAATCGACTCTGAATGGGCAGCACCCCACCCTATGGTCCGGTGCCCCACACAACAAGCATAATTCCAGCGCCTTGCGACACTCTGACACAACGTGTCCAGGCTTCCCACAATAAGAACAGCCCGCGGCGGAAGGCTGCGCTTGCTTCTGTTTCTGCTGAGGGTACGTCGGGGTCGAATGCTGAACCGACGTAACCGAATCCGTCCTTTGGAGAACTCCAATAGTCAAGGCCCTAGCTGCCGGGACTGGTGCTGAAGACTGGGTCATCTGGCCAGGGGACCGCTTCCGACCTCCGGTCCTGTCCATGATCCTGTGGGAGGTATACTCATGCCTCCTAGCCGCTCTCAAAACTGCATCGAACGTCTGGTGCTCGAACTGCTCGACTGCCAACAAGATCTCCAAATGTAGTCCTTGCTGGAACCGCTGGGCCCTATCAAACTCGGTCGCCACCAAGGTGGGGGCAAACCTACTGAGCCTAGAAAACTTCGATGCATAACTATCGACTGTTCTGCCTCCTTGCTTCAAGTTGGTAAATCTGGTCTGCAGGTCGTACCGAGCCACAACATCGAAATACTTCGTCTGGAATCTCTCTCTAAATACTGCCCAAGCAATGGGTGCCACTAATCCCATGGCTTGCGCCACCCACCAACTGCGAGCCAAGTCCAACAACTACAGGCATACCATCGCCACCTTCTCGTCCTCAGGTGTCCTAGCTGCTTCCAGAACCACCTCGGTATCCTGAAGCCAAGCATCCGCGGCAATCGCATCTTCACTGCCGTCGAAGAATGGAGGGTTCAGGTGCTTGAAGCTGTTCGCTGCACTGTTCCCTGGATGACCGTCTCTGGTCAAAGCATCTGCCACAATCTGGTGCAAGGCGTCTCCTCTGCGATCTTGAGAAGTTATCAAGGCCCTGATGAGGCCTGCTAAGGTACCATCATCCGGCTCAACAGGCTAAACTGGGGGCTCTCCTCTAGGAGGTATAACTCGGGAGGCAACTCCGGAATACTGAGCTTGATCTATATGTTGCTGCTGGTCCACGGAAGGTGCTCCACCTTGCTGATCGGCGGGGTCAGGTACAGTACCGCTGAAGAAGACGACACAGGAAAAACAATAAGGAAGGACCAGGACAGATCAACGATACAAGCATGTGATGAAGTCAAGATTCTCAGGGATTCAGAGGATATGAACGGAGATCAAGGACGAATAATAATTGAGACATCTATCGGTAAACCCTCATATTTTTTGATTGACAAGACCTGTATGGGCCACCACTTAAACCATGTCATGCCCCAGAACCAGAATACTAGAGAACGGGGGCACGTACATAGCCAGCTACGTATAACGGAGTGGAATCCACGCCGCTATACGGTCACGGCTGTCTAGATATGTGAGGGTTTCACTACAATCCATCAGTCTCTTAAGGTCATAAAATAGCCTATTGTCTCAATCTCAACCAACTAATAATAATTACAAGATGTCAGATCCCCGAATACACAATAGTAAGGCGTCCCATACATTACATATTCAGAATGATCATGAAGCTAGTCGCTACAAAAGGTGAGGACTAGCAAGAGTTCAGTCATACATGATCAACCCCCGGGGCTTGTCAATCATGTTACAGCCCGTAGGCAAAAAATAAGTAAAGCTGCAATCGAGCTAACACTTGCTCGTCGGCTAAACGCCTCAAAAGAATAATTTATAATATTACAGTAGAAGAACAAAAAGAAACCCACTCGCTGCCCTGGTTACGCCTGGTGACCACCATCGGGCTGGAAAGCAGGAAGATCCTTTGGTGCTGCTCCGGTATCTGGCCATACAAAACCAGCTGGGTCAGACCCCAGAAAGAGCAAGTGCCACAAAGGAGGCTTCACTTAAGAACTAAAACCAGCAATTAGCACAAGAATATAATTAAATAAATAAAGATAGTAATTTAAGAAGGAGCATAACAGGTGAATATAAAGAAAACAATCTTGTATAGAATCACTAAAAGATAGGACATATTGGAAAAAGCATGACAGGATGATAAACGATGAGATAACCATGGGACTATTCAGATAGCCAGGTTACAACCCGTAAACCACACAAGGATCGGGGTTGTAACCCTTCGTCTGAACGGAACTTGGTTTCTCCCACCATTTATCGGCAAGATAAATATAAGAAATCAGGTCAAGTAACAATCTTGTACATGATCAAGACAAGGCTAGACTGATTGAACTTCATCCAACATTTCACGGCCAAGCAATAAGTACGGCTTGATACTTTAACTAACTAGGGTTATCACAAGCCTAATTACTAACAAGATGCAATGAGATGTTCCTCCAGCCACAAGCCCTGCAGCTAATCCAGGTTATCCAGGCGATTTGGATTCATTAAGCAGTTATCAATAATTATGTGCCCCACACGACGGTGGGCTGGAAATGTGCCCTAGTCGACGGCAGGCTACAAGTCCAAACAATTGCGGCCGGGATAACGGGATTGCCTGTAACTGGGGAAATCTCTCATGACTACTGTATTAATCTAGTTATTAACCTTAGTCCATTTTAGTAGGTACTCCTGACTGTGGTACTCAGGAGTCCCTGTCCTAGACATGATGCAAGACAGGACTGGTTCATTCGTACAAGCACAATCGCCCACGGTGTCCAGGATGTTCATTCTTGTCAGGTCATGTCATGTCAGGTAGCCGTCGTAACAGCTTATCAAGATATAATATGTCAGGTTATCAGGTCAAGTGTACTAGTCAGGAGTGCGTCATGACGGGCCACTATCAGGTCATGTCAGGTTACTCATGTCAGGAGTGCACCACTACGGGTCACTATCGTGTCAGGCTCAGTTATCAATTCCAAACATATTACATAAATTCGTGATTATCAAGTTCATGACAAAAAGGCGTAAGGATATAAAATGGGCGTAAAATATCTAATAAAATATCAATATACAGGGCTATAGAAGAGCCAAGCTTAAGGAAAATAAAACCAAATCTGACACGCTGACATAAGACCAAGTCAGCCAGAGGCCATACGCTCAGTGCAAAAGTCATACGCTCAGGTCAAGCTACGCTCAGGTCAAGCCACGCTCAGGTCAAGCTACGCTCAGGTCAGGCTATGCAAGTCATACGCTTCCAAAAGGCAGCGTATGTACTCCATACGACTCCTCGTCAAGCAAGCGAGTGTGCGCGAGTCATACGCCTCCAAAAGGCAGCGTATGGGGTCCATACGACTCCTTGTCAAGCAAGCGAGCGTATGCGAGTCATACGCTCCCAAAAGGCAACGTATGGGGTCCATACGACTCCTTGTCAAGCAAGCGAGCGTATGCGAGTCATACGCCTCCAAAAGGCAGCGTATGGGGTCCATACGACTCCTTGTCAAGCAAGCGAGCGTATGCGAGTCATACGCTCCCAAAAGGCAGCGTATGGGGTCCATACGACTCCTTGTCAAGCAAGCGAGCGTATGCGAGTCATACGCTCCCAAAAGGCAGCGTATGGGGTCCATACGACTCCTTGTCAAGCAAGCGAACGTATGGGAGTCATACGCCTCCAAAAGGCAGCGTATGGGGTCCATTCTGTGCTGCGCTAAAGAGCACACACAGCTCAGTGACGCAGGCTAAAAAGCTCGTGCACTGCTCACTGTCTTCTCCAAATCAGCAGGAACTCCATGGTTGAACCCAAAGCTTCAAAGCCCACAACTTGGTCAAAACAAGTCCAAATCCAACTTTTCAAAGGTCAAAATTGGGTAGAATAAAATTCTCTACAACATGGAACCATCAAAACTTGAAAACAAAGAAATTTGATAGATCAAAACCCCCAAAAATCCAAAAATAACTAAATTCTAGATCTACGAAAATTAAAGCTTTAAAAAGGAAAATGACAAGTTCTAAAGTGTCTTAGAAACATGGGGACAAGCTAATGGAATAATAAAAATGGGCTCTCTTGTGGAAGCAAGTTGCACTTGCCTAAGGGGTGTTGGTGTTGTGTAGAGGAAGGAGGAAGAAGAAGATGGAGAAATAAATGAGAGAATAATGAGGAGAGAGAAGGTTGGTGGAGATAATAAAGAGGGTGGTTGTGGTGGAAATGAGGGAAGAGCATAGGCTAAGGTGTTCCATGCATATTAAACCAAACCAAACCAAACCAAATCAAACCAATTCTCCTCCACAAAATAAACCAAGCCAGGTAAAACCCAATCACGAGAACCAAAATCCGCAAGTCGAGAAAATAAAATACATGCCAAAATCCAACTTCGAGTATAATTACGAAATACGGGAAACGGGGGTGACAGATCCGCAGAAGAGGCAAAGTCCGAGCCTCTTGCGACAGACCTCCACGTGGTGTCCCGGTCGATGGCAATATGTGCAAGTGATCCCCTGCTGCCTCTGATGCTGAGCTGCTGGAACTCTGGCGGGACGATGCTGAACTGCTGCCTACTGATGTGGCCTCGCCGAAGTTTGCATCTGCACCCTTTTTGCTGGCGCTGGTAACTGCTGCTGCCGACGTCCCTATCCCTCTTGGGCCTCGGGTCCATCTCCTTCTCGACTGTCTGGATGATCTTAAGGATGCTAGTGTCGGTAGTCGCCTGGCTAATAGCTACTGCTTGTCGCAGCTCTCTGTTCAGACCCTTCTTGAATCTCCAGGCCCTGTCCTCTGGCTCTCTAACTAGGCTCTCTGCGAAGCGGCTGAGTCTGGTAAACTCTGAAGTGTACTCTGCGACTGTCATAGTCCCCTGCTGCAGCGCCTCGAACTGTATCCTCAGCTCATCCTGCTCCACCTCTGGGTAGAACTTCTCCTTGAACAGTGTTTTGAAAACTGTCCAAGATACACGGGGCTCCGTCAACTGGGGGTCCTCCCGGTACCACGTCCTCGCCAAGTCGAAGAGTCGCATGCTGGCCACCTCCACCTTCGTGTCATCCGGAATATTCGCCAACCTCAAGGTCCTCTCCGTATTCTCTAGCCATTCGTCTGCATAGAGGATCCCCTCGTTGCCCCAGAAGTCCAGCGGGCAGAGGTTCTGATACTCCTTGGCCGTCCCTGGTCTCGGTCCTCGTGGTGCTGGGGGTGCGACTGGTGCTGGTGCTGTCGGCTCTCTGGTCCTCAGTGCGTCGACGACAGTCGCTCTGAACTACGCTGGCTAATGGTTCTGGGCCTCCAAAAAGTGCTGAAACATCGCCATCACCTGGGTGCCATCAAACATCATCGTCGGAGGCAGCGATGGAAAGATAGGAGGCGCTGTCGGAAGCTGATCTGCCGGAACGTCGAGTACGGGCTGCTCCGTACCGCCTGCAACTCCAGAACTGCCTGCAACTCCAGGGTGATCTGCGCTCTTCCTCGTAGTGACCATCTGCATAAAAAGAAAACTTCGTTGAACGACAAACCCTAAAAACCTAATAAACAATGTTTTTATAAAAATCAATGTACCTGAAACATGATAAACCTGATATACCCTTAATTCCCAATTTTTCTATATTGTGTTCAAGTTTCCCTAGTGAAATCAAGTCCCCCAAAAGTACGCTAAGACCTAGGTACCATTAGGATAGACCTGCATAGGCCACAACTAAAAACATGTCACGACCCGCTCCCGAATAATCGGATACGAGTCGGACACGCCCAGCCTTTGTCATTAGAATAACAAAGTAAGCTGTACCATTCTAGGGACACTAACCAGATATCAAGACAAAAATGAAACACAGCATCTATAAAATGTATCCCAGAATAAAGTACAATATCTGAATTTATTACATTCCAGAATGATAGAAATCTACTAGTCTCAATACATAGAAATAATAGGGAAAAACTAAGGAAATCTCTAGGCTTCTGCAGCCTCTAAGTCATGAGATGCACCAGCTAGCTCTCCTGCATCAATAGGCTCCTCGCCATAGAAGGTATCGCATAAAGCCTCCAACTCACCTGCAACTTATCCAGTCAGGAGCGGAGCTAGTATATCCAGAGAAATGAACATGTACATCATGGTATGAATCAAGAAAACAGGAATAATATAAAGTACAGGAAATGAGAACAAGACATGAACTGAATAGGAATACTGAAAGTAAAACAGGGAAACATGGTAAGAGTCCTGAACATGAAATACAACTTGAATCTTGAAATACAAACTGAACATGAAATACAGCCTGAATAGAAAATACAACCATAAAATCCTGAAATACCAACTGAATCCTGACATGTGCAATATTTGAAATACTTCTAGATTGTGATCGGCTTGGGTAGATACAATGATAACGAAATGGTACGGCTTTGGCCCCACGTGCACGGTGCGGGACCCAAGCTATTCCCATGAGTAGTAACAGGGTTTGATCACATAACTATGGTATTTCCCCTTCCAGACATAATAAAACATGGAACATGAACGAGACAATATCGTTGTATATCGTGTCATCAAGAGATACAAGAAAGAATATGAAGACATGAGAAATGGACAAATCAGAGGAGTATACTTGCCTGTCTCCGGGTGATCAAATGTAGGCAATAAAGCTGGATATCCTCCTGTCAATGATTTATAATCTTATTACTACTAGATACAATTTCAGTTAAAGAGTTAAAACTTCTACTGGGCTAACTTAATACTATTAATACAAGAGTGTAACATTCAACCCATTTAGACCTTTATTCCTATTAAAGAGATTAGCAGAATTTACCCTTAAAGCTATCACTGCACTCTTCATACATAACTTATTTATCATATGACTTAAATGGTCAAATTCAATGGTACAACCTATAGGTTTGTTAGTTCAACTAGATTATTAATTCCAACCATCAGTTCAGTGGCTTTATCTAAAAGCCAACTCTTCTAACATATGCCAATGTGACAGGTGATTGTAACCTAATCTTGGTCTTCCATCAATTCCATCCTTCAACTGAATTACATCAACCAGGAAAAGAAACTAAGGTTCAAGATTGAACCTAGTATCAACCTAGAAATTTCTAACCAATCCTGAGATAAATGCTAACATCCTTTATAATCCAGTCTTCAAGTAGTAGCCCAGAATAGGACTAAATAATACCAACTGAATCCTAAGACTGATACTCACTCCTAGGTTGATTTCCTTGATTAATACCATAAGCCTGCATTCCTAGGCAACCAAAATATATAACCTTTTACTGAAAAAGGGAAAAATAACTAATACTCTCAGGATAAAATGGTAATTCAGTATCTAGAAGGACTGGACAACTTGTCCTTCTCACCCTCCACTTAATCCTAGCTAAAACAGAACTGGAACTTAGCCTTTGCATGTCCTGACACTGCTGTAGGACTGATACTCTCACAGGTATTAATCCTAAGTGGTTGAAATCCTGGAAAGTCCTAATCCTAGTACATTGATTTAATTCAGTCCAAAAAATAGGACTGATACAGATATTGTCATAATTAGGACTAAAACATGGGCTGATACCATTCAGTCTCAGTCCTAATTGACAACTAGTACCAAAACCTTATATCAGTCCCATGTGAATTCACATATCAATTTTATATGAAATTACATATCAGTCTCATGTGAATTCACATATCAATTTCATGTGAAATCACATATCAGTCTCATGTGAATTCACATATCAATTTTATGTGAAATCATATATCAGTCTCATGTGAATTCATATATCAATTTCATGTGAATTCACATGTCAGGCTGAACAACAAACCTCAGATTCAGTCCACTACAAACTCAAATCCAGTCCTATACACAGTATTGTTTACTGAAATCAGTCTACTGATTTCATCAGTTATGACTTAACATAACATCCACCTTCCTAGCATACTATCTGACCTTCTCTCTAGTCTAGTTTATCACTCGATTCCAACTACAAGATCTGTATAGGACAGGGCTTCCTATACCAATTCTTATTAGTATGGATATGCATCATCCAACTCAGCATGGTTACCAGCTGCCTGAATGACAATTCAATTACGTTTAAAGTTACCCTCTGAAAATCAATAGTTACTAGGAAAAATCTGATGGCCATTTCTAGGTCACTGAATCGAAAACAATCTGAAATACCTTCTGAGTGCAAACCAAAATAATAGACCCCTCTTAGTTCTAGCAACACTTGCTGAGCCTTCATCAGAAAAAAAAGTTTACTAACAACCAACTCATCTATAATTTCAGTTATGATCTCAACATTGGCTAAATGAACAATTTCTACTCGAAGTACCAATAAACTCCACAAGTGATTACCAATTGTTAGGCAATTGCCAAGGCCTACACTTACTGGTTATCAATACCATGATATTCCTGATTTTAAATATCAGTTGTGAATCCTGTTATCATCAACCCATAACCAAATATCATGCTACAAAATTCAGATCGAACCTGGAACATCTACAATTCATTCTCGACTGACTACTAGATACAACTAAATAGATCATTCAGAAATTAAATAAGGTTGTAAATATACCTGAATGAATCAGATCTGGAATAGGCTAATACAACCCCTTCCCTGGATATTCATAGTTCCTAACCGATCATCAACATAGCAGACAAAACCCAATAGGTCAAAAATAATAATATAACTAAATTAGCTTAATACTGAGGAGGCTGGATACTCACTTGTATCAGATTCAGGATTTGATCACTGATCGTTTCCACAAGGTAGCTTGGGAAAACAGGAAGACTGCTAGATACATGAAAACATAATTCTCAAATCAACCGGCCCAATGATTCATTACAATGTATCATCAACACATCAATAGTAGATCGAGATCCAAAATTGACTCAAGAATCTTGGGAATAGGAATAAGAAATAGCAGTTGAACTAGATTACCAGGGAATGATCTTCACCTTGATCGATTTGTTGAATCGACCAAACAATCAGTCGAAGAACACTCAATCAGGATTATAGATCTAAGAGCAAAAGATCAATATTCCTAGCTCAGATTCAATGGAAATTCAGAAATAAATTGAAGAGTTGTTTTTAAATCGATCCTACTCACCTCGATCCCTGATGATGTTTCGATCTAAAATTCAAGCAAAAGCTTCCTCACAGCTTGATGATTGACTGCAACCCTTGCCAAGTCTTTCATGATCACCAAGCTTTGCCAAGGAGAAGAACCGAAATGTGAGGAAGAAGAAGAAAGTGATGGCTGAAGAATGAGGGAAATTGTTGTCCTTAAATAGGTAGTTAGGGAAGGAAATGGAGAGAAAAATAAAATAGCCAGGCTGTTGCACATGGCTCAACTTGTCAGAGTCGGTTAGAGCAATTCAAATTCCCACAGGGAATCAAATGAAAAGGGAAAATGGTTATTCCTACAGCTCTACGAATCAGAAGAGGAAAATGAATTTTAAAGAAGAGGGAAAACGTATTCTCATGGCTATTAAGTTCAGGTTTTACATAGAAAGAGCTGGTTTAAGGAGGATTGGCCTGGGAGAAAAATAGTCCAACAGAACACTACAATTGGACTGGCTTAGTGAAGCCCAATAATATCTAAAATATTTAGTTGGCTTTGAATTGCAAGGAATTAATTAGAAGGTAGTCCTAAGCCTTAGCAGGCCTGATGTAGGTGGGCTATCCAATGGGCTATAGGTTTAAAACTATAGCATATTTAAACTAGTTGAAAAATGATATAGAAAGGAAAAAGAAATAATAATAAGTAAATAGTTTACTTCAAGAATGATTTAAAGAATTTATTTGAAATGTAAAAATATTTGAGAGGAGCATAGAGGCTGCAGCTCATTCGCAGCTGGCATAGTTTCTCCACCTACAGCTTTCGAGTCGAATTCAACCGGTTTCTCTGTCACAGCCTTCCCCGAGAAGGAGCCTGCCAGGACAGTGTCAGCCTGTTGAAGTTCAGACGACTCAGGAACGGGCGCAGTAGAGCCCCCATCCTCCCGGGTTGAAGTCCCAGCAGGGTAAGATTCCTCGACCGCCTCCGGAAGAACCCCAGCAGAAATAATAGCAGTGCACACATCACTGACCAAATGGGACAAGATCGGGTCGACCTCGGCAATTGGGTCCTGAGGAGCAAACTCATCTGACGCCTACAAAGAACAAAAAAAAAATGATTAGGCTATAGTTTGGGAAAAAAGAAGGAGACGATAGCTGCAATTCAAATCACCTCAGAAGCAGCGTCAGCATCATCAATAAACAGCCTGCGGCGTCTGACCGCAGCATGCTTCGTGGAGTGGAATCTGCCATCATCAGTATACACGCGCCTACTCCGTTTGTGCGAAGGAGCAGGCACAGCAGGTGGTTGATCCTCCACCACCTCGTCTGGACCAGTAGGCGGCTGACCCACCACCCTTTCTTTCGATATAGTAGGAGGCTGATTCCCCACTTCCTCGTCTGAAGAATGTGACGAGTCATCGACGTCTTGCTCATCATCTTCTTCGTCCATCGCAGTAGACTCTGAGTCCGGCACGGGAACCCTGTTCGCCCTCCTCTTCCTCTTCCTAGATCCCTCTGGCTTCTCGGCCAAGCCAGTGCCAGCAATGAAGCTAATGTTCATGTCAAAGTCGACAGGAAGCTTGCTCGCTGCGACATGATAAAGGGCCGCCATGTACAAAATATCCCCTGCCGTCTTAGCATCAGGGACCGAGAAGCTAGCCCGGGTATGGACCGCGTTGTAATAATGCCAAGCCCGGATGCCATCGAGTACGCTGCCCTCAAAGCCCAGGCAAGCGCTGGGACAATCAAGGAACAGCTGACTATACCCGAATTGACGAGAAAATCTACTGGGCAGATAAGGCTCCAGGTATACGTTATTTCGGTAACGATATACCAGGTGCGCAGGGCGAATAGTGCGCAGCCAAAGAAGCATCTTCTCAGATAAAAGTTGGGGAGGATCAACGCCGTCAACGTGTACTCCCCTCACTTCTCTAAGGGTAAATTGAGGAAGAGAGACAAAGAATTCGGGCCCGTCAACTCTCGCCAGCGCCCTCCGGCAGGCCGGCATGGTATCGTGCTCCCAAGGCTGATGACGGTATCGGAAAAGGAAGGCGTCACCAGCAGTAACATCTTCTTCAGTTCCTGGCCTCATCAACGACCGATAGTGCATCAATAACCACCCCATGAGGTAATGGTATGGAAGTTCTATCCGCTCAAAACCCAGCGTCGTCTCGCGAGCGATAACCTTAGACGAAAACATGCGAAGGCCGTGGTGTATGCTACACACCATAGCCGGAGGGCCAATCTGACTTTGAAAACCCGCTTCACCACCGGGAGAATGAAGTGGCGGCTAATCCTTTCAGTAGAACCTGCCCCTCCTGAGACTACGCAATTTCGTAGCCACACCATCAAGAACCCGGCCAAAAGTGCCTTTTCAGACATCTCTCGGGTACCGTAGTGGAAATAACTGAAGGAGTCAGTGCGACTCCCAAATCTATCGCGTTTGGACCTCGACCTTTTTACATTCAACTTCAGGTCCCTTATCTCCGCTTGGGTTTGAGGACGCCGAGAAGAAACCCGGCCGGAAGGACGTAATGTGAAAAGATACGCGACCCAGGCCGTGGTATGGGGGCGCCCCCTTCCGAACTATTCTCCTTCTTAATAGCAGTCTGATGACAGATGCTATGGTGGCACAGAAGTTCCCGATGCACAGCGACGAAACCCGGGAATCGTCGATCCAGGTCATTGAATTTCTCGTTCGTTGGGGTGTATACTTCAAAGGCCTCGCATCCCCACGGCAGCTTAGAAACAACATGCATTTCATAGAGGACAAGTCCCAACTCCCCTTCGGGCGCGAAGAACGTCCCTGTATGTCGGTTATATAGCTCTAAAAGGGCCATAAACAAAGGCTTGTTGATGGACAACCCGTAACAGGTGCCCCGGATGGCGTAGTAAAGGTCAATCTCCCGAAAGGACTCCCCGTAGTTCCTCAGGATCCACGAGGTAAGATTGGCCCATGTAGGAATAGGGTTTATCCAATTCAGCAACGACAATCTGCCTACAGGATACGACCCCTTGCGAGCGAGTTGATTCAGAAAGGTATCAGCTCGAGTAAAAGTGAAGTTGGGACCAGCCACATTTATAAAAGTACCAGGAAGCAGCCCCATCACACTCTGACTGATTGATTCCTTGCCCGCACATGGTGACCCCGTATGCCTATTATAGTGGATGTTGCCCACAAACATCCTCGATTGGGTGGGAGTTAGAGAGCCTGCCATTGTCCTGCTCATCGGTACCATGTTAAACCACGAGAGGGGAAAATGCCGCTCCATCTCAGAAATATGGATCTCCACCCCGTCCACAGTAAAATTCCAGTTCTCAAAAACATCTAGCAATCGGGAGTTCTTTATGGAAAGGGCATCTCCGAAGAGAAAAGCCGATTTCAGATATTCTCCGTCCAGTTTCCCCGAATTCATCATAGAATAAAGGTAGTGGAAAGGCTGGTTGTTAATGGCAGCCACCCTCTCCCTAGGTTCATTAGTGGGAAGCTGGTCCGTTATCTGTCGAATTAAGCCGTCGAGCCGCACGCCCACGACAAATTGACCTGAACACACCAGAAGCTCTCCTGCTGGATTGGTTGGGAGGTTCACTGAAAAAGGACAAAAAGAAACACGATTAAAAGATGGTTAAAGCGAAATCATTGAACAAATCAAAAAGTTCCTACGAGCCTATACGGCGCGGATCAACAAAGCCTTATGCGGCTCAATTTCAACTGGGCATCGGGTGGCACGACTTTAAGGAAGCCTATGCGGTTCGGGTCAACACAACCTCATGCGGCCCAAATCAGACAGGAGTTCCATGTGACATTGGTTCGATAGCTTATGCGGATCAGTTGAACATATGTGGTTCCAAGCAGAAGAGCTTATGCGACGCTAAATGCTATGCGGTTTAGTCTGTCAAAAATATATGCGGCTCCGTTCAAAGGAGACTTCATGCGGTTCATATCCAGAGACTCAAATCCTCCTCATGCGGTTCAAACATGGGGCATCTCTTATGCGGTTCGGATATGAGAGGGTCATGCGGCCCATACAGCATATACGGCTCCATCATGATCGAACTTGGGTGGTTCAGACGAAGGATGAAGGCTTGTGCATAAATATGCAATAGAGCCATGGGTTCTTGAGATTCAAAGTATCCAAATGCAACCCTTACCATTGAAAGCGGGGCGGACATCAGAGGGCACTTCGGGCACTTCGGGCACGACGACCGACGAGGAAGCCGTCTTCTTGCCCTTCGCAGCGGCGGAGACGACCTTGGAGGACTTAGGAGCCATTTTCTTCGACGGTCGAAAAAAAAGATAAGAAAGAGAAAACAGCAAAAAGTTGAACGAAGGAGAAAGTAAAGAAACCCCTCCGACCAAACTCATCCATATTTATAAACGAAAGCAAGGTATTTCAATTCTCGAAAATTGACTCTTCGGTTATTGAGGGGAGCCGCCGAAAATGAAGGCCAAACTCCTGGGATCCCGAACCAAAAAGTGGCCTTTAAGATTGACAGCAAATTAACAGCATTTAATGCAAAAGATTGCCATACGTGGCAATGATGACATGACAAGGCGCTATGCGGCTGAGACACTCCTGCGGCTCGAAAGTCCCTGCGGCTAAGCCATCCATGCGGCTGAAACATCCATACGGCCAGGACTTCATATGCGGCCAGAAGAATTTATATACAACCATGCTTCTTATTCAAAATATTTCAATTTTGTAAATTGAAAACTTTGAAAGGGGTCTTGTAGAAGCATGGAAAATAATAAAGAAAAAACCATGCGGCCAGGAAACGCCATGCGGCTCAAAAAGACCATGCGGCTCAGGGAGCATGCGGCTCAGAGAGTCACGCGGCACAAGGGACTATGCGGCTCGAGATATTCCATGCGGCTCAGAAGATACGTGGCTTGCAAACAGTTTTCCCCTCCGCCCTACACTGTATTAATTACTTTGACGGCTGACAGCTCTGACAAAGTAACAGTCCTGACATGAAGAGGTAATTATGACGCTGTCATAATGACAGACCCCTAGGGAAACAAAGAAGATCTCTGACACAATCCCCCCCGAGATCCAGAAAATGTCACGTAGCCCAGACACATGGAGAGTCATATGCGGCTCGAGCAGAGGCTCCCCATGCGGCTCAGACCGAGGTCGCCCTATGCGGCCCAGATCGAATCACCCCTATACGGCTCAAGCAGAAGCCTCCCCACGCGGCTCACAAGGATCATCTCCATGCGGCTCTCTACCCATTATGTGGCCCAGTTTATCATGTGGTTCGAAGGTTCGGGGGCCACTCCCCAAGCAGCCCTGACACGTGGCCAGTCTTATGCGGTTCAATCCTTATACGGCTCAATCCTTATGCAGTTCCATCCTCATGCAGCTCTAATCCCTTCAGTGGCTCCCAGGACACGTGTCATGAAGCCAATCAATTTTCCAGATTGACTGCAATCAAAGATTGGGTCAAATCCTAATAATCTGGGACACGTGGCAGGAGAATGAATTAAACTTATTCATTCAGATTCGCAGACATCATCAGATCAGCATAAGGGAGATTTATTCCAATCAGCATTAATTACTGAGAGAATTTGGCCCAATCTACATTAAACGGTCCAGATTCATCACGCTAAAATATAATGGCCCAGTTTGATCAATCAACAGGCCGCCGCCACTTTGAGGGATAATCATTGTAAACCCTAATGATTGCATTCCCTTCTTATAAATAACAATGTGCCATTCCCTTGCAGAAGGACCCCCTTTTTCGAGATCAGAGAGAGCACCATAATACTTGGAGAGAAAAAGCAGAGAGAGACCTAAGAGAGCATTTCTTCAACGCCAAGCAATCTTTTAGAGCCAAGGCTGCATACCGATCGTCCAAGGAGTAAGGCGGAGCTGTCGTAGCTTTCTCGAGCCTCTATCGTTACCCCCAAAATCTAAAATAAATAATTGTACTTAGACTGCTGTACCTAGGTTTTTGTCTCTAGGCTTTCTTTGTACAAGCGAGTTTGTAACATGGAGTAAAAGTCCAGTCCTCCGATAATTGTTCTGCTCTTTTATATTTTATGGCAAACAGGGAGGCACTGTTCTTCTTTTCCAACTTTTTCGAGAAGAAGAACCTGGGAAGTTGGGGGTTCCTAGACTTTCTAACCTTCAATCCAAGCCCAATTTTGGACTTCCATAGGTCAAAATAGGGTAGAACAAAATTCTCTACAACATAGAACAACTAGATTTTGAAAACAAAGAAGTTTGATAGGTCAAAACCAAGAAGAACCGAATGTAACATAAACTTATATATACAAAAATAACCCATGAAAACCAAAAACTCCAAGTTCTAAAGAGACTTAAAATCAAGTAAGGAAGAGAATGGAACAATAAAACTTGAGATCCATCATGAAGCAAGTTGTACTTGCCTAAGCTCTCTAGGTTGGTGGAAGAGTAATGGAGGATGAAGAAGAAGTAAATGAGAGTAATGAAGAGAGAAAAGTAAAAGGGTATAAATATCAAGCCCAAGTCAAAATCTCCACCAGCCATTCCTTCCTACAAGATCTAGGCCATCCACCCCTTATCATGATGAACCGAGCTAAACCAAGTTGGTTCAACAACAAAAATAAACCAAGAGCTTAAGCAAAAGGAAAAAATAAAAATACAGAGAAATTAATTAGCATAAATTTATAGAATAAATGTATGATAAGCATTAAATAAATACATTCAAGTAATACATGTATAAAAATACGTATTCTGGGAATGGGGAGTGATAAAATGTTTTCAGTTACAGACGATCCCGTTATCTCGGCCACACTTGATGGACTTGTAGCCTGCCGACGAGTAGGGCACATTTTCAGCCCACTGTCATGTGGGGCACTTCTTGAAACAAGTACTATACACGCTGTCATGTGTTGCACTCCAAGTCACCTAATAATTTTTGATAACTCTTGACATGAACCTCGCGTGGATAACCTGGATAGCTGCAGGGCTTGTGACTACAGGAACATCTTATTGCATCTTGCTGGTAACTAGGCTTGTGATAACCCTAGTTAGTTAAAGTATCAAGCCCTACTCTTTGCTTGGCCGTGAATGTTAGATGGAGTACAATCCTATCTAGTCTTGTCTAGATCCAGTACATGGCTATCTCAGGACATGTTTGCTTACACTTTACTCTTGGTGATAAATGGTTAGAGACCAGGTTCTGTTCAGGCGAAGGGTTACAACCCCGGTCCTTGTTTGGTTTACGGATTGTAACCTGACTTCCGAAATAGTTCCTCGTCCTCTCATCATTTATTGTCCTATTTATATTTTATATCTTCTTGTCATTATTCTATTTTATGATCTGACATGCTGGTTTTGGTCCTTAAATGAAGCCTCCTTTGTGGCACTTGCTCTTTCTGGGGTCTGACCCAGCTGGTTTTGTATGGCTATATTTCGAAGTAGCTCTCGAGGATCTCTCAACCTTTCTGTCAGATGGTGAACACTAGAAGAAATCTTGGCAACGAGTGGATTTATTTTGCTCTCCCGCTCTAATTGTAAAATTATTCTTTTGAGGCGTTTAGCCGTCGAGCAAGTGTCAGCTCGTATTGAATACTTTACTAACTGTCTGCCTACGGACTGTAACATGATTAACAAATCTTAGGATTGATCATGTATGACTGAAACTTTTATTATTCCTCATATTTTGTATGACTAGCTTCATGATCATCTGAATATGTAATGTTTGGAACGCCTTACTTTGTATGTCTGATGATCTACTATCTTGTAACCTGTACTTACTTGCTTGGGATTGAGATACTAGGCTTGTTCTTAACCATAAGAGACTGATGGCTTGTAAATAAACCCTTATACATCTAGACAGCCGTGATCGTATGTCGAGGTGGATTACACTTCTATATACATAGCTGGTTGCGTCTATCCCCCGCTCTCCAGTATTCTGGTTCTGGAGCGTGACAAGGGAAGATGGGCTTGAAGGCATTTTGATAGTGTGTTTTTGTAATCCTAACATAAAGTTTTATGTTATTAGTTCAAAGAGAAATCTACTAGACATATAACTTTCGGTTCAAGGGAGGACCACTGACTGGAAAACTATCAGGTAACAGTGGGTACTTGTTCTTGAGAACATGGAAGGATTACGGGCCCATAACCACTGTTGTCTACTATGTATTTTCTACAAAAAACGGATCCTGTGATGAGGATGGCTTAAATGCCTTAATGAGTTCTCAGGCAGAGTGAATGCATGGTGTGATGAGGATGGCTTAAATGCCTTAGTGAGTTCTCAAGCAGAGTGAATACATAGTTTTCTTTACAGGAAGCACGGTAGCGCAACACTACAAGGAGTGTAACTCCATGCTACAGTGGGGTGACTCCACCATGAGGTTCCTGGTTAGGGGTAATGCCTCGGCTTTGTGAGCCAAGTCACAGCGGCGTAGCACCGCAAATAGGCAGGTAGCCTAATGATGTATGATAAAATTAAATATGGGTAGTCAGTACTACAAAGGGGAGGTGTTCCTCATGTTACAGTGGTACGACACCACGATGAGGTACTCGAATAAGGGTAAAGCCTCGGCCTTGCAAGCCATGTCAGGGCGACGTAACACCGCAAGGAAGCTTAAGGCTACATGCTGGATAGTATGGTACTATAAAGAGGCTGTGAACTCATGCTACAATAGTATGACACAACGATGAGGTTCCCAGTAGGGGTAATACCTCGGCTTCAGGCCATGTCATAGCGGTGTAGCACCGCAAGGGAAGAGCAAGGCTTCATGCCATGTCTCTTTGATAAAGAACTCACCAATAGTGTATGGACAGAGATATCAGGCAGTCTCTTGAGGGTAAACTTGTAGACGTCCAAAATTATACACTGAAATCAGGCTGGTACAGGGCCTTTAATGTGCAGCCAGAAGCACAGGTAACTATATTTTGTGAGTGGAAAGAATTACAGCTATGGTGCAGAATTCAAGACGTAGTCCATTCTTGTATCATACTGTTGTTCAAATCCATGCGGGAAGATTCAAGTCGTCAGTGACATCTATCCTAATGCAGAATAGACAATTACTATGGGGAACACTCAACCCTATACATATATTGAGATATGTGGGGGATTGTTGGAGTTTTTCCTTTTCTTGAACTCTAGAGAGCTTGCTCTCAACTAGCCATGTAAGTTTAGTCCCACATTGGCTAGAAAAACTCATGGGTATCTCAATATACCCCCTCTTGAGGAATAAAGAGATGCACATGGGGTGGTGACCCTAAGGAGGAGACCATGTGGGTGATTTTACATGGAGGTAAAGATAAGACATCTATTAAAAGCATTTATGCTTTTTGGCCAAGCTCAATTTAATTCTATTGGGGCTAAGCCCCAAAGGTGCTTAGCAACTCGGACTCAGACTCGGGCTCATGGGCTCATGAGGTGTAATGTGTCATTTTGTTGGCGCACTTTGCACTTAGCACGTCAGCATCATCGCTAGGTGCATAGTGCGCTTAAGTTGCGCTCGTTGCGCGAGCCTCTTGTGCAGCCGTTCGTGCGCTAGTTTACGCATCTAGATGGTGTGCCAGTTCGCATGCAGTTGGCTAGCGGTTGGCACGCGTGTTGCACAAGTGTGCGCATGCATAATCGGTGCAGGTGCGTGCGTGTTGCGCAAGTGCGCGCGGACACGATTGGCGCAGGAGTGCACTGTACGCATCTTGCGCAGTTGCGTACGTGCATGAGCGCTGGGCGCTGGACGCTCGCACACATGTGCATAGTCATACAATATGGTGCTCGCGTACGTTGGCGCTCAGTAGTGCTGTTTCGTGCAGGACGTGGATGAACCATTTCGTAACGTACAATAACGGATCTGATAGTTTGGGATCTGATATTCAAATGTCGCGCACGTTCCGGATCTGGGTAGTTACAGAGAGGCCTTATATATAGAGTCTCTCTTCTCTCTCAGAGGCAGAAGACTTGACAAAATTTTCCACAAAAAGAGAAGAGAGAGCTCCTGCGTCGGTGCCACTTGAGAGTTCACTTCTTTTCTTCCGAGGAGTCCGTCCGTGAGCAGATTGGCAGAGTGTTCCAGAGTTCTTTTGAATTTACTGGTTCCTGGAAACTGATCGTGTGGGCGGATCTAGCTTTGAACGTCGGTGTTCTAATCACCCCAGCAGGCTTTCTCCTGTTACGATTTTTTTTAGATTTTTCGTTTGTCGATATTATAAAAATCTTCTTAGATTTTTCGTTCACAGAATCCTCCTATGATTTCTGTTCTTGCACCTTCCTTGAAGTGCTGTAATCATCTGACAAGAGTTTTCCTCTGATATCACACCCAGGGACTATCACATCCCTACTTTGAAACTAATTACACGGACACCCCTATAGTTTCTATTTTTTTTATAAAAACTAATAACACTGACCACCCATATGGTTAATAAAAATTCTAAAGGGGATGGGTGGCTAGTGTAATTACTTTCATAATAGGAATAGTCCATGTAATATTCATAAAATATAGGGAATGTCAGTGTATTTAATCCATTTAATTAACAAAATTTGACAACACGTTTAAGAATGTCTAATTTCTAACCTCAATTTTTTTATTCTGAGACGATTTATACAATCACTTTTGTCGTTCCAAATTTTTTCTATTTGCTGCGAAGAAGGTTCGTGACTAGCATATTCAAAGGTTACTATTATCATGATTACAAACAAACCAAAGAATGAACCAAAGCTAGAACTAGTAATGACTAGCATCTTACCAAGCTGTCACGGCTATGGGAATTTCTAAATTTGAGTTTCTAGTCTAGTTGGTAATGTATTATAAATAAAAAAAATCCCTATCCTAGTTGACAGAATTTTTACATAAAATTACACCAAAAATTTTCTATCATATTTAACAGAATTTCTACATAAAAATTACACCAAAAAATTTCTATCATATTTATCAGAATTTCTACATAAAAAATACACCACAAAATATTCTCCAATGATTGTGAATTTCGATCTTACGAGTAAGAAAATAAAACGATCAATTTAATTACTTAGTTTAAAAATAGGGTAATATTAATTTCTATAAGAGACTATCTTACATCAGCGTCACATGTAGATAAAATTTGGGATATAAATTATTGTTGGGAGAAGTTTCTCGAAAAAGAAAAAGTTATACTAGAGATAGAGACTCATATTGGAGAGGGCCTAAGAAGAGGGTAGGTGGGCTTATGTAAAAACAAATTAGAATTAAGGAATTTATATGCAAAGAAATCCAAATTATCTAGTTTCTTATTGCCATGGTCATGGACGAAATCCGTAACCAATACAATAGTGCATTTGTTCTGTTCATTCCTGAAGTGTATGTATATATACAGAGCGCTTTTTCAAACTTAATTTTTTTTCCAAAAATACCCTTAATATTTTCCACTTATCTACCGCTCATGCCCCCAACAGCCACCTGTACAAGCTCGAGAACCCCCCTCCTTAGGAGTGAGCAATTATCGGGTTTGAAACCGAAACCGACCCGAATCGACCCGAAATAGCAATTCGGATCGGTTATATAATAAATGGGCCAGATTTTGGTTTATAAAAGTAGAAATCGTTTATATTCGATTCGGGTCGCGGTTCCAGAAATCGGTTCCTGACCCGATCCGAAAATAGAATTTATGTGTTATTACCATTTTACCACTTCTCCCATATATATCTAAAAAAACCTAACACTCTCTCTCCTGATCTCTCAATTCCTAAACACAAGAGAGGGGCGACGGCTTCCCAAACGCAGGAGAGGAGCGTTGGCTCCTGTCCCTTCACTCTCATCTCAACTCTGAAGTCCGACTTTCCCTTCCCAAACCCTTAACCCTCTCTCGTATGGGGGTCTTCACGTCTCTCTCCGCCTCTCACTTGTGAGGACCCAAGAGGAAGATGATGACCTCTGTTCGTGGTGGCATCGACCCGGGAGGTCGTACAAACCTGAGATGTCCGTGTTCGTGGCGGGATCGACGATGACCGTCGTTGTGGCCGCGGAGGATGAGGCTAGGCTGGAGGCGGCTAAAGATCGCACAGGTACTCGTTGCTTCTATTTAGGTTAGTTACTCACTGACATTTTTGAAGTTTATTAAAACTTGTATTGATATTTTTGAAGTTTAATAGAGTCACGATCCACTTCCTAAATTGTTGGGCCGGGCCATGCCATGTCCAGCCTACGCTTGGTTAGAGCGTATAAGGTGTTCTATCAGTCAAAAGTAAAGGTAAGTGTGCTAATAATTGTAATATTATGATATTTTAAGATGATCACAACACATCATTTTATAGATAAAAAACCACTAAGTTTGTGATACATAATACACTCCAAAATAAGTAACTGGAGACAAGGTCCAGTTTAGTACAAAAGAAGGTTGTCATAACAACCCTAATACTAAGTCTAGCCGAAAGAAACTAGAAAGAATTTCCTGTGGGAAACTCCTCCTCTGGTGCTCCATAATAGGGATCGCAGAGCATCTCTTCCTCGGAGAGTGTACCTACAACATTATCCTGTCAGGATGGGAGCAAGTACTAATACTACAAACATGCTATACTGAGTATGAAAGAAATGAGAAGTAATAACTGAGGTCATGATATGGTACAGCCTATCATGGAATATCACAACTATCATGTCAAAATCATATTCTATCATGTCAAGGGTACATTTGTCATGGCGACACATGTACATATATTATTTAAAACTGGAGCAGGTACATGATCGGTCAATAGGTGTACAAAGTGCTGAGGGAACATGAAAAATAAAATATACTTCCGTACAAGTCACAAGCGATAGATGTACATACGCACAAATCCGCGGGATAGGCCTATGACAAGGTATACATGTAAAATGCTACCTTACTCGGTACATACGTCACGGTAGAAGGGGCATGATCACGTACTCAACTATCAGTTTCCCCATAACCCAAGTCCTAGCATGTGAGAGATACTGAGAGCAGTATAAAGCATGGTATGTACAGATTGTGATGTAGAGCATGGTATGATTTGACTTGCTACTCCAAGGATCAGTATTTTAACATGGTATTATTCACAATTCATTTATCATAAGCAGTAAGTAAAGTTTGTAGGGTACTTGCCTCTAACAAAGCAACGAGAAGACAGTAAAGCTAAGGATGCCCGGTGCCCTGGCACTGTAAAAAATATATATCTCAGTCTCCATAAAGTAAGCTAAATTTATAGTAGTGGTGTGACACGGCCTAATTGAACATTAGCTAGGTGAAACTAGCTTAGGGGTCCAATGTGAGGTAACACATCATCTAACCATCATCTAGGTCTCAAACACTAGGGTAGGACAACGTTCTAACTACTAAAAATACACAAAAGTCACAAGTCGTGACTTAACCATAATTATTGGTTAAATAATCATTCTGTGCACTGTGTTCTAACAATTTTAGAAATTGGTATATAGCTCCAATAAATACAAAATAAAATACTATCAGCATCCTTGTTAATTATAGAAATTTATTATAATTTTTCTGGAATTTATCATCCAGTATAAGCATTTTATAAAAATCAGTTTTCATAAGTACATAGAAAATGAGTTCATATGTCAAAACAGTGGCAAAACTATAAATAAAATACTGTAAAAATCATACTAAATTATCTAAATTAACATAGTATTTAAATACTATTTTTCCAGAATTTTAGCAGCAAGAAAATTATTTTTAGAAATCCAAAAGCAGTAAGTATACATTCTGAATTTAATTAATTATTTATCTGCGTATTGTTGTTCCTGTACATAAATTGAACCAGAGTCCAAGTACATGACTCAAGGCCATGAATCAAGTCCAATATGATTTGTACAGACCTTGAATGTATGAAAACACTTTTGGGCCCAAAAATCCATGCTAGACTTGGACACCAAATGGTTGCAGTAAATTAAATACACAAAATATATATTTGTAGAAAATATGCAAGTGTGGAAATATAATAATATTTTAGTAAGGCAAAGTATACATATTAGTCATAAGTTCATTTATAAATATCTACACACAATATGTACAACTTTTACATAATTTTGTAAAGGCTAAATTAGCTATGTATATTTTACAAATACATTTATGACTTACATATATATATACAAGGATATATTTTTATTTTTTTATTTATATATATATATATATATATATATATATATATATATATATATATATCAAGAAAATACATATATAATATATATATACATATGTATACACAAATTTTATATACTCATATAAAATGGTATACATACATATAATATACTTACATATAAATAAAATATAAATTTATATACAAATATATATATAAATATATGTGTAACATACACACACACACACGCACACACACACACACACACACACACACACACACACACACACACACACATATATATATATATATATATATATATATATATATATATATATATAGAGAATAAGGGAGGTGAGGTGCCACCCTACCGTAGGGTGGCACCATGTCACCCCCCCATGCTATCATCATGCACATGGGTGCATGATGATAGAATAGGGAGGTGACATGTAGCCACCCTCCAAAGGGTGGCACCTCACCTCCCTCATCCTCTATATATATATATATATATATATATATATATATATATATATATATATATATATATATATATATATAATATAATATAATAGATTTATATATAGGAAATACATATAGAATATATATATATATATATATATATATATATATATATATATATATATATATATATATATATATATATATATATATATATATATATATATATAATAGATTTATATATAGGAAATACATATAGAATATATATATATATATATATATATATATATATAACAGTATATAAAATATATATACATATATAAAATACAAAGGAAAAAGAAAAGAAAAAGAAAATAAAACACAAAACCCAGAGCTCAGGCTCGAACCCACGCCCTCGGGATGGCAGAGGGGGTGCACCCAAGCGGGCTCGGGCTGACCAGCGGGTCAGTTCGAGTCCGGTGTTAGGATTGGGTTTGGGTTAGTGTTTATAAGGTGTTTTAGGTTAGTGGGTAGGAAAGTATCCCAGGCCCGTTAGTTAACGGGTTTCTGAACACAATATCACATTTTAAACCCGTTAATCCATTAATCTAAGTAACAGTTCGGCTTCATGTCCAGACTGCTAAGGACACGAGCAATGAGATCTGACCCAGTGTCGTGTGTCCGCGCCCAGCACGACACGCACGACACTGCTAACACGTGTCCAACCCTACTGTTAGGTTCCTTGTGTCCAGGCGAACATCATACGTGAGTTTGGGACACGCACGACACGGTTTAGGGCTGTTACCTTCGTGTCCGACATCGGGGTTTGAAGTTGAGGGGGCTTCCGGCGGCTAGGAGCGTTGTGGTCGTGGCGCTGGGGTGGCGCTGCACTCGCCTTGCTTCGACGAACACTTCGGTGGTGGTCGATGGCGGTGAAGGTGGCTGTGGAGGTGGTGCTAGGGGTCGCCGGAGTTAGGGTTTCGGCGAGGTAAAATGGGGTAGAGATGGGGCTGTGGTGGTCGTGGGGGTTCGTGAAGGGAAGCTAGGGTTAGGGTTTTGTTCGGGCTTTTGTTTTATTGAGAAAGAAGGCGGTGGGGCTGCCGGGAAAGGCGGAGAGGGGGTGTCGGTCGGCCGGGTCGTCGGGGAGTGATGGGAAGTGGGAACGGGGTAGTTTTAGGTTTAGGCCCTTAGATTTTAGGTAATTACAGTTAGGTCCTTCCCACTGTCTAACGTAAAAACGAATTTGCAAATCCCCTTCCGCTCTGTTTATATGCAAATTAAATTTGCATAGAACATTTGGGAAATTGCAAACAACATTTAAACAATTAAATAATTGTAAAACTCAATTAAAACATTTTGTAAAATTGCAAACTTACATTTTTAGTAATTAAAAGTCATTTAAATTTATTTAAAAATTCTAGAAAATTTCTAATAATTATAATAAATCATTTAAAAGCTAAATAGGTCATTAACATCTAATTAACTCTAATTAAACAAATTTGAAAAATAGGGGCTGACAAGTCTTCCCTCCTTGAAAAATTTTGTCCTCAAAATTTACAAGAACAGAAGATACGCAAGTTAACTAACGCTTTAAGGAAATGACTAAAGCAACGTCTAACCTCTAATGGCTCACGCGGAAACTGACGGCACTCCTTCGGCTGGTGATTCGAACAGGTAAGGGTATTTCTCCCTCATGTCCGACTCTCGCTCCCAGGTGGACTTTCCTGGCGAGTGTCTACTCCATGCTACTCTGACCAAAGGGATAACCTTGTTCCTCAGCCTCTTCTGCCTCCGGTCCAATATCTCTACTGGCTGCTCTGCAACTCTAAGGCTTGGTCCGATTTCCAGCTCCGAATGATCCAGTATGTGGCTGGAGTCGGACACATACCTCCTCAGCTGAGACACATGAAAGACGTCGTGAACTCCTCCCAGGTTGGGTGGTAATGCAACTCTGTAGGCTACCTCTCCAATCCTGCCGAGCACCTCAAACGGGCCAATGTAACTGGGGCTCAACTTGCCCCTGCGGCCAAATCGGATCGTCCCTCTGGTAGGTGAAATCTTCACCAATACCATGTCTCCGACTACGAACTCCAGTGGTCTGCGGCTAGCATCTGCCAGTGCTTCTGCCTGTCCTGAGCTACTCTGAGTCTGTCCCTGATCATCCAGACCTTCTCAGCTGCCTCTGTAATCATCTCTGGCTCAAGTATAATTCTGTCTCCTACATCATCCCAGAATAGCGGCGTGTGGCATCGTCGTCCATACAGGGCCTCGAATGGTGACATATCGATGCTGGCTTGGTAGCTGTTATTGTAAAAAAACTCTACCAAGTGCAGATGGCTCTCCTAAGATCCTCCAAAGTCCAGTACGCAGGTCCTCAGCATATCCTCCAGTGTCTGTATCATCCTCTCTGACTGTCCACCTGTCTGTGGGTGTCACCCCCGTTTCTCGTATTTCGTAATTATACTCGAAGTTGGATTTTGGCATGTATTTTATTTTCTCGACTTGCGAATTTTGGTTCTCGTGATTGGGTTTTACCTGGCTTGGTTTATTTTGTGGAGGAGAATTGGTTTGGTTTGGTTTAATATGCATGGAACACCTTAGCCTATGCTCTTCCCTCATTTCCACCACAACCACCCTCTTTATTATCTCCACCAACCTTTTCTCTCCTCATTATTCTCTCATTTATTTCTCCATCTTCTTCTTTCTCCTTCCTCTACACAACACCAACACCCCTTAGGCAAGTGCAACTTACTTCCACAAGAGAGCCCATTTTTATTATTCCATTAGCTTCTCCCCATGTTTCTAAGATACTTTAGAACTTGTCATTTTCTATTTTGAAGCTTTAATTTTCGTAGATCTAGAATTTAGTTATTTTTGGATTTTTGGTGGTTTTGATCTATCAAACTTCTTTGTTTTCAAGTTTTGATGGTTCCATGTTGTAGAGAATTTTATTCTACCCAATTTTGACCTTTGAAAAGTCGGATTTGGACTTGTTTTGACCAAGTTATGGGCTTTGAAGCTTTGGGTTCAACTATGGAGTTCCTGCTGATTTGGAGAAGACAGTGAGCAGTGCGCGAGCTTTTTAGCCTGCGTCACTGAGCTGTGCGCGCTCTTTAGCGCAGCACAGTATGGACCCCATACGTTGCCTTTTGGAGGCGTATGACTCGCATACGCTCGCTTGCTTGACAAGGAGTCGTATGGACCCCATACGCTGCCTTTTGGAGGTGTATGACTCGTATATGCTCGCTTGCTTGACAAGGAGTCGTATGGACCCCATACACTGCCTTTTGGAGGCGTATGACTCGCATACGCTCGCTTGCTTGACAAGGAGTCGTATGGACCCCATACGCTGCCTTTTGGGAGCGTATGACTCGCATACGCTCGCTTGCTTGACAAGGAGTCGTATGGACCCCATACGCTGCCTTTTGGAGGCGTATGACTCGCATACGCTCGCTTGCTTGACGAGGAGTCGTATGGAGTACATACGCTGCCTTTTGGAAGCGTATGACTTGCATACGCCTGACCTGAGCGTAGGCTGACCTGAGCGTAGCCTGACCTGAGCGTGGCTTGAGCTGAGCGTAGCTTGACCTGAGCGTATGACTTTTGCACTGAGCGTATGGCCTCTGGCTGACTTGGTCTTATGTCAGCGTGTCAGATTTGGTTTTATTTTCCTTAAGCTTGGCTCTTCTATAGCCCTGTATATTGATATTTTACGCCCATTTTATATCCTTACGCCTTTTTGTCATGAACTTGATAATCACGAATTTATGTAATATGTTTGGAATTGATAACTGAGCCTGACACGATAGTGACCCGTAGTGGTACACTCCTGACATGAGTAACCTGACATGACCTGATAGTGGCCCGTCATGGCGCACTCATGACTAGTACACTTGACCTGATAACCTGATATGTTATATCTTGATAAGCTGTTGCGACGGCTACCTGACATGACATGACCTGACAAGAATGAACATCCTGGACACCGTGGGCGATTGTGCTTGTACGAATGAACCAGTCCTGTCTTGCATCATGTCTAGGACAGGGACTCCTGAGTACCACGGTCAGGAGTACCTACTAAAATGGACTAAGGTTAATAACTAGATTAATACAGTAGTCATGAGAGATTTCCCCAGTTACAGGCAATCCCGTTATCCCGGCCGCAATTGTTTGGACTTGTAGCCTGCCGTCGAGTAGGGCACATTTCCAGTCCACCGTCGTGTGGGGCACATAATTATTGATAACTGCTTAATGAATCCAAATTGCCTGGATAACCTGGATTAGCTGCAGGGCTTGTGGCTGGAGGAACATCTCATTGCATCTTGTTAGTAATTAGGCTTGTGATAACCCTAGTTAGTTAAAGTATCAAGCCGTACTTATTGCTTGGCCGTGAAATATTGGATGAAGTTCAATCAGTCTAGCCTTGTCTTGATCATGTACAAGATTGTTACTTGACCTGATTTCTTATATTTATCTTGCCGATAAATGGTAGAAGAAACCAAGTTCCGTTCAGACGAAGGGTTATAACCCCGGTCCTTGTTTGGTTTACGGGTTGTAACCTGGCTATCTGAATAGTCCCATGGTTATCTCATCGTTTATCATCCTGTCATGCTTTTTCTAATATATCCTGTCTTTTAGTGATTCTATACAAGATTGTTTTCTTTATATTCACCTGTTATGCTCCTTCTTAAATTACTATCTTTATTTATTTAATTATATTCTTGTGCTAATTACTGGTTTTAGTTCTTAAGTGAAGCCTCCTTTGTGGCACTTGCTCTTTCTGGGGTCTGACCCAGCTGGTTTTGTATGGCCAGATACCGGAGCAGCACCAAAGGATCTCCCTGCTTTCCAGCCCGATGGTGGTCACCAGGCGTAACCAGGGCATCGAGTGGGTTTCTTTTTGTTCTTCCACTGTAATATTGTAAATTATTCTTTTGAGGCGTTTAGCCGACGAGCAAGTGTTAGCTCGATTGCAGCTTTACTTATTTTCTGCCTACGGGCTGTAACATGATTGACAAGCCCCGGCGGTTGATCATGTATGACTGAACTCTTGCTAGTCCTCACCTTTTGTAGCGACTAGCTTCATGATCATTCTGAATATATAATATATGGGACGCCTTACTATTGTGTATTCGGGGATCTGACATCTTGTAATTATTATTAGTTGGTTGAGATTGAGACAATAGGCTATTTTATGACCTTAAAAGACTGATGGATTGTAGTGAAACCCTCACATATCTAGACAGCCGTGACCGTATAGCGGCGTGGATTCTACTCCGTTATACGTAGCTGGCTATGTACGCCCCTGCTCTCCAGTATTCTGGTTCTGGGGCGTGACAGTGGGTGGTACGCCGTACTGAATTTGAGCCGGCTGCCCAGCTCCTCCTGCAAGCTCCTCCAGTAGTGCGACGTGAACCTGTTGTCTCTGTCTGATACGATGCTCACTGGAACGCCGTGTAAGCGAAGTATCTACTGCATGTACAACTCTGCCAACTTCTCGGTGGATAGCCCCACCTTAAAGGGTATGAAGTGAGCACACTTCGTCAGCCTGTCAACGATGACCCAAATGGCATCCTTTCTTCCTTGGGAACGAGGAAGCCTTGAGACGAAGTCCATCATAATATGCTCCCATTTTCACTCGAGAACGGGTAAAGGCTGTAATAGTCCGGCTGGTCTCTGACGCTCCGCCTTCACTTGCTGACAAACGAGGCACCTCGAGATGAAGTGTGGTACATCTCTCTTCATCCTGTGCCACCAGAGATGTTCCCGCAAGTCACAGTACATCTTGTTGGCACCGGGGTGAATGGAATACCTCGACTGATGCACCTCCTGCAGGATCGCCTCTATCAGCTCGTCCTTCGGCATGCATAGCCGGCTGTCGTGCCTCAAGGATCCGTCCTCTCCAACTGTGAAGTCGTCGTGCAGTCCAGCTAATGCCTGGTCTCTGAGTTGTCGAAGGCTCTCATCTGTCATCTGAGTCCCCTTGATATGACCCATCAAATCTGACTATATGTCTAGCGCCATCATCTGAATATCGGCTCCTGGCAGAATCATCTCTATACCAAGCTTCTCCAGATCCTCTCGCAGATGTCTGTCCAATCTCATATACCATGCCATCGGGTGCCTACTCAGCGCATCTGCCACTACGTTTGCCTTTTCGGGGTGGTACTGCAGATCAATGTTGAAGTCCTTCATCAACTCCAACCATCTGCGCTACCTCATATTTAGCTCCTTCTGTGTGAAAACGTACTTCAAGCTTTTGTGGTCAGTGAAGATCTCCACGCGCTCTCCGTACAGATAATATTTTCACAATTGTAGAGCAAATATCACTGCAGCTAACTCCAGGTCGTGAGTAGGATAGTTTCTCTCATGAGTCTGCAACTGCCTAGATGCATAGGCAATCACTTTCCCATGTTGCTGTAGAACACATCCTAGCCCCTTTTCTGAAGCGTCGCTGTAGATACTGAAGCCTCCTGGTCCTGAAGGTAATGCAAGAATTGGCGCAGTCGTCAGTCTCTTCTTCAGCTCATCAAACGCTGTCTGGCAAGTCTCTGTCCAGATATACTCAGCATCCTTCCGTGTCAGCTTCGTCATGGGCTCGGCTATCCTGGCAAAGTCCTGGACGAACTTCCTGTAATAGCCCGCTAATCCCAGAAAACTTCTGATCTCCGCTACTGATGTCACGACCCGCACCCGCTTTTCGGGTATGAGGCGTGTCCAAGCCAGCCTACGCCGCAGAGTCGGCGGTAGAACGCTGTCAAGCCCGCAAGAAATAGATGCTCAAAAATAAACATTTGCTGCTCATTCATATTTCTAATTTATTACAACATTTACATCATTTAAATTAAAGGAAATACAGGTTCTCAAAATTAATGAAAAATAAAACCACTGCTATCTATTTCTAGGTTGTCTTCAGCATACCCGAGTCTTCCCAGTGCTAAGAATGATCGCGGCTAACCTAAAAAATGTTAGTTTCCAGTCAGGAATGGAACAAGTACACAAACCGACGACAAAACGAAAACATAATAGAATTAACAAGACATGAAAATAGCATATGGAATATGAAAGCTAGTAGGAAAACTGATGACATAGTACGGTAGAGAAGTAAACAAGGAAAAACTAATAAAAGACATCTATCTAGGTGGTGTGAAATATCTGTTTCGATATGTGAACGGCTAGGGGTAAATCAGACACACTGCACGTGTCATGCGCAGCGGCTAGCATTCACGAAAGACACGGAGGATAGTTCTGGGTAGTCCACATGTCTACTAAGATATTTCCCCTTCCGACTACTCCGTGTGACGAGCGTGTTAACAAGCAGCAAGATATATGTATAGACATGAAATAAGAAAACTACTATAAAACGAAAAGCAATCAGAAAGTGCACTTTCCTGAGGTCCTTAGCTGAAGAAACCAATAACACTATATCACTCAATGAGCCACAATCAACCAACACATGCAGAAGTCTCCGGATG
The DNA here is from genome assembly GCA_029216955.1 of Iris pallida. Taxonomy (NCBI): domain Eukaryota; kingdom Viridiplantae; phylum Streptophyta; class Magnoliopsida; order Asparagales; family Iridaceae; genus Iris; species Iris pallida. Next base: position 30,631,777 of record JANAVB010001800.1, read on the forward strand.
CTGAAATAAACAGTACCATATTCTCAGAATAGTCAATTTAGCTAGGATTGCCTGTCCTTAAGTCCAATTCTGGACACAGGGGCAAAACGGTAATTTCGGATCAAAACGGTATCCGCCGTTGGAGCCGCTTTGCACCGAAAAGCGTGCCAGAGTCAACGGTCTTTAAAGTCATCAACCTACATGTCTACATATCCAGTTTTCCGATACGAACCCAACCGTATGTCCAGAGTTGGATTCCGACGGGCCGTGCATAAAATCGTCCGTTGCGTGGAACCGTAGGGCTCGCAAAACGGCGTCGGATTCAACTATCTCAGAATTAGACCAAACTTGGCATACAGGACCAGAAAAATAATACGGTCCTGCTGGATCAAGTTTCGTCTCGATCTGACGAGCGTGCACGAAGTAATTGGAAAACTTGCACAGAGGCCGATACGGGAAATTTCGACGGATATGCATCAAATTTGTTGCGCACACGCGACCAACTTGAATTCCGTCAAAGCCCACACGACCACAAAGCCGTTACGCAACTTTCGATGCCTTCGGTTTGCGACCACGTCGCCCGATTTGGCGGGACACACGTCGTGTGGAACAATTTTCTAGTTTTTTTGAAAACTATTTTTGATGATTTTTTTTCTAAACTTCCAAAACAGATTTCTCAGTGCATATTTAATGAAATTTGAATCTAAAAAATGATTTCTGGGCTCCTATATGTTGTCAATAAATACCTTCAAATAGATTTTCTAATCGATCCACGGATTGGCGAGAAATCGCCTCCCAAGTCGAGCGTTTGGACTGTTGCCAGTCTTGTTTTGGGGCTGGTTTTCATCGAACTTGGGTTCGATTTCTACGTCACACTAACTTACTACAAATCATTCTACTTGAAGGGGTTTAAAGTCCTATATATTGCGAACGTACCGGAGAAGACGGAACGCGAAATGATCACATAATGGTCAAGAAATCCCTCCGTGAACAAGCGCCTGCTGCTGTCGTTCTTTCCTGTGCTTCGCACGCGCGCGCACTGTTTCCACGTGGCCGTGGCCGCGCGCGGCGGTGGCGCCGTCGGCGGGCGCGCGTGTGGGGGTGCGCCCATAGAAGGGGTCGACGGCTGGGGTGTTAGGGTTTCCTTTGACGAGGCCTCTCCCTCGATATATCGGCTTGATATATATATATATATATATATATATATATATATATATATATATATATATATATATATATACATTCAGCTCTGCTTTGGCCGAGCGGTTTTCCTGGGGTTCCTTATCGGGTTTGATCGGTTTAGGACTGCATAGTTGTGGGTCGGTTTACTGCTTATTTTCTTAATGTATGCTGTGGGGGTCAGTTGCAGTTGGCTATTTGCGTGGGCTGTGGGGAAGGGTTCACTCGGCTTAAGGGAAGCTGGGGCCTCTCGGGTTGCCTGGGTCACTGTTGCTTTTATTTTAGTTTTAGTTGGGAACAGGTTTGAGTTTGGTCGGTTTTGAGCTACTGCTCCTTATTCATTCCATTTCTCATTTTTTTTTCTTTTTCTATTTTATTCTTATTCATATTCTATCAATTATTATATATATGTGTTCATAGTTATATATACACGTATACGTATACATACATATACGTATTTCTATATATACACATATACAATTACTTATATACATTTATAAATACATATACGCAACTTTTCCATATATATATTTATACACACAAAATAATATCACTATATATATTTATCTATATAATATATCACTACGTATATTTCTATTATCTATTCCACTATATATATTTCTATCTATATATAATAATATTTAATTAACAAAATTAATATAACCCGTAACAATAAAATAATATTGTATATATAATAATCTCAATAAAATAATAATAAGTATAAAGAAATTCAGTAAAAACATAATGGTGTATATATCCCATTATGCGCAGCCTAATAATCCCGAAGTGTACGAAGACCTATTTTATGCAAAAGTCATCGAATATTACTAATAATAATATTTATAATATTAAATTACGAATACCTAGGAAACATTCATTAAACCATTATAACGAATTACAACATCCTTATACCAAATTCCATCAATACGACTGTCATTGGACGTGTCGCAAGACTACATAGGTTTGGGCTCAGTTCGGACTAGTTTGGTACAACCTGGTCTTCTATACAGCAATAAATAAATTAATAAATAATTAAAACAACTATAGATGTTAAATCGCAGCTTGGCCTGGTTTTCCTATTTAGGACACTCATATGGCTTGGCATTCCCCTACCATGGCTAAACACTAGTCAAAGCAGGCCATTGCACTATCCGTGCCATGACTCCTAGTTGTCTGGTACTTCAAAACTCAACCATGGCTAAAATCATCCATCGTAATAATTAACTAAATAAATATTTTTAAAATTCTAAGATCTATTAAAAATAATTTAAATAAAGTAAAAATATTTTAAAATTTTCGGAAAGGGGAGTTACAAATCTACCCACCTTAAAATAATTTCGTCCTCGAAATTCCAACTCATATACATACCAAAATTCAAACATAAAAATTAAAAGAATAAATCCACTATTACCATAATATCCTCGAATTTTAATTTCTCAGAAATATTTATATCCTCCACCTCGCCATTTCGTAACTACGGATCATCGAGGACTTCTACCCACCTTTGGTCACACTACTCTCTTAATGGTATGTCCCTAAAACTTTATAATCTTCCAACTACTTGCTAAAATGGATATCTACTGCTTTTGGCCTCTATAATCCTCTCATATCTATCAAATAACCCAACATCTAACAAACAACAAATTTACACGAGTAGCTAAGAAATATTGGTAAATTCTAATAAGCATGACCTTCGTCGCTCCGAAATAAAGGACAGAAGGGTAAGGAGGAATGATCGAGGGCAATTATGAAGTTTCAAGAGCGGTAGAGAGTTTCCCACGACACAGCTAAAAAGTTTACGAACCATTGACTTATTGCTAGACTGGGTTACTCTAGTCTAGTCAATTGCTTAATCGAAAAATCCTTCGTTTCTTGGAGGGTCGCTCAATTCATGTAATACGAAAATTTTGTTCCCGAAATTCTAAACAAGGTTCCATAATAGAACGAAATTTGAGAAATCAAGGTTGTGATCTTAATGGGTTCTCTATTTGGTCATCAGTCGTTTGTTGGATGAATATTGGGTTTCAATCTATATGGACTAGACAAGATCTCGATGCTAAAACCATTCTTACTAGATTAGGGTATCCCGGAATAGGTTTCTATCCAAGGGTTGAGCTAGTTGCCAGTTGGGTTGGTTAGCTAGGTTCATGAAGCCCAAAAATACACCTTTCGAGACTTTTGTGTTTAAGTAGCACATGAGGCCTCAATTGGATGGCACACTAGTAGCATGTGCGTAGTGGGCTTCGAGTAGATCACAACCATATATTGGGTCGAAGGAATGGGGACGCGGTTAAGGCTCTAATAAAGGTTGGAAAGTATACCGGTACTATGGTAAAGGTTATAACTAGTCTTTTTAACCTACAAATCGTACCATAAAAATAGAGTACAAGGGGATGCGTTTGAGTGGGACATGATACACCTAGGTGGAGGTGGACTCGTCTAGATCTTACATATGAAATTTATTGGAAGGTAACCGCTGGTCTCGTGCTCCGAATATTAATGACACGGCTGGGGACACAAAATAATCTAAATGGAAAGTGGAAGTCCATGGGGCTCTAATTATCATCCTAATGGAAGTTATTCTAATCACTTGGTAATCCTGGTGTATCCCAAAATTTTAGGAAGCTTACAGTCTACCCACCTTAGAGGCTAGGATATGGTGGCAAGGTTCCTGTCACAGGGCTGGCCGATGGTAGCTACACTTGCATATACGACTATCATAGTCATGGGGATACTATGTCTCTACCTATCAATTACGAGCTTTCGTCTTTCCAATCAACGAAGGGCAAAAACAATGAAGGGTTCAAGGGAGATGTACTGAACACAATTACGTGATTCAAAGGCGAATGTATAATTCAAGGAGAATTGTCAAAGCAGTCGTGGATGAGATCCTAGAGACATCTATATCTCAATCCACGTAGGATAATTAGATAAAGGGCGAACCAAGTGCACTAAGGTTGATCAGACCGTAGTACCTCGACTCTGATTAGTCAATATGTTAGCGGGCGTCCCCAATAAACATATGTCTTGAATCAAGCACGATAAAAGAGTAAGCTTGCAAAACTAGGCTGTAATAGTAGCGTTGGTCAAGATAGTCAAAATACAAGTATGCGAGATTTTTAGAAGGAGGAGTAAGTGGTTCGAGTTTTGAGAGAATCAAATCCCTACCTGGTGTTCTTGCTTATACATTCATCCTACTATCTTCCTATCCATAAGGCCTTGGTAAACTAACGGGTCATGGAACTCTAGATTCTATATTCTAGGTAACTTATTAGTGTCGGTCAATTACTCGTCAATGGATCACAAGGACTACGAAATACTAGGTTGGGAGACATGGTACTCAACTTACAGAACTTACCTTAGTATTGGTTTTGGGTCTTAGGGTTATACAGGGCAGTCCCTATCCTCTATAGTATCCTAAACTTGTAATCACGTCTGAAGTCATTTCACCGGGAATTATGTCTCGCCTGTATACTCTGGCTGTGACAAACTCTTGGTTCCGTGATTCAGCGGCGATATGCTATCAGGTACTCCGTCTTATACTGACACAAGGGTATCTAAGATCTATGAGGTCAACTACGATATAGTTTTAGCAATGTTCTATAACCTATGATTCTCAAAACAATTTTATTTCTATGGGTTGTGCCTCGCCAGTGCGCTGCTGGCTGTAGTAAACCCATATTCTCCACTCTCTAATAATTGACGACAGTGCGCTGCTGTCTAAACTTCATGGGTTAGCTAATATTTCTCTAACTATAACCGTAAAAACTTATGAGCTTCTAGAGATTCAAACAAGTTGACTAAGAATGAAGCGTAGGTACTTGTCCTATCAGTCACAACACTTAAATTAAAAGATTTAACATGGAGAATATAACTAGATACGAAAGAAATATAAACATTCTAGTATCTATTTTCTATGCATTTCACTGGTTGAGGGAAATCTCGAATCAATCTACCTCGAGATTTTATACGAATAAAAGAATCAGTAATTATAAATCAATTCATTACAGCAAAATGAATTTAAGTAGGCAATTCTAATTTATGACATAAGGTTTATATCTAATAAAGTAACAGAATATTAAACTGTTTATCAAAATTAACGCCTTAATTATAGGCAAGCCTAACATACCAAGTGAATAGCATATCTGCATGGGGTCATATTGTCATTTCAAAAGTAATAGTGTACCTATAGGGATCTAGTAAGCTATCTAAATTGCATGGCCTATCTAATAACCTTAACTACCCAACGGTCAATTTGAACAAGGGACTCCTAGTCCTAGTTATTCTCCTAAATTATTTTAATCCTAATTGTGAATGAGCATTTCCTGGGCACAGGCTCGCAATAGTACGACTAGCGTACCATCACGAGTTAGCAATCTTTTGCGAAGACTGACCTGCATGGGCTACCACAAAAACTTGTCACGACCCGCACCTGCTTTTCGGGTACGAGGCGTGTCCAAGCCAGCCTACGCCGCAGAGTCGACGGTAGAACGCTGTCAAGACCGCAAGAAATAGATGCTCAAAAATAAACATTTGCTGCTCATTCACATTTCTAATTTATTACAACATTTACATCATTTAAATTAAAGGAAATACAGGTTCTCGCAATTAATGAAAAATGAAACCACTGCTATCTATTTTTAGGTTGTCTTCAGCATACCCGAGTCTTTCTAGTGCTAAGAATGATCGCGGCTAACCTAAAAAATGTTGATTTCCAGTCAGGAATGGAACAAGTACATAAACCGACGACAAAACAAAAACATAATAAAATTAACAAGACATGAAAATAGCATATGGAATATGAAAGCTAGTAGGAAAACTGATGACATAGCACGATAGAGAAGTAAACAAGGAAAAACTAATAAAAGACATCTATCTAGGTGGTATAAAATATCTGTTTCGACATGTGAACGGCTAGGGATAAATCAGGCACACTGTACGTGTCGTGCGCAGCGGCTAGCATTCACGAAAGACACGGGGGATAGTTCTGGGTAGTCCACATGTCTACTAAGATATTTCCTCTCCCGACTACTCCGTGTGACGAGCGTGTCAACAAGCAGCATGATATAAGTATAAACATGAAATGAGAAAACTACTATGAATCGAAAAGCAATCAGAAAGTGCACTTGCCTGAGGTCCTTAGCTGGAGAAACCAATAACACTATATCACTCAAGAAGCCACAATCAACCAACACATGCAGAAGTCTCCGGATGCTGAAATAAACAGTACCAACATTCTCAGAATAGTCAATTTAGCTACGATTTTATGTCCTTAAGTCCAATTCTGGACACAGAGGCAAAACGGTAATTTTGGGTCAAAACGGTGTCCACCGTTGGACCCGCTTTGCACCGAAAAGCATGCCAGAGTCAACGGTCTCTAAAGTCGTCAAACTATATGTCTACGGATCCAATTTTTTGATACGAAACCAACCGTATGTCCAGAGTTGGATTCCGACGGGCCGTGCATAAAATCGCCCGTTGAGTGGAACCGTGGGGCTCACAAAACGGCGTCGGATTCAACTGTCTCAGAATTGGACCAAACTTGGCATACAGGACCAGAAAAATGATACGGTCCTGCTGGCACAAGTTTGTCTCGATCTGACGAGCGTGCACGAAGTAATTGGGAAACTTGCACAGAGGCCGATACGGGGAATTTCGACGGATACGCATCAAATTCGTCGCGCACACGCGACCAACTTGAATTTCATCAAATCCCACATGACCACGAAGCCGTTACGCATCTTTCGATGCCTTCGGTTCGCGACCACGTCGTCCGGTTTGGCGGAACGCACGTCGTGTGGAACAATTTTCTAGTTTTTTTGAAAACTATTTTTGATGATTTTTTTCTAAACTTCCAAAACAGATTTCTCAGTGCATATTTAATGAAATTCGAATCTACAAAATGATTTCTGGGCTCCTATATGTTGTCAATAAATACCTTCAAATAGATTTTCTAATTGATCCACGGATTGGCGAGAAATCGCCTCCCAAGTCGAGCGTTTGGACTGCTACCAGTCCTGTTTTGGGGCTGGTTTTCATCGAACTTGGGTTTGATTTCTACGTCACACTAACACACTACAAATCATTCTACTTGAAGGGGTTTAAAGTCCTATATATTGCGAACGTACCGGAGAAGACGGAACGCAAAATGATCACATAATGGTCGAGAAATCCTTCCGTGAACAAGCACTTGTTGCAGTCGTTCTTTCCTGTGCTTCGCACGCGCGCGCACTGTTTCCACGCGGCCGTGGCCGCGCGCGGTGATGGCGCCGACGGCGGGCGCGCGCATGGGGGTGCGCCCATGGGAGGGGTCGACGGCTGGGGTGTTAGGGTTTCCTTTGACGAGGCCTCTCCCTCGATATATATCGGCTTGATATATATATATATACATTCAGCTCTGCTTTGGCCGAGCGGTTTCCCTGGGGTTCCTTATCGGGTTTGATCGGTTTAGGACTGCATAGCTGTGGGTCGGTTTACTGCTTATTTTCTTAATATATGCTGTGGGGGTCAGTTGCAATTGGCTATTTGCGTGGGATGTGGGGAAGGGTTCACTCGGCTTAAGGGAAGCTGGGGCCTCTCGGGTTGCCTGGGTCACTGTTGCTTTTATTTTAGTTTTAGTTGGGAACAGGTTTGAGTTTACTCGATTTTGAGCTACTGCTCCTTATTCATTCCATTTCTCTTTTTTTCTTTTTCTATTTTATTCTTATTCATATTCTATCAATTATTATACATATGTGTTCATAGCTATATATACACGTATATGTATACATACATATACGTATTTCTATATACACATATACAATTACTTATATACATTTATAAATACATATTCGCAACTTTTCCATATATATATTTATACACACAAAATAATATCACTATATATATTTATCTATATAATATATCACTACGTATATTTCTATTATCTATTCCACTATATATATTTCTATCTATATATAATAAAATTTAATTGACAAAATTAATATAACCCGTAACAATAAAATAATATTATATATATAATAATCTCAATAAAATAATAATAAGTATAAAGAAATTCAGTAAAAACATAATGGTGTATATATCCCATTATGCGCAGCCTAATAATCCCGAAGTGTACGAAGACCTATTTCATGCAAAAGTCACCGAATATTACTAATACTAATATTTATAATATTAAGTTACGAATACCTAGGAAACATTCATTAAACCATTATAACGATTTACAACATCCTCATACCAAATTCCATCAATACGATTGTCATTGGACGTGTCGCAAGACTACATAGGTTTGGGCTCAGTTCGGACTAGTTTGGTACAACCTGGTCTTCTATACAGCAATAAATAAATTAATAAATAATTAAAACAACTATAGATGTTAAATCGCAGCTTGGCCTGGTTTTCATATTTAGGACACTCATATGGCTTGGCATTCCCCTACCATGGCTAAACACTAGTCAAAGCACGCCATTGCACTATCCGTGCCATGACTTCTAGTTGTCTGGTACTTCAAAACTCAACCATGGCTAAAATCATCCACCGTAATAATTAACTAAATAAATATTTTTAAAATTCTAAGATCTATTAAAAATAATTTAAACAAAGTAAAAATATTTTAAAATTTTCGGGAAGGGGAGTTACAACTGACGTTGGAGCCTTCCACGTCTCAATGGCAGCGATCTTCCTGTGATCCACTGAGATCCCATCTCCCGTGACTACATGACCGAGAAACTCTACTCGGTCGAGAAAGAATTCGTACTTCGACAACTTTGCGTACAGTCTCTCCTTCCTCAGAATTTCGAGAACTATACGCAATTGTTTCCCGTGCTCTTCCGGCGCCTTCAAGTATATCAAGGTATCGTCGATGAATAGTATGACGAATTTATCAAGATACTGGTGGAATGTCTTATTCATCAAGTTCATAAAGACAGCTGGCGCATTCGTAAGACCGAATGGCATCACCAAAAACTCGAACTGCCCATACTTAGTATTGAAAGCAGTCTTCTGGATGTCTTCGGCCCTCACTTTCACCTGGTGGTAGCCCGATCTCAAGTCTATCCTGGAAAACACTCTTGCTCCACTCAACTGGTCGAACAAATCATCTATCCGGGGCAACAGATATTTGTTCTTGATGGTAATAGAATTTAGAGCTCGGTAGTCAATGCATAACCGGACTGTACCATCCTTCTTCGGCACAAAGAGCATCGGGCTCCCCATAGAGAAGCACCAGACCGAATGAAACCCTTTGTCAATAGGTCATCGATCTGCTCCTTCAACTCTATGGCCTCCTTGGGGTTCACTTTATAGCAAGCCCGGGATACTGGTGGTGAACCCGGTACTAAGTCAATAGTGAACTCCACGTCTCTATTGGGCAGAAGTCCTGGAAGATCCTTGGGGAATACGTCCATAAACTCCGCGACAATGGGGTATGGCGGTGCTAAGTCCCCAACTGCGGTACAAAGACTCATCCTCTAGCTAGTCTCTGGCCCTGGCCTCTCGAAACAAAAAGGTGCTGTCCCAGGAGGACTAAATAGAATGCTACCCTCATGACAATCTATAACTGCATGAGCATAGCTAAGCCAATCCATTCCCAGGATGATGTCATATCCTGGAAGTGGTATGACAAAGAATTGCCCTCGAAACTCTCTCACGGCTACCATGATGGAACATCTATAGACAGATCTAATGGTCACGGGCCCGCCCCCTGTCATTACTCTACTAACCTCCTCAGTGGATGAAGCTACTAAATGGTGTTTTTGCAGGAAGTCTAATGATAGGAAGCTATGTGATGCACCAGAATCAAATAGACATATGGCAGGAAAAGTATGCAAATGAATCCGACCTGTGATGACGTCGGCCAAGTAATCCGGCTCTGGCTCCGGGCCCTGTTCCGGCTCTGCTGCCTCAATGGCTAGGCTGTAGGCCTTCCCTGGAGGCCCTCTCTGCTGTTGCTGCTGGTGCTGCCCGAACTTCTTCTGCTGAGTCGGGAGCGGTGGTACTCTGATCGGTGGTCCTGTACCATGTGTCTTCGCCTTCGGGCAATCTCGGAGCTGATGGATGGAAGACCCACATGCGAGACACTGGTTCAGCCTCTTCCTGCAGACGAAAGCATAATGGTCTGGTCTCGTGCAGAACGAACATGAGGTGCTCCTCTGCTGATGGTACTGGCCGGGGGCTCTGGTAGGTGGTGCCAGATGGTGCTGCGATGAGGGACGAGGGGCCTGGTGGTGCTGGATAGTCGCCTTCGGCTGGAAAGCCTGGCGCTTGGACGGCCCGTCGTGATGTGTGGAAGCTGGCCTCTTGTAAAACAAAAGGCGCTCCTCGATGCCTCGGGCTTTCTCCAGGATCTGATAGTAGTCCGTGATCCCATTGGCCACCAGCAGTATGCCGATGTCCGGGACGAGACCATGGCAGAACCTGCGAGCCCCCTCCTCGGGGTCTGCTACTAGGCTCGGGGCAAAATGGCTCAGTCTACTAAACTCGCCGGCGTACTCATCTACCAAACGGGTCCCCTGCTGGAGGTTCTAGAACTGCAGTCCCATGGCAACTCTAGCGGTGGTGGAGAAGAACTTTCTCTTGAACTGGGTCTTGAACTGCTCCCAGTCTCCTCTCCCGCCAATAAACATCGGCTCGTCCCTGAACCAGATCCCTGCTAGGTCTACCAGCAGAAATCCCGCCGCCTCGACTCGGAGGTCATCAGGCAACCTAGCTCCATTGAGCTTCCTCTCTACGGACTCCAGCCAGTCATCAGCTACGACTATGCCTTCCGTCCCGTAGAACTCCATAGGATTCAAGTTCATAAAATCCTTGACATTCCCGGGTTTCGGTGTCACGACCCGCACCCGGATATACGGATACGAATACGTGGGCCACACCCAGCCTACGCTGCAGTATCAGCGATAGAATGTTGTCTAGTATCCAATAAATATACACTACATCTAGAAGGTCCATGAACTACAAATGTACTCAATCACAACCCAATATCTAAAGAAGATAAGACATGAAAGATAACTAAGGCACAGGAACAATCAGAAACTACTAGAAGGAATCATAAGACAGGAAAAGAAAAAAAGAAAAATAAGACATACTAAGGATAACTACCAGGCAACTCACATAGAAGAATATTGAGATCCACCTCAACTAGTAACATCATGAAGTCCAATAATGGCATAACAACTCCTAAAATATTATCAACGGTATCCTGTCAGGAAAATGAGCAAGTACAAGTACTAACAGCAGTTCTATGTGAATTGACAAATTCTATAAGAGACAGTATAATGAAGTACAAGACAAAGATATAGGAAGACTTGGGAACCGTTCGGAAGCTGAGTTACAACCCTTAAACCAAACAAGGATCGGGATTGTAACCCTTCTCCTGAGCAGAACTTAGTCCCCAATCAAGTTATAACATAAGGCATATAGAACATGTGAGTAACTAAATATCATAGCATGGTGAGAAAGTACTGAATGTAGAACAGAGCAGGATATAAGATAAAATAAAGTAAATATAAAATGTGTCTTGAATTATTAGAGCGTTATGTGATCGGCTTGGGGTAAGTGACAGGATAGACTATCCACTTGGCCCGACAATCACAAGAAAATCTGGAAAGGGTCATGCCGGCCAACCTGGATAGCGAGCACAAGGTAAATAGGATCTCTCTACACCCTACGTGAGGTGAGAGTGGCGCAAGCATATGAATATAGTGACAGGGTGGCTATGATCACATACCCCTAATAATTCTTCATCCCTGAATAGTATAATGGACCTGGACATGATACGTCATGACACAGGATTCCCTAAGAGGATAGCTACTCCCTCTCAGGAATCGGTGTCTATACAAGTACAGGGAACAAGATAGGAAATGTACATATATACCAATCCAGGAACAACATCTCATGTCATGATCCAACATATACTAGTCCGTGAACTATCGTGACTGGAAATCGAGTAAGATACTACAACTGAATCGGATATAGCAGATATCAAGACAATGAAAACTATCAGTGAATGTACTCGCCTGCGGTCCTGAGCTATCAAATGGGGCCGATGCTCAGAGTGATGCCACAGACCTAAAGATAAGATATATAAGCTAATTAGGGTTCAACGGTGTTAGGCTTGATTCTATAGTATAAGCTACGTAATATAGGTCAGACTCAGTCAACTGAGTCACACTAGGTCACACTGAGTCACACTAGGTCAAACTAGGTCACAGGAAGTCAAACCAAGTCAACTAGGTCAAACTGGGTCAAAGGTTGACTTATAGTTGACTTTTGGTCAACTGGTCAACTCTAGGTCAAACTAGGCTAATGTTGACTAACAGTTGACTTTTGGTCAACTGGTCAACTCTGGTCAAGTTCTAGATATTTCTAGGCCATGTGTTGACTGATAGTTGACTTTTGGTCAAAGCAGTCAAACTTGGTCAACCGAGATCAAAACTAGCCTAAGCATACTATTCTTAATATTCCTACCAAGATACCATATATCTTGGTCAAACAGGATCATCTCTAAATTAAGAATTAAAATATCAAGTTGCACCTCGTTATACGTACATCGAAACCAACGACACGCAAATCGAGATAAGATAATCAACAGTAAGGTTAATAATCCTATTGTTTGCAAAAACAATAAATTTTTTTATTCCAAACTTGTAAAAGAGTACAAAGTACAATAAATTCTGGGGAAGTACAACTTTAGGAATCTGATCAGAAGACGATCACTTTATCCCTTGGACTATGTGAACTTGAAGACTGTAGCCTCTGGAGAATGCAGTAGCAATTTTTACAAGAGTTCTTGATCCCCCTTGATGATGATTAGAAAATCTATTTATAGAGTTCAGAAAATAATTGTTTTAGTAGTTATTCTGATGTGCGCGAGGCTGGATTGCGCCATACTGGATTGCGCCAACCTCCTGTTGTGCCAACTTTCATTTGCGCCAACTTCCATTCAGTTGTCAATCGTGTACTAACTGTATTTAGACGCATGGCATCGTATGATTGAGATACGCGTGGTCGTGTACAGGATAGTAGACACATCTTAAGAGATTAGTGGCATATGCGCCACGTCATCCTGCTTTAGAATATAAGTTGTCTCAACTTTATCAGGTTGCGCGAGCTTCAGTCAACAAGTCAACCTACGCTTGATTTGAGCTGCGCCTACACACGTGGCAGCTTCTGAGTAAAAGTCATTCAGGTTGCGCCCAGGCGCAACTAAGGATTTTGTTTAGATTGCGCCTGGGCGCAACTCACGAAATGTACAGGACAATTGTCTACCAACTTTTCCTTGAGCGGCACACTTCACGGGATTCGAAGAGATTTTCCTCGTTCTCTGTTGTGTCAGTCGTCAGTATGCTCAGGTAATGATGACCATTAAGTTTCAGATGCCACGTAGGCTTTGGCCCAAAAAGATTGGGCGCAGTCTGATATCAGGCGCAAACTGATCGGTGGCGCAGTCTGCTTCATATTAGTGGCACAAGTTGACTTTTGGGGTGCAACTTGATCACTGATCAGTATATTGAAGGTGCAACTTGATTTTTTAGGCTCTACACCTATCACAGTGATCCACATGATCATCTTGCCAATTTTAGCGATGTAAGATCACTTGAATCGACTGATCTCAGTTTCGTTGTACTAATTCCGAAATACGAACTAAATAAGAATTAATTATAATAAAAGGTAATACACAGAGAAATATCTACGAACATTGTCGGATGATAAAAAACATCACCAACGTGTCCAGAATGGTCAAATCAGCTAGGATAGCCTATCCATAAGTCCAATTTGGACACAGGGGCAAAAAGATAATTTCGGGTCAAAACGGTGTCCGTGTCGGACCCACTTTGCACCAAAAAATGTGCAAGAATACTAGTCCACTAAACTTAACAAATTATATGTCCACGAATCTAGAATGACGATACGAACCCAACGGTATATCCAGAATTGGATTCCTTTGACCCGATCTTAAATTGGTCCATTGACCAGGACATTGAAATTTCGATTTGCACGAAAAAGCGTGTCAGAGCTAATGTCCTCAAAACTCAGCAAATCATATGTCAACGATTTCAGAATGACGATACGAACTCATCTCAAAATAACTCGTTGGCCCGGATATTGGTATCCGATTTGCACCGAAATACGTGTCGGAACCAATGTTCACTAAAACCTAGCAAATTATATATCAACAAGTCCAGAATTATGATACGAAATCAACGGTATATCCGAAATTGGATTCCGATGAGCCGGCATCAAAAAGTCCAGTTGACCAGGATTGTGGGGCCCGCTTTGTACCAAAATGTGTGCCAGGGTTCACGTCCTCCAAATCTAACAAACTTTATATGAAAACGTGCCAGAACGACGCCACAAGTCTACTGGTGGTATCAGAAATTGAATTCGGAGTCCCAGGTTCAAAAAATAGAATTTACAAGTACAAATTAAAGAATTTGGACGGCCAACTTTGGCGTCGAATTCAACCAAACAAACGTGCTCACAATGAAATAAAATTGAAATAGAAGGAAGAGGGTTATACCAGCTGTACACAGGAACTGACGGCGCACCAGATGGAGCTGCGACGATGAAGATACGATCCCACAAAGTTGGGTCCACGAAACTGCCCAAAAACAGTTTAAATTAAAACGTCAACTTGGTGGCCGGTTTTGTAATGCCTGTGATTCGTATTACGTATCTCGGTATACGTGTACTTATTTAGACTCGTATTTACATGTTTTCCTGCTTGATTTATTGGACATTTCTTTGCTTGGTTCATCTTGGTTCAGTTTGGCTTGTTGGCTTGGTTCGATTTTGTTGGAAAACCAACCCACCTACCTACCACCACCATCACCATTTATTAGCCCACTCCCCTTTTTCTCTCTTTATTAATCTTCTTTTTACTCCATTAACTACTCCACCAACCTGAGAGAGTGGAGAGCTTAGGCAAGTGCATCTTGCTTCATGGAGGAACCTCATTTTTATTGTTCCATTGTCTTCCTCATGTGTTTCTAACCCACTTTAGTACTTAGCACTTTTCACTTATGTGATTAATTTCTTGTAGATCTAGTTTTGTGGTATTTTCGGTTTCTATGAATTTTGACCTATCAAACTTGTATATTTCTGCTAGTTGATGGTTCCATGTTGTAGAGAATTTTATTCTGCCCCATTTTGACATATGGAAGTTCAGATATGGACCACTACTAAAATAACCCCTTTCAGCGACGTCAGAATACGTCGCTAAAAAAGGAAAATCCGTCGCTAATTTATATTAGCGACGTATTTAGCGACGAAAATTGGATGTCGCGTATAGGCTTGTCGCAGATTACAATTTCGTCGTAATTCGTCGCTAGTTGCGACGTCACGTTTAGTGTCGCTAGACGTCGCAACATTAGCGACAGATAGCGACGTCATCATACGTCGCCACTATAGCGACGTAGGGCGACCACTTAGCGACGCCGCCAACATTATATATGATAATATGGCATGGCATCCACGTCAGCATTTTAGTGACGCCTAGCGACAACTTTAGCGACGTCAGCTCTCAGGTGGTCATATGCAACGTCAGCAGTATAGCGACGGATATCGACGTTATGTCACTATTTGGCGACGTATAGCGACGTATTCTATACGTCACAAAACGTCGCAGAACGTCGCTATACGTCACAGATGTTATAAAAAATTAAAAAAATAATTAGTTTTTTTGTTATGCTGTGTGTCTGTGTTTACAGCGTGTGTGAAGTGCAGTATTCGAACCATCGACAGTTTCGCTTACTGTTCTATGTTTTATCTTGGATAGAAAGAGCAACAGTTCAGGGTACACTTCTCAGAGCTTTCTCTTCACGTCCTTCATCTTCTCGGGATCCTTTACGACGTCTCGAGAAAGTGAAGGACGTGAAAATGAAGCTCTCCAAAGTACACCCTGAACTGTTGCTCTTTCTATCCAAGATAAAATATACAACAGTAATCAAAACTGTCGATGGTTCCGAATACTACATTTCACATTCACTATAAACACAGACACACATCATCACAAAAATATACATTATATTTTTTTTAAATTTGGACAGCACCTCATTTGTATATCAGATCACCGCTTACAACCCAGCGTAGGTATATTTGTCATCCCCATCGCAGATATCATCATAATTAACAGTCTCCTATCATAACAGTCTATAACTAATAGATGAATAACAGTCTCCCATCATAATAGTCTATAACTAAATATCACACATGTACTCAATGAAAATACCAAAAAATTAAATATCACCAACATACATGTCCAACAGAGTCAAATAATATTCAAAATCAGTATACAGAACGGTGAATGGGCCCATTGGGCCAATAAATACAAATATGATAAAAAAATCTACTGGATCACTGAGGACCCCTGCCGTGCATCTGGGATAGCATGTACTCATACTGCTCCTGTGTGAGTTGCACCGTAGGGGCAGTAGGAGGCAGTACAATGTCTGGAGTCGGCGTCGTCGATGGACCGGGAGGACGTATCTGCTCCAGCTCTCGCAGTCGCTCACCATAAACAGCAAGGGTACTCACCACCCTCTCAGTACTCGCCTCAAGCGAAGCCGATACCTGAGTGATTGAGGCAGACATGCTCCTCTGCGATCCCTCCAGCTCGACCTGTCTACGCTCTGTGCGCTATGTAGACTCGATGAGCGTGTACAAGCTGGCAGCTGTAGCCTGCTGCAGACTTATCAGCTCCTGTATACTGCGTTCGACCTCATCAAATCGTCCGGTGACGATCGGAGGGTCGGATCGTCGCTCAACTGCATCAGAAATCTGCTGCAGTAACTCGCGACGCAGCTCCTCGATCTGACGACGAATGTCCTGAGCTCGTGACGACGCCTACGAAGCCGAAGACTGCGCACTGACAGAGGGGGCCCGGGATGACTCCGAAGCCAAATACGTGCCGTAGGATCACGTACCGTAGTACGTACCCTTCTGAAGACCGCCAACGGCGGTCATCCAGAGGTCGTCCGGCGATGGAACTGTAGGCAGCTAGGAGGAAGTACCAGCCCCTCCCTCCACTGGCGCACTAGCAGCAGCAGCTGCCTCCTCCTGTAGACGAACAAACTCGGCCTAGAACATGTTTGTTAACGTGTAAGTGTTTGCTAAAGTCTATATTGATATCTATTTTCCTATTTTTAAAATTATAGTAAATTAATATAAAGAATAGAACGTACATATGCCTGCGTCGCCCTCTCGTCAATGAACTCCCCAGCCCTCCGATGGGTGACCAGGAAGATGGTCACCATGTTCGGGTCCTCACCCTTTTTTACCTGTTAAAATATATTATCTATTATTAGTATTAACATTCTATCGAACTATATATAAGTTAATGTCCGTCTTAGAAAATGTACCAGACGACGAAAATGCTCCGTCATCGAAATGGAGCCACCACACCACTTACCGGCGCTCGATCGTGCCACCTTGGCCTTGTCAGACCGCTCCTGGTACTTGGGCTCGCTGAATCTAGCCTTCATCGCAGCCCACTGCTCTGGCGTGATCCAACCATGGATCGGCTGTCCGGAGCGATCACGAGACTTATGGTCGTGGATCGCATCACGGATGAGCTTGGCTGCGACGGCAGAAAATTGGCCTTCGATCTTCGCCGCCCGGTGTGGTGGATAGAAATAGGTCCTCTACAAGAAGTAAAATAGAAAAGTTGTATAATATACACAAATGATTATTAAAATTTAAAAATAAACAAATTTTTTACCTTGAAGTGGGTGAACCAAATGGTCTTCCTATCTGCGGGAGCATCTGAGTAGTTAATCCAAGGCCCACCATAGTTCTGCCTCAGAAATACCCCCAGCTGTCTCTGTACTGCAGAAGGCCGATATCTATACAATAATAATTTTCATGAATATATATATGTACATATAATCATTTGGGAAATATATATTAAATAATTAACTTACTTCGTAGGCCCGTCCGTCCCAATCTCCATACGCGTCTAGCCCGGGGGAGCGCATGGAGGGTCGCTCTCACCTCCTGCCTGGGCAGGATCAGTCTGATCGCCGTCCTCCATATGCTCGGCGTCGGCTCCTCCATGGAGCCGTCGACAGGAGGAATGCTGGACGGGGGATCAGGGATGCTGGATGCGGGATCAGGAAGACTAGACGACGAGGGAGGATTCGTCGACCTGCTGGAACTGTCCTGTCCCGGTAATGGACCGGGAACAGAACGGTACAATGGCGTACTCGGAGATGAGGATGAGGGTACGGAATCTCCATCCCCAGCCCGAGGCTGACGGGACTGTCTAATATAAAATCCTCCGCGTCGTCCAGATGGTCTAGTCATACCTGATAATAACTTATGACAAAAAAACAAAAAAATGAAAAAATATATTTATATGATAGACATCACAGATTTTTAAAAAATATCACAGTCACAGATAAAAGTGTCAATAAAGTGTCACTGAAGTGTCACAGATTTATATGATAGAAGTGTCACTAAAGTGTCAAATATGATGATAAAACAAACGTACAGATTTAATCCTCTTCTGAAAATTCATCTAGTTCGTTTAGCTCATCTACTTCTTTTCTTCTTCTTCTTCTTCTTCTTCCCCCTCTACATCTTCACTTTCATCTGCATCTTCCTCTTCAGATAATTCTACTTCTTCTACATAATTAGATGTGTAATGAGAAACTTTCGTCGTGTTCACTTCTATAATATTTGTTACAAGAGGTAGTTCATCCTCTTGATGAGCTATATCGTCAACCTCAAATGTATTTCTAGCTTTGGTCTTGCATACTGCCCACCAGTCCGACCTTGTTGTTCCCCGTTTAGGATAACTTGTGAAGTACACGAGCTGAGCCTGACTTGATAGGACAAATGGTTTATAGGCTTGATATCGACGTCGATAGTTTATATCAACAAGACCGTGCTTGTCTACTTTTCAACCTTGACCTTCAATCGGATCGAACCAATCACACCTGAATAACACAATCTTAGCAGGTTCTATTCCATAACTATATGTCAGCTCCACGATCTTCCATAGCACGCTATAGAAATCGTTACCCGCATCAATATCTTTGTAGCTCGAAGATCTGATACACAAACAGCTACTTTTGGTAGAGTCGAGATCCATAAAGTTGTCTCTGATCGGGCAAGTTGTTGACTTAAACCTAAACCCATTAACACAGTAGCTTGGCCATATTTTTGCAGCATAAATTGGTCCATTGGCTAGCGTTCTAATATACTCATTCTCAAGTCTTGCGTATGGACGATCGACCTAAATACCACGAAAGAAGCAATTAAGCTCATTCTCAATCAAATATACAGAAAGGTAATTACAGAGTTCTCAAGTCTTACATATGCACTCAACCATGATAGAAAATAACACCAAATTTCTTGTTATAGTTCTTCTTCTGTTATGTGTGGCCTACCTGACCTCACATCACCATTAAATATGCTGAAAACAACATCGTTCAATTAATGTAATAGTATAATAATCAACACTATTAAAATAATATAGACGCATTAATTACTTACCCCTCAAGTTTCTCTATTTCCTCCTCGTCGCAGTTGAGTAATACATACACCTGAGCAGCCCTTAGCTCATCATCGTTCAGATATCTCTTCTTTATTTTACCCAATGGCTTTCCTGGAGCATTGGATACCTTCAGTATTGTATTATTACTTTTATGATCTCCATCGTCGTTTCTGGAAGCTCTCGTTCTATTAGTTGCAACATGAGGCTTAAAATACATCGAACAAAAGTTTGTAATCTCCTCGAGAACATAGGCTTCACAAATAGAACCCTCGACCCGTGCCTTATTTTTCACCTTTCTTTTTAGGTGATTCAAATGTCGCTCGAACGGGTACATCCATCGATATTCGACGGGTCTACCAACACGTGCCTCATAGGATAAATGAATCGGCAAATGCTCCATAGAGTCGAAAAATCTAGGAGGAAACACCCTCTCTAGCTTGCACAGTGTTACCGTAATGTCCTTCTCTTGCTTTTCTAGACGATCAACGAGCAATTTCTTAGAACAAAGATCCCTGAAGAATATGCTAAGCTCCGTCAATGGATCCCAAACTGCCTGCGGTAAGAATTTCCGAAATACAATCAGAATTAACCTCTCCATGAATATGTGACAGTCGTGGCTCTTCATACCCGTCAATTTGTTTTCCTTCGGATCGACACATCTTCTCAGATTTGACACATATCTGTCTGGAATTTAGGCCCTGGATCTACCGACAAAGTCTCACTTTATCCTCCTTGTCCAGCGAGAAAATTGACTTTGGCATGAACTGTTTTCCATTCTGCTCTATCAAATACAACGCAGGACGTTTGCATATTTCTTCTAAGTCCAACCTGGCCTAGGGATTGTCTTTCGTTTTTCCCTTTACGTCCATCACAGTATTAATTATGTTATCAAACACATTCTTCTCAATATGCATGATATTAAGATTATGTCTGATCAGATTGGTACTCCAGTATGGCAGATCCCAGAATATGCTCCTCTTTGTCCAGTTATGATCTCTACCAAATCCATCGCACTTGTACCCAGCTGTAGGATCTTCGATAGCACTTGGAAAATCTCTAACCTCCTCCCATATCGTGGCTCTGCACCACCTTGGCGGTGGATCACCCTTCTCTACAACGCCGGTACGGAATGCATTCCTGTTCCTTCTGAATGGGTGATCTTTTGGCAGAAATTGTCGATGACAATCAAAGAAGCACGGTTTTCCTCCGTGTTTCAAGCGAAAAGCCTTACTACGGTCCATGCAATACGGACATGAGAGACGGCCATGAGTGCTCCAGAACCTGATCGACGGATGCCAAGCATTTCCAGAACCTGATCGACAGATAGTCCGTCATAAAAACGTCGCAAATCCGTCATTAATTACCGACGGATACCGACGGCTTAGCGACGGATCGATACGATCTGATACGCTGTTACGACGGGTTACCGACGGAAAGTTACGTCGCTATTTCCTACACAGTTCAATACTTAATAGTTGAAATGGACGGAAATCCGTCGGGAACGTGTCGCTAATGCTTCGTATTGTGACGTCGAAAATCCGTCGCTATTCCGTTGCCGTGACGACAACTTAGCGACGGAACGTTATTAGCGACGAGCTGATTGCCGACGGATTATTTTGGCCAAAATCCGTCGGTTATCGGTCGCTAATGGTAATTACCGTCGGTTTAGCGACGGATGCGGCCGTCGCTAAAACGATAAATTTTGGTAGTGAACGCATCTGAAATAGAATAGCATTATAAAAAAAAAAGTTCTTTCACAAGTATATGCAAACATGCAAGCACATCACACGTACACAGACACAACAAGACCCATATTTTGTAATGTCAGTTCTTATTAACTTTGATTTTGTAATGAACTCGGCAGGCGAGAGTAGATGTTGGCTCAACTGTGCCACCTCCTAGCATTCTAATTGAGTTGGGAGAAAAGAGGTGGTGCATTCCGAAAGTGAAGGTAACATCGATCAAATGTTGATGTGGACGATTAATTATATTTGTGTTTAATGTGGATGTTCCTTTTGCATCGATTAATTATATTCGTATTTAATGTGGATGTTCGTTCCTTTGCAGGTCATCGTTCCTTTGCAGGTCACTCGAGCTGCACGTACAAGTCATGAAGAACCAAATTCTGGAGTTAATTAACAATGAATCTAACAAACATATCCACTGAACATCAAACAAACACAAATACAATCTAGTCAATAATATCTGAAATATATCCACTGAATATCAAACAAACACACAAATACAATCTAGTAAATAGTATCTGAAATATATCCACTGAATATCAAACAAACACACAAATACAATATAGTCAATAGTATCTGAAATATATTCACTGAACATGAAACAAACACATAAATGCAGGAGTAATAGATAGATTTAAAGAGGCACACAATATCGAATCTAAAGACTAAACCCTAGACATATCTAAAAGGCTCAGATAATGACACGAGTTGGAGATGCAGTTGGTTCTTCATGACTTGTACGTGCAGCTCGAGTGGTCATCGTTCATGATTTAAAGAGACACAAAATAATAAATAATAAATAAAATGTAAAATAAAATAAAATGTAAAATATAAATAAAAATATAATTATAAAATATAAAATATCAAATATCAAATATCAAATATCAAATATCAAATATCAAATATCAAATATAAAATATAAAATATATAATATAAAATATAAAATATAAAATAAAAATAAAAAATAAAAAATAAAAAATAAAAAATAAAATTATAAAAAAAATAAAAAAACTAAAAATTAAAAAGGAAAAAATTAAAAATTAAAATTAAAAAATTAAAATTAAAATGTAAAAACTAAAAATTAAAAATTAAAAATAAAAAATAAAAAATTAAAAATTAAAAATAAAAAATTAAAAATTAAAAATTAAAAATAAAAAATTAAAAATAAAAAATAAATAATAAAAAATAAAAAATAAAAATAAAAAATAAAAAATAAAAAATAAAAAATAAAAAATAAAAAATAAAAATAAATAATAAATAATAAATAATAAATAATAAATAATAATAATAAATAATAAATAATAAATAATAAATAATAAAAAAATAAAAAAATAAAAAAATAAAAAAATAAAAAATAAAAAATAAAAAATAAAAAATAAAAAATAAAAAATAAAAAATAAAAAATAAAAAATAAAAACTATAAATAAACCAAACCAGTCTCCATAAAAATCTAGATACTTGCAATTACATAGACCTACTGTGCTCAAGTAACTACTAAACCTACTATTACATATGGCATCGAACAGCTAATTGAATCCATTCCAATACTTGCACTTACCGACAATATCGGTTTGAGGCATAAACCGACATACATCAGTCATATATATATATATATATATATATATATATATATATATATATATATATATATATATATATATATATATATAAACCTACTATTACATATGGCATCGAACAGCTAATTGAATCCATTCCAATACTTGCACTTACCGACAATATCGGTTTGAGGCATAAACCGACATACATCAGTCATATATATATATATATATATATATATATATATATATATTGGTCGAAACCCAATATATCAGTAGATATGGTATCGGCCGATCTCTCTGATATCTCTGGATGGATATATCAAAATAGTGAATACTCCTACTGTTGTTGCACCTTTCTCTTATGTCGGTGCATCTTCTTCTTTTGTTGACTTTGATCGAGTGTTAGAGCTTGGATTCTGTTTGAAGCTTGAGATTATGTGATGGAGAAATTATTGTGTGGTTTGATTCTCTGTATAAGTTACTAATTTTGGTTGCTGTTATGTTTTGTGCAAGAAAAATTATTACTTGTAACATGCACTCCTGATCAGATAGTACT